>CM073324.1:7330096-8562596 GCA_037043015.1 Bryum argenteum | reverse complement strand
CACCAATTTATTTATTTTTTAACCAAAGTAGCGATACATCACGAACGAGAACAGGCTCGGTGACTAGCACTCTAAAGCACATAAAGGAACTCGGCAAGTTACACTACAGTAATTTGCTTCATTGTCGAATGTACACTATATTCATGCCAGTCTTTAGACAAGTTGAGAGTTCTCATAACAAGCTTCATCTTCTTGATGACCCCACCTCTCACCGCGAACCTTTGAAGGCAACCGGTGCCTATCAAAGTGAGAGATGTTGTTTGCAAATGAGAGGTAGGCTTCAATGAGGCAACTTCAATAGCATCCACCAAAGTCTCCTTTGAGCTTGGCCACGGACTATTTGTGAAGCAACAACAAGAGCTGCAAAGCAACAAACTCATACATATGTGATCTTCTAGTCTATCATAATCTGATATGTGAGAGCACTAATATGTCAAACAAATACTCTATCTACAGTGCCTCTAAATACTTTGGAGTTCTTTTTATCGGAGTCAAAGTATTTTCAATGACAGAGGAGGTCACTTCCTTTGTCCTAATTCTGTACATTAACTAAGAGGTGACCGACTACCTCAAAGAAATAAATCTCAGATAATCATTCGGATGGAGATTGAATTTAGGTGGTGCTTCCCGAGTGAAATTTAAGCATGAGTTGTTTAGAAACTCCTGACATAAGATGATTTGAAGCTCCTTTGCAACTAAGAGCCCAAAAATTTGAGTTTAGGCTCCGCATATAAATTTCTAAATTTTATTAGTGTAAACTCTTGTTGTAGTAGAATTTGCTTTTAGCTTATATTGCTGCAATATTTTGATCATAAGAAAAGAGAGCATATATTTATGTGTGTAGGTAGAAGAGGTGCAATTATGTGCAATATAAAGTTTTTGGAACCACTTTAGATTTTGTTAACACATTTTGATACATCCATCAGAATATCTTTTGTATTCAAAATATCTTCTTAAAAAAGAATCAATAAAAATTAAATCAACCTATATATTATTCGGAAAATGAGGCGTATTAATAAGGAACCAAGCTAAAATGAATCAAGCCACATGGGCGTGTGTCTTCTCTTGAAATTTAACTTTCAAAAGAGTATAACCCTATCTTCTTATTCTTGTCGCTAACCATATCTCCACATGCAAAAGTTATTTCGTACACCTTTAACTGTAAACATTGGAGTAATTTTAACCATGCATCGTAAAGTGATACTAGAGGTTGCGCTTTGTGGACTTTGAAATATTTAACCCCTTGACGCCCAAGGACAATCCTATTGGGCGTTGTAAAGAGTCGCACCGGTCGATGAAATTATTAAGTGTGGTTACAAAACTCAAGACATTATAACCACATAAAGAGGTAGAGAATTTCAAAGGTCAAGGCGAAGGATTATGACATTGAACTTTTATGGGTCACGCTATGCACGTACATGTCTTGTCAATTGCGGCCTCATAGCCTTCCTCCATGCAATTTGATCAGTCACACGTGCTTGGTCGATTGTCCCTACTTAGCGGTCTTGTATGCAATATTCTTAGTCAATGTGCTCATTAATTTCCAACTCTTCCTAATCTTACATGTAATATTCCAAGTCACATCATGTGTTTGATTGATGGCGGCTTCTTGGCACTTGTACATGTAATTGATTGAGTCACAAGTGTTTTGCCTCTCTTGGCGGTCGTACATGCAATATTCCAACTCAACGTGCTTGGTTAGCTTTCAGCTCATGGTGATCTTGTATGCAATATTCCGAATTCGGTCAATGGTAACCTATTGGCGGTCATGCATGCCATTTCTTGAGTCATACGTGTTTAGTCAATTGTCTGCTCTTTATAGTTGTACATGCAATATTCTGAGTCAACGTCCGTGGTCAATCTCGGGCTTTTGGTGATCTTGTTTGCAACATTCCGAGTTACAATATGTGTTTGGTGATTCGACCTCCTTGATGTCTTGCATGAAACTTTTTAAGTAGTTTGTCCTTGACTATATATTGGCAGTTGTACGTGCAATATTACAAGTCAATGTGTTTGCTCAATTGCACCTCTTGAGCTCCGTATGCAAAATGGGTTACACCTCTTGTTTGGTCAACGATACTTCTTCGCGGTCATACATACCTTTATTTGATGTCGATGCAATATTGCGAGTCAATCTGCTTGAGCAATTGCAGGCTCTTGGCAATCTTGTATACAATATTCCGAGTCACAGTACGTGTTTAGTGAATGGTGACCTCCTACGGTCGTACATGCATTTTTGTGAGTCAAATGTGCTTCATTAACCACCGGCTATCGACGGTCATGCATGCATTATTCCAAGTCACCGTACGTACTTGGCAATTGTGTATGCAATTAAGTTACTATACATGCTTAGTCAATGGTTGCCCTTTAAGAGCTAAACCACCACGGCCACCAATTCGGCTTTTACCGTCAAGGCCAAAAAAACATTTACAGTCAACTTCAAATGTTACGATCTCACATCTAGTGATGATCCAATGGTTGAAAGTTTTCACACTACTACCGATGGTAATCTACTTCAAGATCCTATGGTTGAAATCATCAAAAACTTCCAAAAATATTGGACGTACCCCATTAGTACATAGTGGTCAGTGTTGGGATTTCAAGCTCCCAAAACATCGTGGACCTTTAGGGGTTAAAGATTGTGCATGTCTCTTGGCACTCACTCTCTTGTTTTAAACTACTTCTAGTTATCAAACATCAAATTTTACCAATTTCATCTTATGAATATTCTACAAAATTTTACAAACTTTGTTCAATTTTATTATCACATACTCATTTCTCATAGACCTTTTTTCAACCTCATACAACAAAATTTCCTATTTGATTCAACTCTTTTTGATTAGATAGGTAAAATTATTTAATTGAACCTCATTGATTTAGTGCTTGGAAGCTGATTGGTCTCACACATATACTAGGTTATGAAAACCCACTCATCGAAGTTAATGATAATGTGACCCCCAATGAGCATTCAACTATAATTGATGGGATAGATTGGATATATTTGTATTCACTAAGCTGTGACATATGATTGTATGCAACATCAAATCATTCTCCATGGTGTTGTGATGTAAACTTGCAATAAAATCTCAAAAACGTTTCGTCTCATGTAAAATATGTAAAAATGTAACCTAGTTGGAGAAATAGAAGAATTGCAAGATCTTGATAAGATTTACTGAGAAGAATAAAGTTTTCAAACACTAGGGGAAATGTGTGGACACTCTACCACTATTTCCTTCAAGACTATATCATTCCACCAAATCCAAATGGAATGTACAACTTCAGCTTGGTGGAAACTACACTCTTTTTCATTGGTGTTATGTAGTGAAAAGAAAGATCATTACATGAAAAATGAGGAATTTACTATTTCACAAATGATCTATCGTCCAATGCATAGGTCTTTGTGTGCACAATATTACTCTCAACCATATAAAGCATGTACACAAGGATGACTTGATATCAATAGTTGGGACCTCCAAGATATACGTAAGAAACACATATAATTGCTTCATAAACATTTTAAACCAATGAATAGGGCTTTCTTCATGCTTATCAACACATTCTGAAAAATATTCAATCTGATTGTTGGTGTCCTTCCTTGCATGCAACTAAGGTAGGAGGGTTGAAAACCCCACGAGTTTCAAATGGGCAAAGCCCTTCATCTGATTACACTTGTTAACATTACTTCAGAGAGACCAATGCTTCAAAAAAACCCGACGGTTAGTACATTATGATGGAAGTAGCCCATCGGCCGGTTGATTCTTGAAACCACCTCCTAAAAACTGATGAAAATTATTAGAAAATTAATATTCTCAATATAAAATGGCGTTATTCCCGGAATCGTTTCATGAAAATTTGGGTATTAGCCAATAAGGGTGAAATGATTTCCCAAACCCGAAATTAGAACATAGCACAACCACCAAGTGTCTCAAACAGTGAGAAACTCCCCAAGACTTGAATCATCTGATATTCAAATAACACCAATCTTCCAGTAGAAGAGTATGTTTGACCCTTATCACATGAGTGAACATGGTAGTTACTGGTCACACATTGACAGCATCCATTTATAGCAAACCAGCAGGTAAATAGGTTGCCATGGCTTTGCTTTGTCAGTAAAGTTTGAATCCAGAGGCACTGAAATGGTCCCAAGTTTCCCTACCATAACTCCAAGCTGATCGATGTACACAACTATGACTTGCTACTACGGTCGAGTGTCCTAAAACCACCACCTCCCCCATCTCTGATATGTAGACCTTTCTTAAACCACCACAGTTGATATCCAGAAACACCAAATATTGACCAATCCCTGCAAAGAAAAAGCTGGTGGTTTTGGGTACGGCATGGTGTGACAATGGGAAAACCTACAGATCGGGTTTGGGTCACGAAGTACTTTTACCTTCAGAAATTTGTATCTATTTCAGTATTGGGCCGAAAATTCCGAAAAAATTTGCATTCTGTTAAAAAATAACTTTCCTACATGGGAAAAATATACCCCAAGAATAACTCTGCAAAAGAAAGCTCAGAATCCTTAAGTTGGTGGTTTTAGGGCAGTCGACCTTATCATCTATGAATGCTGGCTAATCTATTTTGAGAATCACATGCTCCTCATATCAGAATAAAAGAGAGTCTAGGTCCTTGAAGAAAATACTGGATGAAAGAGTTGCTCTTCTCCTTCGAGATGACAGATTTACATGATGATATATGTAAACAAGTCATATGAGTAATGAGATCACCCAGTCCAAACTCCTGTATATCCTGATAATCAAAACAAGGGCTTGACTTCATCGTTGCAACAATTTTAATCGATTTGCACAAGTGGGCAACACAATCTATCCTCTTGACCCCTCATTTTGAAAAAAAACACTGATCACAGTACGTATGATCACTCAAGAGGAAGAAAAGCTAGTCCTAAACTTTGAAGTAGTAGTTCCACCAATAAATGTATAGTATAATCACACTTCGAACCAGGTATTCGATCAATTAATCTGCACTCACATTCTGAACATGTGCCACATTTCGAAGCATGTTTTGTAAAATTTTGGATGAGGTGAGACTTCAGCATGAGTTGCATGCTGTATATCTGTGATGTAAGCAACAAGGGTTTTTTTTAACCAAAGGAGCAATACATCGCGAATGAGAACAGGCTCGATGAGTAGCACTCTAGCTTTTTTTAGAATAAAAAGAGATCTTCCCAGCATCTAATCTCTAAGCATATGGAGTAACTCGGCAAGTTAAACTAACTCCATAACTCGGTAAGTTGCTTCATTGTCAGATGAACACTCTATTCATGCCAGTCTCGAGATAGGTTAAGAGTTCCTATAACAAGCTTCATTTTGATGACCCCACCTCTCAACGGGAACCTTTGAAGGCAACCGGTGCCTATCAAAGTGAGAGATGTTGTTCGTAAAAGAGTGGTAGTCTTCAATGAGGCAACTTTGATAGCATCCACCAAGGCTTCCCTTTGACTTGGCCTCTGCGAAGCAACAAGAGCTGCAAAGCAACAAACTCCTACATATGCAATCTTTTAGTCTATCTACCAAAATCCGATATGTGAGAGCATTAACAGGTCAAACAAACACTCTATTTGTGCCAACCTCTTAATACTCTAGAGTTTTTTTTTACATTCGAGTTGAGGGCGGGGAAGCAATAACGAATGTCAACATGAAAACTCCTACATATCACTTCACTGTCCCTGTGGGACCAAGTATTGCCTTTCTACATGATGTATTCTCCAAATGTTTCATACATACTTTGGTTTGAAAGAGAGGAAAAAAAAGAGACAATGTCAGAATTTGAGAACAGAAGTACAATATATGGTTGGGCAGCCAAAAATGGTGCAGTGCCGAAAATGGAGCCCTAGTAATCTTCACTGTCACGTACATAATAGCTTCTCCATACCACAATACCATGTACACACCACAAAGATTATAGGGCGTCACTTTAGGGCACCATTTTAGGAACACCTATATTTCCATCTTTAAAAATTCATTACTTACTATAGAAGAGTCGAAAAATGATGATTCCACTTGCTCTGGTTTTCTACTAATTTTCCCCATGCACAAAAATTGCTTGCACTGGCAACATTCCTGTAGATTTTCTGTGCTGAAAATTGCGCCATTATAGGACACCTTACCATAAAGGTGGGTACAAGTCATGTAACAGCAAAAGACTGGAAGTGAAAAAGCAACAAGGTGTAAATACCTGATTGTATCGATCTTCATTGATTCATTTGTTATTGGAAAAAAGCTAGATATGGCAGATCCAGAGGTACACGTCTATATCATGCATGTCATTCTAGTCACATAAGTCTTAAAACCATCAAATGTGAAACCTTGGAGTATTTTCAATGACAGAGGAGGTCACTTCATTTGTCCTAATTTTGTACATTAACTAAGAGGTGACTGACTCCCTCAAAGAAATCAATATCGGATAATCATTTAGATGGAAATTGAATTTAGGTGGTACTTCCTGAGTGAAATTTGAGCATGAGTTGTTGAGAAACTCTTGACATCACATGATGTGCAGCTCCTGCAACAATGCCTAAAATTTGAGTCAAGGCTCCCGCACAATAGTTTAACTTACTTGCTACAATATTTAGAGCATAAGCAAAGAGAGCATATATTTATGTGTGTAGGTAAAAGTTATTGCACTACACATATAAATACATGCTCTCTTTTCCTATGATCTAAATATTGTAGCAAAAATAGTTAGAGGCAAATTCTACTCCGACAAGAGTTCACACTAAAAAAAGAGTAGAAAACTATTGTGCAGAGCCTTGACTTAAATTTTGGCCATTGTTGCAGGAGCTGCACATCATGTGATGTCAGGAGTTTCTCCACAACTCATGCTTAAAATTTACTCAGGAATTACCACCTAAATTCAATTTCCATCTAAATGGTCATCCGAAATTGATTTCTTTGAGGGATTCGGTCACCTCTTAATTAATGTACAAAATTAGGACAAATGAAGTGACCTCCTCTGTCATTGAAAATACTCCAAGGTTTCAAATCTGATGGTTTTAAGACTTATGTGACTGGAATGACATGCATGATATAGACGTGTACCTCTGGATCTGCCAAATAATAAGTTTTTGGAACCGCTTTAGAACTAAAGCCGTTCTAAAGCCCCCCTTCTGATTCTTCTACAAACTGAAGCTTCCGTTGCCGGAAGCACGCATACTTTGTTTGGTGCGGTAGCCACCACCATTGGAGTGATTGTTGCTGGGTCGCCACCGTTGCTGAGGTTGAGATTATTGTTGAAATACTGATCGTTGTTGAACTGGTCGTTGCAGTTGCCTACCCGCTCAGTTTCCTTCCCTCCCCAACGGCAACGACAATAGAAGCTTCAGTTCAAAGGGGAATTAGAACGCACACTTCAATTTTCTGAGGCAACAAAACACGACTTCACCTTGCACTCGAAATCACTGGGGTAAGGCACTAGTGTCACCAAATGTGGTGCTACTAAGAGCTCAACCACTTGGAAGCATAACCACCTCCTACTCCAACTCGTGAAGCACAATAGAAGCTTAAGCACCACCCTTAACAAAGTCTTCCAATGGCCCGCACTCAACACTCGATGTTGATAAACCCTTTTCAGTGTTTTATAACACTAAGCACCTTCTAAAGAATGACCTGCGCCTACAACATCAAGAAACACCCATACGCACACACACTCAATCAAGCTCAAATTGCGCACCAAGAGATTTAGATACTTAGCCTCTTTTGGCAAATCATATTATCACTACCACACTCACATGATTTTTGTACACACAACACCACTCACATCACCTCCAAAAACCACACACATGCTTCTATCTCACATACCACACATCCTTGAAATACCGTCACCAACCAATACCTCCTGTAATCACTTCCAAATACAAAAACATAACACACCATTATAGGTACCACCAATGACTATTGAGAAACACACACGTACAACACTGTCTTCCTCTGACAGATATTAGAAATCCGCAGACAAATGAAGACTTGCGGCCTCCTCCACCTGCAAGGACCAGTTCAAACACACAAAACATGTCAATCACGATAAAAACTACCACACATTCAAAAGCAAAATCTTCATATCCCCAATCCCCTACACAATTAAGCAATGAAAACACACGGGTCTCCAAGAAACGACCATACAAAAACACGCACGAAGCTCCACACTTCGAACCTGCAAAAAAGTCCTCAAAGAGAGGTCCTCACCAACTCTATTCCGCCAACCGTATTTTCTGGCTCGTCCCCTGACACTCACGACCCACCTATCAGTTCTCCTCCACGACGAACCACCAAATGAGCACATTTATTTGCCACTATACACCCCGTGAATATTATAACACGCAACAAAAACACCTGTCACCCACAAAAAAACCCCAATCCTTTTGACACATCATACAAACCCAATCTATTACCAATCTATCACCAAGAATCACGCGACCCAATCACAAATGCAAAAGATACGCTCCCTACAAACCCTCCACACCTCTTGTATTTCCATCACTCTTCCGCTCCAATCCAAAACACAACGCGATACCTCTAGGCCCCTCCACACCTCTCGTATTTCCATCACTCTCCCACTCCAATCCATAACACTACGCGATACCTCCAGGCCCCTCCACACCTCTCGTATTTCCATCACTCTCCTACTCCAATCCATAACACTACGCGATACCTCCTGTACACTAGCCATGCTCCACAATTGTTGCCCTTATCATATTGTCGCACCCAACCCTTCCGCACGTCAATCACAAACCACCACAAAATCAGCGTATTCATGATAACAATGACAATGCGAAACCCTTATCGCCACAAGAAACCCTACCAACCACTTACAATCAAAATTGTCAACCGTCCGCTCCTCCCTGCAAAGTATAAAACACATCAAAGACTCCTCCATACAATCACACTGCACCTCTCCTTTTCCTTGGAGCATCCTCCATCTCCTCCTTTGCAACTAGCTCTGTACTCATTGCCAAATGCAAACTCAAGCTCCGGCATCTTGAAGTCGAAGAACAAACCCTCCACCTCCGTGGGGACTAGTCGCAAAAGATTAGTAATGAAATGGCCGACCGCGCAATGAGTACCCTTGCCGCACACACCATCGACACATCATCGATTGCGGTTCGAGACTTCCCTAGGCTAATCCAAAAGATTTTCACATGCCTTTCTTGCTGTTAAAGATTGGCTTTGTATTTGCATTTCAACATACCTACATGTAAATAATCCAGGAATTCTATTGGTGGCATAGGTCCAATAAGGGTAAACTTTATATAGAAGTAATTATAATTTGCTTAGGAACCAGAATTTGAAGAGCCTCAATTCAAACTTACTCTTGAAATTGGTTTCCTTGGCTCACGCAACACTTCAAATCCATTTTATAACTAGAGAGAAAACTTGTTTTTCAACTTTGAACATTATAATCTCACAATTGATGAGGAATTTGAATCTAAGATTCATACAAACATACATGTACAAGTTAGGTACAAGATCACACAATTAAATATCCAAAAATTTCTCAAAAGTTAAAATTAGTACCTTGCAATGACTAAGAGTTGTTTTTGAGGCCTCACGACATTTGGGGTTGATTAACCCCAAAAGTCAACCGAGACCACATTATGATCGTTTGGGGTTTGGTCAACCTCTCATTTACTAGTTTTAGCTTGCATGAAGTTGGAAACTTTTTCCATACCTTCTAAAATTTCATTTCACACTTCAATTTTTTTTTAGTGTTTAGGAGATATTCATGGTCAAAAGCTTGACAATACTATTTGAAATTTGCCCAAAATTGCCCAAATGCAGTATATGCTCATTTATTCTCAAAACCTGGCCAAAATCAGTTAATTTGCACAAACTTCAAAAATTCACCAAAAACTGAGATTTTATTTTATATCAAGTTTTACTTTTCACACATGTAAATAAGGTTTAAGTGGCGGTAGTAAAAATCTCACTAATGAATTCCTGTATATTTAATCTCCTACCACAATTTTTACCGCCCAACGTACAATGGGAACCTTGACCGCTACAAACTATAATGAGTTGCATGTACGTAAGAGGTTCTTCTTCAGCTTTAGGTCTCAAGTCAATTCTTTTGTTTCGAATAGAAATACTAATGCTACTACTCAATGAGACAATGAATAAGTCTACTCTTCAATGGTGTGGTCACTTGTGTAGACAATTGAGAATACAAAAAAATTTGTTTTGGTGAATTTGTGTCTACTAAGAATTAAGAAGGTAAATGAAGAAGAACTCCAACCCTATTTGAGGCTACTGTGAATGGAGTGTCCGTTTGACCTATCCTTGAATGCATGCCCAAAGGTCATAACAAGTAGTTTAGATAGTAATGTATATTTGCTAAGGCATCATGAATGTTAGAACAATATCGTTGTAGATGGCAAGTCGATTCAAGAGAATGAACGAGTCTACTCTCCAATATTGTGTGGTCATGTGTGTAGACAATTAAGAAACAATGTCTTTGTGAATTTGTGTTGATTAAGAAATAAGTAGTTAGAAGAAGAAGAACTATAATCCTATTTGAGGTGAGTGTGAACAAAGTGTCCGTTTGATGGTCATACCAAGTAGTTAAAAGACTACCTAGTTAAACTAGCAATAAATATAAAATATATATATATATATATATATATATATATATATATATATATGCTAAGGCATCATGAATATTAACGCAATATCATTGTGGTTGAGTTCATTGGATCTTGACATTTTTTTATATATTGTACTTCTAAGGCAGGGTCAATGAAAAATCAAATGCCAAAGTTTTAGAGAAAAATATTGTTATTCTTTTGCACGGCAAAAAGAAGAAGAATAGTTTCGTTTTTATTAAATGCCAAAACTTCCTTGTGAACTCAAAACTAAGTATCCGACACCAATTAAGTGTCAACCATGCCATGTATACCGTAGTATCATGGTTTGGGTGTAGATAGATAGATAGATAGAAACTCCGGTCCCTTTCTAAGGGGCCGGCGTGAATGAAGTGTCCGTTCGTAATGCTAATATCCCGATGGCCACGGGACAAGGGGAAATTGGAACAATACTACTTCCCCCTCTCGAGGGTGGACACTATAACTACGCTAGTTTCTAGCCTAGTTACTAGTGCCTTGAAGATACTTGACATAGTATCCTCCCAAAGGTCTTTGGGGTACCCATACAACAAGGTCCAAAGACCCCCACAATAGTTGGGTGGACTATAGTGGCGAGCACCACGCCGGCATGGGGAATAGAACCCACGACCTCCTCATTGGGGGCCTAAGCCCTAACCACCAAGCCAAGGCTTCTGGTGCCTGTCTCTATGTGTATGAAGTAACTCAAGCTTCATTGCTCCTACCTTTCAATGAGAACCTTTGAAGGTAACCAATGCATATCAAAGTCAGAGGAGAAGAGTAGAAGTCTTCAAAACAACAATTTTGTTCAGCGTCTACCAAGGCCTTTTGGACTCTCTTTTACATGGTCACAATGTGTTATGAAGCAACATGAGTTACGAAGAAACTAACTTGTGTAGATGTAATCTTTTATATCTGATATCTACTATTAAGAAACAAAACACACATACATCAAACGACCATTACTTACTCCAACGTCGAAATACTTTGGAGTTGCTTTCATCCTAAGAAGGAGAGGTGAGAGTTGGATGATTATGACATGGTAGATGACAACTCAAACCACTAAAAGGAAGTAATAAACAAATCACAATGTGAGATTTTGAGATTAGAGGTACCGAATAAGTTAGAGGAGGTGGATACAAGTCGTGTAACAACAATAAAATTGTATACAATAAGATAGGATTAGAGTTCTTCATCTAACAAGTTTCATATTAATTGAAGATGGTGCTCTACCTCTCAACATGCCTATCAAAAGACGAGCAGTACATGATGTCATGATGAGAATTTTGTTGCACCCGACAACTCCCATAAGTTCTATCAAGGCCGCCCAAATTTTGGACCCTCTAAGTTTAAATGGCAAGATGATATTAGTGAAGCAAGCTCCCAAGCAACAAGCTTCCCTACAGTAGGGGGGAAGTATGATATTTCCACCAAACTCTCTACCAACCTTGGTGGAATCAAACTCACTAGGTGGTTAATCTGAAATCTGGTGTTAAGCAGCAAAGTTGGGGTCGAATGCTAAAAGACATTACATAACATCTCAAAACTACCACATGAAAGCAAAGAATGAATGACTATGTGAGATTCTTAGAATGGAGGTACAATAACTGAAGTTAGAGGAGGTGGATACAAGTGTTGCAGCAAATTTCAAAAGTACTTTTAAGATCGGATGTGAGAACGTGTGTGTTGATCTTCATTGCACCTTTTGTTGTCACCACAAAAATCTCATCCATCGTCAGATATGGCACATCCGTATCAGTATCATGCATGTCATTCCACATTCCACATCACAAAAATCTGAAACAATCAAGTGTGAGACCTTTGAGAATTTTCAATGACTGATGCGGTCACCTCTTTGTCTAATTTTGTTCGTCAAATTTGAACTACGAGGTGACCGATCCTGTCATAGAAATTCATCTTGGATAACCAGATTAGATGGAAATTGAGTTCAGGCGGCACTCATGTTGTTGATTCAAGCATGAGTTGTTCGGGAACTCTTCACATTGGATGATTTGCAGCTCCTATTGAGTCTCCCTGCAACATCAAGCTTCCAAATCTATGTAAAGGCTTTACATACATTATTGTTGTAAAGAAGAATTTGTATGCAATTTAGTTGCTACAAAGTGTAAATTTCTAAAAGTTGAGAGCATTTATACGTATGTAGAGGTAGGAGACATGCGATAAAAAGTATAAATCGAAACAAAACAGTGTAAGTTTGAAGACAACTAGAAATCATAAACAACGAGCGACCACATACCTTGAGCACTTAGAGGTTGAGTGCCAATATGGTTGCTTGAGCGCCTTAGTTGAGTGCCCCCAAAAAGAATGACATTTGAAGCCACAAAGAAGGAATGGCTGTAAAGTGCTAAGTAGAAAAGTCGCCACTTGAGAAGCAACATGAGTTACAAAGCAACAATCTCTCATCAATGTGATAATTTATATCTGATGTTAAGAAGTAAAACACTACTACGTCAAACAAACATTCTATTCACGCTAGGCCAATATCATCATACTTTGTGAGATGTTCTTAACCTTAGAGGTAGAGTTGAGAGTCGAATGCTCCAAACACATTACGTCACACTTTAAGAAAACAATAAATGAATGACAATGTGAGATTTTAGAAACAGAGGTACACCAAGTTAAACGAGATGGATACAAGTCTTGTAATATCAATAGTAAAGTGAAAACCAATAAGGTATAGACACATGTTTGTGTGAATCTTCATTGCAACATTTCTTATTCGCAGGAAAAGCTCATCCACCACTAGACATGGCAGATCCATAGGAACATTGTGCATGTCATTGCACAATGTTATTATGGATCTGCCATGTCTAGTGGTGGATGAGCTTTTCCTGCGAATAACAAATGTTGCAATGAAGATTCACATAAACAGGTGTTTACACCTTACTGGTTTTCACTTTACTATTGAGTTCTGTTAATATTACAAGACTTGTGTCCATCTCGTTGTTCACATTTAATGATTACAAAATTTCAGATGGTACTTCCTCATTGGATTTTTAAATTTGTGTATATGAACTAAAACAAACAATGTGAAATTGAGGTCATATTCATACCCCTTGATGATTACTCTATGTTTATGTTTTCAACAAGAATCAATAAAGTAGTCATCAACCTTTATATTATTTGGAAGATGAAGTGGTTTATGTGTAAAGAAGCATACTAAATGTAGGAATGATAAGACCAAGTCTTTTTAGGCTTGGAGTACTTAGAGGTTCTTGCATCCTACTATCAGAAGTTATTTGAAGTGTTTTATATATGAAGAGAAAAACAAGCTTCTTGAAAAACATTAATTTTAGAGGTCACTGATCTTAAGATTATTTAACTCCATACATGTCCATAAAATTATCTATATCATGCGTTGCTAGGAATGAGTCATGTCATTGCTATCTCCCACAAACTATGCAACATAATTCATTTGAATTGCAACGTATTTGCTAAGAGGAATAACATGACATATACAAACCAGTTCATCGCTAAATTTGTCAACAACTTGTATGCAACTCGAGTGACCTGCAAACACAAACATGCGACATAAAAGTAAGAGAAGAATCAGTTTATCGTCAAAGCTTTCTCCTCACAAAGCTTCAGTTGCTAAAACTTGTAATGATCAAGTAACAAGGCTAAATATAACTAGGAAATGGAATGCTTACAACTACTTACACCTTGTGGAGTTCTCAATACACAAAATTATGGTGCTACAACAATTGCATGTACTTCCACCATATTGCAAGCTCTAAGAAGTTCCAACAATACAAAGAAATGTGTCACTATGTCTCCACCCTCTTGTCCAACTCTAAAAACTTACTAACACAACTAACAAACAAGCTATAAGATATATGTACCACTTAGACAGTTGAGCGCCACGGGAAAAATTGGCATGATAAAGCATTGTTTATTGATCTTAAACAATGTCATGAGCATGAAAACTTGCATTGATCAAGTGACACGGCCAAAAACAACTCAAAAACATACTACTTACAGAAACTTACACTTGTTAAAATAAGAGCGCTCAATAATCATGGTGCTACAACAACCACATACACTTTTATCAGTGTGCCAACTTGAGAAGTTATAACAATCAGGAAAACTCTCACCCTCGATTAACATTCGTACAACTAATAGGCATGCAAAACAATCTTGCCAAACTATGAAAGCTTACAAAAACAACACACTAACGAGATACCTTCACGAGTGAGAGGGTTGAGCGCCTGAAAGAAGTGGTGTGGGTGTGAAGCGTTACTGTGTAGACTTCAAAATTTACAACAACTATTCTATGTAACAACCGCATACATTTCCACTTATTTGTAAATTCTAAGATGTCTCTTCAATCGAAACCTATAAAATTTTTGACAATTGTTTGCACATTTAACAAGCATGTGAAACCCTCTCGTTTAACTCTCAAATTTATTAAAACCACAAACAGTAAGCTACTACATACCTGAACAACTTAAAAGCTGCAAAGAAACTTGCCGATTGAGCATTGTAAGAAACGATGGCGGTTTAAGAATAGCAAACAAAACTTGCCGATTGAGTGTTGTAACGAAAGATGGCGGCTTGAGCACAACAACAAAACATGTCCACTTTCAACAACACCACAAAAACCGCCGGTTGAGGGCGACAACTAAACATGGCCGCTTGAATGCTGCAAGCGCAAGCGATTAGTTGAACTCTGCAACGAAACATCGTCATCTAAGCACCGCAAACAAAAAGCTCGAGCACCACAACAAAACGATGGCAGCTTGAGCACGGCAACAAAACATGCCCACTTTGAGGGCCGCAACCTCGCCGCTTGAATGCTGCAAGCACAAACGGTTGGTTGAGCTCCACAACGAAACATCATCATCTGAGCACCGCAAGCAAATTAAAATGATCGCTTGAGCGCCACAAAGAAGAACAATGAGTTGAGACTCTAAGAAGCGCCGCGAACACAACAAGCAATTGAGCACGCTTAGAAAATGACGTTGTTGAGCATTGTTGCTCATGAGAAAAACACTTCGTTGCAATTGAATCATCACAACTCCAATTTATCCAGCATGGAACAATCATCTATAAACTATGAACATTTGTACAAGTGTGAATCTTCAAATGTACAAAATCAACCATTTTGATAGATTTTAAATATGCAGATATACTATATAGCTAAAATCTGCATAAGTCGTACATTATCACGTTCACCAAAGTATATTCACCGGATGTTTAGAACCACAGAATGTACGTTTTCATCCAAATCACGACTCTCATCCGTCAGCAGGATTACTCATCTATCACGGTAAATGCGGAAGTGACGGCGGGACATTTAGTCATCCATCTCGGTAAATGCGGAAGTGACGGAGACTGGCACTGAACAGACCCCATCGTCCATTAATGTACTCCATCATGCATGTCGACGACGATGTTTCCCATACTGTACCCGGCCAGCTTTCTTCATTCAAACTCGAACGAAAGTTGTCAGTTTCGACTTATTCGATCGTCCATCTGCTGCAACTGACAATTTAACGTTCGTTCGTCCATCTAACTGCAACTGTAGCGTCCGTTGTACCGCGGTGTCTTCGGCCCTCGGTATAATACCTTCGTGGTACAGAGGCACATGCCGTGTCGTCCCAGTTGTGGGGTTCTGCCACTTGAGTTTTGATAGGGGCTCGCCATCTTTGACTCCTCTGAAATAATCGAAAAACACCAGAATGCATTTAACTAGGCAGCGTGCTTGTATGGTTTCCAGGCAAAAGGAAAGAGTGAAATTAGACCCGGGGCCAGGTTTGTTATGGTTCAGTGATAATAAACAAAACTTTGAGGAATAATGAGAGAGTAATTTAAAATTTCAAACTCAGTGTGACAATGGATTTTATAAATTAAAAAAATGAGTTGTAAGTTGGGATTCAGATAAACCATGAGTGGGATTTCTAAGCGTGTAAGTCAATTTTCTAACTTACATTGTGCAGAGCAATCTTCCAATTTTTGATAACTTCAACAAAATAAGAGAAATTTTGAAAGGGAATTGACGAATCGTCAACACTAGTGTATATGTGGTTCAAATATACACAACACTTGATGTATACTAGCACTTTGGAGGCGAGCTTGCCAATATAGTGTATAGTGGTCATTATACAACGAGCGGCCTGTATACTCGATCAACATATGGACTAATGTAAGCACTCTAGCATTATGTCTTATTCAAGATGGGAGATGTAGTAATTTGTTATGTATTGTATGGATGGTATTGTGCAATTATAGTCTCATGTAATACGAAAAACAAGGGTTTCTTAGGGTTCAAGAGGGGAACGAGGAATCTTAATCAAAGAAGGAACACACAACATGGAAGGGCGAGAAGAATATCCGAAACTCAAACACTTGGTTGTGCATCGATCAAGAGGGCAAAATTCAAGTTCACATTGACTAGTGTCAGGTGTGCCCTCCATATAACCAACATTATTTCACAAATAAATTCTTTGTAAACATTTGAGACTATCTTTTAGAGATTTCTTCATGTTTTATCAAAAAACCATGTAATCCTTTAAAGAGGATCATTGGAATCCTCCTATGCAACAAAAAGGCTCAATAAATCGATACAACATTCAAATTGGCAAGCTCTTGATTTGATTACATATGTTTATTCTACTTCAAAGATAAGACATTACAACCATGAGAGCACCAATAATGAGAAAATCGCTTAACTTGGATTATTTGGTATTCAGATTAGAACATCTTCCGGTGTAGTAAGGTGCTCAATAATGGTTCAAGGAAATCCATATGGATGTAACCTTCAGAAGCAAGTTGTGTGCATGGGGAAAATTAGTAGAAAGACAAAGCAAGTGGAATGATCATCTTTGGACTTTTTTTATAATGAGTAATGAAATTTTGAAATTAAAAATACATGTGTTTCTAAGTTGGTGCCCTATAGTGATACCCTATAATATATCCAATAAGTACATCGTAATATCATATCATGAAGCTTGGATTACTAAAACATAACATAACAACAACAATAAAAATGTATATGGACATTGTATACACGTTGCCCTCATGGTAAGACTTGGAGTTCTTCTTCTAACAAGTTCCACCTTCATCGAGGGTGGTACCCTACCACCAACAAGAACCTTTTAAGGCAACCAATGCCTAAAAAAGAAAAAAAAAAAGAGTGTTCACATGATGATGATAATGTTGGTGTAGAAGAGTGGTAATCCTCCATAAAATCTTCCAAGGCCTCCAAGATTTGAACTCTCCCTAAGTTTCGATGACAAGATAATATTGGTGAAGCGAGAGTGCCAAGAGATGTCAAGAGATGTAGAGCTGTCAAGAGATGTGATCTTTTAGACTATCATAATTTGAAATTTGGTCTTAAGAAGCAGAGTTGGGGGTCGGATGCTAAAACACATAAGGTGACATCTTGAAACTATGAAAAGAAAGCTTTAAGGGAGAGTGCTAAAAAATGGCTCAAATTTTAGATTTCCCAATTTGTAATGAAGATAATAATGAAAGGAATTTTCATGCATAGGAAAGTAAGTAGAATGACAGTCATTGTGAATACATGATTTTTAGACTCTTCTGCAATTTGCTATGAATTTTTGAAGGCGGTCTCATAGGTATTTCTAAAATGGTGCCCTAAATTTTCATCCTATAATGTTTGATGTGAACACATGCTACTATTGGGTGAAGAAGCTATTATATATCTATAGGTCAAGAAGCCTAGTGCTACATTATTGGTACCGCTCACTCTCCCTAAAATGAATGACAATGTGAAATTTTTTTTGGGGTTCGGAGGTACAGTAACTTCAGTTCAAAGAAAAGGAAATTCAAGATCTGAAGTGAAAAACCAATGAGGCGATCTTCATTGCAGCATTTGTTGTTGGCAGGGAAAGCTCATCCATCACTACACTAAATTTGATAATTAGTGTTAGATACACTAATTTACATAAACATGTAATAAGTATTTACTGCTGTTCAATAATTTTACCCACTATATTGGCCAAGATGGGGTCCTTATATAGTATCAGAATCAATGCTCTTGGTAAATTTTTTCAAACAAAAGTAAAAACTTATAGCATTTTCATATCTTATAATAATCTAACACTAATTATCAAATTTAGTGTAGATATGGCAAATCCAAAGTGATATCATGCATATAATTCTACATTCCACATCACAAATTTCTCGAACCATTGATTGTGAAACCTCTGCTTAGTTCAATTGCAGAAAAGGTCATATCTTGATTCTAATTTTGTACATCAAAATTAGACATACGAGATAAAATTAGACATACGAGATGACCGGATAGTCATAGGAGTTAATCTTGGATAAACATTTAGATGGGAATTGAATTCTTGTGATACAATCCATGAGTTGTTTGGGAACTTTTGACATTAGATGGTTCAAAGCTCTTATAGGGTCTAATTTGTGCTAAGGTTTTATATACAAATTCCTACTTCCTATTGTTGTAAGCTCTTGTTACTTTGTAAAATTTGCTTGTTACTCATGGGTTTCAATATCAGATGGGAAGAATAGGGAGCAAGTACAAATGTTTAGTTAGAAGACATAGAATGAAAAGTTCCAGAAACCAATTAAGGTTTATACTAAAACACAACAATGTAAGTTTAAGTCATTTTAGTATCTTCTAAGGATTATATCAAAGATCAATTTCTCAAAAAATTTTCATAAGAAAGACATCAAGCTTTATATTATTTGAAAGATATAGCGGTTCATCTTTTAAGAAGCTAATCAAAATAAACCAATGACAAATCAAGACTTGGAAGGGTTTGGAGTACTTAGATGTTCTGGCATCCTACAATTAGAACTTTAGAAGTGATTTCAAATTTCTTCATGCAAAAGACAACCTATTTTCTTAAGAACATTTTTAGATGAGTGTTGTATAAGATTATTTAACTTCATACATGTTTATGCGACTATTAGTATTCAAAGCATTGGTGGGAATGTGTCATGTGTCATGTTATGCAACACGATGCTTTAAAAATTGCAACATAATTGTTGAGAGCAAGAGCAATGACATAGCAAACACAAACCAATTTAAAAAGTTCAAATTCCTAAAAAATCCTTGTATGCAAGTGCCTATGACATGCAAATACAAACATGCAACATAAAAGTGAGGGATTATAGTTGAATTCTAAATAGTTCTCCTAGAGAGGTTTGGAAAGATTGAATGACTAAAACATGCTACGGTCATGCCAAAAACTACTTAAAAATGCAACGCTTGCAACTACTTATACCCTCTAGAACTTTCATCGCACAAAAATCGTGGTGCGAAAATAATTGTATCACTTTCACCGTTATGCAAACTCTCAAAAGTTCTTATTATTAAAAACCTTTCACTCCGTTTGACATGTGCACATCCACCATGCATGGACAACCGTCTCATCTATCTTCAAAAACTTATAAACAATGCTAACAAACAAGCCATCGGATGTGTGCAACACTTAGATAGTTGAGCGCCACAAAGACTGCGTAATTGAGCATTCTTCTAATTGTCGAAACAATCAAATGTACATAAAAAGTTACATTCATAAAGTGACACAACCAAAAACAAATCACAAACACAATGCTTATAATCACTTACACTTCTCTCAAAATTACAACTCTCAACAATCATGATAAAACAACAACTCTATTCTTTTCATCTACGAATGTAAGGAGTTCCACCAATCAAAATACCTTTTACTCTACATCTATTAAGAAAGACACTCTCTTGTATAACTCTACAAACAACATACAACACTCAACCAAGTTAAAATAGAGATCTACAACTCAAAGGGTTGAGAGCCATAGAATAGAATGGCATAGTTGAAGAGTGTTCCACTATGTGGGCTTTACAATGAGCAACAATCAAGGATCTCCAACAACCGCACAGACTTCCACTAATTTGCAAACCCTAAAACAAATCAACAATCAAACAATATTTTAGTCTGTTTGACATGTGCACATTAAACTTGGCATAAAAACAAGCCAAAGGATGCATACCTCCTTCACTTAGAGTGTTAAGCGTCACAAAGAAGAACACTTGATCGAGCGCCAAAAAGAACGATCGTTGGAGGGCCGCAAATGAAAACGACCGCTTGAGGGGCACAAACAAAACGGCCGGTTGAGTGCGGTGGTATAATATGGCCGCTCGAGCGCTGCAGACCAAAACGGCCGGGTAAACAAAAATGGATTCTTGCGTGCAACAGTGAAAATGGTGGATTAAGAATTGTTGCTCCATGCTAAAACGATGAAATATGCATAAAATTTGCAATGATCAAATGACAGTGCCAACTCAAAAGCTCAAATTCAACTCAAAAACATGATACTTACAACGACTTCTACTGTGTAAAACTTTCAACGCTTAACAACCATCGGGTAATAGCAAATGTATAAATAAATTTACCATATCACCAACTCTAACTACCCTCAACAATCAAAAAATCTTTTGACTCAGACATGTGTATAACAACAAGCATGCAAGATTTTTAACTCCAAAAACTTACAAAACCATCAATGAATAAGGTCCAGGTGCACCACGCAAAGGGTTGAGCCCGGCAAACAAAAATGGTCGCTTGAGTGTTGGAGTGCCGTGAACAAAAATGGCCACCTTCGGGCAACGAAGAAAAATGGGGCGGTTACTTTATGAAACTTACAACAATCAAAAACCATTGTGCCATAATACCTGCATGAAATAATTTCATTACCTGACAAACTCTAACTAGTTTCGACAATAAAATAAAACCTTATTACTATGAGCAACATTATGCATGTAAGACATCTTCTCTTATTCTAAAAACTCATAAAACCACCAAGGAAGAAGCTCCAAGTGCACCTTGCAAAGTGTCAAACACCACAAAGGGAGATGGCATGCTCATGTTATATAGTTGATAGAAAAGATCGAACGAAAAAATTCTTTCGTTGCACTTGAACCATCACAACTTCAATCTATTTAAAGCTAACCTTTAGAATCAATTTCTATGAAGGCAATATATTTTTAATGTGCAAACTCTAAATGTACACCCTGAACAAATTTAATAGAGTTGAGTTGTGTAGGTGTTAAATCTGCAAAAGTCGTGCATTATAAAGCTCACGAAGTGATTTCACCTCACGTCTACATCCATAGATTGTGCGTTCTCATCCAAATCATAATCTCATTACGACTCTCTACCATCGGCACGATTGCGCATCCATCGACACGATTACGCATCCATCAGCACGATTACACATCCATCGGCACGATTACGCATCCATCGGCACGATTACGCATCCATCGGCACGATTACGCATCCATCAGCACGATTACGCATTCATCGACACGATTACGCATCAATCAACACGATTATGCATACATCGGCATGATTACGCATCCATCGGCACGATTACGCATACATCGGCATGATTATGCATCCATCGGCACGATTACGCATACATCGGCATGATTATGCATCCATCGGCACGATTACGGACAAGGTAGTGGGGCCTTGGAGCACGTTAGCGCTGCAACAGGGCGCCCCAACGCTGCGATAGGCCCCCATTACCGGGCGTAATTAACCGGCCAAAAACGTGAATGAAACTTGGATGAAACTTTTGAATCATCACGTCGCGCTTTTCCAGCCGCCTTTTTGCTTCAGGATTGTTGCATGGGATGGTGGAGATTATATCTCTACCAATTGCTCTGTCATGAACTACTATAGTTTCTTTGTTGCACCAGTTACTTGTTTATTTGGTAAAACAATTTCAAGTTTTCTATCAGGTTGATACTCTTATTTCAATTTCACTCATCCTCACATACCACAAGTTTTACATGCACAAAGTAGCCCATTATTTTCATCCACAAATCCGGGCATTAACTTTCATCCATAAACTCATTAATTATGGGATGTAATGTGTAAGCCCAAAATGAATAAAATTCTGCCACGTCAGCAGATATTAAATTACGCATCCATCGGCACGAGTGTCATCCATCGACACTATTATCATCCATATGCACAATAAATCATCCACATTCACGATTTCTCATCCATCAGAACGATTACTCCTCCATCTCGGTAAATGCGGAGGTGACGGAGACTGCCAGGAGACAGCCACTATCATCCATTAATGTACGTCTGCAAGCATGTCGACGACGACGTTTCCCACACCGGCGAGCTTTCTGCATCCAAAAGCGAACGGACGTCGTGAACTCCAGTTAATCATTCGCCCGTTCACTGTCAGTGAACCGACATTTTTTCATTCGTTCATCCACCGAATAGCAGCTGCGGAGTTGACTGTCCGTACTAGTGTCTTCTGGCCACGGTATATTACCCTTAGAGTACAGGGGCCTATGCCGTGTCGCCCCAGTTGTGGGGTTCCGCCACTTGTCTTACTCAGAGCTCGCCATCTTCTAGAAGAAGTAGAGGGAGTATTAATCAGAAGACACCAGAATGCTGTCTTATTATTTGCAGGCTTTACAGTTTGCTCATAAGGTTCCCAGACTAAAGAGAAAGTGACACCAAATATGACCTCAAGTTTGTTACGGTTCAGTACATATACTAAACACGAGAAAGTAATTTATAGAGAAAACGTGGTGTAACAAGGGCTTTTAAGATTATTTATTTTTGAGATTAAGCGTATACGATGGAACTCAATTGAGCCATGAGTGGGAATCCAAGATGTACCAGTCAATTTCTAAGTCACCTTGTATATATTCTAGTACAATTTTCTAGTTTAATGTTTGCACCAAGCTAAGTAGATAATCTTGTTACGTGGAGTGCTGAAAAACCCTCTTAGGCATTATGTTCCAGGAGAATGTAATAATTTTGTTATGTAGCGATGGGAGGTAACTTCGCAAGGCATAGTTTTAGGTCAACAAATTGTGGGATCTCAAAAAAGAGAACAAGGGAACACATAGAACGTCAAATGGAAAGGAAATACCACTTAAGATTAACATCGGGTTGCAAATTAGTTGGAGGGTAAAATGCAAATGATTTTGGGTATTTAGCGACGCCCTTCACCCTCGGTTATGAATTTGTGTTTTGCCCTCTAAGTATTACATTATCCTATACTTTTCTACCTCAAAAACCATGCTTTCATAAGTATTTGACAATTCTTCTACACACTTTCTCACAACTCTTGCAAGAGTTCAGCTAGTGATGACAAAAAGACTCTTCACCTTCAAAATCTATCAACTTGTGAACCAACAACAGTCTAATGTATGTTTTGAAAGCAAAACACACTTGGCTCTACCGTTCATGGGTCAGAAGAGTAAAGCTAGTGCGAAGTGTACACACATCTACAATAATCCAAGTCAAGAAAACACCCATGGCAATTCAAAGGACTTTAAGTGCCCCTCTACAAAGCATTTTTTAGCGTAAATTTGTTGAGGAGGCTTGACCATTTTTGCAAAGTATAAAACTTGACTAGGTTGAAATTCTACAATAAATTTTATTACAATTTGCAATGATATAACCAATTTGTTGACAAAAGCATTATTTGGAATCTTTTTTTTATTAGATGGATGTTTTCACATTAATTAACCTCAAATGTTCTTAATTGTATTTAGTCTAAAATAACAAAGATGAAAATGAAGGTAGGATATTCAAATCTCAACCTTACAAACTTATAACAAAACTATTGTAAGTCACCTATACCAAAATTTGAGTTAGCTGAGGCCTTGTAGATTGCGAGATTATAGCGTCTTAGTACTCAAGGAAGAATGCAAATTTTCATCACTTTTTTTTCTCTTTGAAGTAGAGCTTCTACCAAAATGAATTGCAACAAAAATTCACCAAACAAAAAGATGTTCATTTACATGTCGGAAACATCCTTATACTAAAAAAATACACCAAAATATTTATTGGCTCAAATAATAGGAATAGTGTACTTTTTCATTAGTAAACACGATGCACTTGCATACATTCACCACTTGTTCAATCATGTACATGTTGAGTGAACTTTGAGATCTTCGGGCTACCGCCCTCCACGTCATGTATCTCCCTCTGCGGAATAACACACGTCAAGGGCTCCTGCGGCATAACACACTTTCGACTTTCGGTTGCCCGGGTTTTCTTCTGTAAGATGCGTTATGCCGTAATCCCCTCTCTCGAGCGGGCATTATAGAACGGTAGCTCCTATAAAATGAACGGGCCCGAAACCGGAAAGTGTGTTACGTATAAAAAAGTTCCATTAAGCACCTTTGCTTCAGACTACAATTTTCGATCTCTTTGAGAACCTTTGAAGTCAACCAATGTGATTCTAGTACAAAAAGAATCTTCTTGAGAAAGCGACATGCATTCAAATTCTTAACTATTTGTAGTCAATAGTTCAAAGTGGAATTGAAATTATTAAGTATTTGTAAAGTCAATTGTTCAAAATGAAACTACGTGACAAACCATGCATGTTGTTTTATGTAAGTTGCTCAAAAATCAACCAAGCTTTAAAATTTCACAATAGTGGCATTCAATCAAATGTGAATTTTTGCTTTCTTCAATAGACTTCAACACATTGAGGATTTAAGGGCATAGTTGAAGTACTCTGAATCCAATGCACCTACTAATATTATATCTTCATGTTAAATCTTAGAAATGCACCTACTGTAATCTTAAAATATAATATTTGAGGGACACCCTTATTGGTACTTTGCTATCCATTGCCAATTTAGCAAAGATTCTCCAAAACAAAATTTGTAAAATTGTTGAGCAAGATACCTTATAAATTCTTCTAGGAAGTTCACCACATTGTACTTGTCAATAAGTTGATAAATGAGGCGTCGACGTGACCATATCAAATCGCAAGGAACAAGTTGCTAAGTTATAATCTAGGGGAATTTTTATACAAATGAAACTTTTGTAGGATATTTTTAATTAAGGGAATGATTGCAATTTAAAAAAAGGAGGGAGAATAGCTTATTTTTAAAAAATAAAGTATATTCCCATAACTAGTGAACTTATTGAAACTAATATGAAAAAGATTAGCATCTTAGCATACTCAAGCTACTAAGTAGCTTACAAATGTGATGTTCTTTCTTCCCCACTTTACAAATGTTTTTTTTTTATTGTTTCACGTATGAAAAGAGTTTACAAAAGTGTCCCTCTAAATGAAAAATTCCCCCTCTAATCTACCCTTCCTCAATGAAATAATACGGTGCGGCACTAAGGGCTACAACTACTAGTATGAATTGCCTCCGACGACCTAAAGCCGCGAAGCTCACCCAAAACCGCGTCGACCTGGTTTTTCCCTTCTCCGCCAGGCCATCATCCCCACCAGTGTAATTTGCAGGCAGATGATGGTCCAGATCGTCGCCTTTTCATTCTCCATCTCGTCCAAATTCGATCGAAAAGGCGCAAGGACTGGATATTGTTATCATCTACGCTTACTCGCCGCAGCCAATTCTCCTGATTCAAGCGGATTTACGCCGAAGTTGCTGTTCAGTTGTGAGGAGAACGAGATCAGTTGGAGATTCTCGCACCCTCTCACGTTACCCTCACTTTACTTCGTGCAGATATCAATTTCCGCTCATCAATCAGGTGCCCCACTTCACCCTTAATCCGCTTTGGATTTTGACCTAATTCTCTCTCTCGCCATTGTATGCTTAATCCGCTGAATGGGCAGTCCATTTGAGCTGGGAAATAGTGAGCGATCAACCAATTTGTACCTCAATTAGGTCAAGTTCTGTATTTTGAACTTATCTACATCACAGAAGGTAACTGCTCCAATCCTTTCATTATTCTCTCCTTATGTGTGACAAGAATGTTGATTTTGCTGCATGCATTGATGGTCTAGGTTGGGTGTGATTAGGGTTTAGCGCGATGAAAACGTAACATTTTAGGATAAATAATCGAAATCGTCTTCATAGTTCAGTTGTCAACCGATACATGGAAGGCGAGGCAGCAATGTAGTTGATGGATTTCAGGATTTTTGTTTCAATATTGAATTCTTCGCAAATAAGATCCGTTGCTTGCAACGGATTGCATTGATGTAGCGGAACTTGCTGGCTACATCAGTCTAAGTTGTTTGTAAATCATTGACATGGGCCACTTGTATGAAGGTGGTTGATTCATCACCGTGCTCGATCAGCCTCCACGACGAGGCAGTGGAAATTAGCCAGTTTTTTGAGACTAAGTGCGGGCTCTTTTGCAGGCGAATCGGCTCGATCTGACACTAGTCTGATCGGCAGAGTTTGATGCAAAGAAAACTCAGGAAACCGTGCAAGCCTGGGTTCTGGTAGCAAATGTATTTCCTATAGCATGAGCATCGGGATATGATGGGTTCGATGAGTAGTCCTTCACTGTCGGGCATCTCCCGGGCATCATCATCAAGTTGCAGTTGCCCCACACTTCAATTAAAAGCCTTCGAATACCATCGAGAGGCTCAAACACTAGGCCACTTTCGAAAAACCTTCAATCAGAAAACCAAAGCCGTAGAGTGCCACCACATACGAAGACGAATTTCCACCTGTCGAACTCATGCTGTTCTTGGACAACGAGGCTCCGGTGCCAGTCAAGAGCCGGGGAACAACGAGTCCTCTCAAGCCAAATTACAAGACTCCAGCAACGACGAAGCCTCCGTGGTGGAGCCTCCGAGAGCCTCGAAGACTCCAGAATCATCGGATTGGATCAAGCCAGAGCTGGAGCACGAGGGGCTGGTGATAGCAAACGGCGAGAGCGGAGCATGGGACAGTGGGCGCGTGAGCTCACCGATCGTGAGACGCTACGTGAGTGACAATGAAGAGCGGTGGTGCATGTGGTACGCTGGGGAGTCTGAGGATGAGAGTAAGGGCACCACTGTGGGAATTGCTGTGAGCTCGAATGGCATGCACTGGAGGAGGGGGAACGCGAAAGTGGACACGGAGGGGCACGGCGAGGAAGGTGCAGTGGGGCAAGTGCTGGATCGGAGCGACAACTGGTGGGCGTTCGACACACAGCATCTGCGACCCTCGGATGTGCTCATCATGTCGAGTGCGAAAGTGCGAGCTGCCAGTGGCGTGTACTGGCTCTACTACTCGGGCGCCGATGTCGAGGAGCTTGCACTCCCATCGAATGCTCTCCCACTTCCAGGCACCGAAAGAATGCTTCGAGGTCGTACTCGGCCCGGGCTCGCCATCAGCAACGATGGCCGTAACTGGGCGCGAGTGGAAGGGGATCATCACAGCGGAGCTCTCTTCGACGTGGGCGTGGAAGGCGAGTGGGACTCACTCTTCATCGCAGCCCCACAAGTGGTCTACCACGAAGCTGGCGACATTCGCATGTACTATCACAGCTTGGACCCGAACACAGGCAAGTATTGTGTGGGATTCGCCCGCTCCAGGGACGCCATGCGGTGGCTCAAATTCGGCAAGATTCTGGAGGGAGGCGGTCCCGGGTCGTTCGATGAGTTCGGAATCGCGGCTAGGCACGTTGTGGAGAATCCGAACGGCAGTGGCTACCTGATGGTGTACGAGGGCATTGGTGCCGACGGCCGAACTAGCATCGGCATGGCCAGGTCTGAAGCAGGCTTGCTCAAGTGGGAGCGATGTCAGGACGAGCCCATTTTCCGACCTGCAGAATCTGCCAAGGCTTGGGACGGTGCTGGCGTCGGCTCCCCGTGCTTGGTGCACATGGACGGTGACGAATGGCGCTTGTATTATGTTGGTGTTTCGACCTCTGGTGACACTGCTATTGGCATGGCTATGAATGTTGGAAGCTCGCTCACTGAGTTTAAGAGGTGGCACAATTTCGTCCTTGAAGATTGAAGGGATAGGCAGAGTAGGATTGATGCAGGTTTTCCATTCCATCCTCTGAAATCGCAACCCCTGAACTTAAGTTTAAGATTTAAGTATGACAATACCCTTCTGTTATTGGTAAACAGACATTCAATATCAAGCACACTTCTCGCTCACTAATGCGCATGATTCTGTTACATCCTTGCGCCTTGCCCGACGAGCTACGTTTCAAAAGAGAGACCAGTAATATGATACATCGTGTGATGAGTATGAGTATTTAGCACAGCAATGCTCCATTGAGGCGCTAAATAGTTATTCGGTACGCTAGAGGAAATACGAATATTTGCTGGTAGGAATTGTCAAGCTTGCTACTCTTGTTTGTGATCAGGGCTTAAAATCAGTGCTTCACTATTCTAAAGAGCTTCTGGTCTCCGAGTTTCAGTTTCTATCAAAACGGTGGGGGTTGAGCAACGAGAAATAGCAAGAAAATCGTTTCATTGCTCCAAATGCACAGAATCCCGTATGGGAATTTATCTGAAACAACGTCTGAGTATTGTTGACTAATCCCCAAAATCTGGAGTGAAGTGGATACAATACATATCCTACTTGTCTGCTTAGAGGTTATACTGATGCAGGCAACCCCTCCAAAAAGCTACTTCAGTCTTGAAGAGATAAGTAAATACGATGAAAATACTCGTGACTTCAAAGTTAAGAGCTACCTTATTTTTAATCTGCTAAAAGTACAATGTATAAGATTGGAGAACCAAGAAAAAGACTGATAGCAGAAGCAACTCCAACGTGAACCTGCAAGAAGGCTACTGCGAACTGCAACCCCAGCTGACACTGGTAGAACCTCTGAAAAAAAGTGATAATCACCGGTTCAGAAACTGACCCCGTCTTACAGGGCAGAAATCACCACCGATAATAGATCGAGTGTACCCTCAAGGAGGTCTATTGTAGACTTCTCGAAGGCATAAGCAGAAACCCACAAGAGGCAGCTAACCACTACCTTGATAGAAGAAAAAGAATTACTGCTACCGACCAGCTACATTGAACCCATTTGTACCTGGAGGGAAGAACGTGCTATGTTGCGGGTAATTATGTGAATAGGCTTGTTTCCGATAGACCTGTGACTATTTCGCCCGAAGATCTAAGACATCAAATTGCAATTTTGGGTTCATATATACATGATTGCAGTGCTCATATATTGGACCTCCACCAGGGGGATCTTCGTGCGGATGAAAACCACGCCTTTGGCATTGTTGAATAGTTTTTACACCACCAGGATCAGACAGGCGGAAAATACCGTAAGTTCTGCACATGTACATACATCGGTCGAAAACATAAGCACCGACCAGTCGCATGACACTCAAAACGCTTGCAAAAATTGTATCAACATTCAGAAACTTCATACCGAGAGTTGTCAGTTGGCGCCATCACTATCGCGATAGCCTCTGGCAACATGATCTGCGGGAGAGAGGAAAAACAGTGACGTAAACCCAGAGAAGAAAAATGTCAAACGCTTATTGATTAGGGAATACTAATGAAATTTATTTACTAGAGAAATGAATGGTGAAAAACTTTATTAGGAACATCACTGACCTGATATGAGTAATGGGTATGGAGGTCGATGGAGGACATAAAACACGACTGTGATGGATGTGTCTGCGCAGGAAGCAGAAAGGTATCATAAGATATTATATCCATAACAAAATAAGAGTAAGATAGGTCAAAGACATAACTTCAAGCTAGGAACTGAACAAGCTTCTTACATGTATCCAACCAAGTTGAAAAAGACCTCGCTTGTCTTGACAATCAAAAATTTCCTCCTCATTGACCGTTTGACACTGTGGAAAACCGATTCAAATAGAGGTGAATATTCCGTATAATTTACGGTGAAAGTAACCAATGATAGTACAACCTCGCAAGTAATAGAAACGAAGATACGTATAAGGAACCCTCTAGTATGCAGGAAATCTAACACACGCGGAAAATAATGATGAAAAAAGCGATATAAACGAACACGTACCGAGTCGGATGTCGATTCCTGCTTCGGAATGATCAAAGTACAAACATAAAAGATACCCTTCTTCTGCAGAAACGAAATCACGAGGATGGCCTTCTTTTAGTGTCCAACAAGCTCTGATCATATCATACCACATCCACAACGATCGGGCTGACTGAGAATCTTTCAAAGAGAAACCAAGCCCTAAGCGCTTACCAGAGAACCGGCAAGGACGCCACATGTCTCAAGATTGCGAGAAGTATTGGCTTTAGCCATCCGCATGAACTCGTCCATCATTTTGGTAGACTGAGGCAAAGCCACCAAACAATAGAATGAACCTCTGTGAACAGTCTCAAGAGTAATTTCATGCGAATAACGCAACACCTACTCCCCGCACTTTAATCAACATATGCAACAACAAAGGCTGCTGTCGATACTTACTATATGCAAGTGCTTGGGACCCTTCGACAAATCACCGTCAAGAGCTTGTGCCTCCCCAGGACGAGGATCAGCGACCAGGTCAGGTGAAATTTGAGGATGATCATGTGTGTCATGTACAGCTTGTATCGTTGTTACAGGAGCTTCAACGGGAGGTGGCGAAGGCTGTCTGATTAATGTAGCGGGTGGGGCTACATCGACTGAAAGAGATGATTCAGAGCCAGGCCAAAGGGCAGGTTCCGACAGGGAAATCAGAGAGGCGACAGTTGAAGACACATCAACACTGGTTGTAACAGGCGCACTTGAGGACGCGGCTGGAGCTTGCGCAGGAACATTCCAATCCTGGAGAAAGCTTCACCCCAAACGCCCATTGTGGCAAACATCAGAATGTTGACCTTTTGAGCTTCAGTCGCATAATAATCCGATTCATTCAGCCGTTTGCTGGACTTGAGCAATTATTGAACTTAAGCTACATATGACAGCTACGGAACTACAATCCAAGAATTGAGTATGACCACATGCCGGCAAGTCAGCATATAAAATAACAGTCCATATGACAAACCTTGGTAGTTCAATTGGTGTAGTATCAACATAGCTTGGATACTGTACCTGCACAATGAATAAAAAAGAAACAGTGAGGCTCAACCGATTTTCAACCCAAACAGCATGCTGATATAAAGAACTTAACCGACGAAAGTATTTCGAGCAACCTTCAAACAGCTAAGCCCAGTACATACCCTAAGAGGCGCTGGTTCTCTTCGCGGTCGCTGCGTGCTCGGTCCGAGAATAGAGTGTCTGGAAAGTGTTTCTTCGGTGGGTCTCGGAATATTCAAAGACCTGTACATAACAAATAGACACGATTGGGATCGTTTAATTACAACGCAGCTGCAGAGATTACCGTTCGACAGTATAAGACGTCGGCTACAATTCAATAACCCCACGGAAGCATACACATGCAGTCTGAATTCGGTTTGCCATAAGATGAGCAACAACGCAGTATAACACCAGGAAGCACGACATTGAAGATGGTTCCCAAGTCTCAGTTCAAGCAGAAAATTCCGCACTATAAAGAAAATGTACAGTAGTCCGCAGAAGCCTTCATGATGAACCAGGTTAACGATAGCATGCATAACAAGGTACTCACAAAGTTTTGAGTTGATTATCCAGGTTCATGTTGCTATGAGACGAGCTTGGTGGATTGTACACAGATCCAGAATCACCATACCCTCCTCGTGCTGCATAGCCATTAAACTGCACACACTACACGATCAATTTCTCTCCTAGCAATTCTCATGAACTAGTCCTAATGGCCATTTCAGCTAAAGATACAAAAACTACCTCAAATGCAGACCAAACCCTAACAGGAGGCTAGAAACGCCATTTCATACCTTCTCATGATTGATACCCCCTGAAAACGACTGACTCCTATTGGTCGTAGGAGGCCAGGCCACTCCAGTATCAGCTTGCGGAACATTATTGAGAGAAGATGCATTGTAAAAGGACGGTAGCTGGTATGAAGATGGAACGCTGTACGAAGAAGGCAGACTGTATGAAGGCGAGCTCAACGAAGGCGTGCTCAACGAAGGCGTCTTCTGAAAAGCTCGATTATACTGTTCAACTTGCTTCTGAACTTCAGGCTTCAGCTTCTCAAGCTCTGTAATAACATCCAACAATCTCTGCAGTTCCAAAAAAATCCAACACCCTAAGAATCCAATTCTTATCAACAAGAAAACTCATAAAATCAAGCTTACTCTTACAATACTAATCAAAAAGAGATAACAATATTACGCTTACAATCCTAATCAACAAAAAACGACAATCTTACTCTTCTGTAGTCTTTATTCTCCCCTGCATACAGTCGATAATCGCGATGCTCAGGTATAGTTTCAGAAATCAAGCTGCACAAGAAAATTCGCCAAATCAGTAACAATCAAGCTACCGACTCAGAAAATAAATTTTTAAATAAAAAATCTGTAATTTACCTGGAAAATCGAAGCAGCAAAACGTAGTGATCGATGGCATTCCCCTCGTCGCGGTAAATTCGAGCCTACAAAGAACCGCATAAATAAATAAAAGCGTGAATCGAGCGAGCGAGCGATCAATCGAAACAGAGCAATCGAGGAGCACCTGTTTGAGGAGATTGTCGGCCGTGCGATAGTAATACTTCAAGGACAAGCGACTGTCGACATCGAGCTTCTTGGTGTTGGCCGCGATGCTCAGAGCGCCCCCTCTCATTTTGAAAAACGGACAATCAAGATGCCCGAATGGAATTCAACGTGCGGGGCACTCTAGCGATGGCGCCATCGTGATGATCAATCGTGCAAAACAGAGCAGCAAACCCTAGGATGCTCCCTCCCTCCGCCAGACTCCTTCTAGTCGGCAGTAATAAGTGACGACACTGGCTCTCGCGTTTCCGGTAAAGCTCGTCTTTGCTCGATTCCGACTACTCCACTTCACTGTCGTCGTTCTGCTTGGGACGCACACAAGTGCTTCTTCGTTCTTTCTAGAGGATCTTTTGGGGACCTTCGTTCATTATTTTAGGTGTGGTCAATCCTTTTCCTTTTGAGGACCAATGTTGTGTTGTTGTGAAATGATTTCTCTCTTCATGATGACAAGCGAGTCAAATAATATTATGATTTGTTAATGTAAATTTCACTAACTCTTGATTTTGTACTTTGATATTTGGAAGTAAGTCAATTTAAGTTGTGCAGCAAAATAGTAGAAATAATACATGATTAGAAATACTAAAATGAAAAACTTTGAAGATGCCATGTCACACTTGTAAAAAAATAAAATCTCTTTATCTTTTAATGACGGTTTCAACTTGCATGATTAGTGAGACTTGTGAAATTAAAGAATAAAGTAAATTCATTTTAAATTAAATGTATCAACATAAAGATGAGATATCTATTTAGCCCCTAAAGCTCCTTGACCCAAAGTGGGTTTTTTGCAATTTTGGGCAGTTTAGATGAAGGGGTGAAAAGCAATGTTTTGGCTTAAGATTTTTATTGGGTGCTCCTTATGCTGCAAAGTTTGTGTGGTGGAATTTACAAAGCCAAACTCCAATTTCTGAGTCTTCTAGGATAATCCTTGGATTGCGAGCCAAAATAGGGCAGTTTATATTTAGTTTTAAAAAATAAACAATCAACATATGTTTATTACTGAATCGCGACTTAAATTCCAGAGTAGCCCAAGTCAAAAAGTTTACCATATTTACAAAACAACCCCCAAAGTTTTTTTTAAAAAAAATCTTTACAATGTGTAAATAAACTTTAGAGACATACTTTGAAAGTTATGATTTTTAAAATGGTAAACATCTAACGGTCAAATTTTGTAACGGCAAGTAAAAATAGTCTTAGGTACAAGAGCCTACGGTTGGAAGTCTAAAGAAAGGAAGTTTTTTGGTTCACATCCCCGGGAGTCCATAGAGGTAGAAAATCGCGGTCTTGAGGATTCAAGCTCCGAAAGAAGACCATGGAGCTTTAGGAGTTAGCACTAGAAGCCCGCGGTAAGAAGCTTCAAATTTCTCCTAACATAAGCAAGTCAATATATGATTTTTCTTTAAAAATTGTAACCAAAGGATCTTGTATACTACTTGTAGACAAAATTTTTATTATAATCTCAGATTTGTTCACGGTACAAATTGGGAGATCCATGATAGAAAGTAGACATCTATATAAATTTGAGCAACTAATTTTAAGCAAGCATTACAACTACTTACAGAAACATCGCTTGTTTCAAAAATGTTGTGCAAAATGTAATTGTATATAAGACTATTACTTATTGTTAAGGGAAAGTTACAAAATTGGCCCTCAAAGATCGCATATTTACCAAAATGACCCTCACTTTTTAAAGATTACAAAAATGGCACTCAAAGATCGCATATTTACCAAAATGACTCTCACCTTTTGGAAATTATAAAAATGACCCTCATTCTTCATGAAGCTCATTGGATCCTTCTTTCTTCACATTCACAAGTAAAATCGGAAAAGATCATTAACAATCTCGCAAGGTTTGTAGCTTGGTGTGTCGTGCAGCCATTCTTGTACTTTGTGGCTCACCCATCTCATTGTAGCTTAGTTGCTTCGAAGGCAATATATCCCATGACAAGAGTGTGGATCATTTAGCATTCCAATGGCAAATGTTGGGCCGATGCCAACATAAGATGCATGCAAATGCCAAGAGCATTCAACAAGTTTGCATGTGATGGTGTAACGATAAGGTGCGGATTTGATGATGGCGACTTCGAATAAACCAACAATTGCTCCAACAACAATGGCTAGCATTTTAGAGGTCGTCTTTGGTTGGGAAGATAAAATGCCATAGCATGTGATGACGGCTTCTAAAATGCAGTTTGTGCTATGACATTTTAGAGGTCGTCATCACATGTGCCATAGCACAAACCACACATTTTCCATCTCCGCCTACACTTGCCATATCATTCCCCATCTCACAATACTCACCACTTGAAACAAAAAGTGGAATGCCAAAAATCAGACTGAATTGAGTGCTTAAAAGTTGTGTATCCATGGCAAAATAATCGGTGAGTTCCGACTCTTTAACAACTTGAACTTGAGATTATGAATGATGTCCTTTCTATAGATGATGCAATGGTGATCAATAACAAGCGTCCGAAGGCAAGTTCCATGAGCCTTCACACAACCTTCCTACCATGGCAGTCATTGCATTCATGCTCCCTAGTTTTGGAAGTTCCACGCTATCGATTGACAACATACCTAATCTTGTTGTTCTTAAGTGACCGACTAATTGGAAACTAATAATAATTGAATTTCAAGTTTGAGTAGCGGCAATGGTGGCACAATGCATGTCTAGATGCAACCTCTCATATTCTCAAGGGCCATTTTTTTAAAATTTCAAAAAATGAGGGCCATTTAGGTAATTATGTGATCTTTGAGGGCCAATATTGTGATTTTTCCTATCGTTAAAGCATTAAGAGACTTAAATCTATTTTTGAGGCTGGCAATTGGAAGAGGTACTAGAAATCTCAACACTTCATTAAAAACATGGAAAAACATGACGATAATTTGGGCAAGCTTTCATTACTGATTATTGATTACTTTTCATTATTGATTACTTTTCATTATTGATTAGTTTTCATTATTGGGCAGCAAGTTCATGACACCCACGACCACCCTCGATAAGGCAACCAATGCCCTCAGTAATCACACCAATAGCTTTGTACTACTTGCGACGCATGCAAGACATTTAAGAATAACAAGTTAAGGTTTCGCCTAGTTGACAAATTTTTGAACTTTCGCAGATGCATTCTTGTTATAGCGATTAGGCTAGGCCCCGCCTACCATAAATAATTGAAGCTTGTGAGACAAGTTTGAGGCTCGCTTGAACTCTACAAGTTACGAGTAACTTTTTTGACACATCTCAACCAATTGTTATTACTTACGTCAGCTTTGCCAACTTCAACGACTTTAGGCATGTCAAAACGTTCTTTGAACACATTGCGCTTAAGCATGGCCAACGTTTGCGACACATTTTTCCATTGCTTTTGGAAAGGCTTAAATGAGGTTGACAACAAGCACACGAGCCTCCATCACCCTTATGCGCGTATGCTAAGTGATTATGTGCGAAGGCCAATCAACAAGCGAGCAAGAAAGGGTGCAAAGTCTTTCATGACTTTATTCTCTTTCATGGAACTAGTGACTATTGTATCCGGAATTAAAACCAAAATGGCCTCATTCTAAGGGACTTTTTACATGAGGAGTCAAGTAGTACATGAGACTGATGAAGAACAAAAATCCTCTCAACGTTATCGGTTGAGTTTTTGAACTACAAGTTATGGACTAATCATATTTAGAGAATCTTTGCCCGTCTTTGACGCCACGCTCGGCTTGACTCCCCCATGTGAAGAGTCCCTAATTTTGTTTACTTTGTATGCTTTATTGTGTGATGTGGTTTGGATGGTGGAAGGCCGAACCGGCCCCAACTTTTGAATCATACGTAAACCAAGAACCTCGGTTGGGGGTAAGGACCAGTGATACTTCTCCGGCGGTAAAGAATTGCCCCTCGAAACGCCCACAATCCGGATCTGCATCTGAACATCTACGAATTACATAGATGGATGTGTGTTCCCGAGTCGATCCCAACGGGACATCGTTCGATCGCGAAATTTTCCCGGGGCGGTCGCGCGGCTACGACGTGCTTGCTGGGGCTGGTGACCGGGATCTAGGTACAGTGTAGACTTCAAGTCCCTGGATGGGGCGTTTCTTGTTGTCTTCAGCTGCTTGAGCCCTGCGGCAGAGAAAGTGAAAGGATTGAAAGGGACAGGATTGAAAGGGACAGGATTGAAAGGGACAGGATTGAAAAGCCGGTGACCGGAGCTATGGCCGCTTGCCGTCGTGTATTGCACGGCCTGCGCCACCACTTGCCAGTGCTCAGGACGGCATCAATCTCGCTACAACAACACTTCCACGGAGCGGGCGGATTCGGTATTGCGGGATTGGAGACAGAGGCGGTTGGATCATCATATTGGCAGCAAGAGGGGGAGAGGGGATGGTGCCGGCACGAGGACAGGGGATGGCGGCAGGATGCGGGCTGGTCGGCGTGGCGGCATTTGGTGCCGTCGAGCAGAGGGGTGCATGGGACGGCGTGGCGGGCGGATGACTGCGACGAGATTGACTCTCCGAGCGCGGTGAAGGAGAAGGAGCGAACGTCAACATCGCAGAAAGTGGCTAACGGGGAGGCGCGCAATCTCGTGCAGCAAGTGCACTGCGCTTCACTCAAGAAACGCCTCCGTGACGATCCACGTGATACAATCAGCTTCGAGGAGCTTCTGCAAATTTGTCGCACTGTCGGAATGGCCTCCGACGACAAAGACGCCGTAGAAATGGCGCACGTCCTCAATCAGGCCGGCATCGTGCTCACCTTTCGAGACAAGGTCCACTTGCATCCAGAAAAGGTCAGTCGCTCGCAATTCCTCTACCTGCCAATCAAATCCATTGCACACCGATCGCCATATATTGACGAGAACACAACTTTATCTTGAAAAAATTCCTATTCGTATATTTGTGTCATTGGCATTGAGGCAAGGGTTTAGGGGACGCAAGATTCGTAACAAGGGCATGGGATATGACAGATCGCAGAGCTGGTAGCGAACGTGCTGCCGTTGTCGTTGTTAGGCGAGGACGATCAACGAAGAATGGAGCTGTTAGCGTTATCGAAAATGAAGGACGAGATTGACAGAAAAGCACACAAGCAGATGCGGGCAGTGTTGTGGTCAGGCTTGTGCGCGCTCACACTACAGGTCGTGCTATTCTTCCGGCTGACATTCTGGGAGCTTTCATGGGACGTGATGGAGCCGATCGCGTTTTTCGCAACAGCAAGTGGAATCATCTGCGGCTACACCTACTTCATGTTCACATCACGGGATCCCACGTACCAAGACTTCATGGAGAGGATCTACCACTCCAGGCAACGGAAGCTATTCCGGAAGCAGAATTTTGATATCAAGAGGTACAAAGAGCTGCAAATGCAATGCGAAACCGGGTGGAAGCCCTTGACTAAGAAGATACTGCAGGACGCGGATTGAAGATTAGAAGCCTGAAAATGGGTAATCTCTCTTCCAGCAGTTCCTCCTTTTCTCCTTAATTCTTTCATTTAAAAGCGTGTCTGACTAGACAGCCATAGGACAATCTTCCCCACCGTCAAGAGTTTTTAAACTCTTATGACACGATAATGACGAACAACACTTTCGATTCATTTGGGAGACAATGCTACACGGATTAGAACCATCTGCATTCACAACCTCACATTTTACACCCACTGGGTGCTGTAACTCACACTGTCAAAATCTTACTCGCATTTCTGCGTCACCATCTGTGACCGCAGTGAATTATTCAAGCTTCTCCTTGTTCACGCGTTTCAGGGGTTTAGGGTTTTCTGCATTCTGCCATTGAATGTCGGATTTTTATGGTTCTGTCTAGCTATAACATTCAAGCTGAAAGATGTTGTGTATGCTGTTGGAAACCATGTCAACCCTGCATGCAAGTTCTACTGAGATGGGTCACATTTTTGTTGTAAAGTTTCAGAAGGAGATTGTTAGATTGCCGTGTATGCGATCCCTTGTTTTTCATGAAGTTTTCTTTTTCAACCAATTGATGTATCATTTAATTCTTGTTTTCATGAAGTTCCTCATTTGTTGAAAACTAGAATGTATTGATGCTTATTCGAGCAGGTGCTTCCATGTACAACGACATGGATTAATAAGGCAGATCCACCATCGTTGAGATTCCTTCCGTTGATTGAAGTTGAAATAATACGGAATTGTTTCATGCTACAGTTCTGGCAAACCTACTCCTGTTACGTTCGGAAGCGTGTGCCCTGTGCTGTACCTCATGAGTGCGTACGACTTTTTACGTAGATTCGCTTGCAAATACTTGGGTGTCAGTGCCAGGTTGTTACAGTGATGAAGAATCTAAGCTTGATTGTCTAGCTTGTGTGTTTGAGGAAGTCATTTCTACTTCTCTCAGATTTGTCGCATGAAGATGACAAATTCTATCATTCATGTGTGATGCTCCTATTGTGTGTGTAATGATTCATGTGCAAAGCATTGTGTAATGATTCATGTGCAAAGTACCAAGTAATTCTGGAGAGGAATGTTTAAGGTCTTGTTGTGACCAAGGTGGACTTCTCAAAACTTTTGCAAAATCAATAATAGTCCATTAGCTCCAACAACCTAGGAAGAACATAATAACTTTGAAGTATGGTTTTCAACTTACACATGAAGATTCTATGGTGCATCATTTTCATCATTTCCTAAAACACATAGAGTCTAACTTAAAAAACTCTTAACAAGTTTGAGAAGAGTCCAAAATAATGATTTCAATTGGTCGAGTCTTCCAATTGCCAACGTCCATAGATTGCTTGCACAAAAGTCACTACATGTATTTGCCATACTAAATTTTGCACCATCATTATGTATTCTTGCATGATTACCAACTACTTTAACCCTTGAACGACCTAGCCCGCTCTCCCCCACTGGTTAGGTTGCAGCCTAATTTTGGGTCATAAGCATCGTGAATGAACTCAATACTGGTCGAGGCTCCCCCCGCAAGTCCAAAGACAGATGACGAAAATAGATGAAGAAATCGTAATACACAATCTACTCCATTTTCTGTTCATTAAACGGAATCACCTGGTCCTCGCATTTTCAGGGTACTGATTCTCTTTTGATACCACAGTACGTCCACACCTAAACCCTCATAAAACAAGCTGATAGAAAACACAATTCAGTTATCGTTCCTCAAAAAACTCTCAAATCGTTGCACTGCAGGTTGAGTCTGTTCTGTCAAGTACCATACGAACAAAGGTAGAACAAAAGAACCAGGAACCTAGCTTCGATTTTCTTTTCATTACAAATCGTGAATACGAACATACATCAGGTGTACCTCACACCCTTATTCTGCAACTTCACAGAACACCACAGAAAGATGAAAGCAATTCTACGGAAGTATCCACCAAATCAAAGCCTTCGTAGAATCAATTAGTCTAGAGAAACCTAATTACACGTTTTCAGCACCCTGCGATGTAGTAATAGCCAGAACAAACACTACATTCAGTGCCTTGAGTGATTCTTGTGTCCAACTCGTCCCGGCACTTGCTCCCTGGATGCATCAGGGTAGGAACAGCTGCGCTTGAGGTAATATTTATAACAAAGACAGTGTGGACCAGACACCTCTACAATGGAAAAAGAATAGATTCTCCTGTTTGTCGTCTCCACGCCCCTGGAACAAACGAAAGATGTCTTCGTATATACCATTAGCCGCAGCACGCACTTTTTTGGACAGTGTTTCCACCTCCTCCAGCTCCTGCACCAGCACCCGCAGTTCCTCCATACCCCACCTTGATACCGTATGACTGCCAACACAACTCATACATAAGCCCTTCTCGATGTGCCGGACGTAAAAGAGGTAAGACATAAATCGACGTTGAACTAAGTCTATTAAAGGTCAACAGTTCCATAGTGTCTCAATTGCTATGTGATTGGCACCTACCTCATTGGAAACGTCGAAGATTCCCTCCTCGATCTTCTGATAAATCTTGGCTGCAGTGTTGATGAATGCCTGTTTGTAGAGGTACAGAACTTGTTCAGAGACTAGTCCGACAGATTAAAACAAAGTAAACAGAGGTATGTTTGATCAACTTACATCTTCAACATTATGAGCAGTTTTGGCAGAAGTCTCCATGAACACCAGCCCGTTCTCCTTCGCAAATTGTTCACCTTCTTCGGTACTAACTGCTCTCCTGTGAGCGAGGTCGCACTTGTTGCCGATGAGCATGATGGTCATATTGGAGTTCGCATGTTGCCTGGCATCCTCTAACCAGCTCGCGAGATGGTTAAATGTCTCTCTCCTGCAAAAATCCAAAACATCAATCACCATGCCAGTACAAAGAATGATGACACCGCCTGAAGCAGATTAAACAAGCATACCTGGTGATATCATAAACGAGCAACGCCCCTGCCGCGCCTCGGTAGTACGACCTCGTGATTGACCGGAAAGATTCTTGGCCCGCCTGAGCAACAACAGCAAACATCTATCGATGAAACCTAATCTCCAATAATTCGTAAAACACAGAGAATTTTCTGTCAAGCTTACCGTGTCCCAGATTTGCAGCTTAATGGGCTTGTTGTCGATCGTGACCATGCGAGCCCCAAATTCGACGCCAATAGTCAAATCATGGACGGGCTGAAACCTCTTGTCCGTGAATTGCAACAGCAGGCACGACTTCCCAACACCTGCAGCATCAACTCCCAAAATCAAAACCCTAACAGCAAAATAGGAAGTCAACCTCGTACGAAGCTCCCGGAATTTTCTTTCAAATTGGTGCGCACCTGTGTCTCCGATGATGATGTACTTGAAGAGGTAAGCATACGACATGGCGCTCAACTTGGCGTGGCCCGCGCTCGGCTCGAAATCAGGGGATGTACGAGGTGGGTACTGAAGGAAGCGAGTGAGTGGAAGCGTGAAAAGGGATTCGTGGATATGGCGGAAAATGGCGAGAAGTGTAACGGAGCGGGGAGTAAAATTGTGGCAACAAGGCGATGAAGATGCGAGCGAACGAGGAAGAGAGAGCGGCTCAAAGTGAAAGTAGGATCGAGGCTCTGTTCCGCTGCCGGAGGTCGGGCTCCTTGGCCCCTCTCCTCCTTGTTCCCCACGTTCCCTCTCTCCTGGATTTTGGGAACAGCATGAGGGAAAAGTCACCTTCACTTAAAATGACACGGTAGTATGAAAGGATTTTATTCTTTGACACTTGGAAGATAAGAGAGGGCTTACTCTTTGTGACAAAGAAATTAATATCTATGGTAAGTGACTATCTCCCAAAATCTCATATATGCTTCTGGAATGCGGGCCGCGAAGCACGCCGGAAAATGCGGAGAAAATGCAAATGAGGGGTCCAACTAGACGGTTCTAGCGATGATCCAGCTAGGATGTGCGGGGGTCTGACGGGGCCCTAGAGGGAGCTACCTATCTTGTCAATAGCAGCTTGTCAAGCCGCCCCGTCCGTTGCGCCACCCCGCCCGTTGCGCCACCCCGCCCCCGCTCGGCCGTACGTTGGCTCTTGAAGGTCCCCGCGCCCCTCCTTACGCTCATACATCACCAACATTGCCATTCTTATGGCTTTGGATCGGTTGCTTCAACATCTTTTTGAGCACATGGATCGGTAAGCTTCACTATCACCGATACGGTACAGGCCAGATTGACGGCCATCGCCACTCTCTAGGGAACATTTTGGCGGCCTTGGCACTGGCGTTGTGTATAAGACCGCCGTTGGCCCTCGCACTGCTGCCATTGCTAATGCCCTTGGCGGTTCTGCTCCCGCTTGTTTCGCTGCCGCAAAACAACTCTCGAAGCGATATTCGTCCATTTGAGCAGCATTGTAAGTGTCCATGCTTTCCCTCCCTCCCTTATGGTGACACAATTCACACTATGAATTCCTTGTTGTAGTTCGTCATTTCTAGAGTTTGGGGTTTTGTATAGTACAATTGAAAGCGTGCCAGCAATGTCAACTGAATTAACAAGTCTTTGAGAGATTTTCATGGACTAGACATCATCCTTGTTGTGCTTGTCACCAATGTCAATCGATTTAACAATTCTTACAATGAATGTTTTCACCCACTAGACAGTGTCTTTCGTCCGCTTCTCAGCAATGTCAATCTATTCAACAATTCCTATGATGAATGCAGTGTCTTTGTTGTGCTTGTGGTTGCTGATCGAGTTTTTGTTTGCTGTTTCTGGGGTGTAGGTTTCCACATTAGGAGACATTTGTTTGAAAAGAGCGGTAAGTTGCAGACATCGACTAATTTCTATGGATTTAGGCAATCCTGTGCTTCAACCTCTGATGATACTTCTTACCGACTAAATGGTGTATTTGTTGTGCTTGTGAAGGGAATGTGTTGTGATTGAGGAGGAGCACTGCAATACCGCAAGAGGGTGAGTCAGTTTTGCACCAGTTAATCAAGAGAGTAGTAGTAGTAGATAGCGAGGTTTAGGACTTAGAAAAAGGGCCTGGTAGATTGGATAGTGCAGAATCCAGTAGGTCATTGTGTGTAGGGTTCTTCTTCTGTGAGATCATGTCTCCGGGGATTCAGCAGTGATTGTACATTTTGAGATTATGCATTGGGGGTTTAGTGCATCTGCTGGAAATCATATCGTTTGGGTGCGTTTTTATTTTGTTTGTTTTTTTCACAGCTGATGAAGTTACAAATCTGATCTTTTCCGACACTGAGCAAGAAGTTGAAGTTGAATGCAAGTTGCGGTTGAATGCAGAAAGTGAACTATCTCACTTCTTCTGAATGCTAAATATTCCTCTCATAGCAGAAACCTTGATCCACCTCTCCCCAACAGATCGGATACACTCTTCTTTAAGTTTTTAAAAATTCTCCCTTACTTTTACTATAATTTTACTTTTATTTAGAATGTGCCATGTGCCATGGGTCCATGTGGCAAGAGAGGGCCTAGATTAATCAATTAATGTAAAACATAGTGAACGTCATTATGCAGTAACATCTCACATGTCATGGTAAGTGACTTTAGCCGCAAGTCTCATTTGTCTACTTGTCTAAATTGTACATTTTGTGAAATGTGGATTTTTGTCAAAACTTTTATGTTATTTCCATCAAGTACGTCAAATTTGAGTTTCAAACTTTAAAAAATTATTGTTATTTTTTTTTTCTCGATGAAATTTTTATTGTGTTGGCATGTAGAATACATTTAAACACACATCTCCTTAATAATATCATTCTCTTAAACAAATAGTCAATTCTTGTTTGTAGAGTACTAAGTCAATCCCTAAGTGTTCCTGAAGCCTGAAATGGGTTTTGCAAATTCAGGCAGCCTAGATGAAGGTGTTAAAAGTAATGATTTTGCCTAATACTTTTATTGGGTACTCCTTATAGTGCGTAGTATTAGTGGTGAGATTTGCAAAGCCAAATTTGAAATTTTGAATTTTCTAGGGCAATTATTGGGGCATGAGCTAAGATGAGGTAGTTTATTTTTAGATTGTTAATTTTTTTTTATGGAAGTATGTTCATAACCAAGTTACTACTTGAGTTTTAAACTTGGGAGGAAGCAAAGGAGAAACACGACAAGATGTGGATTCCATTGGATGATAATCCCAAGAGATATCTTTTAACTCCAAAATGTTAGTATAGGCATAGACTAAGTACACAAATTCTTATGTATTGATAAAAGCTTGGCAAGATTTTGTCCGGAATCAAAAAAATAAATTTATGATGAAAGTTGTGATTTGAGTCTTGTAGGATTGGAATTGAATTGAGTTGATATGAAAGCTTGAATTATTGAGTAATTGAAATGTGGCACTTGATTACTAAGTCATTATAAAGTGTATCTTTATTTGGTCAAAATGAGTGTCCATGGTGAATATTGTTTGTTATTGTGACTTGTAAGTGGTGTTTAAAGTGGGAGCACTTTATCTTGAATTGGAGGTTTTCTATTTGAGAATTTTAGTGCAGAATTGTTCATCTTGCTTATTAATATTTAAGAAAATACATATAAGCTCATCAATAGATCTAATGAAAAGATACTTGAAACAATCTTGGATATGAGGAGAAATTATTTTCATGCAATCTCTTAAATATCATTACCCTAAAATAGGCCTACAAATTTAACCCCTAACTATCCTTAGAAGCAGACTAGATGAAGATGTTAAAATTAATATTTTACCTAAGATTTTTATTGAGTGTTTCCTATACTACAAGGTGTTTGTGCAAGAGGTTGCAAAGTCATTTTTCGATTTTTGAGTTTTTTAACACAAATTTTAGTTTTCACAACCTAAGCGGACAAAAAAAAACAATTTATGTTGAAGATTTTTTTTGAATGGTTTTTTGAAAATATACTCACAACCAAATCACTATTTGAGTTTCCAAGGGCCCTAAGTCAAAAAATTACCAATTCTACAATAGCAATCCTTAAAATTTATAAGAGCAAGCTTCAAAGTATTATTAAAATACAGTACAAACTTTTGCACAAACTTTGGATGTTATCATCTTGCAAATGATAAACATCCAACCATCAAATTTGGATCAATAACTAAATAGGCTTGTTTATAAGTTCTTACGGTTGGAAGTCTAAAAAAAGAGTTAGAATATTTGGTTTTCACTCCCAAGAGTGCATAGAGGTAGAAAACGATAGTTTTTAGGTTTTAAGTTCCAAAAACACTCAAGGAAATTTAGGGGTTAAGTGGTTCAAGATACATCTTCAACAACATTCTTAGGTAGCATTTCCACTTCAAAGTGAAAATGATGGAATTTTGTAGTGTGGTTTGAGGATTAATACGTTATGATCTCCCGGTCGACCTCATGACTCCATTTTTTGTCCACATGACTTACAATAAGTCTATTACAAGTTCGTACACTTGAGATCTTAATAGCTTATCTTCATTTTCATCTACGACACTTTTTTTGAAAATATGTTTTCTCCTAAAACTAGGCTTGAATGTATAGGGGTTAAGACTACCAAAAGAAACATTCATAATCATTGTACCAACACAACAATTTGTTCATAACATTCCTTTTCACTCAAAACACACAATACTATGGTAAGTACTCAATCAAGACCATGAAGAAGTTGTCATTACCCACACCACCATAAACTCTACTCCTTCGTCCCTTAAAAAAAAAGCAAGATTTGATTCAAACACTCATCTCAAAAAGAATGCAAGATTCGAGTAATCCAAATCATCAAGACCAATGAAGAAGATTCAACCATGTATATGAGTAATCCACACCATTGAAGAAACTCCAACCATTTTTGGCAGAGACAGAGATGAGGTGATTACCAAGGAGTACAAGTAGGGATTTGCTTGAAATAACTCCTTGCGGAAACATGATAACACATGCTCATAAATGAAAGGCTGACATTTTTCTAAGAATCGAAACAATTGCATCACCCCCAAATGGCAGCATAAATACCAACAGGCCGCAAATCCTAGTGGAGGACTACCCTGAATAGCATTCAGTGAAGCATCATTCACCTCCCGAAGACCTTCGTAGCAAAAGCCTTGGCAACAGCTAAAGCCTCATCAATGCCAGCTGCATTACTACCCTGCAAACACAATCAAGAGTATTGTACCCCTGTCAGATCTACTACTGAATTTTGCTCGAAATGGATATGAAGATAGTTACAGATCGAGAGAGCGAGATGACATTACTTGTCCCTGCGCCAGCCCATTCTTCGCACCACCTCCTTTGCCGTGGATGGGAGTCAAGGCTGCTCTCAGCCATTCCAACACTTGCAAGCCCCGCTTTGCAGCCGAATCGGGTACGCCTGCATGGACCAGCACCTTGTTCTTCTCCTCATCTACACTAAATATCATGACGGCCAAATCCTGCATGCGTCGATCATACAAAAGGCAACTTAGTTGGCAACTGTGTGTACACAATTTAAGATGAGAATGGTGTTGAACGCACCTTGTGCTTCTCCAGTACAAGAGTGACGGCCTCCTTGAGGGCGTTTGTATCCAAACCAACATCGATTCGGAGCACACTGTAGCCTTGACCATGGGCCACTGCTGCATCGGCAAATTCCACACCTCCGTTCAATGCTGTTTGTAAGTTCGACCCCGCAGCAAGCTTCTGAGCTCTCCTTATGCGCTCCTGTGCTAAATCATGCCATCATCTTGAGTTTATAGACATTCTACACAAGTAGTCTGTCTGATCACATGATCGTTGATTGTGCAGATATTTCAGATTCAACCACCGCATTATCAAATTGGAAGGCGAGTGATCGAGGATTCAATATATACCAAACTTATATAGTTTTTCTTTCTCAATCTATAAAACACACATCGCGTAGTTTAGACTGCCCATTACTTACCTGTAGTTCACTTAGCCGGGTACGAAACTCAGTCTTCTTGGCAACTGGAATTTCAACCGATTCCAGAAGATTCTTCAAAGAAGCAACTTCCTACAATCATATCAAAGGTAGTAACTGAGGTAATAGAACAGATACACTTTGATCGATTCGGAGGTTGTACTATATGCAACCTTACAGATTGATAGTTTTTAAGGCATGAGAAGGTTGCTGCTGGAAAGCCATTTGAGGTACTAACCCTGCTGAGAGTGAGCTGCAAAGACTTCTGAGTAGGAGTCAAAGGAGGATGGTTTTGAACGCTAGTTCTTTGTGGGGTATCCATGCTAGCTAGCTAACGATGATTCTTCAGCGATGTAGATTTTTTTCTGCATGAGTGTGTGTTAACACGTTCTACAAGGTGTTAGCACGCTCGTTATTGTGTAACTTTGAGCTTGTTGCCAAAGGTCATGTCTGTTCCATAGCCAGAAGGTACGACTACAGGTTTGTCGATAACCAACAACAACAAGCTGACAAGGCTAGTATAGAATGCGAGACAGCGAATTTTCGGGAGCTGCAGACCCCTGATGTAATCAGTTCGTAGTTCCAAGAGGTGATGATGGAATAAAACATGTCAAAGTCACCAGTATCAAGAAACATCCACCAAAATTGCAGTGATCTTCAGCTATGGAACACACTTTCTGCAGGGGAACTGATTCTGGTAAACGATTCAGAAAATCGATTGCAGTATCACTCGTTGAGCAACTATTTGGAAAATCGACTTGTTCAACCCTTAGCTCCGTAGGAGTAATCACTTTGAACAGAAAGCGATAAAAATTGCATGCATTGTCACAATAAACAGACACATTCAAGTTGTATACAACCAACCCTAGTATTAGAAATAAATGATAAAATGAAATGTTTATGAAACAACACTACCGTTAATAAGACACATAACGTCTTCCCAAATCCTCTATGTGAGTCTACTCTGTGATTCCTCCAAATCATATATATGATTTTGTCATCGATATATCATGTTGAATTCTTCCTCCAAATGAGTTGTATAAGGCCACTCAATCGAACGAGGCAACTCAACCATCTGCAAAAATACATTTGTGAGCCACATCATGTTGTAATTCAAAAATATCAACAAAACATCATGTGATTTAAGAGTAAAGTACCACTTTCTATCAAGAATCATCAATAAATCTGTAAGCCACACTAGATTCTATACAAAGATGTGATGTGAAACACTTTAGTATAGATTTATGTCGTACTCATTATAAACCTATGTCTTAAAATAAACCTCAAAATGCAAACAAGAAGGTAAGATTGTACCTCAAAATCACAAATTGGTAACCATGGACTGAGACCATCCCAACTCTGATCAAGATCATGAAGATCTTCTGTTAGTACGTATACCAAACTTGAAGAACGTGATTGATCATAGATTTTGGCCTTTCCTTCTCCACTACCACCACTAGTTCCTGCTCCACTACCGTATTGGCCCACACCTCTCAAGTCACCCTTCTTTTCTCCCTTGACAATTGTAAGTATTTTGCCATGATCCTCTTTATCAACTTTTGAACGACATTGAGAATGGCGTTGAATTGTCTCTACCGGAAGGTTGTGCTCAACAGCATAAACATATGATTTCTCAAATTTGAGCGGTGGCTCAACTATCACATGATTGTGTGGAGAATCAGGGTCCTCAAAAGAAGGAATCAAATACTGAGATGCATACTGGGCCTCTTCCCCAAAAACGCACTCTAGGGCTTGGAAACTTGCATTTTCCACTTTCTCGAGATGAAAGGAAACCAAGGGAAGGAAGATGCCCTGGCCTATATATAGGCCTCGCCGAAACTTCGGCAGCTGTTCTCTACAAGTGAAGGAAACGCGTACTCCATAGACGCTCCCTACTACTGCTTCACTTGGTATAGTCAGATGTCAGAGAGGTTGTTCTGTAGTAAGTGGGTGATCTTCATACTGATCTCTATACTGCTCACATCTAAGTTCTTTCGACTGCTTCACAGCCTCATGTAGTTGTTCAACATCGGAGCAAAGTGAGGATGCCTCTTCTAGCCAGTCCATCGGAAGCAGCACCGGCAGAAGTTCAACAAGTTCCTCAAAAGATTCTCCAGGTTGTGATGGTTCGTGAGGAACTACGTGAACATACTTCAAATCGCCATCAACCTCTCCAGGCTAGCGAGACGAAGATCCCTCGTCAGATTGTTGTTTCGACTTCTCAGCTAATCTTAGGCAAAACTACAGATTCAAAAGATGCCAATACAAACAAATGACTCTAGTGTCAAAACCGCGACCTATGTAAACACATCCTTCCACTGGAGAGTTTTGACTATCCATTTGAGCGATCTTAGCAAATTTATCCCTCGAGGCTGCGGTCTCCTATCAGTACTACGCTTTGAATCTAGATGACAATGACAAACCTTAATCTGAACTTAGCAATGAGAGAAAGCAGAGATTGCTTGTGCAAAGCGTGAGGACCGTAGCAAAGACATTCGTAAGAGAGAGTGAAGCTCACGCAGAATATGATCGAGCGCACAGAGCAATAACAAAAGCGACGAAGCAAAGACGCTCAGCAAAACTCTCGAAGTTGATTGCTTTCCCTCAAGATTTAATTGCTTCGATTCTGTCTGTAGCCGACACCAACGAGAAATGTTTGCAACCTTCTACAGTACCGATCGATGCTGCTACCGCGCGCTCCGCCACGCATTACCCATAATTTGCTCAAGGCAAAGTGGCAAGCACACCTTCAACAGGTCACTAACCGATTGTTGACTTTCTCCTGTCTTTGAGCTAGTCTACGGCGCTGTGGGAAGTCTTCAAGAGAAGACATTAGTCCCATTCAATCGTGATTATGCCTTTCCCGTGGCATATGGTCATAATATAAAATTTATTGCAAATACATTGTAATATACAGTGTCTATATTTGGTCTATTATATTAAATTATGTAATATTATCCTCTCATATGCGGTTTTAATGTACGAGTGGTATTTTGTTCAATTTCAATGTAGAGTTTGTTTGTGCAATATACATGTAGAATTTGTTTATGTGCAATATACGGTCTATTTTTTACCAATTGTAATTTAAGGTCTTCTTGGTCTATTTTATACCAATTGTAATTTATGGTCTTCTTGATACGGTATTTGTATAGTATATCATTGCACAAAACACAAACAAGAACTTGAGACCAACTTTGTTGATGGTGTTCCACTTGATTAGCTTTGCAGCAAGCGTATTTGAACTATGCACAATTCATCTTTTTTACTTTGTATGACTTGGCATATGATGGAGTGCTAAGTACTATGAAAAGCCTAAAATAGAAATTTCAATGAAGTTGCAATTGTGAAATTAGTTCTATTAGAAGGGGAAAACTTGTGAGAGATCACTTCAAGTGACATCATAAATTTTGTACTATTCTCAAATCGGTTTTGAAACTTTTAAGATTAAGTACGGGAGGTATCCCAAACCACTCACACTAAAATGCATACTAAAGATATGCTTCTCTGAAGGAAGCTACACAAATATCAACACCCTCACCTCATGCACTTTAAAATGTGGAGAATGCATTCACATTGCCCAACATCAAATTTCCCCATTTAGTACTTGGTGCCAATATTTTTGAAAACTGCAAGGAGCACTCCTAAGTCATTGACCGTGATCAACATTCAAAACTTATAATCATCCAAAAGAAGCTCTTCTGAATAATCACAACAAGTTTCCTAATTAGTGAATGTATCTTCAAAATCATAACATCCAAATCATACCTTATTTTTCTGAATCAATCAACAAATCTTATAAAAGTGGGGGCTTTCTAGGAGTTACAGTAATATGCAAAAAATTGCAAACTACTTACATTGAAATTCTATGACAAGACCTTAATATAATCAAGTTTCAGAAGAACGGATTCTGGTTCTAAAGCACTGATCTTGACCATCTAAAAAACTGACGTCTTGCTTTCCGAAAGTGACGAATTCCAAATCTTCTTTCAATTCAAAAAAAATTAAAATAAAAATTCCATCCTTCGCTTTAGAGTTGACATTCAACAAGCAAATCAAGTTACCAAAGCGAAAGGCTCTCTTGACACTCTTTGAGTGAAGAAAAAAACAAAAACAGGAAAAGTGATTCGACCTTTCGAGCTAGCTGCGAGCAAGCTTGTCGGCTCGATCAGTCTCACCCCATGGATGCACAGGCTCTTTGCAAAGTCGCACACTAAAGCAACTTCTGAGTCAGTTTATTCGCAAGGGCTGTACAGAAAGAAATATATCTCAAGTGATCGATCGATGCATGTTCGAGCATCACAAGAGTTGAGTGTTGTGGTGATTATTGTGGGGAGATGCGTCGCGGTACACGGGCTTGAAGTGGTCTGCTAGCACTGTTCTCGCCATTTGCACGTCCCTCACAAACGTCGTCCTCGCTTTCGCATACGGCGCATCTCGAGCTGCACACATTCATCAACATTCCACAGCTTAGGGTGCTCTCAAACTATCAACAATATGGGCAATGGCACTATTCCAAATGCCGTTCTGGCACTTGGACTATTAACACAGTCTCTTGAGTGTCTGTTTACACTGCAGAGTAATCAGTGGTGGTAGTGAGTGTTAGAAGTGGACACATTCATTGCTGACACTTGCTACCACCACATTTATTACTCTACGCAAATAGACCCTGATACTATCAATGTTTCAAGACTGCATTCCTGAAACGTTGTAGCCTCAGTCACTTCAGGTTCAAATGGTCACTTTTTACTGATTTCTAAGCTCCCTGACAGTGTCTTTTGAGTGGAACTGAGGTTTAGATAAATTGAGTCTAGCGAATGCTTACGTAGTCTTTGAGCTCGAGCGATGTTCTGCCTCCTCTTGAAGCAAATGAATCCAAATGCAGCTATCAGAAGTGATGCTACTATCAATCCAGCCGTCAGGCCTGCCTTGTTGCCGCCCTTCAGCTTCCCGCATGGTCGAATCCCAACACCACATAGATCCTCGTTGTTGTCAAGGCTGCAAAGTGGCCCACGTTTTAGCTAGATTCACAATCGATACTTAGCCGAGCATGCGATGGTAGCAGGCTACTTACTTCAGATTGGCTCCTCGCAGAGCGCCGGCACTCACACTTGCAGGCACTTCTCCACGTAGTTCATTGTCATTCAAATACCTGCCACATGCCGTGAACTCCTTCAATCGATGAAACCAAGTAGAGCCTCAGTTGCAAAAGAGGGTGCTATTACATGGAAAATGGTATTCAAGAGAAGCAATAGGTGCTCCGTGATCGTAATGGAGGTGTAGCAGAACCACCAAAATAGCACTATGGCATGTCAAATTGGCATTTTATGTCCATGTAGATGCTTGAAGGTTCACGAGGCTCTTACACTTTCTGAAGTTTGGTTAAGTTGCCGAGACTTTCAGGTATTGATCCGTTGAATCGATTGTGGGAGAGGTCTCTGCAACGAATATAATGTGCGTCAATACTACTTTCGAGCAGCAATAGGGGTTACAAAACATCATGAGTTACGGCACGCACAACGTCACGAGCGATGTCAGATGGCCGAATGAGTGCGGAATGTGCCCTCGCAGCAAGTTGTTGCTGACGTTTCTGCACAAACACTCTCACAAGTCAGTGAGACCTTGATCATGTAGTGAATTACAATCAGAAGCGATTCAGATATGGTGTTGTGAACGTACAAAGACTGAAGACCTGTCAACGAACCAATCTCCTCGCCCAGTACGCCTTGGAGCCCCTGAAAGTCGAGAGACCTGTAGCAGTAGAATCATGAGCTACCCGGCGCGACAGAAACACAGAAAACGGCCAAGCATAGGTTGTCCAGAAACGTACAGGCCATCAATGATCCAGTAACCGGAGGTGTTATCAAGAGTGCAATCGACCCCAAACCACGGGTGAAGCTTTGGCACACACGGATCTCCGTTCCACCCCAAACGAGATGGTATGCCTGCGGATTGCTTCAGCTCTTGCAACGCCCGAACTGCACACCACACAACAGAAATGCCATAATCAACTAAATCTGGACTCATTCGAATAATCTGGACCAAAACATATTTTGGAAAATTGAGCTGATTACTATGTTGATTGAAGATTAAGAACAGTGGATTTAAGCATGTGTACATTCTCATGGAACCCTCCGATGGTTTTTCCTATCAGGAGTCCAGATGTGACACACTCCAGGAAAGTCCAGAAGTAGTCAATTGTAGCATAGAAGTTTTAAGTTCACAATCACGAGTCTAGAAAGAGTGTCGAGGAGCTTACCGTTGGAGCTAAGAGTCGGCTTCTCGGTGGGGATGAGCGCGTAAACCTCGAAAGCATTGACGGCGACGCTGCCACGGACAGGGTTGAAGGTGAGTGTCAAGGTGCGACCCTCAATCAACGTAGTGGTGTTCAGAATGAGCGCATTCAAAGGTCCTCGAGCCCTAGCAAGAACATCCACCGACGCAAACGCTTTCTTGTCATTAACCATGACATCCATCACGCGCGACTGATCAGCAATCTCCGCAAGGTAGATCCAGATAGAGTATTCCAAGTTTGGTTCCACGGGCAACGTGTACGAGAGGCTCTGGCGGGGATCAGTGGCAGTGGCACTCTGAAAAATGTCCACAGGGTAGATATTGGGGTACACGGCGGCGTTGTTGATAGTCTCGGTCGTGGAGAGCTGGTGCACAGCTGAGCCTGCCAAAAAGAGGCTCACATCACTTTCCCAGAACCGATCCCCACCCCATGGATCTGCCTGAAACTCGCTTCCGAAGCCTGATTTCGAGGCGCCCGCACTCACTCTTTTCACAGTTCGCATGATGACCTCCTGGTTGCTTGCGTTGCTCCCTCGCTGATACGCTTGATTGAAGATTTGTAAAACCTCGATGGACGCCACTGCTGGATTCCCGTGACCTGAACTGTGGAAGCATATTGTTGCTGCTCCATCGTTGATGAATGCTATTGCATCTTGATAGTTGTTGTCATCGTCCTTGCTCCACCCTCCTAGCATACTGTACACTAGTGTCCCCTCGATCGATACATCGAATTGTGGCTCCCGCCCGCCATTATCTTCTTGTCCGTACGTAAGAAACAACCTGTTCGTCAACTCAGTTAGTATAAGAAAATCTCATTGTGGCCATGGCTAATTGGAAGAAGTGTACAGTCCAAGCGAAAAGCAAGATACCATTTCACGATCGTGGGTGATTATGAATGTCGAGAATCGATTGTACCTGATCAGATAATGTCCATGGGGAACAGAGATGTTGTAGCAATTCTCTCCACCATCCGAGAGCTGAAAGTAGCGTACTGAATCGAGTTGGGGTGCACTGTGGTTAACAACAGAAAGGTTGGCGGAGCTTCCGCCTGAGTAACCCCAATCTTTCGACCATGTGAAGCCGTTCGGCGCAACAGTATCTACTCGCGATCCACAGGAAATGCGTACTTGATACGGTCCTGCAACAAGTCAGACCCTATCAACAAATTGTTGTTACAACCCTAAAAACATAAAAAAGCAAGCGATCGAAACGTTACCTTCAGCGGCTACCAAGAAGGGCAGATGACTGACGCCGACCAGACAGCAGAAAAATAGTGACAACATGAGCGTTTCCATCATAAGACAAGCTCATCCGTCACGGAATGCGCATGTCCTTCCTCTAGAAATTTCGTACTCTTTCCTGATTGAAACTGGGTTTCATCATCCTGATCGGGAAACCAAAAGCACAAAAGATGAATAGTACATTCGCAATGCAACACCCTCATCGCAAAACAGGAGAAAAGAAAGGGTTGGTACACAAAATGTAGAATCACGAGCTCGAGACATGACAAGCTACAGCGGGAACTACAGCTAGCATTTAAAAGAGAAGGCGAATTTTTGCGTAATGGCAACTTACCAGCCATAGGTTTCGGGTTTAGAGCTGGCTCAGAAAGTGAGATCGTCCGCGGGGATTGCTTATGCTTGAATCCGTCGAAGCTCCTTGCGAGACCAGCGTGCGTTGGATGCCGCCCCCGAGGTGGTGGAAGCTCTGACACTACTACCAGGTCCCAAGTCCCACATCTTGATCCAGATCCCGAATGAGGTGTCGTAATGGCATGGGACTTCGTGGAATCATTTGAAAATAGTGACAGTTATCATTTGAGTTGGGGTTGTCAGTTTTAAGTTATAATTTTTATTAATTAAAATTGTTGGGTTGGTCTCTGAAGTTGGTTAGCAGTTGGTGTTACGGTAGACATGCTTTAAACTCCAAAATTAATAGCTAATTTAGCTCTTTAAATGGGTGGGAAGTACAAGTTTAATTTAAAGGAACACAAATAATTTGTTGTATGTATGTAAATACAGGATTTGCAGATGGCTCAATTAGGCCTTGGGTGCACCCACTTCAGAATTTAAATCGCTCTTTCAACCATTTATGAAGAGCAGAAGTAAACCTTTATCATAAGCTTTAGCGCTCTTTATCTTTACATCATAATTATGAAGCTAAATAATTCTAACCAATGGGAGAACTCAAATATTTTATTTTATTCGATTTTTAAGCTCTCTTAAGGATTTCTTATCTCTACTGTAAAAAGAGTCGTAGAAGTTATTGTCCCAACCAATGTTATATTGAAAGGATGTGGTTAGTTGAAAGGCTTGAAGTCAAAACTCTGATACTTAGAGCCTTACATTACTAATCAAGAGAGCAATATGGAACAAACGATGAAGCTCATGAAAGGAGACACTAAGAAGAGACCATTTTGTATTCTTCAAAGTCAGAGCACGCAGGATGAATGTTTCCCTATTGGAGATAAGTATTTTAGTTTATTTTTAAATAGGAATCTACTTGTAACATGTAAATATTTATCCAATGCAACACATAGCAGTGTTTAGCACACTTGCATGGTCAGTTTGGCAGAAATTATATCACTTTTAAAATTGTCAAGAAATCATATTTTTAATTTTTAGTTTAACCCCTAACTTTCCTTGAAGCCCGAAATGGGCTTTTGCAATTCCGGGCAGCCTAGATGAAGGGGTTATAAGTAATATTTTTGCCTAAGAATTTTATGGGGTCCTCCTTATACAGCAAAGTGTACGTGGTAAAATTTGCAAAGTCAAATTCCAATTTTTGAGTCTTCTAGGACGATCCTTGGGTTGCGAGCCGAGATGGGGCAGCTCAAAAAAGTAACTTTTTTGATTTTTTTTTTTGAAACATGATCATTACTAAATCACTACTCAAATTTCAAAGTGACTCAAGTCAAAAAGTTTACCAATTTTACAAGGGCAGCCTCCAAAATAATTTAAAACCAATCTTTGCAATACCTAAAAAAACTTGGGAGACAAACTTTGGATGTTATGATCTCACAAATGGTAAACATCCAACGGTCAATTTTTTGTAGAGTAATTGAGCATATTCTTAGGTACAAGATCTAACGGTTGGAAGTTTTAAAAAAAGAAAAGAAATGGGTTTACACCCCCACGAGTGCTTAGAGGTAGAGTTTTTTTGGGTATTGCGAAGATTGGTTTTAAATTATTTTGGAGGCTGCCCTTATAAAATTGGTAAACTTTTCGACTTGAGTCACTTTGAAATTTGAGTAGTGATTTAGTAATGATCATGTTTCAAAAAAAAAAAAAATCAAAAAAGTTACTTTTTTGAGCTGCCCCATCTCGGCTCGCAACCCAAGGATCGTCCTAGAAGACTCAAAAATTGGAATTTGACTTTGCAAATTTTACCACGTACACTTTGCTGTATAAGGAGGACCCCATAAAATTCTTAGGCAAAAATATTACTTCTAACCCCTTCATCTAGGCTGCCCGGAATTGCAAAAGCCCATTTCGGGCTTCAAGGAAAGTTAAGGGTTAAGATATAATAAAAATTTGTATGAAAAAATGGGAGATCAGTTAATAGATGGTCCATAGATTCAAGATTAATAAGTTAACTAAGTATTTGATAGCGAATCGTCCTTTGCTCATGTCAAATAGAATAGTATCCAACACATCACACAAAAGTTGTCAACCCTAAATGTCCAAGAAGGTAGGAAGCTTCAACTTTCCCCCCATAATGAGCAAATTTATGAATGATTCTTGAAATTTTTTACAAGATGATTTTAGTCCGTAGGATCTTGTAGAGTCCTAGTGTAAGAACTTTTTTTAGACTCCACACAAATTGAAGATCCAAAATTTTGATGGAAGATGATTATTAAAAAATAAATTGGTAGCAGACTTTGATCAAGCATTAGAACTTCATACAAAGACGAAATTGAACCCTTTTTGACAATACAATGCAACGCTTTAGCAATGGATCTTGGGGACTGCCGATTGGGTTCGGGCATGGGAGGTGTCATTGAAATCGAGTATATATATATATATATATATATAATCTCCTTCCCATGTAGATGGTTCAAGTTCTAGTTTTTATATGATCTTTTCCCTTTGAACCAATTTTGGCATCATTTGAACACCTCATTTTTAAATCCAACCTTAAAAAAAATCAAACAAAAATCATAACTTCAATTGTTGCAAGAAATTGCACAAACATCCAATGGTATATAGAAAAGATTACAATATTTAAAGTAGTTGCACATCGATTGATTTTGGCAAAAATAATTTTACCCAAAATCGAGTTGGTTCACATGTGTACTAGGTTAATAGCTTTCCATCAATATATAATATGTGAAAAAAATCCTCTTACACGATCAATGGCAAATATTTTACATGAGTGTGCTTGAAAATGTACAAAAATGTTCTAAAATTGTACAAATCAAACGGGGAATTCTAAATGTGAAGAGAGAGATGAACATCCACTAAACAATGAAGAATGCATTGAAAACAAAGTACAAACAAAAATTAAAGCTCAAATCAATGTGCAAAATACAATATAGTAAATTCTATGTTATTCACTATACTTTTGGGTACTTAGTGTATTCTTGACTATTCCAATAGTTATATAACTCCAAATTATCATCGATTTGGTGGAAACTTTGTGTAAAATTCATAAATATTTGTTGTTAGGACCTCAAAGGTCAATTTCAAGAAAGAGACCAATCGTATAAAAGGAGTTTTGCTCTTGTAGGGCCCCATGAATTGCTCGACTCCCCATGAAAAGTGTTCCTTACTCCAATATAAGGTAGACAAATCCAATTTCACGCAGTGAACCAATACTTATCACATATACACATGAAAAACATCTCAATATGAACATAACAATTGCCATATTGCCCAAAGCCTATAAACTTAGAGATAGTGGAATATTTCTAAATTTATGTCTCCAAAGAAGCTTCTCCAATACATTTCATGAATAATAAGTGTAGGCGCACTAAGGTCAATGGACCGTCAAGAATTTCACTTTCAACCAAGAGTCCTACTTTCAACTAATCGCATTTCAAGTTTCTTCTATATTTCTATCCTCTTCTCTTCTCCACCATGTTGTTAGCAAGCCTTGAGTTCGTGGTTCTACCTTGGAGCATGCCCCAAACCGTGCCCTCCGCTGCAGGATAATCTTGCAAGCGCTGCTCGGCTGGACGTAGCAGCCCCACCCCACCCCAGGACACACGCCAAAGGAAAAGGTCTCTCACCAATCACATTTGATGACAAGCAAATTATAATATAAATATTTCTTGCCAATTGAAATCTCTGCCATGTGTCACTCTTCCATTGGTTAATAGGGACGCTAAAATGTGAATGAAGGCACGGAATAACTTGGAGTTATGGTGTTCTAAGATTTAGGAGACCTCAACCCTCCTGACCGGGTGGGTTGGGGTTCCTCACACACTAAATATGACTCCACTCTCCAGCCCAAAGCGCGGGCTCGGCATGCTCTTAGCATATGATCCAATATGGACGATGGTGCATAATTATTTTTTTCCTCTTATTTAATTTTGTATTTATTTGGTACCATTGCCCCGCTTTGAGAAACCAAAAGGGAAGTGCGTGGTGGATTTTGGGGACAACAATAATGCACTGTCCACTGTAAGCAGATGCAGATGGGTTAGTACCGTATTTACCATCAATCACGGTGACATCAAACCAATCGAAGTCAGGGTTCAGTCTGCAATCGGACAGACCAAAAGAATGAGACAAAATCTCGCACAAGCCTAGACATGCCTTACATACGGCCGGCCATTGGTGACGCGATCTTGCTTTTTGGAGCGTGTTGTACCCATATCATATCCTATGGCAAACAACATGATCCCCATAACCCACATGATACCCTTCAATAGTAAAATATATTTATTCAAAAAATTATCATAGTATAACTCGTTCCAATAATGATTATGCAATGGTATTCGCAAAACTTGATCAATAAAAGAATGTAATCAATTGGTCCATCGAGTCATAATTTTTATCATCATCAAAAACAACATTTGGAGATTATTTTACAACATGAATGTGTTTGTGACTTTCATATGTTTTTCAAAGAAATTTCATATACGTTTTGGTAAGTAGCCTCATACCTTTTTCAGCTTTTGATTTGTAAGAATTTTGAACTCAATGAAAATGTTATTTTTGTAAGACATTCCAACTTGTAGTGCGCAAATCATCTCTCACTAGTTATAGGTTCCTAATATTACATTGTCTCATATTTTCTACATGCTTATCACATTGGGATTAAGATGTTGACATCCTACAATGATTCCTTCGTGACACTTTCTTTGGTAAAATGTTTAGCATCCAAATTTTGTATTCTCAAAAACTCCTGAAGAAAGCATAGTATACTCAACCCATGTTAATGTGACTCTCTTTATCAGGCCTACATTTTGTTCAAATAATAGTTGCCAGCGGCGAGAAAATTGTTACAAATTGATCACAGTGAACGAATTTCATAAGAATGTTTACTCAAAATCACTAATTGGGCTACCACTCTTCAAAGGTATGCTACGATTTCAAACTTTTCAGGCGTTGGTACCGAGCGTTGCCTCCTCTTAAGCCAAGGAACAGCCAAAGTAGAATGAGCAACACGGAAACGAGAGGCAAGAGATAAAGTGGACGGTATTGAGGTGAAATTGTAAAGCTCTCATCTGCATGTATTTCTTTCCTGTGCTGAATTCTTGTTGGCCTCCATGAAACCATCTCCACTGGCTGCTCCTCGAAAGATGTACTGGACGCATCAACTGGATCGAGGATGAAATCCAGCATCACGGCAGTTCCATTCGGAAGAAGAATCGAAGTGGTGCGATTCGAGTATCCCGCCATGCTTGCTGTCACTGCAAGCCCCAGGCAATCCACGGATGAATACACTAACAAGGGAAAGATGTTAATTACTACAAGCTCATAATTCCAGAGACCAACCTTGGTATACTTTGCCTGGTGCTAAAAGCCGATGATAATCCCCAAACTCAGCACTCGCATTCATCTGTCAAAGGCAAGCCTTGTCTGATGAAAACAGCTTTTTGTATTAACTAGAATATCCAAATTACTACCAAAAGTGAGCATGACTTCACTTCGAGGGTGTAATCTGGAGCAAGTAGCATCTAAATAAAAATAGGAATCAATTACATGTGCCTATTTTAATCTAGTGAAATTTCGTAACTCAAAAACACAACGAGGGGATGAAACAGGGAGTTCTCTCTACTTGAGAGTTTTGAAAGGAGACATTCATATACTATTTACTGCAAGAGGAGGCCATAGATATCAAGGATAGAAATGCACCGAGTGGTTTATGCCGCTGACGTGTATCGTGGCAGCTAATGGCTTTCCTCCTCTGGATGAAATCACACGCCCATGTACTCCTGACTGAAAATGTGCATCAAGTATTACTTTCTTGTGCTACGAATTACAATGGGAAGTTTGTGAAGAGCTTACTGTGACAGTGGCTGCTATCAACTCCAGCATGCTCTTACGATGTTGGCTCCAGATTTGAGGAACCTGTTTGCTCCAACTAGTAAGATTTCACTGCAGATGAAGATATTGAAGAGCACCAGCTGAAGAGGGTAATGATACCTTGATGAACGGCGGCCACTTATCCTCATGTATTTCCAAAGTTAGCTCCAAGCAATCTCCATGCAAGTAGTTCCAGTCTTGCATGCCCCCATAGAGTGGGTACCTACAAGACACAAATGATGATTTCTTTTTATAGTCAATCCTCCGCTGATATGTTTACTACACTCCAGATTTGAAGAGGCTCTGACCTACTTTGGCAGACTTCGAACAGCATGCTCTAAAGACGAGACCAGTATTTATGGTGTTGCCAAACCCTGCTTAGCTTTCGAGTCTATACGATCTTAGTAAAAGTGAGAACAGAATAGTTGAACTCGTACCAAGCAGCACCGTTAGTAACACCATCAGGAAACTCCTTGCTTATGGCCATCATAGGGTGATGCGAAGCGTAAACACCAGCTAGAAATTTGAAAGTGCTGTCATCTGGTGAGGCACTATACGTTTGACTGCACAGCCAGAAAATAATCATAATAAGAACCGATCTCCATTTGCTGTGGTATAAAGACAAGTGATGAATACCTTATGTTAGGATTGCCGTCGTATGGATAACTAGCTACAAGTGCCCCCTGTCAACAATTCGATCATAGTAAGTATACCAAGTCGAAACACATGATAACCATAATAGTAGGAAATGGTGTTCGTCCACTACGATTAAGACTCTCCTAAACGATTTAATTACAACTAGTAGAATTGTACGAGTCGTGATGGACAAGTTGTACAGGACACCATTTTTACCACTGGAGAAAGTACAGTTGGTCATCACCTCATGCAAGCTGGCTGATGCGGTAAAGCGAGTAGGGCGGATCCATTTCATCACCGCACGCGTTTCGACTTGCCGCTTCTCCTCAAAATTATTGCCAGGGAAGAACTGCCCATGTGCATTCAATCAGTGTGTATCAACATAAGAATTTAGCATCTGGTACCTCAAGAAGGCTCGGTTCAGAAGCCTCTGTAACAGCAAACCGTCAAAGAAAAAGATCCAGCATACACTGATATGAATGGGATGAGGAAGTTGCACACTGGAAAACAAAATCGTTCGATCGAGACATGTACCTGGTCTGGGAAGTCACGGTTAAGATCGACATCACGCGCATTGTTTCTTTTAGGTTTGGGCACTGCAGCAAACCCGTCTGGGTTCATAGATGGGAGTAGATGCAGATGTAACTTATCCACGATCAGGGTGGCCTGCGATCATAACGCATTTTACTGGAATTGCGGAGAATCATCCAAATAAAAACCAACGGATAGGAATCAGCATACCAGAGGGTCTTTTCGATAATTATCGCACAGCCAATTTGCCAGCAGAAGCACCAACTCGAGCCCGAGGGGCTCATCTCCATGCATGTTTCCCACATACTGAAAAGCACATAACATGCGTAATGAAAAAGCGCTTCAAATGACGAAGTATACTATTAAGAACTACGTTGAATTGATACCTTGAAAGCAGGTTCAGGTTCCGAAACTCCAGGCTTATCTGAGATTTCCAATGTCCACTGCATCCAGGGAAAGTATTCGTTACAAACACAAGCCCCATGATGTCCCAGTCTCGACCAACATACTTATGATTCAATAGAGATATGATTAAGTGGACGTGACCAGAATACTTATGGAGAATCCTTACCAAAGGGACGCCAAGCGTGCTATTTCCTATGCTGCAATCACCGAACAGCTTCTCAGTGTGTAACTTTAGAATGTGTTTGATTAACAAACCAATAAGTACATTCTAGAGTTTAACGCAGCGTACGAGTAAAGTCTAGATATGTGACTGCAACGGTGAGTAAAGTTGTGAAGAGCAGCTTCCAGTTCCAAATTACTCTTGTAATGAGGTTCTTCGATAGAAGTGGTGGGCGCCGAAGTAGAAGCTGCAAAAGAAAAGGCGATTCCAAAACCAGAAAGTGTAAAAGAAACTCGCTCATCAATATTCTTGAACCAAGAGCGCTGATAACAGAAGATTTTACGATTGCGCTGAATAATCCAAGAGCCATTACCGAAACTAGAGTGCATGAATTTGCAATATGGCGGAGATCGAAAGGTAAAAACGGTAATCGAAGATTGAATGAAGCAATGAGTGACGACGAAAGTATACTACAAGAATTCATTTCGATATTTCTAAAAGAATTTGGCAGATTCTGAACCTTAAAGTATGCTTACAGCGAAAGATTGAAAGGCTCTGGGCAATGCAAGACGAACCCCTCGCGGAACGGAAATTTTAAAAAGCGAGATGCTATGATGTACCTGAGCTTGCATCGAGCAGTGAGAAAACCAAAAGCGAAACAATAGCACAAGCTCGCAACGCAGACATTGCCCCTGTCTGCTTCATGACCTGAAAATAAGCCCTACAACACTTATTAAGTTACCGCATCTTGAACGATCACTACATGTTCCAATCTGGCATTCTTTTCACCCATCTGAGCACTTCAGTTGTTCTCCAATTTCGATGTGAGAAAGTAGCGTACGTCGTGTCAAATCTTTCGAATTCGATGGCAGCATTGGAGCTATAGCCCAAGCCCAACCTGCTATAGCGCTTTGTTGATAAGGTTGTGGAAAGGGTAATTCGGAAAGCATACATCTGCTTGAGACGAGGTCTTTTTAGTTGAATATGGCTTCAGTCTTGATCCTTTTTCAAGAACAAGCGTGCCTGTCAAAATCGAGCATGACATTAGAAGAAGGCTCATACAGCAGCTTGCGGACGTACTAGGTTTTGAGCAGAGCTTGATCTCGGACTATCGAGGTGGGGTTTGATTTGGAAGAACCTTATGGCTGTAGGGTTTTGGGTTTATCCAAATGGGGTCTCGGCAATTTCACATGGGGACTTCCTTACTTTTAAACAAGGAAGTCTTCACGTGCACTGTTCTTGTTGCACCGTGGTGGAACCATTCCTGCGTATGCGAGATCAACAATGCTCGATGTGATGAGCTTACATTTCATGGACCGCTCTTGGAACTCAGCATCGATTGGTAAACCCTAATTGGGTTTAAAGCATCACTTTAGTAGAGTTTTCTTTCATCGATTGTCTCATCAATGCATGCAATGTTCATCAGTGAGCCTCATTTGAACCATGTCTTTTAGAGTTTGATCAACTGAACTCGCCATTGTAAACCTCAGTAGGGTTTAAGCACTTTCTGTGGTAGAGGTTTCTTTCATTGATTGTCTCAGAAAGACATGCAATGATCTTCAGTGATATATCATTGAGCCTCATGTCTTCCAGAGTTATAATCAATTGAACTGGTCTTTGTTTCAGGTTTTGTCGATTTCTAATTGTCCGGTACAGGCATGCAATGATCTTCAGTGATTTATCATTGAGCCTCGATTCTTCCCGAGCGTGATCAATTGAACTAAACATTGTCGGTTTCTGATACGCAGGTAAACCTTAAACCCTAGCGGGGGTTAAATCACAGCATTCCTTCATTGATTTTGCCATCAATGTTAAACCATTCGATCCATGCCCTTCAAAGTATGATCGATTGAACTGGGTCATTTCGAATCCTTCACTGATGCCTCATTTGCAGAACTATCTCAAATACTCATCCTTAATCGTAACACTTTCGTATCAACACTCTCTTGATCAATTGCTCATACTTTCGGTAGTTTTCCCCGATTGTTGTGAGCCTGATCATCAATCATCGACAGACCAATCAAAAAATCCATTGCATGCGAAAGAACACTTCCTTTTTCGGAGACATATTCGCTCTCCCAATAACAAAAAGTTCGTTTGTTGCTATGATGGTGTCACAGGGCAATCGGTTAACAACACTGACAGACACAAGATGCTCGACACCACTTTTGCTGCAAGTGCTCTCATCTGACTACTGTTTCAGCAAGCTCTCACTCCTCAAGGTATGATTTGGAATGTACTCGATGCAATGTTGTGTACACTTGAATAAATGATTTTGCAACTAGACCTTCATGATTCCAGATACATTAATACACAAAAAGAGAGAGAGAGAGCTCTTATCATGAATGCCTATCAAACTAGCCTCCTCCTACTCCACTGTAGACTACTAGTCTACTGTTGCATGAGTGACACCTCTGTGAAGCATGCAGAAGACAACTGCTTAATCTCAACTAATTCTTTTTACATTGTGACTGCATGTTTCATTTTTACAGGAGCTTTTCTAATTTCGGAACCGTTACTGTGCATATTTGAATCCTGCTACAGTATGGTGTGCTGATGCTACAGTAGAAATTTCAAATACGAGGTGACTGTTACACGATCAATTTGTGTGTGTGTGTTTTCAACTTCAAAGTGACTTTCATATACTCACATTCTCATTTGTTTAGAGAAAAGCTACGGAGGTTTTTCAAAAACAAGGTGACTGTTATACTCACTTTCCTGGTTATTTTTAGAAGTCTCGTGTGTTAGCGAAATAGGCGGTTTGTGGATAAACCTCGGTTTGTGGACGTTGAAGTTTGTTTTATTTGGTGTATTTGTACACTGTGCTGAATTGGATGATATGGTGGTTGAGAATAAGAGTTTTATTAGTGTAGTTGTTGAATTAGTGAGTTCTACTTGTTTTGTGTTTGACAGGAATTATTGCTTAACCCCTAACTTTCTTTCAAACCTGAAACGGGTTTTGGAGGTTCCCGTAGGAGAAAAACACAGCCAACTTTGACCATTATAATCTTAGGAATGAGGAAGAATGAACGGTTCAAATTTGGTATGTGAGCAGAATATCAAGTGAACTTTGAGATCTTACGGTTGAATCTTTTAAATAATGCTTAAATTGAGATTTTTTGAGCTTAATCCAAAGGAAGGTTGTCTTAGACCGAAGCAATATATATTCTGTGCCCTAATCCCCACACTAAAGTGCTCCAAGGGCCAATTTTACGATCTGGATGTCAGTGCTCATGACGTACGCAAGCCAGAAACAAGCTAATACGGATCGAGGTGATCAGTGCCGGAACCATTTCAAAGTATGAACCGATGTGGAAGCAATCTCAAATGCGGCATGAACAAGTGACAATGTTCTCAATATTTTGAAATTCAGACTAAAATTCGCAAGAACAAACTTGACCATGTATAGTATTCTTTGATTTCTTTCTTTCTTTTCCGATTGAAAAATCTTTCGTTTTCTAAACATACCATGGCCTAATTAACCACTCGATTTAGATCCTATCCTAAAATCCATTGCAAGGATTTGAACTACGCCGAAAAGAAGACCCTTAGGTCAACAACCAAATCGGAACAACATAACATGATTTTCATTGATGTGCTTCCATTTTTGGCTTCTTTTACATACAGTCAACTCACATGTCAACACATGAATCTGGGCCCAATTTCCAAAAATAGTGGATATATCCTAAGGTTGACCACCATGGTACCATCAAAGTAATTCCATGCACAGGGGTGGGGGGGGGGGATCTTCTATATATCCTATATTTTAAGTCATAATCCGCGCACCCATTATATGTCCGTTCAAAAATGCACCATATCCAATCCTCTATCGACTTCTCGCAAAACCAAATAACCCACCATTGACAATCGAGCCAATATTACAAACACCACTTTTTCTCTTCCCCTCGCTTTGCTTCTCAAGTGGATTTCATATATCGTATATTTTAAGTCATAATCCAAGCACCCAATATATGTCCGTTTGAAAATGCACCATATCCGATCCTCGAACAAAAACCAAATAACCCACCATTGGAAATTGAGCCAATATTACAAACACCCGTTCGTTTTTTTTTGCCCCACGTTTTGCTTCTCACGTGGGTTTCAAATATCGTGCAAGATTTTGCATCAGTGGGGGGTGGGTGACGAGTGGCGAGCAAGCAAGTTTCCTCTCTCGTACATGCCAAGCAAGCATCTTAATAATTGAATTTCACACTCATGGATGGTGAGGAAAATGAAAGTTGTCCTTGCGCGCGAAGTAAGAATGTCTCTCTCTCTCTCTTATTTTTTTCCCCTTTAGAATATTGGGCATGGGCATTTTGGCCACCGAAAAAGCGTTCCATGGTGCATGATTGCCTCGCAACCTGGGCACAGTATGTCGAGGGTGGATCGGTTGCACATTCTTATTGTCAGGGTGCAGAAATTTGGCACATTCTTCATCATTGTGGGTCCATTTTGGTTGCGCACACGCTATGAGTTTCTCGTTCGCTTATTGCGTCGATCATGCATTGATAGCCCCAAAAAACTACCTCAACCGCTAAAGGACGAGGGTATTTCTTCATTAAAATAACGAGAAAGGATGTTCCCTTTTGAACACGAAGCAAATAATGCAAGCGTGTTCCGTTGTAACTTATTCACCAGGTTTTTCATGTTCGTATGATTGGGATGGTCAAAGGTGGTGGTCATATTACCAAAAGGGGGTGTTGACTTAACATAGCCTTTTGGAGGTTTAGGAAAAGAGGATGGGAATAGAAGGCTAGCGTATAAAGAGAGCAACAATCTAGTATATTGTATATGCATGGGCATAGTGTCGAGTGATTGAGTGATTTTGAGTTTTTGGATTCATCGAACTTACTCTTGCCTTGATTTTTGGATTTAAGTACAAAAAGTTGTTTTCGATTAGAAGTTTTGATATATTTGGCATCTCCAAAATAATATTTTTCTACAAATTAGCGTTCACTTGGAGATTTGCGATACTCACAATGTAAAGTTAACGCCTAAACTTGTAGAAGCCCCGAGATGCATGGGTCAACTTGGCTTTGGGCAAGCTCCCACGGACTTCAATTTAGCATTCGATTTATAGAGTTTTTCTATGTTTTTCTAACAAGACCATATATGCTTCAAAATTCCTTATTCTTCAGGAAATTTTTGCTCTCATAGCTTAGAAGCGCAATGAGGGCATGTTGAGATATGTTCATATACTCTTGACTACAAAATATGCTCATATATTCTTTAAATGTATTCAAAATCAATAACTTCTCTAAAGCTTCAAAAAAATCCTCAAAAAGTTGAGATTTCAAACTCATTTTTCAACATATGTGGTAAATGCTCTCATTCATACTTAAAATCTGCCGAGAACCAGTTAAACCGCAAAAACTTTAAAAATTCATCAAAATTTGAGATTTAACTTTTTTTCGAGTGAAGAAAGTTTTAAGGTATGATTTTATCATTCGGATCTTCAATCCAATTATTTTTAAGTTGCCAAATTTGTTGTCAAAGACCACCCTTTGTACTTGAATTTTAGGATACCTCCATGTGAAAAATCAAGCATTTCTTTTGGGGTTTATAGGTCACATGTGGGTGAAATTTGCATAGGCATGTTCTAACGCACCTAGGAACAAGAATGTGAAGAGTCTCATATCAGATCTTTTACCAAAATTGGACTTTTTGGCCCTCAAAAAACTCGTCACCCTTTCAACAACAAGGAGGAAAAATAAAATAAAATAAATAAATAAATAAATAATAAAAATAAAAATCTCCCACTTTGGACATTAAGATCTCGCAATTAGTGAGGAATTTGGATGTGAGATTTGATATGCATATACAAATACAAGTTATGTACTAAATCCTACATTTACATATCAAAGTTTGAAAATTTTCATCTTGCAACAAAAGTGGATAGTTTTTGCTAGTTTTGAGACTTACTAGCAGTTTTGAGGCCATTCGACTTTAGTTTTGAGGCAGTTGACTTAAATTCTGAGGCCCCTCGTCTTCACACTTGCGAGAAATGTAAATCTAAGGTTTAGCTGATATATACATGTACAAGTTAGGTGCTAGATCCTATCGAGTTACATACTTCAAAACACATCTTGAAAAGAGAATTCTAGTTTGGCAATTTTAAAGATTAAGCATGGATTTTAGGCCTTGAAACTATACAGATTAAAAAGCTCACAAAGAAGCTTCTATGTAGTATTTGATCATATCCTTTGATATTGATATCTTCCAATCCATGAAAATTAAATGTCCCATTATTTACAGCTACATCCTCAAAATAATGTAATCACTCAAAGCACACCTTTGTCCTGCAATATAAATCAATTTTGTATTTTATTTTATTTTTTAAATTAACCCCTAAAGATCCAACAAAGACCAAATGTTTTTTGGGACCTCATGCACCCATGAAGGGGTTATACTATATCTCTCTTAAAATTTATTGAGTGTTTCTTACACTCCAAAGTGTTACGTGGGGAAATGCAAAAGCTAAATTTCAACCTTCAATCCATTGATGTAGTTTTAAGTCCATATTAGGCTCAAAAAACTCTTCCTTCAATTGTTCTTTTGAAATTTGTATACAAGCGAATTCTTACTCAAGTTTCAAAGAGAATTCTCAATCTAATTTTTATAAGAATTGCACAACGGCAGCCCCCAAAATTTACAAGGGCAAGCTTCAAAGTTTTTCAAGTTTTGATTTTTTTTTTTTTTTTTTTTCCTTTCAAAATTTGTCAATGTCTTTGGTAAGAGAGCTTTGCAAAACAAGTTTGCAAAAAATACAAAAAATTATAGAGGTACCTATTCAAATTATAGAGGTACCTAGGCTAAATACAATCAATGTCACGCATATTTTACTGTATTGTGGTTTTTTAAGCTTTTTTAAAATAATTTGCATGGAGGTCAAGAAAGTGTTCGAGTCCTTCAAATGTTGCATGGGCATCACCAACCTAGATATCTATAGGGGAAAAAATATGAGCAAAATGTTTGGGGTAACAATCATCGAGTCCCCCTTTGCACAAAGTAAACTACACCTCCCAAATAGTGTCAAGAAAACAAAAATAGTTTTGTATTGGGCATACCAATCTCACGAATGGTACAAATCCAACATCTCAAAATTTCACATGGTATTTTTTATAATAGCTAGGTTCAAAATCCTATTGTTGAAACTACAACAAAAATAAATAAATAAATAACCATATATATAGAGAGACATTTTAAATCATACTTTAATTCCAACAATGTGGTATAAAATTGTAGTTTTGGAAGTCAAGACACTCTTGGATCTCGAGAGATTAAAAAACAAGGGGAAAAAAACCTTTGTAGGGTAAAGAGATCACCTAACATCTATTACAACCTTCTAAGTGATATATACATAATCCAAATTTGTAAAACTATAATCCAAACATTGAACACCGCTCTTATCATTTAATTCCGTATCTCAACACTGAGATTGAAATAAGGACTGCTTCACACAAGGGGCCAAGCCATTGATGGGGCCAATGAATGGCCAAATCCTCTTTTGTGATTGGTCCAATTCTTGAAATTGGCCCGAGGGGCTTTACATGGGAAGTCAAGTCCAATTTTCTGAAATTATATTATAATGGGTGGGGGACAAGTTATGACACAAAAAGTTGGGAGATACAAGAATGGAAGGCCAATTCATGGCCTAAGGTAGGAGTGGCTAAAATCGTCCAGCCCCAAAAACCGTCTGAATTTCACCTTTCCATACTTGGAATAGTGGTGTAAAATTTTAATTATTTTTCGATAGTCTGCAAATCTAATGCAAATCCATCCAATAAATAAATAAATAAATAAATAAATAAATTTTAAAAAAAGAAAAAAAAAAGAAAAAAAAAAAGAGTAATTCTATAATTTCCTATGAATATTTGAACCCTACTGTGCGGTTTTTGGGGCTGGACGGGTTTAGCCACTCCTACCTTAGAGGTAGTTCCTTGATTCCAATACAGACTCATTATCTCACTAAATTATTTCAATGTGAACAAATCAAAAGCATAGAATGTAGCTAGTATTACAAATTGGCCCCATGGCCTTATTTTTCCTTTTACAAATCGACCCCAAGGGCTTACACATGGGGGAATTGGCCCCCACTTTTATTATTGATTGGTTCTCCTAGTGGCCCATGAAGCCAATTAGACTCAAAATATGACTTGGAGATTTGTTGGCCTTGACTCCTCATGTAAAGCGCCCCTAAATATCACTCTTTGACCACAAATGAAGCTTTCCATTAGATCTCTAGCTAAAAAAACACAATAGCAGACCCCCCCCCCCCTCATTTCCGAATCCTGAATCAAAGGAAAAGGAATCTCTAAATAAAAATTTGAACATAGAACACCACCAATGGAATAATAATGCACATGGCACACACTTGACCCAAAATCAAACCTAATAATTTAATTCCTTCATAAACATCAAACAATCATGTCAGACACAAAAGCAAAAAAAAAAAACAAAGTCTTTCTAGAGAAACCAAACCAAATGGAACAAATCCCAACATGGGTTTCTAATCCAAAAATAGCTTGATGATACTTCGATTAAAAAAATATCAAAAAACACTAGACAAATGATGGAATATTCCAAGGGCACCTCCCCCATTTCATAATTAGCTTCAAAATTAGGGCACTATAGTTATGTGATGGGGGGAGAGAATTGGGGCGTGATAGAAGAAAGGGAGCTACCTAAAGAAAGATCCTAAAAATATGGGTTTGACACAATCTATTTTTTTATTTACACTAATTTTAGTTCATGGCAGGTGCTACAACACATTCAACTACTCTTGTCGTCGGTGGGGAAATTGATTTTATGCCAATTTTGGTTCATTGGAACGTGGGGGCAAGATTGGTGCTTTTTGGCATTCAAATGGCTTTTTGCTCCCAAAAATATACTTTTGTTAGGAAGGAGTTTTAGAATGTCGCCAAGTCAAATTTATCCATATAGGTCCCCATTCAAATTGTGGTTTAAAAGTTTCGAATTGTGCTCTCCCACCGTCTTGAGAATGGAGTAGGTGCAATTAAAGCTAAATTCAAGAGGTCGTTCATTTATTTTCACTGCAGTTTATTGACATGGAAATCCCCATGGAAGTACCTTTTAACCCTTAAAGGTCCCTTGGATATAGTATGTACGCTGTCGTATAATTAGGATTTGCTACCAACAAGAAACTCTAAACTGGAATCGTAATAGCTCACTAGAACCGCATTAATTCAGATGTCAACTTCTTCTTTGAACCCGAACCCATTAAAGGTGTGCATTCACTCCAAATACAACCAAAATACACCGTATTCTACTCGTCGCCACGGCACGCTCAGACCTTTAGGGGTTAACTCGAAGAGATTTATCATGCAAGATTGCTAAATTATCAAAAATGATATCTTCTTTTACATGAGGATCAACAAATGTCAATCTAAGCATCATTTAGAAGATCTAGCAGTAGGATCTCAAAATTAGCTCAAAAAACAACTGGCATGTCAAATTTGAATCGTTGATTCTTCTTGATTCGTGAGATTTTAAGGTTTGAAGTTGGCTGAATTTTGTCCTTGGGAGAACTCTCAAAACCTATTTTTGGTTTTGAGGATCTTTATGGGGTTCAAAAGCACCTCCATCGGGTGACAGTAACGCTCCCACACGACAATCCTTTACTAATAGTTGATTACTAGCATCTACTTGTTACTAGGACTTGATTACTTTACTGATGATTTATTATTAACGTTTAGTTCTTACTTAGACTTAATGACTTGACTTATAGTTCAATATTAGTATTTCATTGTTGTTATAAGTTGATTAGATTTAACCCCTGACTTTCCTTGGTGTTATTTGGGAGCTTGAAACCTCAAAACTGCAATTATCTACTTCTATGCATTCTCGGGGGTGTGAACAAATTGTTTTTTCTTTTTTTAAACTTCCAACCGTAAGATCTTGTACCTAAGACTATTTTTAGTTGTTGTTCCAAAATTTGACCGTTGGATGTTTACCATTTGAGTGATCGTAACATCCAAAGTTTGTCTCCCAAGTTTTTTTGGGCATTGCAAAGATTGGTTTTGAAAATTTTGGAGGTTGCCCTTCTAAAATTGGTAAGCTTTTTGACTTGGATCACTTTGAAATCTGAGTAATGATTCAATAATAAACATACTTCCAAAAAAAAAATCAAAAAAATTACTTTTCTAAGCTGCCCTTTTTCGACTTGAAACCTAAACTTTTTTGCATGAAGGTTTTAAAATTGGAATTTGACTTTGCAAAATTTACCACATACACTTTGCAGTATAAGGAGCATCCAGTAAAAATCTTTGGCAAAAATATTAATCTTAACTACTTCATCTAGACTGCCCGAAAGTGCAAAAACCGGTTTCGTGCTTCAAGGAAAGTTAGCGGTTCATTAACATGCCAAGGAACCAATGGAACAAGGGGACGGAAACAAGGAAAAAGACAATGGGGAACAAGGGAACGAGACAATAGAGAACAAGGGAACGCAACAAGGGGCAAGAAGAGATTGGAACACTGGGAAAGTAGGAAACGGGGTGACGAGGAAGAAGGGAAGGATGGAGAAGAAGGGAACAAGACGACGGAAAATGAGGGAATGGGATAACTAAGAATAGAAGAACAAAATTAAGGGGAACAATGGTATAGGAGAACGGAAGAACAAGGACGGAAAACTAGAAATTCACCCCTTTCTTGTGTCCTCTGCACACTGGTACAAAGTGATGTCTATATGTAAAAGATTATTGTGAAGCGTCCATCCGTCTTTGGCAATCCATACATACATAGCTTTTGTCACTATCATTATCATTTGGTCATGTATACATGGCATGAAGAGTTTGAAGATTTTGAAGAATTGAAGGAACATGGAACATAGAAATGGGAGCAAAGAAGGTGTGAACGGGAGAGTAGAGGAACAAAGGACGGGAATCAAGATTGAAGATGGGAACCGAAAATGGAGGATGAGAAGTGAAAACGAATGATGAGATCTAGGAAGGGGAGTTGGAGGACAAAGAACTAGGAACAAAGGATGAGAACTAGGAACGAAAGATGGGAACCGAAAACCGGAGTTTAGTGACGAAGAACCATGAAAAAGAAAACGGAGGATGGGTAACCAAGAACAAAGAACAAGGATTCAAGAACAAGTTATCAATTGGGGACATGCTATAAATCTAAAAAAGCAAGTCTGGTTCAAGGTTTAAGAACAGTAAACGAGGGAAAGGGAATAGGGGATACTTTTGAAGAGCACCAAACAAAGAGCTCACCTTTCAGGAGGGGAACTTAGGGCGTCGCCAGACTACCGGCAGTGAGTAGGCAGCAGCCGCTGCGATTGGTGGACATGAGAGCGGCAGTACCACACCACAAGCAATTTCGGTAGAGGCAACGTGACCTGTCTTGCTAGCTCGCATCCGAAAACTACCGGGCAGAAGTGCCTGGAAATCCAGCATTCCCGGTCCACGTCATCGGCTAAGAGACAGGGAGTGGGAGTGTGGTACCTCCTCCGGCAGTTGCTGATGTGGCAGAGCTGGGCTAGGCTCTAATCCTAGCCACCACCGGTCAGCGAGCTGCCGGTAGTCTGGCAAGGCTCTTACTCACAAATTGTTCAAATTCTCTTCTTCTTTTTGCGTTTCCAGAGGACACCTGTATATACTAGTTCCCGTACATTACACTAGTAACATTCTGTCCTCAATGAGGTATTCTACGCATTGATGAATAATGACGTAAAAATGGGGACGTTAAAACTCTGCTGAAAGTGTTGCAAAGGATGATATCTTGATAGATGGATGAGGAGAGTAGTTCAATTGGATGAAACTCTGTCTCCGGTGCAAATTCCAAATATGTGCAGTAAAAACTCCTTGTAAGCTTATTTTCAGAATACGGTACTCGCTGTGCCGTTTGGAGCTTTAATTGGAAGAAAATTGGTGGCTCCAAGAAGCTTACCGTGTTCAACATTATTTCATTCTAATAAAATTTCAAATCCATAAGCTAAAATTTCCTGAAATCAAATACAACAAGCAACACAAATGTGAATAGTAGTGAGTCCATGGCAACTACACTAAATAGGTAGATTAGTGTTAGATACACTAATTTATATAAACTTGTTATAAGTTTTTACTATTGGTCAATATTTTTACCCTCTACATCTGTCAAGATGGGGATCCTTCCACAATATTGGAATCAATACTCTTGGTAAATTTTTTTTATCAAAAGTAAAAACTTACAGCATTTTCAAATCTTATAAAAATCTAACACTAATCTACCTATTCAGTGTACACATTTTTTGCGAATCTTCAACTAAAACGTTATTGAGCTTCATCACAAGTTCATTCTTACAGGTAACAATCTCATTTGTTGCACTCAATTTTGATTTGCAACAGTCAAACATGTCCCTTGTTGTTCCAACTGTTAACCCTTAAACGCCCATGGGGTGTCTAAAATGGGCAGCCCAAAATTGGATCACAACATCTTTTGGACTTGGGCATCATGAATAGTGCACTTTTTGAACTTGGGCACCATGAATGAACCAATCAATGATGAGCTTGCAACCTCCTACGAGGTTATGTACAACCCCAACCTACCTACCACAATCCTTTCAAACCATAAAATCATACATACAAATTGTGATTTGAATTGTAAAATTTCACTTTTCTGAATGCATCATAAGACTGTGACGAGTTTGACATCAAAATATAAGTGAAAAGTCAATTACAGTGAGAGCTACAGAGAAGATTCTGTTGGAATCAAGCCCCTCGGGCTTGCTTGGGCGTTTAAGAGTTAAACCAAAGCTGCCTTCATTAAAATGTATATTGTCGTTAATCAATGTGAGGCTTAAGAGTTGAGAAGCCAATGAAGAGTGGCTTCACACAAGCAAATTTTTTAGTCCAATGGAGAAAGCGAGCCAAAATTGACATGGCAAGCACTTTTGCCTTGTTAGCACGAAAATTGCTTTTCTTGACGCCCCCTCTAACTAAAAATCATAGAGTCCTCGGGCAGAAAAACCACAACCAATCACTTAGTATATTTTAAGTTCATTTCAGAAAAAAGTTCCACATGGGAGTCTTTGGCCTCCTCTCACTTTACACCACATCCAAAGACCATAGCTTCTCAAGTATGGACCATGACCCAACCGAAGTTTTTCATTTCTAATGTAAAAAGGGCCTAAGATTGAGTTTCTTAGAAGACGAGTTTATAATATAAGCAAGACCCATGAACGGATCAACTAAAAAAAAGTGCAAAGAATGTGGAATGACTCCATGTTGGACAAGTAAGTTATTCTCCTCACTATCGACCATGACCATTCAACCAAGAATGGTGAGACCGAGAACCACGGGCTGCCCGCCCGGCGCCGGAATAAAAAATTAAAACCACCCGGGGTGCTTGGAACTCACAATTGAATGCGAAGGCCACCTGGGCCTGTGGCTGCCCCGCCTTTCTGACAAAGCGTCTTGCTTCTGGTTTTTTTGGCATCCTCTTCAGAAAATTAGGGTTTGGTGCTCAGCGCCCTGCAAGGAGCCTCTTCATATTATTGGTTCCTGTTGAATTCCCCATTTCCATTCACTTATCAAGTGGTCAGGAATGAATGTGCTGTCCACGTGGCATAGTTTTTTTTTTTTTTTTTTTTTTTTTTTTTTTTTTTTTTTTTTGGTTTTTGGGGACATGCATCATGGGGTATTGTCAGCGCTCATGGGATGATTCAGCCCTTAATACACGGAATTTAGGGTTTGTTTTTTTTGTTTTTTGAAATATATTTTGTTTGATTATTTTCATGATATTTAGTTGTATCATAACAAATTTAAACTTGGCATAAACTTGATACTCTAGGTGGAAATGCATGGGACACCCTTGGCCAATTTTGGGTGTCAAGGGACACCTTGTAGAATGTCTTTGGGAGGTTTTGCATGGGGAGTCAAGGTCAAAAAATCTTTAAGCTAATTTAGACACATTTGGAGCCCAATTGACTAAATGAACCGCTTGGAGAATATATTAGCCCCTAAGATTTCTTTATTGCAAGATGGTCTCAGTCACAAAATTTGACCTTCCTTTAGATTCAGCTGAAAAAAATCTCAATCTAAGCATTATTTAAAAGATTAAACCGTAAGATCTCAAAGTTCACTTGACATTCTTCTCACATACCAAATTTGAACCGTTCACTCGTCGTCATTTGTGAGATTATAATGGTCAAAGTTTGGCTAACTTTTTCTCCATGGGAACCTCCAAAACCCGTTTCCGGATTTAAGGAAAGTTAGGGGTTAAACAATTAATAAAGTGTGGGCGAATTCCCCCTTGTGTAAAGCCCTTGGGGCTTATTTTGTAGAAAGAAAGGCAGGCCCATGGGGGTAATTCTTATCATTAGTTACATTCCATGCTTTCGATTTCTTCACAATAAAATATATTAATGGAATAATAATTTTGTACTAAAATCAAGAGACGATCTTTGGGCCATGAAATGGCTTAGTATCTTTGTTCAAACTTATACTAAATTCAATATCTTCATTACTTTCCAAAGAAATTCTAACACAAGCTAGTATGCCCTTGCGGCATTGCCACACATACTTAGATACATTGACCATGCCCCTCTTTATTTGTTCTTCTTCTCCTTAATCTAAAATTAGGTCATTTATGTAATTTATGATGATTTGGGGACCATAATTACGTTGAAATTTGATATCTTGGGGTTCAAGAACCCGATTCGCGATTCGATCGTTGCCTATGCCATCACAAATAACCCCCTTCCAACAACACCTCATGCATCGGCAGGCTCCAAGATCATAATGTCACTCACACACTCACTCATATGCCCACAAAAAAACCTACTTGCCTTAAAGAATAGATTTATTTGTATCTCTTGTCAAAATTCAATCTTCCTATCAAATCCTTCAGAATATATACATTAATTCTTAAATGATTAAGTATACGGATTATACTTTAATAGCAACATACTTCTTCTCTTTTAAAACATTTCGTAAGAAACTTTAGAACATGGTACAAACAATTCAATATACTATCAAGTATTCCAAGGTGATACAACACTCCAAACTTTAGTATAGAGTCACTCAATAATGCAAATTCTTTTGACCAAGGTCAATGTGAACTATAGACCGGTACTTCCAAGACCAACTTACAATCCTTCAATTATTTGGTAAAAGCCATGGATGTGACAATTACTATTAGAAAATAACTTCCCCAATATATTTTTAAAAGTTTTTTTTATTGTATTTCTTAGATTTCATTACCTTTGGCCTTACTTTCAGTTTTTTTCCACCTTACGGTACACTTGCATGTGGCCATGACTTTCCTTTCTACGTCACTATTAGAAAATACCTCCAAAGAACAAGGATGGATTCAAAGTAAAAGGAATATCTAGATGACATGACAAAATTCTTTGAGTTTAACCCATATAGATCCAAGATAGCCAAAATGGTTTTTAGCGATTTTGGGTAGTCTAGATGAAGGGGTTAAAATGTAATATTTTTGCTTAAGATTTTTACTTGATGCTATATTGCAATGTGTATGTAGAAAAATTTGCAAAGCTGAATTCCAATTTTAAATACTTCGTTTAAAAATTTTAGGTTTCAAGTCCAAATAGGAAAGTTTGAAGTTACACTTTTTTTTTTTAACAATTTTCCATTACCAAATCAATACTCAAGTTCTAAAGTGACATAAGTCAAAAAGTTTGTCAATTTCACAAGTGCACCCTCCAAAAGTTACAAAAACAATCTTCACAAGTTCTAGTGATTTTCCGAATTATTTCTTACAAAATTTGTCAAAACTCGATATTCAGAAATCCATTTTTTCTCAAAATTCAGAAACTCATAAAGGCACCTACTCGCACTTTGGATCTTCAATTGAACCAAACATATTTAATGACATGCATGTATTACAATATCACTGTTTTTAAACTTTCTTCTAGAAAATAATTTGCATGAAGGTCAAAAAAGTCGAAAGAGTCTCTAAAACTTTGCATGAGCCTACCCAACTTGCTTGCCTACATAAAAAAGAAGATTGAGCAAATATTTTGGAGTAACAATCATCAAGTCTCCTTTGGCACCATTTAGACTATGTCCTTTATGCAAAGCCTAAAACCAAATTTCAATCAACTTTGAACGTTATGATCTTACAGTTGGTAAAGATCCAACAATTGAAACTTTACTTGGTATTAGTATATGTAGTGAGGCTCAAGACCTTACCGTTGAAGATACAAAAAAATGTAAATTAGTAAAATGTAAATTAAAGTGAATCATGCCTCAACTTGTACAAGGTGGTCAAAAATCGCAATATTTGGTCCTTGGGGGTCCAATTAAACGCATGGGTCTTTAGGGGTCAAACCTCATGTGCAAAGTTGGAGTGTTGTCGTGATGTAGTTATGTGGTGACTACGCACAAACTACTCGAGGATGAATTAGACGTTTTTCTCAAATGAATCAAAAACTTTTTTAAGGGTGGATGTGATTTATAGATACAAACTCTCATGATTGGTGCGCACGTAGTTGTGGGAAACAATGAAAAGGTTGGACCACTTCTTTCACTTATTTCCATTCTTTGTCAAGTTCGTTCACGTCATGAATTACGAATCACTACCACTGTAACTGTGTTCACAACCAATTTTAAAACTATTTATCTAGTCAACACAAGCGAGGAAGATGACATAATTTCCAAAAATAGGGTTTGGTAGTTGATTCGGTAGTAATTCTCACATATCTTACTATCATACCAACTATTCACGGTTATCATAAACCATCAATGAAAACATAGTCTGCGTACACCTCACAAGTACACCCGTAGCGGCACATTACACCAAGCTCCCGTGTAGTATGGGTGTAGTAAGGCCTTACCTATCACAAGAATGGATTGTTATTTGACATGCACTTTCAAAAAAAATAGGGTCTCATGCAAATTTTAGATAGCCTATGCAAGAATTCATAATGGTCGCAAGTAGATTATCCGAGTACATCAAAAAGTGTTACAATTGTGAACATAGCACTTTTCCAATGTAAAGCGTAAAAAGACATGCCAATAATTGGAACCAAGAGTTCGGTCGTTGGAGGAAGCTCCAATGGAAGTGGACGGAGGTTGGAGGTGTGTAAATTGGTATGATCGGTTGAGGTGCCCCCCCCCCATACACACACAATGTGCTAACTTATTGACGACTAGAGTGATGTGGCATTCCCGTCGAGCTGATTTTCACACCGGACGGACTAGTTCATGCCGGGTCCCTTAGTTGGTGGATGTTGAGTGTTCATGCAAAATGCAGCCCAAAGGGCTCTGCCATGACAATGAAGGCAAAACTGCTGGTCCATTTCACCCCACCCCTTTTGCCACGTTTGCCATCCGAGAACTGTAGTGATCCGTGTACCATTCCTCGATCAATCGATCGCGCAACCGAAAGCTCCGCATCATCCCCCTCCTCCGTTCCATGCCATGTTTTGTCCTTTTACGATAGTAGAAAGGGATTTTTTTTTTCTTCTTTTTTTTTCTTTTTTTTTTTTTTTTTCTTTCTCTCTTTCTAACTAGGATGATTTTGATGCACATCCGATTTCATTGCTACAAGCAATTATGGAATATGAGAATTCATTTTGGCATGCATCGAGAATCAATTGAGCGAATATTTTATGAAAAAAGAAAATGCAATACCATTTTACTATTTACCCCTAGATGTTCTCAATGTCAAAAAATTCGGCATTTTGGAGAAATTGTTGAAACTTCGAAGAGCCATACCTTCTTTGTGCAAGGTTTGTTCGCGGCAATTATTTTCCGGTCAAGATCTAGATTGAGTGTCGACGTCGTGGTAGGAACTGGAGATCCATTTAAGATGTTAGAAACTCATGGCATGCATTTCGGTAAAAGAAACTTGATTTTAGGGTTTTGAAGTATGGGGTTTGTTTTGCTATTGCAAGTGAATTTATTCCACTCACATATATGTCTCAATATATCATTATGCATAAGAGTGATATTGGGATGGACCTTGAAACAACGTGAATCCAATGTAATTCCAATGCAAAAGGTTCATACTAGAAACTTGAAAGTTTCTAGTATAACTTTCTAGTATGAACCTAGAAGTACAAGTCATACTAGAAACTTTCTAGTATGAACCTTTTGCATTGGAATTACATGGATTTAGGTTTTCAATAATATATTTAGGTTGTAAAAAAATGCATGGACCTCAAGGAGCTATATCTCCTTCATTGACCATAGGATTTTAAATTTGATTTATTGGGTTATATTCCGTTTCATGTCAATTGTGGTGAAAGATGGAATCATTCCAAGAAGGTTTGAAGGCATGGCATGCATTTTCCATTGTAGCATTCCAACATAAATATAACCAATACATTTCTCCGGCATGGTTTCGCCCATACATATAATTTTTAGTACTTATCTGGCCATAGATACTGTGAAATTCAATCTCTCGGGATTCAGAAGCCCAATTTGCAATCCAATTTTTCGCCCACATCTCTATAAAAAAAAACCCCGCTTTCAGCGACACCTTCCAACGTCAACTCCTGTTATTAAAAAATATATTGCAATGATAAACTTACAACCTACAAAGTTAAGCGGCCTCACCTCGGTAACACTCTTGTACAAAAAGGATTCACAAGACTAATTTCTTGGCTCAAATAACAGCTTTGCAAGGGTGGAAATTGCCAAAATATATACAAAGGGAAAAGAATCCAAATCTACACTCCTTGCACTCAAATTCTTGCCTTATCTTCAAAACACCTTCGACTGGGTCAAAATTTTACCACTTAAACTATACTCTAGTTGAAACCTATCCCAAAAAACAAAGTTGTAATCCAACTGTGGATGAAGGAGATATAGCTCCTTAAAAATCATACACTTATTCACTTTTTTCAATGTAGAAACATCATTGAAAATCCAGTACCAAAATTTTCTAGAACAAGAATCTTCCAACTACACAATTGTTTGATTTCATTTTAAGATCATTATAATGTAAAAAAAATCTATGAAAAACTATTTCCATTTTCCCATAATGCCTCACAATGGTGAAACAAGCCCCATGTTTAAAAACTTTATAAAAAAAAAAAGTTGCCTTCACTAAAATGCACGCCATTTATTCTTACTTCATTTTACAAGTCTACAAATTTTACCACACAAACTAGAATTGATTTGAGACCCAACCCAAATGATTTGGTCCAAAAAAGAGTCGGGTTGAAGAAGTTATGGCTCTTCAAAGTTACTACCTTTCATCCAAATTGTTGTTTTTCGACATCTTGGGCGTTAAAGGGTTAAATAATGGACTTCAATGTAATGGTATTACAAAGCTTAGCTTGTAAATGAGCCCTAAACCACACCTAACTTGAGCTAAAAAACAATAAAAAATAACAAGATGTTATTTTCCATGAATTAGTAATAGAATGTCACAAAAGACGTGTTTTTCACCACATCTCCGCGAGAGATTTACCCTACTTGTACAGCGTGTGGTTTCTGGCTCCGGCCCCAACCCGTACAATATCTTTGTGGCATGTACATTTTGGTTTAGTTCCTTTTGCATTTACCACAGCAGCAAGGACCTTATCGGTTTGTTATGGCAACCCCAATAAGGATGAAGGGAACTAAGCTTTAGCAAAAGCCACCTGGTTCAGCGTAGACAAGTACCCACGTACCGCTCTTACGAGTAATTTGTAATCGGAAGGCGTGATGGATAAGCTCCTAAATGTAACCCATTTTCACTTGCTTGTGCGACGGAGGCGCGCAAGTTCCATATTCATCACCTCCCTAAAACTTACATGATGTAGTCCTTATCATCCGCAATGACATGCTCATCAATGATTTAGATGAGGAGTACTTCCTTCCTTACTATTATCTCTTTATGATGTCCCCTTGTACAATATTAGCGTCAACTATATTGATCCTTTGTAATTAGCGTGGAAAGTTAAATAGTGTGCATTCCTTGATGGAGAAAAAAACTAGTCTTTCTTGATTGATTTATTCTATGCAAGGTGTGATACTTTTTTTTCCTCAAAATAATTTGGTGAACGAAAATCTTCATAAATGGGTTTTATAGTTCTCCTTTTTTTGCAAGGCAGTGTAAAGCCAAATGAGACCAAGAGCACTTTACTCTCCCAATCACAGATTTTAGAAGGTCCGTCTTTATATTCCATAGTGTAAAGCGAGACCCTAAAGGAGCTACACATATTGATACTCTTCTTCAAATTTACTCTATAGTACTATGATTTTAACTTTTTTTTTTTTGCTATCATGCATTCAAGTTGAAGGCAAATGATTTACTAAAGGTAATGCATGAATATTTGACTACTCTTGCACAAAATATTTTCTCACTCTTGGCTTTAGAGAAGACAAATGATTTAATACTATTACTACACCTGACTATTGAACGATTCCAATATTATTGACCACTTTCACATGCAAAGATACCATTTGCATGGAGTACTCGTAAAGATGAGGTAATAAAAAAATAGGAGAAGAATACAAGTACGTATAGTATGCAACGCACTAGGAACTTAGACGTCCCTCAAGCCACCATTATTCGGCTTATTTCATGCACCTTGATTGCAATGTCATGCAATTATCATGATTGTAAAAATATGTATCGACATATGTTGGGGTATGCCGTAACCCGCCAACAAATCTAAACAAATAAACATAATGCACGTTCATGCGGGGCCTTGTATGAGCATGTAGTACGGGCAACAATTCTTAAAGTTATTTTCTGTATTTTGGGCACCGAACTATTCTACTTTTCTACCATTGTGTAAAGATATAAAGAGAGTGGGTATAAAGGTAGAAGGGTTACCTTGCTCGAATTTTAGTATGGCAAATTTGTAATGGTCTTACATTTGTAATGAGATTTTTGAATTTTTCAAAAAAAGGTTTGCTCAAAAATCACAAATTCATAAAGGCACCTAATAGCCATTCACTTTTTTTCAAGTTAAAAAATTGTCAGTCCGCAATTTTGGTTCAGCCAATTTTAGTTTTTGCCTTAAGAACATGGGGGAGCCCTAGGTTTATGCACGCGCATACTCAACTTTGTTCTCCACAGAGAAAAAGAATATGAGCAAACTGTTTGGGGTAACAATCATCAACTTACCCTTTGCACCACTAAGAACACACATCTCCTGCAATCCCCAAAGAAACTTCTGCTCCAACTTTGAACGTTACGATCCCACAAATGATAATCATCAAACGGTCAATTCTTTGAAAAACACCTAAAAATAGGATTAAGTTCAAGGTATCACAGTTGGAAATAAAAAAAAAAAAAAAAAAAAACTGTTACTTACCACAGGGAGCCCATAGAGGTCGAAACTCGCAGTTTTGAGGTTCCAAGCTCCCAAAAACACAAGGAAATTTAGGGGTTAATTTTAATTTGGTGTAAAAGCTTGTGTAAGTTATATCAGGTGCCAGGAATATGACAACAGGGTCAGTGTGTAGATAAAATTTAGCATACTGCAGTATTATGATATTTTCTGTTGTCTATTGACTTCACAAACGTAAGCACATAAATTTAAATTTGCGGACAGTCATCAGTCAACTACCCTCACCTTGGAAATGGAGCCTTCAATTATCTTCCTGTGGCGCAAAAGAAAAGATGCTGCTGCCAGACCAACACACATACAATCCTGCCTAGCTTCTTTATGAACCTCCAAAACCCTAATTTTTGTTTCGCGGCATTAGAAATGGGATGGACTAAGGTTCCGCACTTGGGATCCGTTTCATGAGCATTATTGCGACACACATGGTGACTTGTGGCGTCGGAGGGGAGGGGGGAACAAACTTTGTTTCATGCAATGCAATGATAGCGTATCACTACTCGACTAGCTACAAATGCAATGATCATATGAGCTTACCTTACATGACCCGACGAAAGAGAAAGTGGCTTGAATGGAAACCGGAGTGGAGTTCATGAACACTTGGAGTGATGGATTGTCGAAGTACGCGTGCCCGCCCCCCGCGGTCGGTCGAGGTGGTGGTGTTATGGATGGACAATCAACCATGTTCATTATGTGGTGAGGGATGTGCTGTAGTTAAGGAGACATATGACCAGATAGATGGGGAGGGGGGTACAGAATCTCTTATTAGTGCCATGTAGGTACCCTTCTTTTTTCATTCAATGTCTTTGTACACAAAAACCAAACCAAAAAAATCATTTAATAGATAAAACTTATCCTGCCACATTCTCACTTCAGGTTTATGATATAATTCTCGGGTAAATGTTGTTTGGATTTCCTATATAACATAGATAGTAGAGTGGTGCGCAAGTCAAATAGAGTGGTATATTGAAGTGATTACCATGGTACATTCCGAATGCTTGCGTGTATATATACATAGCACTTGTGAAATTTTATAGCTCCTAGATATACTTGCTAGATACTAGACTTATACTCTAGTAATAACATGCTTAGAATATATGTGATAATATTTATTGATTCCGTAAGTATATAAATTAGGAGTTATTCATAAAATTGGGGCTTTTGAGTACCGTACATTGTTTTGTTAATTTATATGTATATACTCGTGTCCTCTGGCCACAAAAAAAAGAAAAAAAAGAAAAAAAAAAGGAGGATTTTAATAATTTGTGGGTAAGGTCCCCCTAGTGCCAATGGGTGAGCTCTTTATTTGGTGCTCTTCAAAAATTATCTCTTGTCCACGGTTTCCTCGTTAATAGTCCCCTTGCTTTTTAAATTTCATAGCATGTCCTTCATTTCCTCGTTTTTGGTTCTTGATTCTTTGTTTCCTTCTTCATATAGTTTCTTATCTCCAAACTCTTGTTCCCGGTTCCCATCTTTTCTTCTTAGTTCCCATCCGTTGTTACGAGTTCCTCCTCTCCTCCAACCCATGTTCCCGGTTCCCACCATTTGTTCCCAATCGCCGTTCTCTGTTTCCCGTTTCCATCATTCGTTCATGGTTCCCATCCCATATTTCGTTGTTCTCCCACTCGCTCCTTCTCCGTTCCCCTTTTCATGTTCCACATTCCTTTTGGCTCCTTCTTATATTACTGGCATTCAATAAAACTCTTATTTACAATCAAATACCACTTACCAGAAACCCTCTATGTCGTGTATACATGACTAAATGATGATGACCGTGACCGTGACCATGTATGTATGAAATGCCAAGGACAGAGAGACATACACACACTATCTAACTAACACTATTTCTCGTGTAACACTAATCAACAACTTTTGTGGAGATTCCATAAACGAAGAAGCTTCTATTGCAAGAAGCAATATTAATATTGTATGCCTTTTTCGCTCTAATGAGGTGTTGGATTCTGGGTGCTCCTACACTACACTACACTACACTTTTGGGTGTAAAAATTTTAAAAAAATAAAAATAAAACAAGACGTGTTGGTATTGTTGCTGAATTATTGAGAAAAAGAGAAAAGCCTTTTATTTTTTACAACAGCCTTGGTGGAACAACAAGTCAAGTCCAAGTGATTCCTAGGTGAGCATAGCATGAGCCCTACTTTGACTTTCCCAAAAAGGATTTTGAACACCTGAAGCATGACAATAACTGACTCCAAAGACCATGGCTATTCAACCACCAAGATGCTCACCCAAATTTCTCAACTATGTTCTACATCCTGCTGTATATTCAAAAAAAATTTAAAAAAAATAAAAATGAAAATTATATATTGGCTACACTAAATAGGTAGATTAGTGTTAGATATACTGATAAATTCTGGTAAGAACATGTTATAAGTTTTATTGTGAATCAATGTTTTTACCCGCTACATTGGCCGAGATGGGGATCCTTACGTTGTATTAGAATATTTTATTTTTTTGCCTAACCCCTGAACTTGTAACATGTTTGAATCTTCTACTTATCTAATACTAATCTACCTATGTCTTGCACCAAGACTCATGGCCTACTGAATTTTTCTTTTTCTATACCCCATTGTACTAATATGTTGAAAGAGGTAAGGCACCACAAGCCTTGGCTTGGTAACTAACCTTTAAGTAGAGAGGAGCCCAAATTGAGTCGATTTGCTTAGAAAAGATTTGTTGTATCTACACAAACTCAAACCTGACTCAATGTATCTCTAGTGAAATCTGATAAAAGTTGGTAGGTAGTGTATTATTACAAGATCTTACGTTTTAATCCCCAAAAATCACATTCATGATAACTTTGTTCATGGATTTCAAATATGGCTTTCTGGAGGTCACTGTTGAGTTTTTCTTTTAGGATTCAAGGCTCATGGCCCAAGAGAAGGAGGTTGTGGATTCTACTGTTCATGTCGAACGTATGGCTCACCGAGGTAGTCAACCTAATTATGGTGAGGGGTTTTTGGACTTCGTTGTATGGATACCTCAAAGCTCTTTTGAGGCATACAATGTCTTTAGTATGTATGGGGCACTGGTGGTCATGAAGAGACGAAGATAATGTTCACCCCAAGAGGGATCTCAATCTGAGATTGTCCATATGTGTACATGTACAAGTTATATACTAGATCCTAAGGTTACATACTTCTAAACATGTCATGAATTGAATTTTTTTTGCTTTGCATTGGAAATGAGCAATTTTTAGGGTTGTCAATAGTTTTAAGGCAATGCTCCTTTAGGGGTTTGAATATCCCCTCAAAAAAATTGAACCAAAGATATTTTATATCCAAGGAGATATTGATGATAGAATGTGCATGGTAATTTTCCAATACTTTTTTGACTATGTTCTACAATGCTTATAAATTCCCAAAATGTCCAAATTTTACATAAAACTTCTACAAAGATGTATCAACACATGCCTTGATTTTTGAGGTTTGACCAAGAAATATGTAGGAGATCAATTAATTTCAAAACTTGCCGACAATTATAGGAACTTGCAAAAACTACTTTTCAGTGACTTCTTTAAAAACATGCTAAACCTATATTTGGAATCCAAGTGATTAAATCACAATATAAACTACTACAAAAACCAATGACCTACTCTCATCAAACTATTTTGATGCATGGGTAGATTAAATATTTATTTTTGGATATCTGCCCAATCACCTATGAGCAAGTTTTGGCACATTATTACATCTTACATCAAGCAAAAAGTAGGAAGAAAATCAATAAAACACATATTTAAAACAAAATAAAAGTTCGTGAATAATATCTTCAATCATCAAGTTGTGTATTGAGATAGATGGGCCTTCCGTAGATATGGTCTTTGACAAAACTTTCATTTTCTTGTAACAATGCATTCTAAAACCTCAATAATAGGTTCCTATTTATTTGATTATGGAATTAGGCATGCTATTGTAATTCTAAAGTTGCAAATCTAGTGCACAATATGAACATCAAAAGTGATTGAATGTTATTCATTAGAATTTGAATGTTATGGTGGTTATTATACACACAAACCAATGACCTACTCTCATCAAAAACCAAACTATGTTTAGAAGTCTTCTTTCGTAGTTACGAAATAGATTAAGAGTTCAACTGAATTTATCTTCTACTTCTGGCAAGAGTTTGGGATTTTGTGTTATTCTTAGCCAAACTCTTTTTGGCGCGTTGAAGTCTTGACACGATATGACAAACAAGTCCAGACCAAGTGAATCTAATATTTCACGTATGAGGACAAGGCTTTGGGAGTACCAAATAGGGTATGTAGGAGGATGGTAGCTGCTTTCAGACCTTTAACCCCTAACTTTCCTCAAAACCCGAAACGGGTTTTGGATGTTCCCGCAGGAGAAAAACTCATGCAACTTTGACCATTATAATCTTAAAAATGAGGAAGATTGAACGGTTCAAAATTAGTGTGTGAGAAGAATGTCAAGTGAACTTTGAGATCTTACGGTTGAATCTTTCAAATAATGCTTAGATTGAGATTCTTTGAGCCTAATCTAAAGGAAGGTCAAATTTTGTGACTTCGACCGTTTTGCAACAAGAAAATTTAGGGGTTAATTGAGTCAAAGGTTTTTGACATACACCCAGTCCGTGCCTTGAAGTCACTCAAAACACAACATAGTCATGTTTTTCTTGGTTTGTGTTTTGAAACTACTCAAAGTACACCAATGGTCGTATCTTTTACAGCATTGGTTATGTTGCATCCTTCCTACATTACACTCATACATTTCCAAATCACTATTCAACACCGAAATCAAATTGTGGTGTTGAATTGTATTACAAAAAGGCATGCTCACTTCTCTTAGATCCTCAACTTTGAACTCCCACATTGAGGCTTTAGTAGAGTTATTCAAGTGGTTGAAGTAGTGTTCACTTTCTCACATCTCATAAAATAGCCTTGTGTTCAAGCTCAATAGAATTTGCAGAAACTAGATTCACTTTTTTCGTAAAATTCTTTTCAAAATAGGAGTAAACTTTTTGACTTGTTAAGATGAAAGTCTTCAATTGATTATTATACATATTGGAAGATTGCCAATGTTTCTTCTAGTGCTTTAATCTATGAAATAGAAATAGAGTATTGGATTGAACTTTAAAGCAACAAACTTGGAAACACCAAGTACTCGGACATTGCAATGTACTACAATGCAAGACCATTGAAATATGAATTATTGTAAGTTTGAAAATCAAAGGTTTAGAACTATAGTATTAGTTTGTCCACACAATTGTTAGATCATGGTCATTTGTATGTATATGCTAGAAAATTCAACATGAGAATAGGCTTTATAAGGCTTTTACTTTCATAGTATATATGGAGCAAGTATCAAACTATTCAAGTGTTTGGTACTATACTATGAAATATCAACCAACTTTGCTACAACATACTCATAATAAGATCAAAGGTGTTGGTATATTATACATTTAGATCATAGATTGCTACTTATTTTTTCATTTTGCAACAAATGGTTTTTTACTATGCATAAGATAAGTAACATATGGCCTCATAACATGCACATGCCACGTGTTTACCTTTGCTCTTGATAATGCTTCGATGCATCATTCTTTTTCACAAGCGGTGCTTGGATGCATATAATTCTATAGGCGGTGCATTGATGTATCTAATTCCACAATTAGTTTATTGATGCATCTTTTTAGAAGCATTGCATTGATGTATTGATACTCCATGCATATCATAAGCCATGCTCTTGATGCATTGTCAAGTAAACTTATGCTTTGTTGATCCATTCTGCTGATGTATTGATTGATTTACCTAGAAAGATATAAATCTCAGAGTCAAATGCTAATTCCTGGTAATTAACAAACTAATTCCATAATGATAGCTTAAGAAGAAGAGAAACTCCAAGCTTATTTTGAGGCTTAATGATGGCTTAACAAGCCATGACCACTCAAGTGTAGGACTGTAGCTAGAGAAGCGGGAATTCCAAAAGGCAGCTGACGAGGAAGTGCATCAAGCTTACTAGTAAGTTGGGCAGCATACGTGGCGCGCCCAGATATTCCATCATGGCAGACAATTCCTGCTTTCGCTCCTGGATCTCCGACGGACGAAAGCAGCGCCAACCACCGAGCGTAGCCGCCTATGACCGAGATCGAACGGACAGTCCATCCCAACGGTCGTAGGGCCATGGGCACCCAAGCGCGTGGACTGGGAGCCAGCGTCGCCCCGCCTGGCTGCCAAGAGGCCGGTGGTGCCGCGGGTGTCTCTGTTGTGTGCAGCTGTGCCTGCTGCTGCGGCCCACTTCTTTGTGTACACAACAGCACCCTCTCTCCCCTACCCTCCTCAGCATCGCCATTGCCTCTTGCAACCTCCTCTCACTCCTTAGCTAGCGCGCTCCCTTGCTCGGGATCCCGCTTCAAGCATTGGCGCGGTGTTCCTGCGACGGACGGACGGGCCTAAGGTAGGGTGTTGTTGTCTTGTTGCCTTTCCATGGGATTTGCAGCGAGCAGCGCCACTTTGCGTGCGTTGCGTAAGACCGGCATTGATCCCATTTTGCCCAGTGGTGGTTGGGTCTGTGAGATTTGTGCGGGAAACAGCAACTTTCTTCTGTTGCATGATTCAGAGGTTTTGGGTTAGGCGCGTATTTGGGTCTAGCATTTTCCAGCTGCATCGTGCGAGATGCGCTCCATGAGCTCCAGCATTGGTTTTTCGAGATCTCTGCTGCCAATGCAGACGCTCTGTCAAGTGTTAATCTGAGTCGTTAAGTCAAGCAGCTTCTGGATCTATTGTGGGTTTCCTTTTCCGTGTGGTTTTGTTGATCTGTACCGAGTGCCCTTCTTTAAGAACGAATGTGGTGGCTAGATTCGTAGTGAGAGGGTTAAGGTTCTTGGTTAGCCTTCACTCTCAGAAAGATTAGAGCTAGTTCGCTGTTTCTTTAGATTTGTAGTCTTTGTTTAATCAGTAGAATGCGAAGATTTGTACAGAGGACTGGAGGATCTGATTTCTGCAGAAAAGGAGATCTCAGATTTCGTTGCTCACTAACCTATGTTTCAATTAGGTATGCAGGATGGGTATGGTTTTTGAGGCAGTAAGGAGCCGAGTGAGATCCTTTCACTCGCAAGAATTGATGCTTTGAGCTGTGTCTGGACGCGAAGGCTTGGAAGTCCCGGCTCTACGCCAGTGAGGAGAGAACAGAGTAAGCAAAAGGAGAAGCAATGCCGCCCAGCTTCGACTTCCAGGATTTGTGGTCGAAGGAGGAGCACCGGGGGACGCCTGTGGTAGTGAAAATGGACAATCCGAACTGGGACATGCTGGAGCTCGAGGGACCGGAGGGGCAACAACCGGGAGCGGGCTCAGAGTTTAACAAAGGGAGGAACAAGAACGCGAAGCAGCTGACATGGGTACTGCTACTCAAGGCGCACCGAGCGGCAGGTTGCGTGGCTTATCTCGCAATGGGGCTATGGACTCTGTTGTCCGCCATCCAGAACCGGCTGATCGCTCCCAAGACCACGGGCGTGCCGCTCGACAAGCCTGTGAAAGGCAAGCTTTACAAGTTCATCAGGGGGTTTCTCGTGGTGGCGCTTGTAATGCTGTGTATAGAGGTTGGGGCGCACACTCTGGGATGGAATTTCTCTGCTCCCACGGGCATCAACATTTGGAACCTGCCCCATGCAATCTACATGGGCTGGATGGTCTTTCGACTGCAGTATATCGGCCCGGCTCTACAACTGGCCGCCGACAGCTGCATCGTGCTCTTCCTCATTCAATCTGCAGACAGGATAATTCAGTTCATGGGGTGCATGTATGTCAAGATTATGCGCATCAAACCCATCCCCGTGAATCCCTCGCTAGAATCTGACGACCCTGAGCAGCCTGACAAGGGCTACCCCATGGTGCTCATTCAGATTCCCATGTGCAATGAACGAGAGGTGCGATGCGATTTCTCCCTAACTGCGATCGTTTACCTTTTTGTGATCGGAGGCCTAATGAATCCGTTTGGTTTGAGCAGGTATATGAGCAGTCGATTGCGGCGGTTTGTCAGATAGATTGGCCTAGAAGTCGCATGCTCATCCAGGTGCTTGATGATTCCGATGATCCGGAGACACTAGAGCTTATTGCTGCCGAGGTTCACAAGTGGCACCTCAAGGGGAGTAACATTGTCTACCGGCATCGTGAGAATCGGGTTGGTTACAAGGCAGGTAATTTGAGATCCGCGATGAGCTGTGACTATGTGAAGGACTACGAATTTGTTGCCATTTTTGACGCCGATTTTCAGCCCAAGCCGGATTTCTTGAAGCGAAGCATGCCTCACTTCAAGGTGAGTAGTGCTCATCGGCTCCCTCCTTCGGTGTTGACAACTGCAGGTGATCGGAGAACTGATTTGATGGTTGCTTGCAGGATAATCCTGAGCTCTGTCTGGTGCAAACTCGGTGGTCCTTCGTGAACAAGGAAGAGAATTTGTTAACCAGGCTGCAGAACATCAATTTGTGCTTCCACTTTGAAGTTGAGCAGCAGGTGAATGGACACTTCCTGAATTTCTTTGGATTCAATGGCACGGCTGGAGTTTGGCGAATCAGTGCACTGGAGAGCTGCGGTGGCTGGATGGATCGGACCACTGTGGAAGACATGGATATCGCTGTTCGTGCTCACCTTGATGGCTGGAAGTTCATCTTTCTCAACGATGTTCGGGTACGAGCTTCTCTAGCTGTCTGTGTCCCTCTAATTCTCGAAGCCAGTTTCGTTACACTCATTAGACGCCCGTGTACCGAAGTTTAATTAGTGAGAGAAACCTTTGCTGAAGGTAGTTGCTAAGATTGTGCGAGTTGCAGTGTTTATGCGAGCTTCCAGAATCTTACGAGGCGTACCGAAAGCAGCAACACCGATGGCACTCTGGACCCATGCAGCTGTTTCGGCTGTGTCTGCCAGACATACTCAGCAACAAGAAGGTACAACATCATGTCCAAGAATTCGAAACTGTTACTCAATTCTTGAGCAGTGATCTGATCATGTGATGAATGGGCATTGCAGCTACCAGCGTCGAAGAAGGCGAATCTGATCTTCCTGTTCTTTTTGCTTCGGAAGTTAATCTTACCGTTCTACTCCTTCACGCTCTTCTGTGTGATCTTACCATTGACGATGTTCGTGCCGGAAGCGCAATTACCAGTGTGGGTAGTGTGCTACATTCCCGCGGTCATGTCATTCATGAACATCCTACCAGCACCGAAGTCGTTCCCGTTTCTAATCCCGTACCTCCTCTTCGAGAACACCATGTCCGTGACGAAGTTTCAAGCTATGATATCGGGGTTGTTCCAACTGAGCTCCTCGTTGGAGTGGGTGGTGACGAAGAAGTCAGGCCGATCATCAGAAGCGGATCTCGTGGAGGAGACGACGAAGACAAACCCGGTCGACAAAGAGCAACTACTGAAGCTGAACCGAGTGACTTCGGAGTCCGGTCTCGATGCGTTGAAGGAGCAGCAAAAGGACTTAGCAGTGGTGGTACCAGCTCCAGCTCCGTTAGCGGCGAAGAAAGCGAAGAAGAATCGGCTCTACTGGAACGAGCTTGCACTCGCATGTTTGCTGTTGACGGCCGCAGCACGAAGCTTGTTGACAGAGCATGGACTTCATTTCTACTTCTTGCTGTTCCAGGGAATCTCCTTCTTGGTGGTGGGCTTGGACCTGATCGGGGAGCAAGTGAGCTAGTTGCAAGTGTACACTGCCAGCACTCGGCCCCAAGCAAAGCCACGAGGGTCATTTTACTTTACTTTACTTAGTAGAACGAACGGAGCATATACGATTGTGCAGCCTTTTGCCGCTGCAGTGTGATGCTCCAGTCAATTGACGTAGGGGAGACAGACAGACAGACCAACATGATCATAGGACCTTGAGGAGGCGTTGCAGTTCGAGTCAGAGAGAATTCTATAGGGTTCCCAGCCTCTACACTGGGTACGCTACCCACCCTACCACCACCACCCTATTAGTAACCCACTCCACTTACCTTACCCTTTACTTTTCATCAGCTATCATTCTTTTGAGCCAACACCCAACCCCCCATTTATTCAGAAATGCCCCCATGACAGAAGGCGCTATCCCATGGCAATATGTACTAAAATTGCGCCTCAGGCTTATGTGAATAATCCCCATTAGTTTTCGGTGTAACAATCACCATATCGTCACATGTTGATCTGCTCAACTTGAGAATAATAAATTTGACGATTCACCCCCCCTCCTTTCGTCCTGTCATTATATGATACCACTTTGAGTCAATGGGAGCCAATGGAGACATCTCACCAGTGTTCTTTACAGCCTTAAATTCGTTTCGTACCTAATCTCCCTTTCGATTGACATCCATAGCTGTTGCTGCACGACGAGGTCGATTTGTTCGGCTCACGGTTTGCTGCCATGCAGAAACTAGCTGTCATCAATCTCATGAGTAGTTTTGTTAGCTGCTTCTACCTCTTCTTATGTTGATTAAGATAGCTTATCGTTCGAATGAGTGCTACTGAGGCAACCGCTTTGTCTCAATGTAAACCTGCATCAGATTCTCTGTCCATGATTGATTTGTAACGTGAAACTACAGCTTACCTTTGAGCGTACAACAGTCCAGCCTGGTGAATAGGTTTCTCCTTGCCAATCCCGTTTCCGTGTAACTGAATCCTACAGTAATTCAAACCTGAGTCAATATCTTGCAGGCTTGGTTAATAATGGTAACAGAATCTCCCTGAATTTTGACGCATGGTTCACAATGGAATCGATAGCGTCTCCCTTTCTACTTCATTTTGGAAAGTCATTTCGTAGCACAGAATCTTATACTTCCTCAATACTAGGTGCTACTGCTCCCGTAACCATCCATTTTCCTTCCCTCTAACGATTTGAGTGCGCAGGTGCTTTCGCTATTAAGATGTGATAACAATCTTGAGATTGAGCCTGTATGTATACTCTTCTGAAGAGGCCGGGGATCCCGTTCTTCAGATGTGTGACTGCTGTTCTCAGGACAGCAATTCAATGAGTAGGTTTGTTTGTTACTGTCCCCTATTGACAGAGTCACCGAGACAATGACATTAAAAAGAAGACATGACAATCATCGGTATGAGGACTGAACGTTAAATGACGGAGGACTAAAGATCATCTTTACCCGACGAGGGATTGTACTTTTCCACTGTCGTGTTCACTTGCTTCAAAATGAGACCCTTTCTTATACTGCAGAGTGGATCCCTGTGCAGGTACATGGAGTAAAATGAAATACGCATTCCATTTTGTTGTCAATGTTCGACCATTTGCCTGCTGGAGTGATGGAGATACTTCACGTGTGTGAGTATGTAGAATGGATATCAGGAGCTAGGGTTTAAGGAGTATCAAGAATAGGGTTTTTGGCAATATGTGGCCATCGCATTAACTCAGTAGTGGCACAAGATCATTACACTTTTCTGCTGTTTTAAAGAGAATCATGAATGCTTGGTGCAGAAGCTCAGGGCTGAAGCGTTCTACTTTAGTCCAGTCAGCCTGTGAAAACACGCTTGCCATTACTGATGGGATGTTGTTGCCATTGTTGTCAGTGCATGCTGCTGCTGCTGCTAAGCCAGGATGTAGAAAGTGGTCAAGATACACACAACTCTGCTCAATAATGGCGCAAATTTTAGCATGGCAAATATGTAGAGAATTCAGCTTAAGGTAGGAGTGGCTAAAACCGTCCAGCCCCAAAAACCGCACAGTAGGGTTCAAATATTCATAGGAAATTATATTATTACTCAAAAAATGTCTTTTTTTTGGGGATGGATTTGCATTAGCTTTGCAGACTATCGAAAAATAAATAAAGTTTTACACCACTACTCCAAGTATGCAAAGCTGAAATTCAGACGGTTTTTGGGGCTGGACGGTTTTAGCCACTCCTACCTTAGCTGTGCATGCAAATTGTGTGCGTTGAGGAAGTAAGGAGGATAATTTACCTATTGGAATCATTAATCTTGAACCCTCCTGTATTATATTTTTTGAAGCTCAACTTGTAGGTGTTTTTTTAAATAGCACATTCTAAAATATCAACTCAATACAAGATCACCCTTCAAAACTACTATGTACCTCTTGCAAAGTTCACCCTAGTAGATCATTTCCATATTAGCCATTATGAAACATGATAGCTTGTTGTGTAAGGAGCAAAATTACAATGAGTACTTGTAAAAAAGATATGCCAATTGCACAAGTTATAGGGTACGAGAACCTAAATCTCGTCGGCCCTTCATTATCAGAGAGCCTAGAATGAAGATGATTTCATGTTTCTCATGTGTACATGCATTAGGGTGAACGATTATAGGTATACCTATATTAGTCACTTCAAAATTTTGTAGTGAAATATGCAAGTGCTGAAAAATACCACAAAAATAGGGAAACCTCATCCTTTCTATTTGTTAATCATTGAAAAAATAGTAAATCACACGTGTCATTACTCCAAATTATAGTGAATGGCTTAAGTGTCTGAAAATAGGTGTACTTAGATGCTGCTATTCCTTCATTGACCTTGAATTTTGTCATACCAATATATACTAATTCTTAATAGAATGAGGAAGGCCAAATCAGAGCTCGCAAGTATGGGCAACTCAGAGCTCCTCGTTCTCTCCGCACAAAAGTCTCTTAAATGCAACTTTTTGAATATGTCCAGTTATAGAGTATAGTCACCACTTTTAGGTCCCTGGCAATTCAAGGGGATTAGTCTTTTGAGTCTTTTTTGAATCTTTTTGAATCTTGCTTTTATCGAAGTGTAAAAAGTGTGGACATTAAGTGTGAAGATTCAAATTCAATAGCAATTGATTATTTGGAACCTTATCCATCTGATTCAAAGGAAAGCTTTAAAGAGCCAACAATGAAATCAAGATTATTTAGCCTAAACTTGGGACATTGTTCATTTACTTTTTTCCACCTATTTTTCACCTTTTAGAAGGAGTTTGAAATAGAGATACTTGAAATCAATGTCAATATTGCAATTTTAACCCCGTAAAAATCCAAGAAAGCCTAAAAGGTTTTTTGAGGTTCACAAAGAGCGGATTTCAGCCAACTTTGACCATTGTAATATCACAAATGAAGAAGAATCAACGGTTCAAATTTGATACGTATGTAGAAAGTCAAGGTTAGCTTTGACAGTTGGGTCTTGTCAGTAACTCTTAGAATAACGTAACTTTGTCCTAAAGTGTAAGAAGGTCATTTTTTATGATTTGAAAACATTTGCATTGTGGATCTTCAGGGGTTAATGTTCTAGTTTGAGTTCCATGCTTTATCCTAGTAATTCTTTTTATTTCAATGCAAGGTGAATGTTTTCATATTTTGATCTAATAGGAGTGAATTGCAGTGTGGTTTTTCTTAAAAGAGAATGTTTTCACACCTTCAAGAAAAGAAGATCTAGGAGGTCTTTCTGGAGGCTACCAAGACTGCTCAACTCCACACCACCAACTTGATACTCATGTACCTTATACATTTATACGTAGAATATAGTTCTTAGCTAAATTTGATGAACATTGGTTACCTATCAATATTTTTTCTATGGGGGTTGTTTATCTTTATTTTGAGTGGCATCACACTCAACCTCCCTTAGTGGCTAAGCTTTTCGGTTTATCTCTTCTACCTCTCCGATTCCTTTTTTTTTTCAAAAGATAGAAAAGGATACAGTTGTTTCTAGCACATCCTTTGCTTTGGTATTGGCTAATTTCAATTGGATGATACATTGATCTTTCACAAAAAAATGAAAAGAAAGGTAAACCTTTCATTTCATGATGTATTTTGAAGATATTAATCATGAAATCTAGTACCTAATTTGTACACCAACCAAATCTTTTATTGAATGAAATACTATTTTGACCTATTTTTGGATGCGTACGTCCTTATGTCAAAACACTAATGGTAGGATTACTAAACACTCCGGAGGTGAATACTTAATTACTTTCCGCCCAACCACTAGTACTCAAGAGACATAAAACATGTAATTTTCATACAAAGGGCTTGAGGGTGCCCACACAACAAGGTCCATGCACCTTCCACCATAGTTGAATGGGCTAAGGTAGTCAGTTTTTTTGTGTTGATATAGGAATGTGAAGCTTTGACCACCTTATTAGAGGTCATGAACATCAATCACCAAGCCAAGGTCAATGATGCCTCAAACATTACAATAGAAGTTATATAACATTGTTTAGTAGACAAAACAATATATATAAAAATCCAAAATAAAGAACCATAGATATATGAATAAAAATTGGTTATATGACTTAGAAATTTAAAAGCATAGAAATTGAATTTAAAAGTGGACTAAGTAGTTTTTCTTGATTAGGTGAGAGAATTGCTCTTTCTTCTAACTTCCACCCGATTATTCTAAATTGATGAACAATCCTTGTGTTGGTATAATCTACTTCACAATGAAACAAATCAAAGGATACATATACCAAGAATGGTTGGAAGTGTGCCAAGTATTCAAATTGTTATGGCTAAAACTTTTCCGGGAGCAAAATGAAAGGAAAAAAATTCTCCACAAATCTACGTAATTTTTACGTTCTTTAAAAAATGATATAAGCATGATGTGAGGATCAACATTATGAAAATCCTAAGCACAATTGCCATGGATGATTCGAACTATAGGTTTATATCAATGAATAATGTCCATAATTACAACAATCACCAAACTCTATTCCTAAAACATGTACAAAACTTGAATTTTGTCAACATCGTACGAAACTTTAAAATTATCAAGTGTAAAAGGCACCACAAGCCTTGGCTTGGTGGTAAGGGCTCATGGCTCCCAATAAGAAGGTCGAAGCTTCTACTCCCCATGATAGCATGGTCCTCACGACCATAGTCCAGCCAACTATGGTGGGGGATCTTGGACCTTCTTGTATGCGTACATCAAAGCCATGTGGGGGATACCATGTTGGGTATCTCTAAGGCACTAGTGACTAGCTAGAAACTAATATAGTGTTCACCCTGAGAGGGGTCAGTAGTCCGGCGGTTGGTGTAATAACCTCGAGGCATACATTCAAGGATATGTCGAACGAACACTCTATTCACGCCGACCTCTAAAAAGGTTGGAGTTTCAGCTCTTTCATTATCAAGCTTAAAATCCAATGATAATTGTAATATGCTCCTAAGGGCACTAATAATAATATCTTCCATTCAAGAGTCAACATAGCAACACACACAGGAAGAAAGATTGTGCAACGCTCCAACTATACCATGCTTAAACACCTACTCAAAATATTTGTGTTCAAATGGCAACAACTAATCCCTTCTTACGGGATATTTCCCTCGCAACCCGGAGATTATGAGACATACATTCATCCATCCAAATTCCAAATTTCATCGATGAATTCTTGCAAATGTTTACGTCGAGCTCCGCACTCCAGGTTGGGGATGATTTCCCGCATTGCCTTTGTCGCAAGTGATTGCCCTATACAAAAGAACCTACTCTAAACACAAGAAGAAGAAGAAAGTTCTGAGATGCAGTGGATGCAATTGTATCGAAACTCCAACCAGCACCAACTACGGCGGACATACCTTTGTTTTTTTAATCTTCGATGCAAATCTCAATGAGCAATCATAAAACAAAAGTAAAGAGTAATTTAAGGAAAAAACAACCATCACTTCCACATACTTTAGAATTTATTATAATTGTTGTACAAATGCGGCGAATACTCACAATGTAGTCATACTATCCAATTCTCAAGAAGAAGCTCTCTCTCATGTGCATCTCGCTTTCCTAATTTCAGTGGGATCGACCATTCTAGCCCACCGACAATTATGAGCTCCAGTCATCTCAATAAAAAATATTCAAAACTGCAAAATTTAGCCCTTAAAGGCCCATAGATAAAAACATGAAGTTTTGCCCAGATAACAATTTAACTCCTAAACGTGAGCAGCCTCAAAATTGCACTCTTTTGATGCAAGATGTAATTTTTTGAATATTGACAATACTTGAAACAAGAAACTGTAGGATCTGGTAGCTAACTTCTACATGGACATGTATACCAAAATGTAGATGCAAATTCTTTACCAAGTTTGAGATGGTGATGTTCAAAGTTGAAAAAAGAAGTTTTTTTTTTTTTTTTTTTTTTTTTTTTTTTTAACGTTGTAAAATGACGAAGTAATGTTTTGGGAGGGAAAAAAACCATTCTTGAAAGGGAATTTGACATGAGGCGCTTTAAATTTTTGTTCGTGGGTGAGTAAGGAATATTGTCTGTGCAGTTTCTACCCTCATACAACCTTTAAAAACTTGATGAAATACTTGAGTTCTCACATGGAGGTATGCTGAAATTCAAATACAACATTTCATTTTCAACAATTGGAGAGGCATGTAAAAAATTATTGGATTGAAAATCCAAATGGTCGAATCATGCCTTACTACCTTTTCTACATGTGAGAAAAACTAAACTTGAAAGAAAAATAAAATCTCATTTTTTGGTGACTTCTTAAAGTTTCTGCAATTTCATTAATTTTGGGCGGTTTTTGAGAATAAATGAGCATATACCGTAATTTGGGCAGTTTTGGGCACATTTCGAATAGTGTTTTCAAACTTTGAGCTTGAATATCTCCTAATATGAGGAATTTGGAAGTAGGAGATGGCAATTTGGAAAGGTATGAAATTTTTCTACAACCTTCAAAAGGTTTCAACTTCACTCGATAAAAAAATAGTTTTACAGATGATGCTAACAAAAGTTAGATCGACCCGATTTGGGCCTCACTTGTCCTTAGGGTTAAGATTGTCAAATCTTTAACCCCTAAATTTTCTTGATGCAAAATTGCCAAAATTACAAAATTTGACCTTCTTCTACTTCACGCCTCAAAAAGTTCAGTCTAAGAATTCTCTAAAAGGTCCAACCGTAGGATCTCAAAGTTAAGTTGATATTCTACTTGCATGCAAAATTTGAACCGTCGATTCTTCTTCATTTGTGAGATTATAATGGTCAAAGTTGGCTGAATTTTTCTCCTGCGCGAACCTCCAAAACCCATTTCGGGTTTTAAGGAAAGTTAGGGGTTAAAAGAGATTGATATACATTTAAAATTTTGTATCGAACTTTCGAGATGCAAATAAAAAGTGCTCCACAATTTAATCCCTATCAAGGTTCAACCAATAAAGTCAGTGAGGCCATACTCTATTTGATTAGGATTTGATCAGCTTTTGGATATCTAAATTTAGCTCGCATGAAGTTGAAATCTTTTGCAAGTTGGGAAGTTTTTCCATACCTTTTCTCGAAGTCTTTTTGAGCTTCAAAATTCCTCATACTCTAAAAGATATTAACTCTCAAAGTTTGTAACACTATTTGGAATCTACCTAAAATTGTCTAAAACTATGGTATATCCTCATTTATTCTCAAAATCTGCCCAAAATCATAAAAATCACAAAATCTTCGAAATTTCATCAAGAAGTTTTTGGTACATGTAAAAGAGGTTAGGAGGCACGATCTCACTATTCGGATCTTCCTATTATTCTTCACATGCCATTCATACTGTCAAAGATTGACCTTTGTAGTTGAATTTCAGCATACCACCGTGTGAATAATCAAGCATTTTTAAAAGGTTTTGTAGATTGTATGAGTGTAAAAATTGCATATGCATGTTCCTAACTCACCCGAGAACAAGAATCCAAAGAGCCTCATATTGACTTTTTCATCAAAAATGGTTTTTTGACCCTTAAAAACTGGTTACCCTTTGTACAACAAGGGAAAAACCTTTTTTCTCCAACTTTGAACATTATGATCTCAGGATTTGTAAGGAATTTGAATCTCAATTCATATATATACACATACATACAAGTTAGGTACTAGATCCTATGATTACATACCTGAAAGTATGTCAAAATTTGAAAATTTTCATCTTGCATCAAAATAGTTTTTGCCAAATTTGAGACTTTTGGCACTTTTGGGCTCCTCCGCTTTCGGGACTAAAGTGAAGTGAGGGCAAGCTAAAAATTTGCACGAATATTCACGAATATTCTCAATAATCTCCAAAAAATTTAAAACCAATAACTTCAAAGATACACAAACCGAAGAGTAAGATCTTACCTTTTTCTAATTTTGTGTTTTTTGTACATTCAAAGTCACACTACTGACTCATCATTTGGTTCTTTATGATAAAATTTTCACATGCCTCTTTGTTGTCAAAATCGGATAAGATCAACGTTTTTGTCTGTCCGAAAATGTTTCTCTAATCCAAGCACCATTGTATATCTATCATTATGTATGATTCTTTTGGCCACTCAAATATCACGTATACTACAACAAGTGCAAAAACATGTTTATGGACTTTGAACATTATGATCTCCCAAATGGTAGCAAATTTGACTCTAAGTTTTACTGTACATATTATTTATTGGATCCTATGTCTCCATACATCAAGCTCTGATAATACTCAATGTATGTTAACCCTTAAAAGGTCCTTGGGGTCTGAAACGGGTAGCCCAAAATTGGATCACAACATCTTTTGGACTTGGGCATCATGAATAGTGCACTTGTAAAACTTGGGCATTATGAATGGACCTATCAATGATGAGCTTGCAACCTTCTACAAGTTTATGTACAACTCAACGTACCTACCACAATCCTTTCAAAGCACAAAATCACTCATACAAATTGTGATTTGAATCATAAAATTTCACTTTTTGAATGCATCAGAAGAAGGTGACCAGTTTGACATCAAAAAATAAGTGGAAAGTTGAGTACAATGAGACTACAAGGCATATTCTGTTGGAAAAAAGCCCCTCGGGCTTACTTGAACCTTTAAGGGTTAAACGAGGGCAACTCAGTAGTTTTCAACTACACTAAATTTGATAATTAGTGTTAGATTATTATAAAAATTGAAAATGCTATAAGTTTTTACTTTTGTTTAAAAAAATTTACCAAGAGCATTGATACTGATACTATATAAGGACCCCATCTTGGCCAATACAGTGGGTATAAATTATTGAACAACAGTAAAAACTCATAACATGTTTACGTAAATTAGTATATTTAACACTAAATATCAAATTTAGTGTAGTCCAGTATTAGTTGAGTTTTGGTACTCCCTCTGGCAAAGCCCGGCATGAACTGACAATTGTATACTCTTCTTTCAATACCACGATATGGGCTTTCACTATTGAAAGAGGGCAATTTTAAAAGTTTTTGGCAGATTTTTTTTTTTTTTTTTTTTTTTTTTTTTTTTTTTTTTTTTTTTTTTTTCTTGAACAGTATATGCTTTACTGAAGTTAAACACATACAAGAGCCAGAGCCGAAGCCCGGCAGAATTAAACCGGCTCATTTTTGGCAGATTTGAGCTCCAAGATTTGTCATCGTCACAAGCTAGAAACAGTGAAATCACTAAACACCTTCAAGAGTGAGCAAAGAGCTGTTTTGTAGCCGTAAACGTCATCGAAGATGAGCAGTGGCATCTTTCGAAGTAGCTTTCGAAGCCCATCTTCGATACCTCAATCATAGCATTGACTTTGAAGTCTTCTTTGTCAAATGATCCTCATACTTCTCGAAGAAAGTAACGATGAATCTAGTGTTATATTCAAACAAGTTAGGCTCAATCAACAAAGTTGGTTGCAGATGCAGTCTTTTATGCTTACATAGGATATGCTGAAATAGGCTTATATATAAGCCTATTAAATTAAATGTTTTCCTTCATATGCAGTGACGACGCAACGACTCACAAACGGCACAGTGACGTAGTGATGCTATTTTGGTGACTAGTGTTACTTTTTACTACTACTTTAAAGTGTCACAGACGGACAAAGCGTCTGCAATAGTCTTTTTGCTTTCAACATTAGAAGTCTAAAATCATAGAGTGCCATGTCCTTATTATGTTTTGAGGTTTTAAAAATGATTTGATGCTAAATAATACTTGGTGTTGAAATTTGCATGGTGGAGCCACGTCTTGGAGTTACAAGAGTTGTTAATTAGTGTTACAAACGTTAATTGCGAAATGTAACTCTAAATGTCACATGTCATCATAGTGCTACAATTACACTAATTGTCAAACCACAGCACTAAATGTGAGAGCATGCAAGCTTTCTTGCAAGAAAATTTGTTTTTTTTTTAATGTAGTGCAATTGGTTTTTTTAAGACCTTCTTTTAGAAGATAATTTGGATGAAGGTTGAAAAAGCGGGATAAGTCTCTAAAATTTTGCATGAGCGTACGCAACTTGATTACCTACATGAAAAAAAGTATGAGGAAAATGTTTGGAGTAACAGTCATCAAATTTCCCTTGGCACCATTTAGACTAATTATGTCTTTCATGCAATGCCAAAAAAACTTTTCACTCAACTTTGAACGTTGGTAAAGATCCAACATTGAATTTGTACATAGTATTAGTGCAAGTAGAAAAGTTTTATAATTGAAGATACAAAAAATGTAAATCAATGCCTCAACATGTACAAGATGGTCAAGAAATTGCAATTTTTGGTTTTCTAGGTCTGGAAAACGCATGGGCCTTTGGTGTTTTTATTTTTTATTTTTTATTTTTTTTATTTTTTGTTGTTGTTGTTTGCTTGCTTGCTTGCAAGATGTAAATTTTTGAATTTTGACAAGTTTTGAAGTATTTAACCATAGGATCTAGTACTTAACTTGTGCATTTGCATGCATACCAAATTTTACACTCAATTTCCTCACCATTTGTGAGATCGTAATGTTCAAATTTAAAAAGAAAAAAAGTTTGTTTTCCATGTTGTAGAATGGAAAAGTAATGGTTTTGGGGTCCAAAAAAACCATTTTTCAAAAAAAATTTGACATGAGGCTCTTCACATTCTTGTTCATGGGTGAGTTGGGGACATGTCTATGCAATTTTTAAACTCATGCCACCTATAAAACCTAAAGAAATGCTCAATCTCTCACATGAAGGTATGCTGAAATTGAAATACACAGGCACATTTTCAGCAATAAAAAAGGTGTGTAAAGAATTATTGAGATGAAGATCCAAATCGTAGGATTATGCCAACCAACCTTTTCTACATGTACAAAAAACAAAACCCTGAAAAAAAAGTAAAATCTCAATTTTTTGTGTAATTTTGAAGTTTTTGCGTATAGATCAATTTTGGGTAGATTTTGAGAATAAATGAGCATATACTATAGTTTGGACAATTTCGGGGCACATTTCAAATAGTGTTTTCAAACTTTGACCGTGAATATCTCCTAAAGTATAAGGACTTTAGAAGCATGGGATGACTTTTTAGAAAGCTATGAAAAAAATCTACCACTCGCCAAAGGTTGGAGCTAAAATGGAATAAGACACAAAATGGAAATAAAAAGGTAACCTTTGGTCGTAAAATATTTGGAGTCTTTGGCATCATATGACCTCAAGTTATGATATTTTTACCAAAGAACGAGATAGGTCTATAGAAAATTGACATTTCTAGTTGCAACCATAGGCATTTGCAAAGACAATCTCTCTATAGTAAGGTGTACTATAGTAACCATTGTGCAAAGTTTTTTGTTGAAAGGGCTCCTCAATGTAGATGAGATAGCATTTATAATACAATGTTTCTAATATCATACATGACATGTTTTTGTTGTGGTGAAAAGAATTTGTGCATAAATGTCTTCAATATAGTAATGAGGTAGTGACAACATCTAAATAAAAAATATATTAGCCCAATAAGGCAATAATCACTAGTGCTTATGTGGTTTGAGTATACAAAACGAGTAGATCCTAAGCGGCACAAAGCTTGCGTCTACTGTGTGACTTGGGGTCTACTCGTCCCGTGACCACATATGCATTGGTGAACGTTAAAACCAAAGAAACTGATGCTTGTTGTATTGCATAGAATTCACGGATGCAACATTCACTGATTCTGAAAGAATAATATATTCTGTGGATGGAGGTAAGAAACTATGAGTTGCAAAGGGCTTGTTGAGTTTAGTAATGTGATGTTAGCATTCTAGAACTAGACCTAAATTTTAGAACCAACCCTGGACTTCTCTAAATGCTAACTTTGGAAGAAGTTATGGGTTTTCAAGGTCGAGCCCTTTATTCAAAATGACAAATTTCAACATCAACGATGTTGTATTGTTAACCCATGACTATCCTTGCAGAATGATATGGTCCTTTTCTAATTCACGCAGCCTAGATTTTTGGGTTTAAATTTATATTTTTGCTTAAGAATTTTTAACAAAGTGTTCCTTATACTACAAGGTCTATGTGCAAAAAATTGCAAAGTCAAATTACAATTCTAGAGCTTTTTAACGCAAATTTTAGTTTTCACACCTTAGGCGGGTAGAAAAAAACTTTTTATTTTTGAGATCTTTTTAAATCCTTTTAAAAAAAAAAATGTATACAACCAAATCACTACTTGAGTTCCAAAGGGCCCTAAGTCAAATAATTTACCAATTCTACAAGGGCAACCTCCAAACTTTATAAGAGCCAACTTCAAAGCTTTTAGAAATTCCAGTAAAAACTTTTACACAAACTTTGGATGTTATGATCATGCAAATGATAAACATTCAACATTCAATTTTTTGACCTTTGACTTTCAAAAATAAGATTTCACGATTGGAAGTCTTAAAATAGTTACAAAAATTGCTGCACATTCTCGGGAGTGCATAGAGGAACAAATTCACAGTTTTGGGATTCCAAGCTCCATAAACACACAAGGAAATTCAGGAGTTAAAGAGAAGACCTTCAACTCCCAAAAAGAGAGTAATCTAAAGGTGACCTCCAAATGACCATTTCTAAAATCAAAAAAATTATTTCTTTTTGAAAATCCAACAAAAGAATCTTGTTTAGAACTATGCAATTAGTTGACCTATCAAAGGTTTTATCAAACTTTTAAGGTTGACTTCAAGGTAGACTAACATCTATATAGAAGTAAAAGGAAACAAGGTTATCCTTGGCTCCTACATGTCTACACTTTAAAGTTTGGACAACGCCGCTTTATATACAGGTTGGGGCCGGCCGGAGAGCGGGCCGGATTCAACGGCTAGAACTCGGGCCTAAGTTGGGGAGTTCGGGCTGGGCTAAACCTTATCCCAATTGCATCACTTGGGCCAAAACAGTGCCACATAGGATGCCACATAAGATAAATTGAAGTTCCGGTCGGGCCTTAGTATAAGGGGCAATCCACACGAGAGGTAGAGGAAGTTTCACAACTTCCTCCTTTTAAATAATTTTTTTTCCTTGATTTTCTCCTTACAATGTGGACTTCCAATCCACTTCCAAGCACCAGTGCTCGGTAGTGGAGTGGTGCATTTATTGTGCCACGCCATTGCCATGTAGATCCCAAAGCAACATCCAAAGCCAATTCCAAAGCTACAAAATTGTTCCATGTCATTCTTGCCACTCCCCCTACTTCCTCTCATGTGGCAACCACTTGCTAATTTGAACCAATGCTATTCATCCAACTCACTGCCTTTCCTCTCGTGTGGTTTGTCCCTAAAGTCCTTGGGCCTGATTTGAAAGAATCGAGCCACCCTATTGGTTGAAATTTGAAGAATTGGGGCCGGCCCTCAATCCGGCCCCAAGTATAAAGTGGCCCTTAGTGCATGGGGGTGGAGATACTCTTAAATGAAACAAGAAGAAGACTCCATGAGCCGTATGCTTTTGATGCACTTTGTCCATGTCCACGTGATCATAATGGACACCCAGTATGGAAGCCCCCTCAATAAATGCCACCTAGACAATATCATAGAAAATAATGGAAACAAGTAAAAAACAAAAGCCTTTTAATCAATTCCATGCATTGGTAGCTGAACTCTTACAAACACAAAATTCCCATTCATTGGAAACTATGATTGAGGGGCCGCTTTGCATGCCACTTCTCATGCAATGTGAGTGGTGTGTGTGTTTTTGGCTCTTTTGCTATTGTATCTTCTCTTCCTTTTTTGTTTCATCATTTTTTCTTCACATTGATAGGAGTCTTTTTAAACATTGCTAGAGACAAATACTCCATTATACGGGTTGCCACATGTATAGCACTTGTCATGTGGCCACAAAATACAAATCTTAGCTCTATAAATGGCAAGAGCTTGACACGGGTCGTTTTGACTTTGGGTAGGCTTGCATCTATTCACTTTTTGGGTTGTGAGGTCAAAATATTGTTCTAGAGTTTTTTTTTTTTTTTTTTTTTTTTTTTTTTTTTTTTTTTTTTTTTTCTTCAAGAAGACCATTTTTGCTTCAAAATTCCTCATAGTTTAGGAGATATTTACACTCAACGTTCATGGCAATGTTGTGGTGTATTCTCATTCAGAGTTCTCAGGTTTATTTATATTTTTACATGTTCATGAGGTACTCGGACATAATTACACCATATAAAATGCATATAGAGAGTAGCTTTAAGAGCAAAAGATAGAAATGACACCTTGCAACTTTTAGGGTTAAGGCGAGTTTATACTTGGGGCCCGATTAAGGGCCGGCCTGAATTCTTCAAATTTTCAACCAATAAGATGGCTGCATTCTTTCAAATGAGGCCCAAGGGCTTTATGCTAGGGCTTCACTGGAATTTCAATTTATCCTATGTGGCGCTGTTTTGGCGCTAAAAAGTTTGGGCCTTAGTGATGCAATTGGAACAAGGTTCACCAAGGCCCGACTCCCTAACTTGGGCCTGATTTATGGCCGTTGAATTTGGCCCGCTCACCGGCTGGCCCCACCCCTGTGTATAAAGTGGGCCTAAGTTTATTAATCATGGTGAGAGTCAAGCTTAAGATGATCAACAAGCTGCTTCCATTTTTGTGAAGTTGATGATACCCTTTCAAGTAACAACTATATTGGTTTATCTATTATTTAAGGCAAGCAGGTAGTCTGTTTGTTTTGTTTTGTTTTAGACATGATATTGTGATATGGGGTAGTGCTAGTCGGATCGTGCTGCATGAGGTGGCATTGGAACCGGGTTTTTTTTTGTAGAGTTGCGAAAAACAATCGGATTGCTAAACGGATCTTGAGATATTGAATTTTCAAGTAATTATGGCCCCCAAATCACCAAATATTACAAAATAATCTTATTTTACATTTAGCAAAAACACAAGAGGGGCATGATCAAAGTACTTAAGTAGGCGTAGCAACGCCGCGAGGGTATACTTGTATATATGGCTATTACATGATATTAAAAAAGGTTAATAAAAAGGATATGTGCTAAGTAACTATGTTCTGTATTGTACTTTATAATGCACTTATGTGTTTGTCAATTAGGGGTATTTCATTGAAGCTTTACAAGTGTGTATTCATGAATGTAATCATCAAAAAGAACCTGCAAAATATTGATTGGTATAATGTACAAAACTTTTAAACATTCCATTGAATATTCAACAACCAGTTTTTCAAACAATTGGCAAGTGAATAATGTACTTTCACAATTCAATCCTTTTTAGATAGAGCATCACAAACAATGGCGACAAAGAAGTTGAATTCATCATTGAAGATCTTACAAACAAAGCACAAAAAGAAGTTGATACTCAAAAGAATAGGAGAATCGTAAACAAAAGAAGCAGATACTCAAAAGAATAGGAGAATCGAAAAGAAAAGAAGTAGATACTCAAAAGAAGAATTGTAAACAAAGAAGTAGATATTCAAAAAGAATCGTAAACAAAAGTGGTAGATACTGAAAATAAACGGAGAATTACTATAAGGAAGAAATAAATACTCAAAAGAAGAATTGCAAACAAAAGAAGTAGATACTCAAATGAAGAATTGTAAACAAAAGAAGTAGATACTCAAAAGAAGAATAGTAAACAAAAAAAAGTATATACTCGAAATAATAGGAGAATTAGGGGCACTTCACACTATGGCCGAAGGTCGAGAGGCCGTCAATTTCAACCAATGAAATTGCACGAAACCATAGTTTCGGCCTCTCGAGCCTTCACACTAGAAGCGAAAGTCCACCGGCCGTCACTCTCCACATGGCCTACGTGGCAACGCTTTTTGACCAAGGTGACGGCCTCTCGGCATTTGTTTGGGTCTTGCATTTTGCAAGACCCAAACTATGGTCGAGAGGCCGTCACATTTTATTCATAAAAAAATCAAAAACTGACAAGATCTTGGCCGTTAGATCAAGAAGATGCCTTGGACAAGGAATAAAGTGATATGGGTTTGGACTCTGGGCTTGGCCTTTGGAGGCTTCACACTACGGCCGTCCAAGTTGAGAGGCCGTGAGAGTTCATGGCCAAAGCTTTGGACTTTGGGCTTGGCCTTTGTAGGCTTCACACTATGCCCGGCCAAAGGCTCCAATTACAATATTTAATTGGTTATTTTCAGTAAATTTCTTTGGACTCTCAACAAAGTTTGGACTCTCAATTCCACGGCCTCTCGACTTGGACGGCCATAGTGTGAAGCGCCCGTTACTGTGAAGAAGAAGAAGAACAAAACTAGACGACCGGTCACAAAAAGAGGAGATGGTTACATGGACATGAACACGATAGAACAAATTGTGATTTGGACGGTGAGTAGCCATTGATACGAAATTTCGCAACAAAGAGTCACATAGAGCACGACCTTAAAAACGGCCCCAAATCAGCTTTTGACCAGTCAACATTACATGGGAACTGAAAGGATTGCAAAACATGCCAGGTAAACAGTGGAATTTCCTTAAAAGTTCCTTAAAAGTGCAATGCTCAACATCATCCCAATAATTGTTGCACGCGTAATCTTGTTAGCAGCATGTGGTCAGACGTGCGGTCACAGCAATCGAAGCAATTCAAGCGCTACAGGAGCAAATACTCACAACTAAGAATAGCCTGAAAGGGAGCACAGACAGGTCCCAGAAGAGTCGGAATGCAAAAAGAAGGAGCATTATTATCGTTTCTGCAACCTGCTGCTACCACAACAATCATACTGCTACTATACTAGACCCTATACTAGAAAAACAACTCTTGCATTATTGTACAGCCGATAACGGGTTCCTTTACTATGGAAATGTTGAACCCTCCAATGTGATTCCAAAACACTTTACGGTTCTCAAATCCGATTGTTTTTGAGATTACAATGAATCTTGACGAGGAATTCGTTATTGGCTCGTACACCTGTTGTTTCTATTATCTGCCAAAACAAACCATGAAACACCATGCTCTCACCACCACGGCGGCGATTGAAAAGAAATAGTGATATGTACTACAAGAGGTTATGGGATATAGCCTCTTGTAGCTATTAAATATGTCAGATGTTGAGATAAGCGACCTTGGAAGGTTCTAGAATCATAGCTCACTTCCAGTTCACTAGAAATGAAGTGATTATCTCAAGTTGTAGTTGTAGTTACCACTGGTAGTACCTGAGAGTACTTATACATGAGTTAGCAAGGCTCTCTTCCTCTTTTAGCAAATTCTTTTTGCCTTTGCTTTTCTTCCACAGGAGAGTAATATGTTTTAAACTTACCGAGGTGATGGGAGTCAATAAATGGCCTGATTCTCGCCTCGAGACGACCACTTTTTTATACGCACTGGCTGCTCGTTGACAGTGGACCGATTCCAATCTCGCTTTGCACACTTCAGGGCAACTGGTGTCACCAAGGGGTGGAAGATACTCAGAATATCGTAAATCTGGCAGATGAATAGTCACGTCAAGAATATTGCTCACTTGTTGATTGCCGTACCGAGCTTCGCATCAACTGCTGCTTCGTCAGGCTTGACTGTCTTTCTTCTCCGACCGCTCATGCTCAGTGAACGGGGAGTGCTTCGGAGAATCAAGAGCAGCAACCACCCAGCGACCAACCGGTTGGTAAGCTGCTCAAATTCCTTTGAAAGTCAATCTGATGTTTCTTTCTACGAACTGTTGCTGCAGTCATGCGCCGAATCTCTGTTGCAGGTCAGGATAATAGTTCGTACTGTGTAGCTGTTGATTATTTCGCACTAAACTTGGGACCCATCGTGCAACTTGGTAGCCGTGACCGGTAACGTAACAGACCCACAATAGGTAGAATCAATTCGAGGTTCGTGGCACGCTGGGATCCTCGGACCTTGACTGTCAGGGGCTCCAGCGCTACCTCGCAGCGGGGTCCCATCATCCGCTACCTACTCGAGCGTTGTCAGATTTTCTGCCAAAGACAAATGTTAGTGATGAGTGCCACCGACATCCGAACTGATCGAATTGCCACATGACGTCCGTGCTGGGTGGATCGCTGATATCGTGCTTTCTCTCTCTGAATTCCGCGTGTAGGAGTGAGATTCTAATCTATGCTCCTGACGAATGGCAGGTACTAATCAGTGGCTGCGTCTGAGTAGGAAAGGACTGCAAGAATATGATGAGGTATGATGGTTAGTGCCGTGGTGCACCATTTTTCTCTGCGAGGGACTTCGGTACTTGTAGAAAATTCGGCAACATTTGTGTAGGTATGGTGAAGTGTCGTTGCTGCTGAAGGGTGTAGGATCGGCTAGCGATGGGACGATGCCAAGGAGAAGCGAAGCGAATGAAGCCTGGAAGTAAGCCTAGCAAAGTCACGTTGTACACTGAGGATGAAGCAGAAGCGAATGCCACCAACGGAGAGCTTCCAATTTTCAACTCTCAACGATTGGTCAGGAGTCCTTTAGACGACGAGAGAACTCGCCAAATTGGATCGAGCTCACGCAGCCTGCAGCGCCAAATTGGAACAAGCTCCCGCAGCCTGCAGAAGGGCAAGAGTGGAAGGAGCGATGTAAGCGCTGATGTCCATCTCGGCGGGCACGTGGAGACAGGATGGCCTCTCGGGAACCAGGAAATTGCCAGCAGCTTCCGCTTCGAGCTCGACAGCGGCCGGTTACAGTCAATTCTGCATACTCCGGGTGCGAGCTTCCGCAGGGCACCAAATGAGAGCTTTCGCAGAACGCCACATGAGAGCTTCCGCAGGACACCAAATGAGAGCTTCCGCGGGGCACCAAATGAGAGCTTTCGCAGAGCACCCCATGAGAGCTTCCGAAGTACGCCCGGCGGCAGTTTCCGCTTCCGAAATGACGCACTCGGCAATGTGTCGCATGGATCACCACTACCCAAGCCGCCACGACAGGTGGAGAAGCCAATTCCTACCGGCCCCAGCAGATGTGCTGAAGCCAACATACTTGAATACAACAAGAGCGAGGATGGCATTGCTGCACCATCAAGTAACTGGAGTATAGTGCCGTTTGAACCTCGAAACAACGTTGCTGTGGACGTGCCAAACTCGCCGGAACGAAGCGTGGTTCTGCAAAGACTGAAGGAATTGAAGAGTCAATCTGCCAGTCCAAGGTTTGGGCTCGAAGACGATGTCAGCTACCACAAGGAATTGGCCAAATTGACTGCTGGGCGAGACGATGGACTTGATCAGTGGCTCAAGACAAGCTCGCCACTGCGGAAAGAGACTAGTCATCCGCGTCGAGAGATTCCTACAGCACAGCCCATACATGAGCGTCCTCGAGATTCGGTCACTCCGCCCAGCTCGAGGTTCAAAAACGATAGTACCGGCTGCAGCAGCAGCAGTTCGATTCAAGAGCAAATTCACAGCGTTAGCAAGCAGTCCCTGACGCGGAATGTCAACAGCCCTTCTCCTGATCATACCCATTTCCTGCCTACTGCGATTCCGTTTCAGTGGACGGATCAGCCAGGGAAACCGGAAGGCGTGCGCTTATCTCGCCAATTGTCGGTGAAGGTCATCCAGTGTATGGAGAATTTTCCATCATCTGAAATGGCTGGGACATTGGGCATAGTGAACGGCGACGAAGGGCGCACAGAGAGCCATAGATACTACGGAAAAGCGCAGTTGCAAGGTCACTCTAGAGAGACGAGCTTGGGACATTCAAGCAGGAGGAACAGCACAGCCGAGAATTTTTTTGACCTTGATGCATCGGCAGCGGCGAAGTTCCTGGTAGAGCAGTATGATACACCGATGAGCACACCGGGAAGACGAGGGTCCTCGCCCGCATATGCGGTGCCATTCAAGTGGGAGGACGCGCCAGGGAAAGCGAAAGTGGAGACGCCCGCTCGCAAACCTAACATGCTGCAGCTGCCGCCCCGCCTGGCCGTGCCATCGTTCCGAAGCGTGGAGAGCTTCGGTCGGGCTTCGTATCCGTTCGCTGGATTCTTCGCGCCGTGCATGACAGCGTCATCGTCGCTGGGAGATCGCAAACAGTCATTTGGGTCAAGTAAGAGCCTGCCCCGGCGGGTGTCCAGTGACCGAAAACGGCAGGGCCTCGTCGGCCGCTGCAGCTCCCTGCCACAAGAAGGATGTCAGATCATCGTATCAAAATCCGCAGCGAGCTCCCCGGTCTTGAAACCCACGGGGACGGATTCATTCGAAAACCGGACCTCTCCCACCAGCATTTTTCATGGCCCCGATGGTAGCAGCAGGCAAACCTCGACATTTACAAGCGGGGACTTGGACGATTACACGCAAAAGACATCCAAATCGAGCTCATATGCATCAATCGAGGAGGATTTCTCCGAGACGCCAACTTCCTTGACTTTGCCTCCAACTCTGAAACCTGATCCTCACGCGTTATTTCCAACTGCAAATTCATCAACACAGAGTGCAAGTGCACCTCGGAGAAGTGACCTAGCAACATTGCTTCGAGCCTCAGCTGACGAATCCGATTTTCAGCCCGTGCAGGCTTCTCCGAAACGTCCGACGCGGCTCCCATACACCATGCCATCCGTTGCCGAGCAAGTGATGGCTTTCGGTGGGGAGTCTGCAAGACGACAGCTAATTCAAGACCTAAGTCCGCGCTTGCTACGACAGTGCTCGGGGCCGAAGCTCACGCGTTCCAGCAACACCCCTGCTTCGCGAGTGGAGCTGTCTGCTGCTGAGAACACACATTCTCTCTCACCAGCATATGCAGCTGCGCTGGAGCTTCTGTCCCCAGCTGTGAAACTCGTGGCAAAGCGACGAAGCCCTGCTAGAATGCCCCTCACCAAGGCACGCCGACGACGCCCCCGCATCATGGTAAGCACATTGTTCTTATTCTCATTTGCCTCAACCAGTTAAAGCCATCTCTTCTTGAGCTCACGGCTACTTCTTTGCAGTTGTCCATCTGCAGAACGCTCAAGCGCGTCGTCCTCGGTAGACGAAAACATCCGAAGCCCATCGACTCCACGCTTATGATGTACTGCGATGCACTCGAACCTAGAACGTTCCAATTCTCCAAGGTACTTGCTTCCCTTGATCACGTTACATCCACATTCTCATAAGTCTCGCTCCGTTCATGCTACTCACCATTCGTTCAGTTCTTGCAGCCAAATTAAAATCAAGACAGCAGCTGATATTGCAAGCTGCAATTTTGGTGCATCTAATAGAGGCATGGCAATACTGAACCTCTCAATAACGCGGCGAAGTGTAGAATTAAGATTGCGAATTCGCATAGCATGTACATAGCAGTCGATCGACACGGTATGCGTGACATTTTCATGAACAGCCCTCTCCTTTCTTGCAGACAATGGTCCACCAAGTTCTTCAAGAGAAAAGCTGAGACGTGGCTGCAGATGCCTTGTACTATACTTGTAATGTAATTCATTGTAACATCTATAACCTGCAATCAAGGTGCATGGTACTGAAGTCTCACCTCTTCTTGTAATGAGAGTTGCTACAGAAAACCCCATTAGCGACATGTCTGCAAAGCATTTCATTATAAGCTGACTCATACATCTCCTCCACAAGCTGAGAGTACCTGCTGATTAGGAATTTAGTGGCAGGAGTCCCGAGGTGAAGATCAAATACCACCAGAAGGTGGAAAATACACAAGTAAGGCTTTTGTTGAATTCGAATTTCATTATGCAATACAAATGATTGGTGATCTCATCATTCCAATCAGAACATATGAATAATTTTACCTCGTACCAAATCTACACATTCTGAGCTTGTGCCTAGAGATCAATGAAGCCATTGTACAGTTTCTCTCTACGTGTAATATGGTACATGCCAGTCGAGTAGCGTGACATCTACGCCCAAGAGCACATTAATCCATGATAACCTCAATTGACAATCCTCTTGATAGCCGACCTATGCTGCGGAATCATGAATCTGAACCTAGCGAAGGCTCATTACCTGAGAAACTCGACATAGTCCATGAAACAAATCTTCTGATTCTTGATTCCCACGAAGCTGCTGGAGTTAAAGTCGAGAAGAGCCTTCTGAACTTTCCTCAGGAGGTGGTCCCAACCACTGGGCTCGAAAGCCTGTCCCCTTACAGTCTTTGCAAGGAACAGCTCCCTGCAACGCCAAAAACCACAAGCTCAGCCTCTTGCTGAAGACAGTGCATCCATCGAAAAGAAATGCACCAAAAATTGCGAAAAAAGTGAGTTTACCTGGCCAGAACAAATGACGCAAGTGGTGTTGCGCGAAGGAACCTCGCAAAGCATGGAATTACCGAGGATGAAGAAGCCAGTGCCCTGACACCAGACGCATTCCGTACGTCCAATGGCTTCACACGAAGCGCATTTCAAAGGGCGGGGTTGCTGAATTTCACACAAAAGCTGAAAATTAGGTCACGGTTTCAAACTCAAATTTACGCAACGAAAAGAACGAATAAACACCAACCTTGGATATCATCCACGCCCGCTCCGCTCGCTTCACGAATTCCGCCGCGCTATCACCGGCGTTATCACTTGCCGAAGGCTCAGAAATCACCGCCCGAACTTGAACTCTTCCGCTCTTCCGCGCCGGGCACACGGATGGCCGAGCATCGAAAACGTCCCTACGCCCTTGCAACGAGGTCAAAACGGGGCAACAAGCGCCCTCCAATACTCCGCTCGGCAGCATCGCTTCTCCTCCCGCCAAACCCTAACTCAATCCCTGCCTGAAAACAATTCAAGCTGATCGAATTGCTCCAACTATTCGTACAGGGAAGAATCCTGCATACCCTGCGGAATCAGAGAAAAGTGCTGGCAACCGCTTGAAGGTAAGCGGTAAGCAAACAGGAACAATAGGGAGCTGTAACAAGACAGCTATGGCGATCGTTGTGAAGCAGGCAGGTGCAATTCAATCACGGGAAATGGACATGTGTAGGATCTTTGCCCTAAACCCACCGAATCATTGTCTGCTTATGTATCACCGACTCACTAATTGTGACCTCTGTTGTAGAGAGGTCTAAAATGGAGCAGGAGCAGGTCCCAAGATGGAGATCTACAAATCTTCACCTACATGTACATCATAGCTTCTTCATACAACAAAATCATGTACTCAGTACAAACAATATAGGGTGTCACTTTAGGGCACCACATTAAAAACACCTATATTCAACTTCAAAAATTGATACTTCACTATAGAAGAGTCCAAAAATGATTTTTCCACTTGCTTCATCTTTCTACTGATTTTCCTCCTGCACAAAAATTCTGTCGATTCTGTCGATCTCGATCTTGGTTTGATTACTCATTTGATAAGATATAAAATTTTGTCCTCCGTGGAGAGTGAAAGTTTGAAGCAAAGTCTCTTTAGGATTTTCTATGTGATTGGGACTGAAATTTTGAACTCGTTTAGGGCTTACAAGTTTGTTTTCTGAAAAAGTCAGAGCAGTGTTATGAACCTCAAGGAAAGAATTGATGATTGAGATCAAATGTGGAGGTAGAATCGAATGATTTTATGTTTTTTTTAACACAGAATTTGACAATTTGTCAAAGGTAAGTACCCTGAGATAATGTTCTTTACCAGATTGGATAACTGTCCCAATGCTATAAAATCTGCCTTGTTTATCTACTACGAGTATGTGCTCGTGTCCTCCGGACAAAAAAAAAGGTCACACATGTTAGATTCATTACATACACATACATTCCATACATGTAAACAACCTAAAGGTGTTTTCACTCCAAAAATTTCATGGGCAAAAAAATTTACTCAATCCTTGGGAGAGTGTCAAAGTTGGTAGCTCTGAAGCTTTCCTCACAGCTACCCCATGTTGGTAAATCTTGCATAACTTTTTTTTGTATAAATCTTCTGGAATTGAAATTTGGTATCCATGTTTTCACCATAAATATGATGTTTTCCCCAAAGAATAATAGGAAAATAACAATTTTTCAGCCCTCCGGAGGGTGTCAAAGTTGGCAGCAGTGTAGGACACTATCTCTAGAACCACCACACCAAAACGCCAATTTGAATGTCACCCTATTGTAGAGTGAAGTTGATCGTAGAGCTTCTGTTAGAGCAATTAGTGTGGGTGGCTTCGAAACTGTACAAAAAGTTAAAATTTACTTGAGGGAAGAGCTTCATGTTCGTATGAGCAATAGTAGTGTAAGGAGAGTGTTACGAGAAGCAAGTTTGAAATGTAAAGTGAAGCAAATGAAACCAAAGCTTACACTTTTTCAAATTAAGCGACGATTAGAATTTGCTAGATACCATTGCCATTGAACTACTGATGATTGAGATCGTGTGGTATTCTTCTATAAAACAAAATCAACCAACTTTGTTGTGATGATCGCAGTTGGTGTTGGTTTCCTGATGAACTGAGTAGAAGTGCAGGAATGATGTTGGTTTCGTGATGAACAAAGTAGAAGTATAGGAATAGTACAACAAACTGTTAGGTTTGGAGGTGGCAGAGTGATGATGTGGGGTTGCATGACTTCAAGTAGCTCTGGTATGATTTGTAAGATCGACGGAAGAATGGATCAGTACATGTATAGAGAAATTTTAGAGCAAGAGTCAATTCATACGCTCCATGCATACGATTTGGATCTTGCCAATATAATTTTTCAACATTATAATGACCTGAAACATACATCGAAGAGTCTGCGCGATTGGCTAAATTTGCAAAAATTTGTTGTTTTGAAGTGGCCGGCGCAATCTCTGGACTTGAATCCAATTGAACACTTGTAGGTAACTTTGAAACGCCGACTAAACCAATATGAGAGACCTTCCAACGGTATATTAGAATTGTCACAGCGTGTCGAAGATTGTTGGGCTTGAATTACTTCCAATGAGCGTCAAAACTTGTATAGGAGCATGCCTAAGCCCATTGCAGCTATTGTAGTTGCTAAGTGTAGGTGGACAAGTTTTTAGTTTCATTGTAGCTTATGTGAGAAACACTAAGTTTTAAGATTGAATTTTACTTTATTTTTGTCTGCACATGCATACTTGTGTGTAATAGGCCTCAATTCCATAGAAGTATGATAATTGCAATGATAATCCTATCCACTTTATTGTTTCATTTTTGATGCATCCAATTTTTTTACCTTGGTTTCTTGAATTTCAATATCATATGCATGTACTCAATTCTGGTAGTCACTGTACGAAATCTTTGTGTCGGGAAACTTGTTCTTACGGATTCTTACGGATTTCAAACATATGCTTCCGTGCAACGTAGAATCGATTTGGTTAGCTATCGCCGAATTGGAGACTTGAAAAATACCACATATCTTCGTACAAATGGAATCAATAGGAATAGACAAAAGAATTTCTGCCATTATTGCACTCATGCACGAAAGTAGTGGCAACAAGCATATATCACAACAATCCATGCTCTGGAGAATTTTCAATATACTATGGAACTTAAAAGGAGCATGTAGATATGGAAAATAACTAGTCGGACACCCTTCCGAGTGGTGGGAGCGGCGAGGGAGGTGCTCCAGTGGATATTTTCCATAACTAGGGACTACTTTTGAGTTCCCTAGCATAACTGCACTTCAATATTCATAAGAAAAATTAATTTATCCCTCCCCCAAAAGAATAAAATTTGTTTAAAAATCCAAAAAAATAAATTCATTTACTCTCTAAATTTTTTTTAATAAAAATGCATAAAGTTGATAATAACTCAATTGTCATCCCTCCAAAAAAATAAAATAATAAAATAATAAAATAATGAAAATAAAAATCATTTGTCCCAAACTAATTGTTGGTGGAAAAATATAGTGTTTAAAAAACCCCTCCCCCTTCCAATCTACATAAAAACATAAGAAGACTGTTGCTTTCAAAGATCATCAATGGCGGTCTTATTAGACTATAACGCCAGTGGAGGTGTTGTTATTGGATATGATCATCCTTCCCTCGTCCAATAGGGAGGTGTCACATATATAGGTTTTGCCTAAATTTCAGTTCTGGAACTAATCACAACTTACAAGTTACGCAACGTTCTTGCTTCCTACAATCAATACACTCCTCCACGCATAGTAAAGGATTCAAGGATTCAACTCTAATTTGCCCTCTTCTTATTTGGAAAGTGGAGAAGAGCCCCAACTATGTGACCTTCATATACTCTTAGAATTTTTGCTTGCAATCGCCACTTTCCCTCCACATACACGCGTTTTAAATTTGAAATCATGCCAAATGGCGGTAAGTATTCCACAAGGCTACAAAATCCAACAACAATTAGGACGCACTGACCAGATTCAAGGCATTGCAACTTTAAGAAGTGTCAACGTAGTCTAGAAGTCAGCATCTTACATTTTATAGTTGGAAAGAAATATATGGTAACATGATTTTATATTTTATTTTAGCTAGTCAATGTATTAATCAGTTGACTAATGCACGTAAACCAAGGCAAGAGCCTTGTTTGGTGTAGGGGGATATTGATAACATGATTACAATATTGTACAACTTCGAAACCATCCAGGAAATGCAGTTACCAATCGTTGCACTATTGAATGTTGACTTCAATCTGGTAGTTACTATTGGCACGTTCCGCATACACATCAAGTCCTTATTGTTTTTTGACTGACGCGTCAGCAATTGCTAAGTTAATCGATGTACTCGAGTACCAATTACTGTAATATGGTGTTGAAGAATATTCACTACCAATCACCTCCTTTCAGACTCAGCAAACACGTCAGTTACCACTTGTTTTTTGGTGTCGCGTTCAATTGTGACACGCCTACTCAGTCTCAAAGGAGACAATTGGCAATGCATATTCCAGAGCACCAAGTGAGAGTAAGTGGTGCTTGAGTACATCGATTAACTTACAATGAAGAACGATTTGGATGCTCATGTTAAGCATTTATTCTACACAATTCATGCGGATCAATTAAAAACTGAGATTGTGTTGGCGTTCCATTTGAAGATAGATAGATAGAAAATTGATAAAAACTCCGGTCCCTTTCCAAGGGGCCAACGTGAATGAAGTGTTTGTTCGTAATGCTCATAACCCGATAGCCAGTGGACAAGGGGAAATTGGAACAATAATACTTCCCCCTTTCCAGGGTGGACACTGTAACTACGCTAGTTTCTAGCTAATTACTAGTGCCTTGAAGATACATGACATAGTATCCCCCCCAAAGGGCTTTGAGGTACCCCATACAACAAGGTCGAAGGACCTACCATAGTTGGGTGAACTATGGTGGTGAGCACCACGTCGGCATGGAGAATAGAACCCACGACCAGGCCATGAGCCCCGACCACCAAGCCAAAGCATGTGGTGCCTGTGAATGCTCCATTCGAATCAATGGTCGGGAAAAATTGACAGTTGGTTCATTATCAGCCAATGGATTTCACACACTAGCGGGTTCATTCATAAATTAATTGTCAGAAGAAATCTGTGAAAAACCGATTGGGTGTGGGAAGTTCCGGTAATTAGCCAGTAAAAGTCAAAAAACTTCTCGAACTGTGATTCGAATACAATAAGAAAAGAAGAGAAGTGCAGCTCCTCCTTTTCAAGGCTTCTTATTTGAATCCTCACGACGTATATCGTCAGTAAGCCATTATGTGGCCATTTAAACGCAACACATGATCGCAATGAATTTCCTTTAGTTGTTACAAAGTTTTGAAGTGGTCATTAATATAGACTTTATCTACTTCTATAATAACATACTGTTCGGCAATCCTTCCTACCCACCAATGTACCAACCTACCAACCTACCTTCTTTTATGTAATAAAAAAATTATGAATAAAGAGAGAGAAAAGGTGAGAAAGAAAACCCTTTGAGAAAATGGTAGACACGGGATACTTTTTTCAAAAGTACCATGTAAAGATCTTTCCTGTCGGGATGACGGGAACCACACTAGTCTATATATATAAAAGAATAGGGTCCCCCTCCGGCGATCCTTCCTACCTACGAGACCTTCCTACCTACGAGACCTTCCTACCCACCAGACCTTCCTACCCACCAAACCAACCTACCACCTTACAAACTTACCAACCAACCTATCTACCTACCTTCTTTTATGTTTTTCGGATAATGTAAATTAAAATTCATTAAATTAAGATTAATTTATTAAAATTAAAATTTTAAAAAAAATAAAAAAATAAATAAAAACACGGGCATATATAAAAATAATATGGAATGGTAAAGACAAAAGTAAGACAAAAAGGGTGATGGCTACCTCAAGAAGAGAAAAAAAATGTAGTCATTGTACTCGGGAGCTTCCGTTGCCGGGACTCGAACCCGGGTCGCTCGGGTGAGAGCCGAGTATCCTAACCATCTAGACTACAACGGATTGATGACATATTAAGCAGAAATCAAATATATATTAGGTAAGAGAACTCTCCAGACTGAAATAATTCGATATGAAAGATGTCTCACCCCACAAAACGACTTGTCCCCTACATCTTCTGTAAGGAGATTAGGCACCTGTACTAAGATATAGAAATTAAACTATAAGCGAAAAATGCAGATTATTTCTCTTCATCCTTAGGAAGGAGAGAGTGAACCTTGACCAAAAGCTAGACACAATCAGCTTAAATTCAAAACTCATCTTCCAGCCCCCAATTGCATGATACAAGAAACAAATTCCTCAATACTGTAACAGCCACTTCCTTTGTTAGATCAATGACAGATCACTTCCCGCTAATGAAATCGGGTTTCCTTACAGCGAAAGCAGTTGTGATTGAGAGCAACTCAAAACTTGATACTCAGCATCACAAACTTGATCAGAGGCCGGATATAATTCGTCAATGTCTGCAATTACTCTCAAGCTCATCGAGGATATGACCGCTCCAAAGACCCATCGAGAGTGAGCAAAAACGGGGGTTTAGTAACAGAGCTCTAGAGCTTCAAAGCAAAACAGTGCAGTGCTCTAGCTGAACTCACAAAATGCATCAAGAGCAGGAAACGATACATCGTCGTGATGGTTCTTGCTACACGCCAAGACACTCCGGGTTCAGATCAAAGTATAGCTTTACAAAAAAATTAGATTACATCATGCAACCTTTTCTGTAAGTTGCAAAACCCTAAGATTACAGCTCCTTCGAGGTTAGGCCGATTTTTCCGCAGGAGGTTGAGTTACTGATCTCAGCAACTCTAAGGAGAAAACTAAACCGAGAAAGTGCGCCACAATCGCATTTCCTGAAGCCTGCACACCAGAAAAATTCTTGCGTTAATGGACGCCGTCACTCGATGAAAGCTTATAATCCAAAGCTGAACCAATACTTACCTGTACGAGAAAGACATCGAGTGCAAGAACCGGACTGGTGGCCGTTGCTCTTCCTTGTAAGTAAGGTGCGCTAGAGGTCGTGAGAGCTTTGGCAACAAGAGCCCCAACCGTAGCTTGCAAACCTAGTAACGTTGCACCCATTCCAAGCAAGTTGATGATGATTCCGTTCTTGAGGTTCTTTACAACCTGATTCCGGGGCGGTGCCTGCAAAAGAAGATGGTCAGATGAAGCTCAACAGAACAGTATCATAATGTGGCAAAGAACAATACCATAGAAGTTAACTTTACCTTGCTTGGATTGCCAACAGTTTCACGGAGCTTCTGGGCAAGACGAATGTACCCGAACGACCAGAAAACGGAAAGAAACGCAGCAGCGATGCCTCCGGTCGTGAGATATGTTGATACAGGTGAAGTAGCTTGGCCACTTATCACCACAGAAAAGGCTAAGATCACAGCTGCAACAACAGAACAAACAAGCTGGCCCCAGAATCCCAAGCTCCCTAACCGCTTGAAATAGCCCGCAGTCCGCTCCAACCGCTTCGCTACCTGCACAACATTTCGCAATCAAACACACACTCCCGAAGAAACAGAATGCACTTCACCAAACATGTCAATCATCCAACAAACTAGCACAATAGCACATAATTCTTAGCTTCTTTCTCATCGTCGCCACTAATCAAGAATACCACCAAACAGAAAACCCTACACATTCAGTCTTCGAACACTCGTAAAAGAAAAGACAATGCATCTCAGTGCACGTCAATCACACAAGCAAACTTTGAACATAAAGCATGGGGCATCTGGTACTAGTAATTTCTCGTAAAGGCTTCCGAGACAATCATGTTAATCGTCAAACAAACTAGCACAATAGAGCATTATCTATAGCTTCTTTCTCATCCTCTCCACTAATCAAGAATGCCACCAAACAGAAAACCCTACACCATTCAATCCGCAAACACTCTCAAACGCATCTCTATCACACCAGCAATTCTTGAACATGAAGCATGGAGCCCCTGGTACTAGTAGTTTCTCATAAGAGCTTCAAATGCAGGGAACGGGACCTCATCAACGAATGTTATAAAAGAAAAGAGAATGTTGCGATAACCCAAGAAAGGAGATCGTCGAACCTGAGCGATTTTGGTGGCTTCGGTTCCTTGGACAACCGCATCCTTCTGAGAAGCACCCGCTTCTGCTCTGGCGCTACCCACTGGAAAGGGCTTGAGGTCATGGCGAAGGCTGGGCAGCAGCTGCAAGCTTTCCAGCCCTGGGGCCAGAAACTGCGAGGTGGGGAAAACTTGTGGCTTGATCACCGAGCTCGCCCGGGCAGGGTGCTGAGGACGAAGGGTAAATAGGGAGGGGGTCAGCACCCGGTGCTGCTGGACTGCAAATTGCATGGCTGAAGCTGGATTGCTCCTCTCCTTAACTTTCTTGCGAAAAATCAAAATCGGGCGCGACGGATGACAAAATGGTGGGAAATCGGCAGCATCGAAATGGACTTGTGGATGATGGAAGATTGAAGAAGACGGGGAGGGGTAGATTGCCACGTGGCGGCTTGTACCACGTGGCTCCTTGCTGGGTCTATTGCTGTCCTAGGTGGCGTCCGATCTGGCCTTTCAATGTTGAATGCATGTGGTGTTTTCAAACGTAAGGTAGGAACACCTATTCCCGTGCATTTGAGCAATTTTACTTCTTCATAAATAGATTTTGGTCTTGCTATTCTTACAACATATTAGTAAAGTGAATACAGTAAGTGGCTCACAAATCGCTCAATTTTCAAATTGGCAAGCGGCCAAGTGAATGAATTTTTGCAGATGGTCAATGTATAAATGATCCTCCCACCGTTTTTTGGTGGAGAAGTTCAAGCTTTTAAGCATACAAAGATACTATAACTAAGGTAAACTTTTGTAACTAAGGTAATATAACTAATGTAAACTTTCTATGCTATCATTTTGTTCCCCACCTCTTGGAACACTATTCTTAACTATCTCTAGTATTTGTTGAAGACCCTTCTCGCTCACTTTTGGACAACATCTATAATTATTCTCAAACTCATCCTCAAGATCACTTAACCGTCGCTTAACATCGGTGTTTGTGAATTAGTATATAGCACCTTATGAATTTAAGACGTGGCTCAAGAACCACAAGATTATGTGTAGATCACTATTCATCCGTGGAAGCTAAAGAAGGGCGAGCTATACAAATCAGATTTGGATTCATGTTTGTACTTTTCATTCTCTCTAAAAACTTCATGCAATGAATCATTGCAAAATGAAGCTATCGGAAGTAGCAACACCTCACCATTGCCATAGTTTTTTATCAAGAGCTGGCCGAAATGGTCGAGTGATCTCCATCTTAGGAGCTCTTGCCTCATAGAATCTTCCCACTCACTAGTAAAAAAATGGCATAAAAGTAACGTTTGTAGTGACACAAAAAGAGCACATACGATTGTGCTATTAATGGCATCAAAATAAATTGTTGTATTTGTTACTTTTCTTTAAATTTTTTTTGGTGTATTAAGGAATATTATAGCGTAATAGATTAGTAAAAATTTAGGGAAAGTGACAAATATAACTATTTATGTTGATGTTAACTAAGATCAAGAATTAAATAGGTGATTTTGAGTCACTAGGGACAAGTCATTATAAATGTCTTTTTAATGTCATTTTCTACTTGTCACTACTGCATCATCTATTATATCCAAATGCCTTGCATCCAATTATACATCCGCATGATAATCTTCACTTCTATTTAGAGAGATAGAAACTCCGGTCCCATTCTAAGGGGCCGGCGTGAATCAACTATCTATTCGTAAGGACATTTACTTACTTTCAAGTCATACACAAGCACACGCGGTTGTTCAAAATTCTAAGACTTGTATTCAATATGTGTACTTGTGATCCTTGAATCCACCAATACTATTGAATAGACAATTACAAATGATTTTCGATGATTTTTAGACCTTGGAACTTCCCAAGATTTCAATCGAATAAATATGGGGACGTCGCAGGCCTAAGACAACATACGCACTTTAGCTAATTTTCTATAGGCTACACTTGCTTAGATGCTTATCTGTCATGTACAATAGGAAAAAAGACAAGTTTCTTAAATGTTTCTTTTTATGCAGACACATGCCATGACCTCCTCATTGACAAGCTTACAATAAATACCTTCTTCCCCTACATCATCTTGCGAAAAGAGAAATGTGACTACTCTTTTGTATATAAAGTCATACTTAAGCTCCAATTGAGCAGCATCTTTTGATAAATTAGGAGCTTGTTCGCCTTTTCTTTGACGGCGCAAATGTGCATCCAACTGTAACCTTTCTATTTGCGTCACTAACAATTTGCTTGAGCGCCTTTACAATTAACAAAAACCACTGTATATAGGAGCTTCACACACAATAGAAAAAAAAAAAAAAAAAAAAAAAAAAAAAAAAAAAAAAAAAAAAAAAAAAAAAAAAAAAAAAAAACTGTAACTAAATGTAGATGATGCTTTGAGTTGGTGCACTATGCTCTTGCCAGGGCTTTGGCTAGCCCCAGTGTTGAGTTTATTACGGTCGTGTCTTGTCCTTGTCACTAATGGCAAATGGTTCATGTATATGCTAGCATATGATTAAGTATATACAAGTACCAAGGCAAGATTATGGAATTTTTTCGTGCAAAGTCTGACTTTATTTGTGACTTACATTCACTCCTAATGTTTTTGAGGCCAAAATTCAATAGTAGAAAATGGTGTTGAAAATTTGAGTCGAATTACATCGAACCGCTTGTTTTCTCCCATCACTTTGTGTCCTTCAATCAATTATTACAATTGTTAAATTACATCGGATTTTTAATGATTTAATACTAGTATACGTTGGTTTACCACATTGATTGATATTTATGAAGTATTGGTAGTTGTGTTGATTAATTTGAGATTACGAAGTTGTATGAAAAAATAAGCGGTTCTCAACATGTAATTTCAAACAAATCTTGGGCATCAATTTCTACTAGTGATTCGGCTGCTTTGACTTTAGTCAACCTTTGACATACTATATTTAAATTGCATAAGGTTCAAAATGTAGAGTTTTTCTTTGATTTTACATAGTTATTCCAAAAGACCATTCATGCTTCAAAGTTCCTTATACTTTAGGAAATATTCACCCTCAAAGTTTAAAAACATTATAAGGGCATGCTCCAAAAGTGTAGTATATTCTTCTATACACTCCTTAGTTATACAAGAGGAGGAAAGTCAAGAGAATGAACGTAGAAGAGGTTGAGTGTGGTGCACTTCAAGAGAGATTTACTCTACCAATAAAACCATTGGTAGGTAGCTATTCTTTGTCAAATCTAGCTAAGAACTTAGAGCTATGTGTGCAGTGGATATTGATCAGAGAAGTGGTGTGCAATGAGACAAAGGTAGTGCTTGCCTTGAAGTCACCCAAAACACAACTTGGTCATATTCTTCATAGTTTGTGCCTTAAAATCACTCAAAACGCAACAATGGTCATGTCTTTTCACAATAGTGGTCATGTTGCATCCTACCCATAATACACTCATACATTACAAATAACTATTCAACACTACAATTAAATTTGGTTTTGAATACTCTTACAAAAAGGCATGCCCACCTCTATTGGATTTTCAACTGTGAGCTTCTATTTATGAGACTCCAATAGGGTTATTGAAGTGCTTGAAGTGGTGTTCACCTTCTCACATACCATAGAATGGCACTGCGTCCAAGTTTTAAACAATTTGTAAAAGCTGGATTGACTCATCCGTAGAATTTTTGTGAGAATAGGGGTAAATCCAACTCCTTGACTGGAATATTGAGTGTTAAAACCTTTTACACATTGTAGAGCTTTTCTATACCTTTCCGAAAAATCTTTTCATGCTTCAAAATTCACGGTAAAAGTTGAAAAACACTATTTAAAAATTGCCCTAATTTGCCTAGACTCGGTTATATGCTCATTAATTCTAAATTTGCCAAAAATTGATTAGAACGTAGGAACTTCAAAAATTCACTAAAAAATGAGATTTTACTTTTTGGGTTTTGTTTTGTACATGTAGAAAATGTAGTAAAGCATGAACTTATTGTTCAGATTTTAAATCTGATAATTTCTTACACGCCTTTTTAATTGCTCAAAATAGGCCTTTGTATTTGGATTTCAGCATACCCTCATTTGGAAATTCAAGCATTTCTTTGAATTTCATAGGTTGCATGAGGATAAAAATTGCATAAGCATGTTCCTATCTTACTTAGGAAGAAGAATGTGAAGAGCCTTCATCCATATTTACCTCTATTGATGGTTTTTTTTGCCTCAAAAGATTACTTTTTTTCACAACAAGGGAAGATAACTTTATTCTCAACTTTGAACCCTATAATCTCACAAGCCGGGAGGAATTTGAGTCTAAGATTTGATGTGCATAATCTTGTACATGTTCAGTACAAGATCTTACGGGGTTAGATCTGCTATAAAATGAAAAATCTCACCTTGCAGTGAAAGAAGGCAATATTAAGCCCTAATGTCAAAAAGAGCCCAAAACGGGACGTTTGGAGTCTCATCAGCCCCTTATTTAGATCGTATGAAATTGAAAGCTTTCGGAGGTTAAAGAATTTTTCATACCTTTCGGAAAAGTCATTTCATGCTTCAAGATTCCTTATTCTTTAGAAGATATTTACGGTCAAAGGTTCAAAAATACTTTTTGAAATGTGCCCAAATCTACCCAAACTCCGGTACATGCTTGTTCATTCTCAAAAATTACCCAAAATTAATAAGATTGCAAAAACTTCAAAAATTCACCAAAATTTGAGATTTTACTTTTTTCTTAGTTTTGTTGTTTGTACTTGGAAATAAGGTTTCAAGGCATGATCTCTCCGTTTGTACCCTTCATTCAATTATTCTTCACATGCCATTTTCATTATCAAAGAGGGGCCTTTGAAGTTCAATTCCAACATACCTCCATGTGAAAGTTCAAGCATTTCTTTAGGTTTTATAGGTCTCATGAGGGTAAAAATTGCATAGACATGTTCCTAACTCTTTTAGGAACAAGAATTCAAAGAGCCTTAGTTCAAATTTAATCTTAAAACTTCAGTTCATTGGGCTCACAAAATAACTTCGAAACCATTTTGCAACAAGGGGAAAAGACTTCTTCTTCAACTTTGAATGTTACGATTTCACAATTGGTAACTAAAGGCAGTTGAAACTCAGTTTTGGTACACGAATACATGGACAAATGAGATATAAGATCTTACAGTTACATACTTAAGATTGTGTCAAAAGTTGAAAATTTGCATCTTGCATTGACAAAGGGTGGCTTCGAGGAGTTTAGGCGGTTTTGGTACTTTCGATTTTAGGGTAAAGAATGCAAATAGCAATGATCGTGAAAAACCGACGGCTGGTGTATTTTCAGCCAATGGACTTAGCTCACTGGCCGGTCCATTTTTGAAACCATCGGCTAAAAACCGATGAAAATTACAAATAAATTTCTATTATGAGTATAAAAATGAGAAAACGGTCGGAAGAAATCTGTGAAAAACCGATTAGGTGTGGGAAATGCCGGTTATTAGCCAGTAAAAGTCAAAAAATTCCCCGAACCCTGGCAAATAGTGCCTTGAAATTTAGGAGTTAAGTACATGAATTAACCCTTAAACGCCCAAGCAAGCCCGAGGGGCTTGATTCCAACAAAATCTTCCCTGTAGCTCTCAGTGTACTCGACTTTTCACTTATATTTTGATGTCAAACTAGTCACCGTCTTATGATGCATTCAAAAGTGAAATTTTACAATTCAAATCACAATTTGTATGAATGATTTTGTGCTTTGAAAGGATTGTGGTAGGTAGGTTGGGGTGGTACATAACCTTGTAGGAGGTTGCAAGCTAATCATTGATTGGTCCATTCATGATGCCCAAGTCCAAAAGATGCTGTGATCCAATTTTGGGCTGCCCATTTTAGACCCCATGGGTTAACAGTGTCTAGCTTATGTGATATTTTGTGATGACTGGAGTGCATTGACAATACAGTCAGAATTGTACATTCATACGTAGGTCCAGTGAACATAGTGATCAGCCCACCCCCAAATTGCTGCAATGAATGTCACTCAATGTACCCTCAAGAAAAGGGGCAGGACTCCTATCATGATGGTGAAGCAAGGCAAGGGCGTGTCGATGTGCCCACCGTAGTAATGATAAGACGGCTCACCCTGTTCTCACACACTTGGTACGCACATCCATCCAAGCATTCATCCACTCCCGACGATGTTCATCCTAGGCGAACGAACTGACAGCCCCGGGCAATTAGGTCAAGCCTGCTTCGCCGAAGTCCACCCCCTTCCGTCACCAATCTCGCCATGCATCTCGATGCACCAACTCAACGAGTCTCAAAATCTCTAAATCGCTTTCTTAATCCTCCACACGCTGCTCACCGAAACTTCCATCCGATCGAGCCTTGAATGACGCCGAATGGTGCTTTCATCACTGAGATATGCTTGGTGAACCTCCCAAGCTCTGGAGTTGAGGTTTGTCGGAGCTTGATGTTGGCGGAGTAAGGTGCATGTCGGAGATCCGAAGAACACTTTCATGTTGTTTCATGGCAACACACAATTGGATGGTGACTGCGTATTTATGAAGCAAGGTGAGCATATGGCAGATGATGTTGTTGTTTATGCCTACTCCAAGGGCTGTAATATTGCTCTGAGAGTTCTCAATTTGAAAAAGTTGATGATGTTATGGTGTGTGTTCGATCAGCGAGGATAGAACTATGTTGCTGATCATCGACAGCTCTGGAGTATTTTCAAGACAGAGGTTTCGAGGCAGGGAGGCTTTCGGGGTTTGACAGAGGATGCGAGCAGCTCTGCATGTGTGAGTGCTCAGGTTTTTCCAGGTGGTGTGTTTCAGTTGCGTAGCTATTCTATGGCATGCGACATGGCCTTTGAGCTGTGGTGATCTCGACGTGAGAGGATGGCCTTGCTGCCACCTCTCGCCAGCGCCGTCAGGATGCCAGGTATCATCGTCTTCTTACTCCGTAACATACTGGTTTGGACTCTGTCCGAGGTTTAAAATTTTCTCCATGCAAGTCACCTTAAAACAAGGTTCTTATGTATGTGCAATCAATGGTGTATTTCTTCTATTGGAAGACTAGATGGAATCCAGTCGTTGTGGTACCTTATTTATGCATTTTTTGATGCCCTGTGGTGTCATTGTGACTTCTGGAATGAGAATTTTCTCTTTCCAAGAGATGGTATCGAGGCTATCTTCCACCATGATCCGGCTGAGATTAAGTTTGTGAACTATTACATAGTGTAGCTGAACGAATTAGCGAGCTGATTTGGCTTGTGTTGTGGCAGCTTTGGTGATGGTAAGGGTTACGGTTTCGGGTAAGGGTTACGGTTTCGGGTAAGGAAAGTGCTGATGGTTTGTGATTGATGAGCTGCAGCTACATTAGGCGTGGATGCACGTCCTTCCTTTTATTCGAGTCATGTGGGTGCGTCTGGAGCTGAGAACACTGCGCATGTGGTTCTCAAATTCCATGGTTCGGCTCCAGAAGAGGCTTTTCAAACGCCCATGGTGGAAGTGAATGGCTCTAGCGACAGTCAAGAAGAGTCACCCTTGCCTCGTGTTCGTCGAAAACGAGTTATCCGAAAGTACACTGAATCCAGTAGCGAAGACGACGCGAGCCAGATAAAACCCATTCGGCGCAAGTCTCGATTCAAATATCAAGAGTCTGATAGCAGTTCGGACGGAGAAAGTGATCATGTACGTAAGCCTTCAGACACTTTTATGTGATGGTCAGGTTAAACGCGTTTCATTCAAGTTATATTTTCTTGTCCGTATACTTGTAAAGCTTCATTCTCTGTTAAGTAAGAAGAAGTTTGTGGAATTTATGTATGGCAACCAAACACGTAATGAAATTTTATTGCTAAAAAAAGGTACTAAGCAGAAGCAAGGGAAGCAAAAGCTTAAGCTGGTTTCGGAGTTGCTTACACAGTCCAAGACTACTGAATCTGTTTTGCATGTTGGCTGTCGGATTCAATTTATGGAGGTGATCACTTCTGAATCTGATATGTAGTTGCGAGTGATGCAGCTCACTGTCATGGTCCAATGTCTCTCAAGTACTTGAGTAACTAGCTATTAAGACACGCATAAGAGACCGTGAAGTTAAAACTCATCAGTTGAAGTGTGGCAGTCAGAAAGTAATAATTTATGATCACATAAGCGTCTGGGCTGAGGCTTAAGAAATATCAGTAAGGGTTTGTAACCATTAATGAAAATTGTCATAGGTTATGTGCTATATTCAATCAGGGAGTCCTTGGCCTTTTTTGCTGTCAAATTTCCTGAAGTAGTTGCCAGCGTCTTATGCTGGCCTTTCCTGTGTGTTTCCAGGCTGTTGCGACGACACCAGAGTTACCATATGGCGTGTTTCGCGGCTGTCCAGACTGTCGCTCATGTCAGAAGGTGAATTTCGAGACCTGTCATCTTGGCTTGTCAAATTGCCCTTTACTACAGGCAACTTCTAAATCGGGTCAGTTGTATTGGCCACCCGAAACAGGTCGTGGCAACTTGGCGGCCGGATGAGGGTCGTAGACCTTGTATTGAGGACGCCCCTGTTTTCTATCCGACCGAGGAGGTATAATTCTTGCATATCCAAAATGATGTTAGCATCCTTATGTATTTGAAGCGTTTGTTCCTAGGTAGGTAAAGAGTTGTAAAGGTACTAAGCGATCTGTCCGAGTTCTAAGCAAAACCTTGAAGATGATGCATTTGCCGAGGGGTTTATAACGCACATGTGACAAACTTTGTAAAAGGTCCGCAGTCAGGTTGATAGCAAGCACCTCGTGCTACACACGCGCATAAGTTCTATTTCTATCTCATCGCATGGCAACTGAATGTCTTGTCATATCTAAATGTTGTAAGACGAAATATTCATGTGATAAGAGTGGCGGTCTTGAGGGTATCTTTTTAATTTCTTCTTTGACCATTCCAGGAATTTCAACACCCTCTGAGGTACATATCTAGCATTCGAGCTAAGGCGGAACCTCATGGTATCTGCCGTGTTGTTCCACCACATTCATGGAAACCGCCGTGCCCATTGAGAGGAGATACTCCAGAGGCCCGAAACATGCAGTTTCCAACTCGTGTGCAGCAAGTTCATAAGCTGCAAGTTCGACAAACGACAGCCAAGGAGTGCGCATCATCCAAACAAACTACGAAAAAGCGACGAGGACGGGTTGCAGTAGGTAGAATGGGAGAATCTGCCACTTTCGATTCTTCGCTTCCTGCTCACGAGCAACCAGAGTTTTTTGGGTTTTGGCCTGGAGAACCCTTTCTGCTGGGAGCTTTTGAGAAGTATGCCCAAGATTTTAAGGATCAGTACTTTCGCATTTCTGAACGACAAAGAAATGATTCAGAACAGAAGTGGGAGCCTTCGGTTGAGAATATCGAAGGCGAATACTGGCGTATAGTTGAGCAAGCCACCGAGCAGATAGAGGTAAATGACCTACTTATATTACGCTTGGCATATGTTGCTAGTAATCTCATTAGCGGACACGAGTTAAGTTTATCCTGACTGTGTTTGTAAACCTTTGGAGCAGGTTCTCTATGGTGCTGATGTGGAAACTGGAACGTTCGGAAGCGGCTTTCCAAAACCTTCATCAGGGTCGGAGGCGACAACTTCATATGAGAAGTCTGGATGGAATTTGAACAATATAGCAAGATATCCTGGTTCCATGCTATCTTTTGAAGAAGGAGATATTTCTGGAGTTCTTGTGCCATGGCTGTACATTGGAATGTGCTTCTCTTCGTTTTGTTGGGTAAAGAACGACTCGGACCCGAGTTCATTGCCTCAATGTGTTAAACCTGAGATCTCGTTCAAGTTTAGTGTATTCAGCCACTGAGTTTCTCTCCACTTGGATGCGAGGCTGTGGAGTGATTTTGTACACATTCTTAACGGTTTTGCAGCATGTGGAAGATCATCATTTTTACTCCATCAATTACATGCATTGGGGAGCACCAAAAATATGGTATGGTGTTCCTGGTTATGCAGCTGACAAATTGGAGGCAGCGATGAAGAAGCATCTGCCAGATTTGTTCTTTGAGCAGCCTGATCTTCTTCAGAAACTGGTAATACAGGATTTCCTGATACTTATCATCATTCTCATTTTGGTTCGATTGCTACCTTTAATGTATGCTGCGATGTTATTAATCTAACAATCCTTGACTTTGATGTTCTCTGATCTTGGAGCATCTATGAGCAGGTAGCTAGTCTTCTAGAGTATCCTGAAGTCCTTCTTATATAACGATTTAGCAACTAAGTATCGACCCTAACGAAATTTCATGGTTCAGGTAACTCAATTGTCGCCTTCTTTTTTGAAGCAAGAAGGGGTTCCTGTATATAGGATTGTGCAGCAACCGGGGGACTTTGTGATCACCTTCCCGAACGCTTACCACTCTGGGTTCAACGCGGGCTTCAATGTGGCTGAGGCTGTGAATGTAGCTCCCGTGGATTGGTTACCTCACGGCCAAGCTGCAGTAGAACGCTACAGAGAGCTCGGTCGCAAGACGTCTGTGTCTCATGACAAACTATTGTTGGGTGCTGCAAGAGTAGCAGTGAGAATGTGGTGGCACTCACAGCAGACTGAGAAGGCTTCGGTAGCTAGGGGTTTGGCAGGTGGCTTGGAGCCAGGTCTTGTTTGTGCATGGCAGGCCTACTGTGGTGAAGGTGGTATGCTGGCCAATGCTCTGAAGGTATGTCATGCTCTCAATTATGTACATGCCATGGGCTCTCATTTGGCTATGAATTTTTCCCGGATAATTTCCAGGTGCTCGTTGTGTTTGCGCTATTACGGTTCTCTGCATTAGGTCCGGCCGGAAGATAGCAAGGGTATGGTCTATAGGGTTGTATTGTCTCAATAAGGATGGAGACAGAAATTGGTGCCTTCCATGGGCCTTAAAGTAGATTTTTTTCAATAGCATCTGCTTATAGTTGCTGTTATTGCTCATGAACAATATCAGCATCGAGATTCTTCTAACTTGAATCTGTAACTGGTGATACCTGTAGGCCAGGGTTAATATGGAGCATGTACGGCGGGAGTCCCTTAAATCGATGATCGGTGCGACGTTGTCGATGAAGCAGATGGATAGCAGCTACGATGCGACAGATGAACGAGAATGTGAAGCATGCAAGTATGATCTGCATCTTTCTGCAGTGGGGTGTCAATGCTGCCCTGACAAATTCGCATGCCTGCTACATGGCCACCTCCTCTGTACATGCCCTTGGAGCATGAAAACTCTGTTTTACCGGTATCCTTTCGAGCAGTTAAGTCTTCTTCTGGCTGCAGTGGAAGGTCGTCCTGGGGCTGTTGCTACTTGGGCCAAGCAGAACGGTCTGATGCTCAGTCCTCCTCCTAGTAATCCACGAGGGCTTGTGATGCCCTCGCAAGTCATATCTGGGAATGGTATCCTGCAAAATGCACGTACTTCTACGAGCTCAGTTGTTGCAGAAACTCATCCACAAATGGATACAAGAACGAAGGAAATGGCAGCGCATCACAGTAACGTACCTGATAGGGTTCATATGGTGCCTAAGCTAGAACCTGGCATTGCGATCCAGCCTTTTCTTTATCCTCCAAGGAGCCTAACCCCTTGTGACCAGATTACTTCAACACGACCTGGCAATAACCCTGTGTGCCAAGACCCAATGGCTGTGCCGAGCAATTCCCAGAAGGTAGTTTTGTTGAGGTCCGGGTATGCAAGGGCAGCTGCTAGGAGGAATGCATTAGAACAAGCTGGATCTAGCAAGTCTTCGCTGAGTAGACCACCTGGTGGAGAGCAGGGATCATCGCCTCAACCACCTCCGGTTGCCTCTGAAAGCCAGCGCTTGGCTTTGCCTTCACCCGATGTCATACTACTAAGTGACGATGAAGAAGAGATGATATCTTGCAAGTTGAACGAAGCAGCGGATTCGTCATTTTCAGCTCACGAGTTTCAGTGCAGTCTCCCTTCTCGGGTGCGAGAGTGTGCGATGGACAACCGGCTAGGGAGCCAAGCATATCAAGAAGAGTCAAAGGCCGATCTTGGAAGTAACTGGTGTACAAGTTCATCCAATGATCTCAGTACACGCCCAGCTTTCGCTAGAGCTAAACCAACTTCAGGCGATCCGTCACATGGATCCGTGGAGGCTGTCTCTGCTTCGGGTAACATTTATCCGGGAGCAACGGCGGTGACTGTAGGAAGCATTTTCAAAGAGAGCGCTCTTAATAGCCCTTCATCTGCCAGTAACTTACTTAGTTCAAGGCCAGATGTTCAAAAAGCTTCACCTGCACCCACGACCGAGGTGGTTACAGTTGTACAGCGGGGCGCTAATATACTTCCTAGGGTAGCTCGCGTGCGTGAGAAAAGGGATGTGGAGCTTATTGATGTAGGACGCCTTGTTGTACGTGAAGGTTGGTGTACCAGGCATGCAATTTACCCAGCAGGTAATCCACTCCTTTCTCCAAGTTCGTTATTTATGACCAATGTGGGTGTGATACCTTTCAGCCCCCAGTAGCGGTGTCTTCATATCTGGGATGCTGTTTTTCTACTTGCCATGATGACCCTTCATCTATCTTTAGTTTACATGTGCTTTGAAGTAGTTGATTGAGAATGCATTGCAGTAGCGCGATCTAGGAAACCTCTTGCGGTGCAGCAAGTGTGCCTGCTTTCAGGAGGCATGACGCTTGAGAGTCTAACATGTTCTAAATCTCACCCATGACCCTAGAAAGACAATGGTTGATTTTCCAAAGTTGCTTCTGTGACGTAGGATGTACACATATATCACTGTAGGCGGATGTCACCTGTGTTATGATGTATGTAGTTCTGAGAGTAAGAACTATCTAGTCTCCAGGTCGGGCTTGAGAGCTCGTTTCGCTTTTATTTTACCGGTTGATCTGTGTTTTCCTGATCTAGCTTGCTAACTGTGAATAAACTCCTCTCTGGCTACAGGTTTCAAGAGTCGATTATATTTCACTAGCGTCGAAAACATCTTCAAGACGTGCTTGTATGTATCAGAAATCATTGACCGAGGAGTTGGGAAACGCCCTTTGTTTCAGGTGACACATAGACACCTCTTTGGCTGCAGATTTCCCTCCTTTTTGGTCCTGTTCAGCTGGACTTCTGGGTAATCGTAGTAGCAGTTCTGATACTCATCCGGTATGGTAGGTCACGCATGCAACAAAGCGGGAACCCTACTTGCACGAGTCCATAGATGGGTGCTGGCATGCTATTCAGAATGACATCAATGAGACTATTATTTCGCTTCGGTCTCAAAACAGTAACTTGCAACTGCCTCCACTACTACCGCCTCCGAACGGTGTGGAGATGTTCGGCCTCGCAACAATCCCCATCATTGAGGTTAGGATCACTGATAGCTCTCGTGTCCCTTTCTATTGCATATTTCGCTCGAGATGTGTTCTGTGACCGTTCACAATTCTTGTGTTTCACTTCCAGGATCTGGGTATGGTTTACTGATGTCGAAGATCAATTCATATCTGATTGTAAGTCATGTGTTATTTATGCAGGCTGTGGAGGCTTTGGATCCTCTTCATCAATGCCAAGAGTATTGGATCAATAAGCAACAGACCCTTCCAAATCGTGGAGCGGAGACAGCAGAAGCTGAAATTCGAAGAGTAGGGTTGGGCCGGTTGAAGGTGGAGTTAAAGGAAGAAGAGCCACCGAGAGCTCCACCAACAAGAGCACCTCCAATGAGATCTGTAAATACTACATCAAACAGCAGGATACCTGTGAATAACAACATTTGCAGCACCAATAAGGCATTTCCAGTGCGAAGTGAGACTCCAACTGCGAAGCAAGGAGTGCTGTTGCCAAGTAGCAGCTCACCAGATACGTATTCCACCATGCAGGGTCTCTTCCAACGAGCAACTCCAACCGAATTGAGAGTTTTATACAGCTTATTCACCACTGAGGCACGTGGAGCCGAATGGGGATCTGCTTTTCGAGCCCTTAAAGAGGAGGTTCAGAAGAAAATTTTGGGATGAAACACTGTGGCTCCACAGAGGTAGTTGAGTCAGATAATTCTTTTTTCCTTATCATTGGTAAATAATTGTTTTTAGTACAGCATCTCACTTTGGCCACAACTGGCTCACTGAAGAGACCTTTCATTTCAATCAAGACTAACTTAATTTGACGTGTTCCTTGTTATCTCGGAAATGTCAGCCCCAATCTAGCTATTAATGATTGTTCGTGTCCTGTTCTCGGGGCTACATCAGGTGGTTGAGTATTTCCCCTTGCATATTGGGTGTTATTGAACTTTCCTCTTGAAAACTGGCTTTTCAGTGGAGCTATCACACCTTATTTAAACTGTGTCACCTACCTATTGTGTAATGTATGGACTCCTGCTCATGAATCTTCCACAGTGGGAAAGTTGTTGAGTAATTGCAGGATGCTGCGCTTTGAATAGGATCTTCTCAACCTTCACGAGCTTGAAGAGTCAGACTGGTATACCTTGACCTTTTCTCATATAAACACTTTAGTCTGACATGTTACGAATGAGCGACAAGTGTACATGATAATACAAAATGTCGTTTTAGAGCCCTTTTGATTGAGCTTTACTCCAAAGGTAGGGAGAGGGTCTAAGCGACAGAAACTGAGATTACAGAAACAATTTCGTACTTCTAGAAGTAGTGGCATTTGGAAGGGTCTTTGAAGATAAAAGATTTCAGTAGGAAGAAAGACCACAGGCTTAACGCATAGTAATAGACCTGAAAGCATGATATTGTTTCAGTTTCTGCATGAGATTTTTTTAGAATTTCTCGCTGACAAGTACTGGGCACATGTGTTTCAAAGCAGTACCCAAATGGAAGGCAATTTTCTTGTGTAAACTATCATCTAATTATGAGGTTGAGTACAGTTTTTGGCATATTATTGAGGTGATCACAGTTCAAATTGCATGTTGCTGTAATGCAATAGAGAAGGGTTTATTAAATTATTAAACTTAGAGAGCGCAGTATTACAATTTTATCATCTCTTTTGTTGTGATTGTTGATTTGTGGCGTACAGAATTAACTTATGAGGTTAAGCATTATTAACTAATAGATCAGATGGGAAAGCGAGGTCGCAAACATGGTGATGGGACATCAACGTGGTCCCAAGCTCCCAAAGCCAAATGTTCAGATTCTGGAAATGATGTCTGGGCTCACAACAATTGTGCTATGACACGATGAACGGTCTGTAATTGTTGTGCGCTTGCAATGTTACTACTCTGCTTTGAATGTGATGTGTGGGACTTTCCTTTGCAGATTCTAAGAGTTCTACTTGTTGATGGATAACTTTTGATGAATTCTTCACCTTGGTGTTTGACTTTTGTAAATGAAATGAAACTTCTTGAAGTGCTCAGCTCTTTCTCCTTTTCAAGGTACTTGGTTGTTATTGTTGACTAGATCATGTATTGGTCACTTCAATAGAGCACAATAGTTGTGAATTCCTAAAATTTCTTGTTGCATATTTGCGAATACTTTGAGACTTCACTTCTTGTTACTTTGGGCCTTGTACACCTCACCTTAAGCATTGCTTTGTAAATCTAGTTGTATGAGCTTAACCCCAAGATGTCCTCATTACAACATATTCAAGTTTTTATGACTACGGGCGTAGTCATGTTGTTTGGAGCCGCTGCTAAGAGTAAAAGAGTGAAAATATGACTATTGGTAATCATCAATAAGTGTATATGAATATGACTTCAAGATCATCGACAACAACTTTCTAGATGGAAGATTGTTGATCAAAATAGTTTGAGTACTAGGTTTACAATTATGTTACTACAGTGAAAAAATGGATGAGTTCTGAGGAGCTATATCTCTTTGATTATGAGTTGGATTTCAGATCTTTTGGGGGGGGGGGATGGGTTTCAATCAAAGTTTAGTTTTAGTGGTTGGAATGTTAACTCAATCAAAGATGTTTCGGAGATAATAAGGCACCACAAGCCTTGGCTTGGCGGTTAGGGCTTAGGCCCCCAATCAGGAGGTCGTGGGTTCTAATCCCTATGCCGGCGTGGTGCTCACCACTATAGTCCACCCAACTATTGTGGGAGGTCCTTGGACCTTGTTGTATGGGTACCTCATACAAAGCCCTTTGGGGAGATACTATGTCAAGTATCTTCAAGGCACTAGAAACTAGGCTAGAAACTAGCGTAGTTATAGTGTCCACCCTCGAGAGGAGGAAGTAGTATTGTTCTAATTTCCCCTTGTCCGGTGGCCATCGGGATATTAGCATTACGAACGAACACTTCATTCATGCCGGCCCCTTAGAAAGGACCGGAGTTTCTATCTATCTATCTATCTTTCAGAGATAAGGTATGGATTTAAGTGCAAAGGTTTAGTTTTAGACTATTTTACCTTCATGAAATGTTTAGCAATTTTCATCATTGCAAGGCTATTATTTAAGCCAAAGAATTCTTTTGATGACTTTTTTTTTTTTTTGGTACTAGGGTGTTTATTACGACGAAGGTGAACAACTTTTCTAGTTTGAGAATTTTTTTCATTGTAGTAGCTTGAATGGTAGAATTTCCACTCTAAAGTGAAAATGATAGATTTTTGTAGTTAGTTTTGAGTACTAATACATTATAATCATAACTCCCTGTTCAATTTTCTTTTTGTAGAACCAAATATATTTAACATGATGCATGTTCTCCTATATCATTGTTTTCAAACCATCTTTTAGAAAATAATTTGCATGAAAGTCAAATAAGTAAAATGAGTATCTGAAATTTTGCATGACCCTACCCAACTTGGGTATGAAAATATGACCAAGCCACTTTAAGGTTTTTGTATAGTCGTACTTCTAACTCCCAAAATGACTAATTGTTCATTGGGAAACTTTCTCTTTAATAAAAAAAAAAAAAACTACTACATCAGATTAGAATGATTCTCATGCACTTATTTGGATGTGTTTAGGTGAACATAAGTCTATCTGTGTGTTGTCTGTATGTCCGCATGGAATGAAAGTCATGGAATTAACTGCAAATGTTCACAACCAAAAGTGGATAAAGATGAGGTCAATTTCCAGAAGCTAGATTCCCAATGGGTTCTGCCTATTGACAATTAAAAGGGGCTCTCTGTAGAAGCAATTCATGGGTGCCCATGTGATCACCCTATCTGATGTAAACTTGCATTTGGTGCATGGTCCTGGTCGACCATGGTACCCTAACAATACCAATGCTTTGGGATCATGTTGGATACCCGCGACATGACAACCCACTTATCCTTACACTATCGGAAAAGATATGGTACCTTCACAAAGAATATCTCATTTCACCAAATTTAAATTTAGTGAAACCTCCAATCGGTAGCTTGGTGAAAATCCCACACTTCTTCATATTGTTAACATTGACTTATTTGAGTAGGGTTGAGATGGCCCCTTGATGACGGGCATCTTTAACCCCTAAACGACCACGGCCACCGATTTGGTTTTTACAGTCTAGGCCAAAAAAAGATTTACAGTCAACTTCAAATGTTATGATCTCACATCTAGTGATGATCCAACGGTTGAAAATTTTCACACTACTACTCATGGTAGTCTACTTCCAGATCCTACGGTTGAAATTATCAAAAATTTCCAAAAATATTGGGCGTACCCCCATTAGTACATAGTGGTCAGTGTTGGGATTTCAAGCTCCCGAAACATCGTGGATCTTTAGGGGTTAAATGAGTGCTACCAGCGTTTCTCGGAGCACCATTAGCCAATGAGTTTTTTTCTTCAGAATCCCTAAAATTTTCAATTCGGACCACCCAACGACTATTTTCTTCAGAATTTAAAAATGGGGCATGTGGACCCAAATTACTGTAGGAGAGTATTAACCCCTAAAGATCCAAGAAAGCCGAAATGGCTTTTTGGGATTTCTGCAGGGAAAAATTTCAGCCAACTTTGACCATTATAATCTCAAAATTGGAGAAAAATATTATCGGTTCAAATTTATTATTTGAGTAAAGGGTCAAGTTAGCTTCAAGATCCTACGGTTGGATCTTCTAATTAATGCTTAGATTGAGTTTCTTTGGGCATGAAGTAGAAGAAAGTTCTTTTTGATGATTTAGACAATTTTGTATCAAGGATCTTTAGGGGTTAATTCCTTGGCATTTTAAGTCCAAATATTAAAAATTTAGAGGCTCTTTACCCCTCCCCCTCCCTTGCCCCCGAGAAACACTCGTAGCACTTATTTACAGTGGTCCCTCTATGACTGCCATATTCCAAATTAGGACCTCTGCTTTTTTTTAAGTGTTTTGTACTCTAAAAAAGAATGGACTTAGAACCTCCTCCGCATGTCAATGTGAACTCGTTGCTATTTTCAAGATCTTATTTTATTTTATTTTATATTGATGAGTTTAGTTTGTTTGTGCAACTTGCTAGGCATGTGATAACAGGGTTTCTCCATTCACTTCCTCATTATGTTACTCGTATGTACTGCGGATTGTGGAGCCACAATGTCCCAGCAAAGGACATATAACTGCGCGAGGCTCATGGTATTCAAGTTGATGGCTTGCAAATGACGGTAGACTTGGATTACGATATGATGCTTAATTTTTTTGTACGGAGCCTACATGTTTGCGTATCGGAAAATTGAGGCTCGAGGCCCGCAATTTGTGGTTACCCAATGTCAAGCTTGAACGGTGTAACAGTGCACCACATTGTTGAAATATTGCAATTGTATACCATACCACCATAGCAGGTTCGATCATAAATAATTTTATTACAAGCGAGCAGGAACGAAAAGTTGGGAAATTTATATTATTTCAATAAACCACTTTATTGTGACAAAAGGGTATCCAAAAGTTGGGAAATTATATCCAAAAAACAAAGGAACGAATTTCAAAAAAATTCTATTTATGGCAGACGAACCTTATTTTTTCAAAAATAAAATAAATATTCGATTGTTGAGGACCGAACTTGCTATGGTGGTAACTACAGTAGTGTAACTACGCACATTTATCCATAGTTGTTATTCAACCTCTAAAGGTCCAAGGGTCTTTTTGGCATGGATACATATTTTCTTTTGAAAAAATTGAAATTTAAGAACATCAAGCCCCTTCTGGGACTCGTATGATCAACCTACCTTTGATAATATGCTCACATGACATAACAAGAGTGGTGCAGGACAACCAACCCCATTTGGTGTGGTTTTTTTTGAAGACTTGTATACAGTAGTGAACATAAATTGTTCAAAAATTAACCCTTAAGAGCCCACAGTGTCGTTTTTCGACATTCTCGATGTGAGGCTCCGTCTTTGGTGCACAACCCTGCTTTCATCCCATCGATTTTTCATCCGCCATTTTTTTTGCTCAACTCCTCGGTGGATTTACTCTACTCCCTCCTTGGATAAATAGTAAAAACCTTGATCCTCAATTTGTGAGAGTGGGCGAAAGAGATTTTTCATGAAAGTTTTGGTGGTGTGATCTTCACCCCTTTTTTGCATGGATCTTGAAATCCATACCTCCAAATGGCATGCAACTTGGAGGTCATACTAATTGCCATGCTCCAAAGAAGATCCTACGGTTGGATTTTCCATTTTCATCTTTTATTTGTTTTTACGCAGTTTTGAAAAAATCAGCATTATTACCAATTGTTAGGAGCTTTACCCCCCCTTGGGTGTTTAGGGGTTAACTATTCAATTTTAGTAATAAACTTACTTTAAATTACGAAAGAATCAAATTTGGAGTTTCATACATTGCAGGATTGCTTGTTATCAATACTCAAAAAACCATGAATTTTCATAATTGGCACTTTCAAGTTGATACGCTAGCTACTAACAAACCTATAGCATTAAAAAAAAAAAAAACCCTCCAATAAGGAAGTTTCAACTATTAAAGAGAAACTTTGACTCCTCATGTAAAGAAACACTAAAGTCAAGGAGACCAATGATGTCAAGGCTCTTAAAAAATTGCTCGGTTCACAAAACCCTATTTCCAATTTCCACCAATTTCCAAGCATTTAAAGCATTTAATTTACTTGAGTTGGTGGAATATGTGGCTTACTATTTTCGAAGGTTATTAATTCAAAACGTTACTTCGAGAGACATCTACCCCAAAAAAAAAACATGAATTTTCTCTTATAATCATTTTTCCATCAAAAGAAAAACCAAATAATCTTTGAAATAATTTTTTACTTTAATATTCCGACATATACTTTGAGGGATTTTTTTTCCACCTGCCCTGCCCTGCCCTGCCCTGCCCTTTAAAAGGAATATTTAGAATGATATTGGAAGATTGGATTGGGAAGGGAAGTGATGATTGGGGTGGAATGATAACGTACTCATTATTACCGGTGCTGCAACAACTCCCTGCATGCATCATCATTCTTGGCTAACCACGCTTTACTTACAGGGCTATCCCACCATTTTAAGGTATCCATTACCTTATTAGAGTGTTAAGTAGAGGGTCATCCACCATTATAAGGTACCCATGGCTACAAGCCTACCTTATTTGTGCAGCCTGGAGTCGATCTGCTGACTTTAGAAGTTTAGACTTGAAGTGCCTTTTACATTACTCTTGGAGGGATTGGGTTCAACGGTTCACAAGATTAGATTGATTGAATGAATGCTCATTAGCTTTACTTTAGTTCTAACTAGGGTTTTTGTTCATATAGGAAATATCATCCCCACTATTTGTGATATTAACTAAGCTTGTTTAATAACATATTGGTGCAATCCTTTGAAATATCACCTCCTTTCATCGAAATGTTTGTTGTGAAAATCCAAAGTTAGGTTCAAATTCACAATTTCTTGAATGTGATTTTAGTTCATTCTGTAAACTTTAGGTTCTTCTATGTATTCGACTAAATTATTAACATGTTTCTACAAGAAACGAATGTTTCTAGCTAGGTCTTGGTTTGTGCGGTGTGTTTTTTGTGCTTCATTGTGAGATAAGTAAGTAGATCTTGTGCTCTCTTATCAAGGTGTATGTTCCTTTCAATTTACCACTCAACATAAGGTGCTAAGGAAATTTTGAATATTGTTCAACACCTTACTGGGTTAGCATAAAACTGATCCCAAGATATTGAATTTCAAAGTGTTGGCCATATAAATACTCGAAATTATTTGTATGAGCGTGGCAAGCGTACTAGTAGTTGAATAAGACATGATGGTTAACACCATGTAAGGACATGAATATATGACCACCTTAACCTCACAATTTTTTCTTCTTCCAAAAAGAAAATGTTTATTATCAAATTAAACCAATCACCAACTTATTATACTCACATTTGGGGTATAAAGTATGAACGGGAAATTGCTTCACATAGTACACTTATGAGTATTTTCATTGTATGTGGCCGTGTGTCCAACACTTTTAGGACCAAAAACTACATGTGGCACTACAGTACAATATTACAATGTGAGTACCACATGACTATTTGGCCATCAACTATAGTGGATCTTCAAATTCTTACCAAGTCCAAGACCATCCACAAGTAAGTAGTACCATGAAATAAGGAATCCATTCTTCCATGCACCGAGTGTTGGGTATAGAAATAAGAGTCACATGAGGGTGAAATATCTTCCTTATTTGAACTCTTACTAGTAAGTTACAATACTCATATGCTCACATGAGCATGTTACTTAAAACAATTTGGCACTTAACCCCTAAAGGTCCAAGAAAGCGGAGAATGCTTTTTGGAATTTCCGCAGGGAGAAAATTCAGCCAACTTTGACCATTATAATCTCAAAATTGGAGAAAAATTAACGGTTCAAATTTGACAATCGAGAAAAGGGTCAAGTTAACTTCAAGATCCTACGGTTGGATCTTCTAATCAATGCTTAGATTGAGTTTCTTTGCACCTGAAGTAGAAGAAGGTTCTTTTTTATAATTTAAACAATGTTGTAGCAAGGACCTTTAGGGGTTAATAATGAATACGCAACCATCCTTGACTGCAAGCACTACATAACCTTCATGCATATGCTAGACAATTAATAATTTCTAATTTAATATTTATTATTACATGATTTTCATTTGCTCTGAAAACCCAAAGTTACTTTCATGATCTTACAAATTCAAAGTACGAATCGAGATAGCTTGGCCATGACCTACATTAGAAGTGACTTTGTTGCTGTCAGTTACATTTGTGAGTTCATATTCCATGAAGTTGCAAAAGAACAAATCTTCAAAAAAAAATTGTACTTACACCAAGGTTATTACATTTTTCAATCATAAATTCCTCTCAGACTATCATATAACGCTATTATTATTGACTTGACGTGCATTGCATTTCTTGATTCAAACATGACTCAACCACTAAATTGCCAAACTAACTCCAAAAGAGTTGGTTCACATGCCATTGCCCACCATGGCTCAACCGCTCTTCCACATTGACCATAATCAAAGCATGTCATCCCATTTTCTCACTAACACACCGAAACGGACATTTTTCCATTCAATATAGAAATATTCCATAACCGCTACAAGTCTCGATGAACTAACGGGGAGTTAAGTCATGCCTGAGGGAGGTTTAAGGGCAGCCAACTGGTGCCAGGGGTTTAACGATTATGCTCCTGAAGCAGCAAGAGAACAATGGGTGCATGAATCAAGCAAGCAAGCAACAATGGTAAGAATGGTATGATCCAGGCAGCAAGCAAGGGAAAGCAAGCGAAGGGCAGGGCAGGAACGAGGAGGCTGGAGTAGTACAAGCAGCTAGCAGGCAGGAAGCAGGCAGGCAGGCAAGCAGGCGGGGAGAATGCCACACCAGGCGTGCAGGAAATGTGGTTGAGCCGGAATGATGATCGAATCCCCACTCATACCATGTGGCATGCAACGGCGGCAGCAATTTTCTTGCCCTTGAGCAAGCAATCGATGGATAGAGCACTAGTACTACTCTACTAATCCATTCATCACTCACCGGCGATCAACATGTTTGAATCCGCCCGCTGCCTGAGTGCCTGCTGCTACAGTTGATGTAGTGTTGTTGGTCATGTTGCTGTTGTTGGCATCAGGTGGGGCTGCCGTGGAACCATTTGCAAGCATATGCGAGCCTGTACGTTCTGTATCAAGTAATCTGAAGTGACATCTGCTTTCTTCCAATTTTCGATCGTGACCTTTCCGCTTCCCCTGTCTGCTCTGCGTTATCATAAAGGCACCCTCCGCCATGCACACTCTCAGCCAGTTTCTGTAACAGAACCCCTCCCCCCTTTCTCCCCCCACTGATTCATCTCCTTCAATCTCGGTCCTCTCTTCAATTGCACATTCTTCCGATCGATCATCATGGTGGACTTCAAAGTCATTCTTGGCGTCTTCGGTATGTCCACCACCGCTTCTTGCCACCGATCCGGCGATGCCACATTCTTTTCGAGTACTAATGCACATTGTCAGGCGATCCATTGTAGAGATTTCAGTTTGTAATTGATGATATCACCCGGGATTTTAAAAAAGTGTAGTACAATTTCGAGATCGGTCTTTCAAGATTCAAGAAGTGTATGTTTTGAAAAGTGCAAGTTGATTACACGGAATTGTAGTTGAGACCCAGAAATTTGTGCTGTATTTTTCGAACGCGACTCTAATTGCTGTGGGTTTTGACTGTTCAGGAAACATCACTGCGATATGTTTGTTCACGTCGCCGATGTACGTTTTTCGGTTTCCACCACTGAATATAACGTAATTTCATTGGGTTAGGACAGGGAATAATGTTCTTTCAGGCATGTGTATGTGATATTTTTTTGATGATTCGGTGATCGGTGCTGCAGTCCGACTTTCATCGACATAGTGAAGAAGAGGTCGGTGGGGGACTACTCAGGGATACCATACGTATGCACACTGCTCAATTGTTTGCTATGGGTAGTGTATGGGCTTCCAGTGGTGCAGTTTCAAATACTGGTGGTGTCCATCAACGCAGCGGGAGTTTTGATTGAGATCACATACCTCGTGTTGTACCTCATGAACGCAAACAGGAAGATCAAGGTACGTTACGTACGTTACGCTTCTCAGTGAAGAATCGATCATTTGGAACATGGTCTTCACGTGATGGTGATGCTGTCTGTCCACAGATGAAGGTGCTCAAGATCTTGGTGCCTGTCTTGGTGTTGTTCGTTATGATGACGGTACTCGTGCTGGAACTCGTCCATGATCACAAGAAGCGCAAGCTCATTGTCGGAACTCTGTGTGCCGTTTTCGCTGTGGGCATGTACATCTCGCCATTGACCGTCATGGTAAGCACATGCCTCTTATTACTTGGCCTGGACAGTGTCTGAGCTTTGATACTAATGTTACAATGGCTTGCTGCAGAAAATGGTCATCCGGACACGGAGCGTAGAGTACATGCCGTTCTTGCTCTCTCTCTTCAACTTCATCAATGGCCTCGTGTGGACTGGCTACGCTTTCATCGGTGGCGTCGATGTCTTCATTGCTGTAAGCACTCTTCGAAAAAAATTGTCAATGCAAATCCATAGTTAAAACACTATTCAACCATGCTCTATTCTCAATGGTGTTATGACCTTGTTGAAGCAGTGTTAGCTGTTGAAAACCACTCCTTTCAAACACTAGTGAAACTGTGTCTCCTGTTTCAACCATGGTTTCGCACTAGTCAATGTTAGAAGAAAGCCTACTTCTGGAGTGTTGACTAGATTGATTGTTGGTTGTGCAGATTCCGAATGGACTTGGAGCACTTTCGGGCGTGGCTCAACTGGCGCTCTACGCTTTCTACAGAAATGCTACACCCAGGCCAGACATCGAGACCGACGAGAAAGGTCATCCGGTGAAGCCAAGCAACTCCGTTTTCGTGGAAATGGAGAAGCATGGCGCTCTACCCAAACATGAAGCCAATGGAGCTCCCTGATCTCATCCTACGAGAGAGAGAGAGGCTTAAGCTTCATCTCTGACTCCATGTCTGTCTAGCTTTTAGCAGCAGCAGTTGTTTTATTAGGAGAGTGAGTGAGTGAGTTATACAGTGAGAGTAAGCGTGGGGCTTGGCTTTGGAAATCCTACTGTTCGGCAGAATAAGCAGGTTGGGTTTTGAAGACTCTGTGCGTAGGAGAATAGTAAGCAGTTTCTCCTGAAAGGCACAAAGTACGTTCTCTAGGATCTTGTTTTTGTAAAAGTCCCGGATTGGTATTTGCAATGCAAACGTTGTCATTAAATTTTCTTACACAAAACACGGTATCACTGATGTTACTTGGACCGTTTTGGATTAAAGAGTGACTTGCATAAAGAAAAACATGCAGAGGTCATCAAAGGATTACAACTGCGTGTAAGCAAAGCTCCAACCAGGACTTGGCAGGACAAATTTAGGTGGGGGCCAATGCGTAGGTGACAACCTACAGTGACACCCTGCATATGGCTGAGGTGTCTTGATTTTGTCTTGATTTTCGTATCAAGATCAGAATTAGGAGCGACATGGTATTCGCATCAAGATCGAAACGACATCTTGAGATGAATGAAAGCAGCAGACAGCAACATTGATGATGGAAATAGGTGAATATGGTAAGAACAAAATTGAGATGAATGAAAGCAGCATTGATGATGGAAATAGGTGAATATGGTAAGAACAAAAATTTCGGATGTCACTTTATTGGCAATATTACATTTGCCAAATTGCACTTGCAGTCACTATAAAATAGTGTACAAATTAAACACTCTTTGTGGTATCTCAAAGATATATAATAGAGCATCTCATTCACATGTACCCAACTTCTGTGGAGTGCACATAGTTGAGACATAGTTGAGATTGGCATTACAAAACAGTGGGGGGGAAATCGTCACAACCCGGGGAAATCGTCACAACCCTCTGCATTGCACATGGTACAGATTGGCAATACATAATAGTGAGCCAAACCCTCTTCATGTATTTGAAAAAAATTGAAGCAAGAGTATCTCATTCACATGTACCATACCTATATGAAATCCACATGGTCAGGAAGATTTCACTTCAATTCTCGCCGAGGATGGAAGTGGCATTATTATATGTGCCAACGTGTCTCTTCATGCATGTAAAGGAATAATAACTGCTACAAGACCTCATTCACATGTACCTTACCTCTATGCAGTGCAAATAGTTGGAAAGTTTTCACCTCAATTTCATGCCAAGGAAGCACGTGTTCTCAATCTTAAATTGTACTTTTCAATAACATGCTTGAATAAGTTATTAAGATATGAAGTTCTATTATAGTAACTGGATATCAGGGGAAGCATGTGTTCTCAATCTTAAATTGTACCTTCTAGTAACATGCTTGAATAAGTTACTAAGATGTGAAGTTTCATTATAGTAACCGAATTCAATCAGAGGTTTATTTCTTGAGCTATCCTTTTTTAAACACTAAGAGGGCAATATTGCGTAAACTTCCATGATTGAACTAAATTTATGCAAAAATACCACAGACATAAATAAGATGTCATTCAAGTTTAAGCAACCCATTACCCATTTCGGAAAAGTCTAGGTATCATGACAGAAGATGGGGAAAATAACTTTTCTAGATGTTGCACAACAAGTACATTTCACAAGGATGATTTTTTATCTAAAATTCTTTCAAGACACTCAACCTACCTCAATTGAATTGCCATATGCAAAATAAGTCAACTAAGATAGAAGTTATCTAGATGTGCCACACTCTAATGTAATTGATCTCAAATACTTAAAAGACTTGACTACCTCATTTATCATCTTCAAAAATCGACCTCCCAGTTGTATTTGACTTCTCGCAATAGCTTCCACTGTCTTTACCTTCAAGTTCTCGATGAACAATTGGAACCATTTTTATTTTATGTTATAAAACCATGAACAATCTAATCTTTTCAAATCAAAGTGAAGGAAAAATAGTCTAAATGTTTTACTTCTAAAACTTTAGTGATGACTTTTCCAGTGGACTTAAAGAAAATGCAAAGCTCAATGAAGGATGATAAGCATTGCAAGAGACGAATGCCATTGGACATATTGAACATAAGATGTGTGGGATATGTAAACGGAGGTTAGAGATTGTCCTCGACTGAGGTTCACATGTACACAATTCGTGGAGAAATCTCAAACATTATACACTCGAAAGACTTCACTGCCAAAAAACAGAAAGACTTAGTCGCTATAAGACTTTTTTGATTCATCAGAAACTTGCATGAAAGCAAACCAGCCAGTGGCACAAAAACGGAACAAGATAGTCCCATAGCCATAATCTAGTTCTGATCGCTTCATTGATGAAGTGCCCAATCAGCATAGTGTAAAGACTCGTGCATAGAATGCATGCATCCATCTCATATTGTGCAACTCTGCTGGAGTATGATGTCAATTTCAAGGAACAATCTCCACCGAAGAAATACGACACGAGAAAGGTGCACACTAAGTTGTGAGAAACGAGGTATGCCAAATCTAAAACTAGAAACAGCAGATTCCAAGAGAAAGAGTCGAATAAATCGTGGTTGGAGCAATACTGTTACAATTGAGATTCACAGAATACAATGGAAAAACCATGCGTTAACTATTATTTCCTGACACTAAACTGATGGATAGCAAATGAAAAAAGAGCTCGAACATCGGTCTTTGGACCCTCCGGGCTCTCCTACACCTTCCAGGATCTATACGGCTTCACAGTTATGTGATAAGAATGTACCTACTCAATTCTGATTATTGACTAATAATCATTTACGCTGTAATCGAACTGCAGGATGCCATACACCTCGGCCTCTTATGTTGCTTCAAGTGGAACTTCGGCTCTCTTGGTACAGTTAGTTTCTTTGACGACCTGAAACACACCAGAATGGGATACAGTGTCAGCTATGATCACCCCACATTTCTATATATGAAGTATGATATATGATACGTACCGGCGAGGCATGAAGGGACGATCGAAGTAGGGCATTAGCTGTGCCCGGGGGACCATCTCCCGTCTTAGTCTCTTGACTTCCTCCTCCTCAGCAATCTGGAACAATCATGTGTGTTAGTGTTAGCATATCGGCATTCAAACTGTGAGGGAAAGGGGAAGATTGAGGCGGAAACGGACCTGGCGTTGTCTCTCCTCCTCTTGTTTTTGAAGCTCCATCTGCCTGATTTGCTCAGCGACCTGCACACGCATCATTGTCGACGTTAGAATTTTCTGTGGGCTGATGAGGTATCCCCAAGGTGACAAGACATGTCCTCCATAGTCTATTTTCTCTTTGTTAAGTAAAATGGTAATCTAATCGTACATTCTCGTAATGAACTTGATTATGATCTTGTTGCGAAAAAAGTCACCATTGATCTATCACGCATACAACAAAGCCTCTTGGCACTTTCTGTCCATTTCTGTCAAGGAAAGAAAGTACTTAGAATACTTACGTGTCCGTCGAACTCGGCTCTTTCGATGGCTCTGACGTCTGTGAAAAGCTTGAATCCTTCTGGCTTCGTTTGTTCCTTCACTGAGGGTTTTGGTGGTACCTGCAGAGAACAAAATGAGGCATGGCAGTTGTGAGAAGTGCACAATTAAAATGGACAATGTATCAGTGAGATGGGGCTTTGAGAGTGCGTACCGAAGGCTCTTCGGTGGTCCAGGGTAAGCCTTGAGCCAAGGGGATGCGCAATCGCTGCTCCTCCTCCCACAACTGCTGAAGCCGCTTAGAGAACAGATAATCTTTCACGGCTCCTCTTTCCTGCAAGATTTCACAATTGTGAGTTCGAATTCGGGTGATGTTCAAAGCACATTCTGGAAGCAGGATTGAGTGCAAAGTACCTCGGTGCGAAGTCTGAAAGGATGCAAAGAAGTGCAGCGCTTGAGCTTCTGCTTACGCGTAAGCCCTGCCTGACTCTTTCTCTCACATGTCCATTCGGTTATTCTAGACTTCCCAGAGATAGACGATGCTCCCCTATCGCTGCAATTCTGTTCCAAAACATAAGCTCCATAAGAATGACATGCACGAAAGGGAGTCGAAGTAGGCAGAGAGGACACAGTCGAAGTAAGCAAAGAGTACTTACATCGTCTTTTGTGCCATTCATGCTCTCGTCGCTGCCAATCGCCCATCGACTGCTACCCACCTTCGGCGGCTCTGATTTGCTGCACACGATCGATGAGTTTAGTTCTGAATAACGAGATGGTTAAAAGAAGAGTGAGACTAAGCTACAAGTAGGTACCTGGAGAACTGTGGTATCCTGGCCGTCGATGCTTTCGGCGTCAAAGAACCTGAGTCCTCACTTGCTTTGTCATCAACGAGGTCGGTCGATGCCATGGACTCATCCCACGCTTGCACTTTGGTGATGGAGGCCATGGTCTCCATCTGAGTGACATGAGAATCAGATGTTTCACTCAACCGCTCGTTCTTATACTTGGCACGTAGAATCTCCTCATCTGTGAGCTTGACGCTCTCAAACGCTTTCACAAGGACAGTGACACTGCCAGCTACTGGTAGCTGAGGAGCGAGTCGCTGCACAGCATCTTTAACTGCAGTGTCCCACATCCAGTCCTCCGCCTGCTTCCTCTTCAACCCGTCTTGTTTCTGCAGTGAGATGGACTGGTTGCTGGCCGTGCTGATGGAAAATCGCCTGCTAGCCCTCCTGAAGTACCCCCTCCTAGCAGGAGGCCGCGAGCTACCAAATGTTTCCCTCCGGCTATCACTTGCTATAGATCGCATGGAAAGATCACTTCCGCTCGCACGGGTCGCGTCTGCTCTGAACACCATCACGTCCTGTTTCAGTGCTACTTCGTTGTCCTGTTCTGATGTAGAGAGGACCGTAGTCTCGACACCCTTCACGTCCTCGCAAGAAAGCACGGGAAGCTCCTTGACATGCTCGCTACCCTGCTCATTGAGAATATCGGTGTCATGAGCTTCTACGACGTGTGAAACTCCTTCCTCGCTACCGTCCTGATTGAGAATTTCGGTGTCGGGATTTTCTTTGACAACTTCCTCCCTACCCTGCTGATTAAGAGGTTCGGTGTCGGGATTTTCTTGTTGGTGATGAGAATCATCACCAGCAACGAAGGACTCCCCATTGATGGGATCACTTTCTTTTGCGTGCTCGTGATAGCAAGCATGGTGTGACTCCACGGGAGTCTTCAGCTTAGAATTTGATGGTGGCTGCCAACCAGCTAGCAAGTGCCGCTTCGACTTCAAGTACTGTCGTGGGGCAGGGACGGCATAATCCGGGTTATTAGCAGCACACCGCGGGGACCTACAGAAATGCTTGTGAGGCGATGCAGCGACCTGTAAGGCTTTCACTGGGCTCTTCCCAACACCATTTTCATCGCAGTCCAGTCTCCTCCGTACTGGAGACCTCATCATGTCATGCCCATGTTCACTTAGAGTGGCAGTCTTCGACTTCACTGGCGTCTTCTTCGGCGTCAAGACCTTCTTCTCCATGTTGGGATTGCAATTCTCCGCTGAGAATGTGTTGTCCATGAGCGAGGACATCAAACCATTTCCATAGCTCCCTCCTGCACCTTGAGAAGCGGGTTGCAATGGAGGCTTGATAACCTCCATCAAGGCCATTGCGAGTGTACTACTTCCTCTTTCTCTTACACCAGAAATCTGAAATCCCTGCAGCCCGAAACCAATCCGAAGTCAGAGTACAGAAGCCCGAATTGCAGGAGATCACCATCAAATTATTAGATTCCCCGACATTCCCTCCCCTTAAGTCGTTGACCCAGCACTACGTTGCACAATTCACATGCCAAGCTCACAGCTCACGCGTCCAAAACACGATCGGATTCCCCACACATTCTCGAAAACTACAAAATCTCGATTCATACCTGCAATCTCCCATGTAGTGCTACTAACTCGATCAAGCTCCGTCACATCAGAGCCCTCATCTTTCAAAGACGAACCCTAAAAGTAGATTCAAGTTTCGGAACCTGCACGTCTTGGAATCGTCGCTGAATAGGCGAATTCGTCTCGGTAGCGTGCTAGAATGAATCAAATGAGGGCGAGAGGGCAAAGTGGATACTGATTTGAATGCAAGAGTGAAACTAACACTATGATTGAGATGGAGAGTGGACGATTGAGCGTTTGAAGCTTAAGCAGCGGAGGCAAATGAGACCGTAAGAAGCTAGAATAATAACAAGCTTCGGAGAGTTGAGAGAGGAGACTTCATTGGCCTTGGGCCACGTGGAATGTTGTGAATGGCTGGGACCCATGTGACGGGGCACGTATCCGTTAAACCGCTCAATTTTCCCATAACGGTACTCTTTCGATGCCGGCTACACGTTCTCCATGCGAGTAAATGCGTTCCCCTTCACGTTCCCCAATTAGTCAATCTTCCCTGATTTTGGGTTTAAGTCTGGCGATTGTGCCTTGATTCCGGAAGTTGCTTCGTGGTCGGAGAATGTGGATGAATGTGCTTGTATTTTTCTGATTCATCCTATTTTTGGATGAATTTCTTTGGGTTTCATTTGGTTGTAGTACTTCACACGAGTGAGAGCCGTGATTAAGAGAATCAAATAAATAGAGGTAATTATGAAAAAAACATAAGTGAAATTCTAAGGGACTTGGTTTATGTAAAGTGGAATTAATTGTTGAAAGTAAGCCGAAGTAATGGAGTGGTGAGTTCCGTAGAATATTAGCATTTAGAGTTTGCGATGGAATTGAGAACAAATTCACAACTACGGTTTAGTATTGGTGAACCATCAATGTTGTTGATTAAGCTCGTATAAACATATCAATCTTTTCATTCACGACTAAACATATCATGAAGGCCTACTTGTTATATATTGAATTTAATGAAGACACTTCACATTTTACAATACTACGATTTAATAAACATAATAATAAGAATTAGTTAAGGTTAAAAGCTTTGGGGGTTCCTGAATTTGAGATTTACATGAGATGAGGTGACTTTAGTGTTGTAGAAGGATCATGTGTGAGATTTCTAAATTAAGAAACAATCAATCGTCAGTATCCTAATTAGAAATCTACAAGTTGTCTTTAATTAGCTCAGTTATCTTAGTACTTATTTATATAAGAATACTTTGTCTAGTTTACTATATACTTGAGTGGCACATTTATATAACAAGTTACAAATGATTTGTTTTACATTCTCAACTTTGTATCGATTTTAACGCACTAGATAGTGTACCTTTGGGAATGGCGAGTAAACCCAAAGTATTACAATGTCTCTTCTTCAAAGTAGGTCCTCAATGAGAATTGCTTCTTTTAACAGTAGAGGTGCAATACTTTGACAATACATTTTTGGTGAACAAATAACAACTAGTTGAGCTCAAAATAGAGGTTGTGTAAATGTGTTTTCAAAACCATGTGCCCAAGTTTTGGATATAATAATATAATTTTGGATTATCCTTTTTTGTACATTTCTAGAGGTCCCGAGTATGTACTGAATTCTTAATGATTTCTGATTAATCAGCTTTAATTGACGATTATGGTTGTTATAACATCTAGAAAGGAAATTTGTTGTTATGTTGAACAGTTTTACAGATTTTCGCAGGTTATTTTATATGTCAAACCTTCACACTCTTGTAGTGTGTCTTACATTGTAGGCGGGCCATTTATTCAGCTCTATCATTGACAACCAATTCTAGCCCTTAAACGCCCACGATGTCGAAAAACGACATTTTGGATGTACATCCAGAAACTTTGAAGAGCCATATCTACTTCACCTGAGGTCCGATTTGGATGAAATCACTTGGGTTAGGTTCCAAATCAAGTCTAGTTTGTGTTGTAAAATTTTCAAGCCCATACAATAAAGTATGAATTAATGGAATGCACTTTAGTGAAGACAACTCTTGTTTTTGGGTTTCCAAGTATGGGGCATGTATTACCATTGCAAGCCAATTATGTGAAATTAAAAATAGTTTTTCATAATTTTTTTTTTCATGGTCATGATCTTAAGGTGATTCTTAACAACTTTGTAGTGAGAAGTTTTTTGATCCAAATGATTTTTCTATTGGATTTGCAATGATGTTTTGTCAACAGAAAAAGTGAGAAAATGGATGATATTTGAGGAGCTATATCTCCCTCATCCACCATTGGATTTCAACTTAATTTTTTGGGATGGCCTCCAACTAGAGTCTAGTCTAAGTGGTAGAAACCTTAACAAGATCGAAGATGTTTTGAAGATAAGGCATGAAATTGAATGCAAAGGGTCCAATTTTGTACTATTTTTCCTTTGTAAAATGTTCGGTAGTTTTTACCATTGCATGGCTTTTATTTGAGCCAAGAAATTTTTTTGATGAATTTTTGTTGGGTAAAGGACTTATTAAGATGAAGGTGAACATCTTTCTAGTTGGTGATTTTTTCATTGCAATAGGTATATTGGTAGCATTTCCACCTCAAAGTGAAAATGATTAAATTTTGCAGTTTGTTTTTGATATTAATATGTTATGATCTCCTGATCTATAAGGCCTCATGACTCAAATTTTGGTCCACATGATCTTGGATAAGTCTATTACAAGTTTGTACGGTTGAGATCTTAATAGCTTCTCTTAGTTTTCATCTATGACGATTTCTATGGAAATGTGCTTTTGTGCTAAAAGTAGGCTTGGGCGTTTAGGGGCTAGAATCTCATATCTAATGTTGACACGCATGTTCTTTCGAGCACATTGAAGATAAGTAACAAACATTGAAAAAATCGGGGTATTCCTAAAAGTTGAGTTGAATCACCTTCTTTTTCATAGATCTTCCACATTATAAACACAACTAGCCTCGTGTTATTGTGGACGCAGTACGAGCTTGGTCTCCGTACACAATTTTCCATCAAAGACTGATTTTGCCATATCAATATTGTCAACCAAATCCTTGCATAGTTTTCATGATAGAAAGTGTACTCTAACATATAGGGTAAAAGAACCTAAATTCGGACGGCCCCCTAAAATAGGACGTCCCATGATAAAGATCTCTATGGATAGTATGTTACTCATATGTACATGCAATAGGATGAACGGCTATAGGTGTACCTATATTTATCACTTCAAAAATTTGTAATTAAAGATGTAAGTGCTTTAGTATATCCCAAAAATAAGGCAACCAGGTTTTTTCTATCCCTTGATCACTCAAAATAGAAAATTACATGTGTCATAACTCTAAGTATGTATGGTGAATTGCTTAAGTATCCGAAAATAGGTATACTTACCCTACCTTGTTTTCACCTTTTGTTTACTTGCAACGGAAAGTTACACGAAGCTCAATAAGTTAATAGAATATGCAATGAGGACTGCAATCAATATTAAGTTTTGAGGTGCAATTTATATTGCACAAGGCCTTGATGCTTTTGTCATCATTGACGGAGTGCACTTCTATCTCGTCTCCTGTTTTGAAACTATATTGCATGGTGGACTGTTCATTGGCCAAAAACAAAATTTTGGGGGTGAATGTAAACCAAACAACAATGGAAAGCTTGGTTTAAAACTATGATTTTCTACCACCTTGTTAACTTTGAGACACAAGAAATGTTTTTACATATTTCTAAAACTTCCAACCATAAGATCTTGAAATTAAGAACCATTAGAGATGTTGTAGTAAAAATCTCGACCGTTGGATTTTCACTATTTGTAAGATTGTAACATTCAAAGTTGATGTTCCTTTGTTTTTTGGCCATCTTTGCTCCTACTTTTGAGATTTTTGTGAGGTTGCCTTTGAAGGATTTTTGATGCAAATATTAAGATATTTAACAATCCCAAAGTTTGCTCAATTTCCAAGTAGCTTAGTATTCATTTCACAAAGGTGAAAAATGCAAAATCTTACTTTTAGTCCGATTTTCTTGAATTTATTAAGATTGAGTTAAATGGCATCGTAACGATTTTATAAATTTCAAACAACTTTTTTGAATCCGACAAAGTAATCACACGAACAGAAGAGTTAACTTCAAGATTTTACGACTAGAGGTTTGATTCTTTTAGATTTCTATTACCAATTGCCTCGATTCTGTACAATGAGGTATTGACGAGCATTTCTTGTGACTCAATAGAGCATCGGCAATTCAGGTTTGAAATTTGGGATATCCCATATCCCAAATTTAACAAATTTAGCAAATAAGCATACCATATCCCAAATTTAACAAATTTAGCAAGGTCACTATGATGGCGCCTTAAACTATTGGGGCTCAATACAATGTACAACGAAAGCATATTGATTGATGAATACCACCAAGGCATATTGATTGATGACTACCACCAAGGTGTAGGGAATTAAACAATGTATTAAAAATGGTAGACTTTTGAGGCTCCATAATACACTACCGAGACTCTTATTGGCATTCCTTGACTTTCGAGGCTCCACACTTGGGTGCCTTTATAAGGGCAACCCTCCCTTGCCTTTAATCCATTAGTACCTTCACTTTTGGGTGCCTTTTGTTCCAGGTGAGAGAGAGTTGCATGTACAAGAAGGCATGTGAGCAAGGGGGCGTGTGTTTGGCATGAGAAGGTATTAGTATTTGGCACAAGTAAGAACTTGTGATTAGAGGCGTACTTTTTGTCCTTACTTTTGTTTGAGCTTGTAGCTTTTTGGAACACTATAGAAGGCTTTTCAACAACTTGAGTGTTATGGAGGCTTTTAAACCATCGGCTCGGCCACAGTTGCTCTCGTTATCGCTTCGTGGTGGGTTACTACAAGTAGTCGGCAAACATGTGCCAAGAGTGACATTTCCAAGAAAAGCAAAAGCTTTTGGTGGTTTTAGGTGCAAAGCATCAACCGTAGGCACCTTGTACGACGTATTGGGTGTGAATGTGAGCGGGAGCTTCGACGACATCAAGTACACATATAGGCAGATGGCGCGCCGCTATCATGAGATTGATGAGTTTATAGAGAAAATGAATGCATATGAGACCATCCGCCACCATGAGATTCATAAGTTTATAGAGGTTTAAAATGCATATGAGATCCTTTCCGATCCCACAAAGAAAGCGGAATATGACAATGCCATGAAAGATCCCACAAAGAAAGCGGATTATGACTATGCCTTTAGGGATGCGGTGTTGGCACAAGCTTATGCAAATTCATCATCGGGACGGGGAACTCAAGATGACACACATGTGACAAGGGTGAAATTTTCAAGAAAACCAAAAGCTTTTGGTGCTTGCAAGGTCAAAGTATCAATTGTTGGTACGTTGTACAACGTGTTAGGTGTGAGTATAAACACGAGCTCGGTTGACATCAAGTATGCATATAGGCAAATAGAACGTCGCTACCATGAGACTCATAAGTTTATAGAGGATCACAATGCATATGAGACCCTCTGCCACCATGAGGCTCATAAATATATAGAAGCTCAGAATGCATATGAAACCCTTTCCGATTGCACAAAGAAAGTGGAATACGATTACGCCTTGAAGAATGCGGTGTTAGCACAAACTTGTGCAAATTGATTATTGGGTAGAGAACTCAAGATAGCTAATATATGTTGCTCTTTTCTGGAAGACTAGCACGTAGGCTTAACACCATGATACTTCTCTTAAGCCTTTGATGGATTTCATTGTACATAGTCCCCAAAGATGGTGAATTCATCTCAGTTTGTTTTATACTTTAGTAAGTTGATGGTAGATTGTAGAAGTCTCAAAGTGTGATATAAGTCATTAATAATGTTCTTGTGAGAAATATTTTTGGTTATATGTGTAGTATATCCAACTAATGACTTTCCTTGCATTATTATGTGTTTGATATCTTAAATGTCAATATGCATAAATGGTTTTCTACAACCACTTCGAACAACACCTTTGTCCATTTATAAAAGGCCATTGTAATTTATTTATTGTATTCGTACCATCTAGAAGTTATATATCTTTAAAATATTGTGAGTGACTTATAAAATAGCATTTTTTACACAGTGAGCTAAAAGTAATTACTCTCAATAAAGTTAATACGAAAGAAGTAGTAAAAATATAGAAATTAAAGTACTCATGGGGTATAATTATGGCGTAGGAATATACTATCACCTCGATGCTGATAGGCATGTGAGCATTTGTATAATTAAATGTTTAACCCCTAAAGGTTCTTGATGCAAAATTGTAAAAATGGACATTCTCTTACTTCAGGCCTAAAAACTCTCAATCTAAGAATTATTCGGAAGATCCAACCGTAGGATCTTGAAGTTAACTTAACCTTCCACTCACTTGCCAAAATTGAACCGTTGATTCTTCTTCATTTGTGAGATTATAATGGTCAAAGATGGCTGAATTTTGGACTCCAAAAAGCAGTTTTCGCTTTCCTGGACCTTTAGGGGTTAAATGTGGCATCTTACAAAAACTCTCAAAAAACTCATTAGACAATAAACAAATACAATGAGTTAGATTTCCACCTTATATGTTAAACCTAATGTCCTTATATGTTAAACCTAATGACGATCAGATAAAAAGACAGTAGTTGTAAAAGATTATGAGTATCAATGGCGATAAGAAACCTATAAATTTGCTGCAAAAATCCACGAATTTGCTAACACAACTTCATACTATTATCAAAAAGATGAGTGGCCCAGCCCAATTCACATACCAATCAAAGGCTCACTTAGATGTTTAAACTAATATTTACAAAAATATGACCTTACCTTGCAACTTAGCAATCATGGCGCAACATTTCCGGAACATCAATTAATGGACAACAAACCCAAACATAGACAATGAATTGTCCAACAATATCAGGACTAACCTAATAATCATGTATTTTTTTTTTCAAAAAAATAATAAAAAATCCTCCTAAGACTAACCCAATAATCACATTTTTAAAAAGAAACAATCTTCCTAAAACTTTGTACAGGCCAATACATGGGCAATGCTAGAAAACAATTATTTTTTGGCATAGAAAGGTTTCGTTCAATCACATGTCCCATGTGCAACCCCTAGAACCATACACATGGCTTCGTGTTCCACTGAAATGCAACCAATATCACTTGCATGCATGAGAATATGTAGGCATATCAAAGCTGTTTGGGAATTATGACAAGAATTATGACAACTAATTACATCATCAAATAAAACTCGCACCATATTCTTATTAATGCAAGCACAAATAATAATAACCCCCAAGAGAACACAATTTCTTCTTGGCTCCTACCATGCAAATGCATCATACAAAGTTGCTCGTGCAATGCTAGATTCAAACCCAACATATTATGTGCTATAGGTCTACCATACCAACACACGCCGCCCCTACACCCATTATACGATATCACCATACAATTCATTGAATTTACATATTGCAAGGACAGATTTTCAGAAGACATCATTAATCACTACTAGAAAAATGTGACCAAATCAACATAAAATCAACTTATTTTTGTTTTTTGGGGCACTCCAACAAAACCGGCACGACTTATTATATTGCGCCGGAACACCCAACGGAACGAACTTCCAATGGGGAACATAGCCTATCGTGAAATGGGATCATAGGGAATAGGCAACCTATAATATCCAACCGTGTCTTTCAAAAGGAGTTGAACGGGGAAAAAAATTATTTCTTTTTTGTCATTCATATACATGAGGTGAAGGTGGTTTTATTGACCTTATTCATTGATTTTTGAGCTTTTTGTAAAAATCAATCGTTTGCTAAATATATTTTGTTGATTTGAGTAGTGTAATGACTGAATCAACAAAATTTCATCAAATATGGAATCTTGTTGAAATCTTAGGGAATAATTTTGGAATCTTAATGAATCTTCTAGAATCTTGGGAATCTTTGGGAATCTTTTGAATCTTGTTCTGACATTGATTAAAATGCAAATTGAAAAACGAAGATGCTTTGGGGCATTATTACTTCTTCAAAAGAAAAAATTCAAAAAAATTTGAAAATTTTTCTACATATAGAAAAATACCTGCATGGAATAGTGCAAAAAGAAAAAAATTTGAAAAAAATCATAATTTTACATCGTGAAAAATATTCAAAGTTTGTTGGGCAGTAAAAAGACGCCCCAACCTCAAAAAAAAAAAAAAAAAAAAAAAAAAAAAAAAATCAAAACATTTTGATATTTTTCCTACATGTAGAAAAATACCTACATGAAATAGTGCAAAAAAAAAATTTGCGGTTGAAATTGCGTTTTCCTTTTTGTGTTGTTGAATGGCAAAATTTGCTTTCCGAATTCTTGGGGCTGCAGTTTTAATTTTTATATATATATATATGTTTGACCGTATCAACAGATAATATCAACACTTTTGTGTTGATCAATGTCCAGGTCAATGCGTCCGAATCAACTGAAAATATCAACGTTTCTATGTTGATTTGGACGCTGAATTTTCTAGTAGTGAATACATCATTGATTCATAAATATCATTAATTAATGACATGACTTACCACGGATGGAAAATGAATCCTCTTAATGTCATTACTGTTGGTGCTAGAGTCACCACACACATTCCTTCTATGAAACTACTACGATAGAAACTAAAACTACTAGTATCCTCTATCATCCATCATTCTACATAAAAAGAAAATCCAAAACATCCAAACCCTACCCCTCAACTTAGATCCACCCTAAGGATTAAACAAAAAAGGAATAGTGGCTAAACCACTGTTGTCAGCACTATGTAAAGCACTTGTCACAAATTGTTAGCACTATGTAAAGCACTTGTCACAAATTGTTAGCACGGTTCTGGATGATGGGTACAACTTATTTCCTGCCTATACATGTGCCACAAGAGGTGCTCAAATGAGCTCCACGCAATTCTAACCCAAACCACCTACTCATAATACGACGCCCTCAACAACCACACAAAGCTGGTCACTTGGTGCTTTACAGCTAATTACTTCCATACTTATATCAAATAAACACTCTTCTTCTCTATGAACTTTATGTTTATAATAGTGAGTATTTTTCCCTAACTTGGTAGTTGATTGTGTTATTTGTGTCTATAGTATCCATCTGTGAAAAAAGAAAGTCATATTGTCCCAAATTCCTCTTGTCGGGTGGGCATCATGACAATTTATTCACGCAGACCTTCCATGGATCCGAAGTTTCTACTACTCAATGTCTATCAAGGTGAAAAGACGAGGTTTAGGTCAATTTTGTGTTGGTCCAATTGTACATCTTCCATGTGATATGCGGTGCTCTGGACAATAGTATCATACATTACAACTCTATTGGATTACTTAAACATTGGCATAAAAATATTTGAGAATATGTTGTCATCATAGAACTAGGTACTTTCTTGCTTTAAATGATGAAGCCATGTTTTCTTAGACGCTACACAACACTGCACAACTCTTTAACATGAATTGACTATCTTAGTTAGTTGTTTTTGAGCTTCTTGCTCTTGAAAGTAGCAAGGAATACTGTGTAAGGCACTAAGGCTTACTCACCTCTTCAAACATTAAGTTGCAACATTTTTCCAACTTAATACCATGTTGTCTCCGTACAACAACTTTAAAATAAGTGCATCTATTTTCAGAAAATCTTAATGAACTTTTTAAAAATAATTGGCTAAACCTAAGAAGGACCTATTGTAACCTCTTTTTGGGTTTTGAAAAATCCCTACTACCCAATGGGTTTCAATATATTGTTGTTAGGACTTGTAAGTGCTTCACTCAACACATGTCAGTAGAATTCCATCCTTATAGGTTTGTGTGCGTAAACATAAAAAGACTCAAAAGTTGTAATTTAACTTTGCAATATTTACTACATCTACAAGCAATGTAAGAACACCTAGTAGAAGCCTTATACAAAAATATTGAATTTAGTTTTTTTAGGTTGGTTGGTGAGGTAAGAAAAAGTCATTTTAACTTCTTGGATCTCTAGGTGTTAAACCAAAGCTTCTGAACAATTCTTGTGTTTACTTGATAATTCAAGTCTAAAGATGAAAATTAAAAGTGCTAATGTAATATAGAGTCTAGAATAGATAGAAGATAATCATCAAACCTTATTAAAACATGGCAAAATTATAATTTTTTTTTAAATTTTCTATGTTAATTGTGAGAGTAAAATGCTTAGCATAGAGATTTCTAATAGGACCCTTTGCACTTCAAAACTTCTCACTTTCAAGAGACATTCATAATCAAAGTTCTAAACCGTACAATTGCACCCCAAAATGTGTTTGAAACTGCATATAACCACAAAAAGTGGGATGCTATCATCAAAGTCAATTGCATGAACTTGTTATTTGTAATGCTATATACATAATGTACATAGCACATTGCACAAAACTATATGTTGACACTATATTGTATGTTGCTATCAACATATTATATACTATAGCCAAAAATGACAACGCGTATATTACATCCTTATGTAGGAAACAACATACTGCAAAAATATATATTACAATGTAAAAAAGAAAAAGAAAAAGAAAAAACATATAACATACAACATATACATGTAGAAAATATACTAAAACCATATAGAACATTCATAGATTGTATATGATCAACCAATGACGCCATTGAAAAGAAGCTTATAGATATAGCAACAGTAGAAGTCTTTCTGCCATATGACACAAAAGTCTAAAGATACCCAAAAGTAATTTGCTCATAAACTTCAAAACTCCACCAAGAAGTGAGATTTCCAAGTTCAATCTAGTGTAATAAAAAATAATTTTCTAAACGTACCAACAAGATACAAAAGCATGTTTCCATTATTTCAATCTTTTGAAATTACAAGCATAACTTAAGTTAACACTTAAGCAAAGACCAAACATTAGACATCTTCGCATCTTTGACTTTGGATGGTGCCAAAGCATGAGGAAAATGTCAGAAATTGATGCTATTTGAGCACTTTTACTAACTATAATTCCATGTTTGCCAGAGTCTCTCTGACCAAGAAGAGGCAAAGTCACATGAGGATCCCAATTCAGATCCCAAGACACACAAGTAGAGGACAGTGCATGCACAGCTTCCATACATGAGCTCCAAATAATCAATTCATGGTCCCAATTTAAAACAATAGGCAGCCAATAGGAGGCCTTGATTTCACCCATTCCCAGCCAACTAAACCGGATAGAATGGAATAGTGGATAGTCCAGGATGAAATTCCGCCTTCCAGATGAATGTCGTCCAAGGCGCTAGCAATGGCCGCAGAGGACCCACGAAGACATGGCTGCGCTTGAAAGCGCAGGCCATCCGTTTTGGGAGTGGGGGGGCTTTTTGTTTGCTTTCGATACGCCAGGCTCTTTTCCAGGGCGCCATTCATTCATGTCCAACCAACAATCTCCGATCACAAATTGCTCATCGCTCATCTCATCCTTTCCCGGTCACTTTCATTTGGTCTCACCTGCATTTGCTGCCACTCGCTCTGCCCTTCTTGAATCCCAATTCACCGCACTTGCTTGTGCGTGAGTGAGTGAGCGAGTGAGTGAGTGAGGTCGCCATGGCGTCCGGCAAGGTGATGGATCCAGACAATCTGAACGAGAATGTGAAGAAGACGGTGTACGCTGTGCGTGGGGAGCTTTACTTGCGCGCTTCCGAGCTTCAGAAAGAGGGGAAGAAGGTGCGTTGCTTTGAACTCACATTTTTTTATTTATTTTTTCCTGACGAGAATCCAAATGTACACTCGTATATCGGACTTGAGCTGCAGTAGAAGGTGAATCTTTACAATTATGATCGCAGTGGAGCATTTGTGTCAATTTTCTGTACTTTTGTGATATCTTTTTTTCGAATTTTGTGGCGTAGCGCTGCACCCAAGAATCGGAGTTTTTTTTCATTGTATTCTGTAATAGAGTATGTCGTTAAAGAGTGCTCAGTTGTGAGCCCGCTGATTTGGAGATAATTAGTTTGGATGTTGATTCCTGTTGTTGAATCAGTAGGATGCGAGTCATCAGGAGTTACATTTTGTTTTCTGTCATGGCAGATTGTTTTCACCAATGTTGGTAACCCACATGCTCTCGGTCAGAAGCCCCTCACTTTCCCTCGACAGGTAAATGCATTTTTTACCCGAAATCTTAAGTATCGATTGTCGTCCTTGCATTCGAAGCCTGTTCAAGAGTTCAGACGAGGGGATGTTTTGTAGCTGGACATAGTGGACAGGCGAAGAATCTGCAGTCTCCGAGTTGTGGTGGTGTGTAGGCTCTGATGTATGCCTTTTGGTACAGGTGATGGCTCTATGCCAGGCGCCCTTTCTCATCGACGATCCTCATGTTGGTTTGCTTTTCCCACCGGATGCTATCGCAAAGGCGAAGCACTATTTGGCTATGACCTCCGGAGGTGTCGGTAAGTAGCAACTTTTTACCGAATCAATTTTAATGACTAAGCAATAGTTTTTATAACTTAAATTTAGTATGCAGAGAGTCAAAATATAACGATGGTGCATAACCAGGAGAATCTACGATCGGGCCATTTGTTGGTTCTGTAACATTAGAAATGTAATACTGCATCATGGAATAGGCTTTCTTACGCACAAGCTTCGGTTGTGACTGTGCTTGAGCAGGAGCTTACAGTGATTCAAGAGGACTTCCTGGAGTGCGAAAGGAGGTTGCCGAGTTTATCTTGGAACGAGATGGATATCCCACGTAAGGCTACTTTGCTCACTGATTTGTATCATCTGTGACTCAGTTTTTGGAGGCTAGGTCTTCACAGTTGTATTCATCTGCAGTGACCCGGAGAATATTTTCCTCACGGACGGAGCCAGCAAAGGTGTAGCGCAAGTACTCAACGCTCTTATTCGTGATGAAAAGGATGGGGTAGGTGTTTTACCTTCGCCTTATGGCAGGTTTCTACACCTTGCTGCATTAAGTGTGGTAGACTTTGATTGCTACAGACAGTGTTCTATATTTGTTCGATATCTATAAATTCTCAAGTCTCAAATGGCATACACTGCAGATTCTAGTTCCCATTCCACAGTATCCCTTGTACTCCGCAACAATCCAACTTCTAGGAGGCACACTGGTGCCCTACTACTTGACTGAGGAAGAAAACTGGGGAATGAATATCGACGAGCTCCAGAGATCTGTTACTGAGGCTCGTAGGAAGGGAATCACTGTGAGTTTTCTTCCTGCACTTCTCTCTTGATGATGCTTCCTTCGAGACAGGCCTAAATTAAGAACCAAAAGGAATGAAGCGATATTTTGAGTGTTGCATAAAGAGCTGACACTTCATTGTGGATCGCGTAATGCTCAGCCGCGAGGATTGGTGTTCATCAACCCAGGAAACCCGACAGGTCAATGTTTGACTGAGAAGAACCTTCGGGAAATGATCGAGTTTTGCATCAAAGAGAGGTTGGTGTTGATGGCTGACGAGGTTTACCAGCAGAACGTCTATCAAGATGAGCGGCCTTTCATCAGCTCTAGAAAGGTACCGCGTCAACTTGCATCACGAGAAAGCTTTTTGGCTTCTTGATGGATTTTTGGTTTTAATTTGTCGGGGAAATTGCAGGTGCTTATGAGCATGGGACCTCAAGCCAGTCGAGCCTTGGAGCTCGTTTCATTCCACACAGTGTCGAAGGGCTTCTTTGGCGAATGTGGACAGCGAGGTGGATACTTCGAAATGACCAACTTTCACCCCCAGGTTCGTCTTGCTCATCTGGTTAAATTAATCAAGAAATGTATGTCGTCCAAATGTATGTCGTCCAAATGTATGTCCTCCAGTCAGTATATCTATTTCTTAGCTTCCTTTATCTTTATCTTTGTTTGCTGAAGGCTCACATTCCACCCTGAATAGACACTAAGCTAACATGTGAACCTACTACTGTTTCTCTAATTTAACAACTGTTGATTTTTCCAGACCGTGGACGAGCTCTACAAGGTTTCGTCAATTGCTCTGAGCCCAAATATCACTGGCCAAATCATGGTATGCGTTCTGAGCGAAGTATGAGTATTTTGAGCTCCTGCTTTATGGAGGGTGATGATATCTAAGCGAACTTCGCCTTTGTTTGTAGATGGGACTCATGGTCAAGCCCCCAAGACCAGGCGACTACTCATATGCTCAGTACGCTGCTGAAAGGTACACATCTTGGACACGTTACTGAGTGATTGCTTCTGCAGGGCATGTTTCTAGACGTCGTTGTCGTAAACATTCGGAGTGTGAGATTCTACCTAATTTATATCATCTGTGGTACTTCAGTGAAGCTATCATGCTGTCCTTAAGAAAGAGGGCTCACATCATGACTGATGGCTTCAACGCATGTGAGAACATCGTCTGCAACTTCACTGAGGGTAACGAACTGAACCCCTACAGCCTCCCCTCTAATTGCAAATTCTAGTAACATTCGAACCTGACGTGAATTGAACTTATTCGCAGGAGCTATGTATTCCTTCCCTCAAGTAAAGTTGCCGAGAGCAGCGGTCGCTGCCGCGAGGCAAGCAGGCAAAGCTCCGGATGTCTTCTACTGCCTGCGGCTTCTGGAGGCTACTGGAATCTCTACCGTTCCAGGCTCAGGATTCGGTCAAAAAGAAGGGTGACCTCCTCTTTTCCTTTTCTCTCTTTCTCTCTCACATCCCTTCATCGAAACAGAAATACTAATCAGATTGTGAAAGAAAGACGAAAGCACATGACCTAATTGAGACATGTAGTATTGAGCTTGACTCGAAGTGGCATTGGCTACACAGGACGTTTCATGTTCGGACGACGATCTTGCCTTCGGAGAGGGACATGCCAGGAGTGATGGCAAGCTTCAAGAAGTTCAACGACGACTTCATGGCCCAATACGCCGACTCCAAGGCGAAACTGTGAGGGTATCATCCGCTTTTTCTTGGACAGAGGCAGACAGACGGCTCCTCGGTCTGCTGGCTGGCTGGCCTGGATCATCTTGTCTCAAGCAAACATGAGCACAAGTGGAAGAGGTCGGATGAATGTAGTCTTTGTAATCTATATCCTTTTGCTTTAGCACTTCAACTAGAGAGAGGGAGACCCTGAGTGTCGTCAATTCTTCTGAGACTCACTCAGTCTGCTTAGAAGGTAGATGTAGCATAAAAAGAATTCACTTCACAGCAATTGAGAGTAGACAATTGTGAGGTTATGGAGTCACACTTTGCAGCTTGGTTCAACTGGTTGCTTTGTTGCCTCCACAAATGTCGGCAATTCAGTGAAAGCTCTTCACCAGAAGCAAGCAGTGTGGCGTGCACATACTGATCTACACTATGTTTTCTTTTATCTGGAATTTAGTCTGTTGGTACTTTGCCTGGTTATATCATTGTCCAGTTTATGGCAGGTTTCGTGTCTCTTTGTACGAATGAGCAGAAAGTGGCTTCTAGTATCCGGTTGTTAAGCTTTAGATACTGGTACATGGTATTGATAAGAAAGTCTAGAATACAAAGTTTATCACCGAAGTTGTAAAGGACGGATTCCGCAAATGCGGATCTATCGAAGATTGGGTAGGTTCCTTGGGTGCAGATTCTACGAACTGCAAATGAATATTTGGTCCTGTAAAGTTGGGAACATTCGATATCTCATCTGATGGGCGTTTCCCATGCAGTCCAGGGACTAGCCTTCGTTTGGACCAGACCGTGTTGACAGAACATGCTATAGAGTTGGAAAAAAGCATCACAGAAGTTTCTTACAAAAATAGTCTGGCCTTTGAGGGAGATCTTTTCAGAATCTGCCCAAAACTGCGGTACATGCTCATTTTTTCTCAAAATCTGTGCATAATCCATCAAAATGCAGAAACTTCAAAACTACACCTAAATTGAGATTTTACTTTTTTTCAAGTTTTGTTTATTGTACTCATAGAAACAGTGGCAAGATGATTTTACGGTTTCAATCCAATAATATTTTACATTTCTTTTAAATTCTTAAAAATGGGCTTTTGTATTTGAATTTTAGCATACCTTCATGTGAATAATCATAAGGAAGATTCATGAACATCCTTTGAGTCTATCACCAATTTCACCGGCCATCGCTGTAATCCTTGTAGTAAATTAGCTCTTTTGGTGGTTATGTCTCCCAAGAATGACCACAAATGATCAAGTGCTAAAAAAAAGTTCAAAACTATTTCGAGGTTGGTGTGGAGATAATGTTTGTTCAAACTATCTTTAGGAACTCACGTACGAAGGTCATAATATTGGTAGTGGAACAGAAACTAGCGTAATTATAGTGTCCACCTTCGAGAGGGGGAAGTAGTATTGTTTCAATTTCCCCTTGTCCGGTGGCCATCGGGATATTAGCATTACGAACGGACACTTCATTCACGCCGGCCCCTTGGAAAGGGACCGGAGTTTCTATCTATCTATCTATCTGGTAGTGGAACTACTAATCCCTCTTGAGATGAACAATAGGCCAATTCTTACTTAGCCAGGATGGTATTAAAGATAACTGAAGTGGTAGTTCTTCATAGACACCTAAGGTACCCATTTGAACAAGTTCATAACCCTCACATAGTTGGGTGAGCTATGGGGGGTCCGCACTTAGTGTTAGGTTTGGTTTGAAATTCTAACTAGTTTGAGTGTGTTCAATCCATCTTTTTGTAGGCTTTCCAAGTGTTTGTGGGTAACATTTAACTGTCCGTCTCTATTTGGAAGCTTAAAACTCAAAATTGTGATATTCTACCTCTATGCGCTCTCGTGGGTAAATCAATATTTTTTCTTAAAATACTTTCAACGGTACGATCTTGTTCCTAATACTACTTTTTCCAACGTTCTTCAAATTCCACAATTAGATGTTTGCCATTTGCGGGATCATATCATCCAAAGTTTATCTTCCAAAAAATTTGAGCACTATCAAGATTGTTTTTGAAACATTTAGAGGTTGCCCTCATAAAATTGGTAAGTTTTTGTCTAGCAACTTATTCAAACATAAGAAATGATTTGATTATGAGCATATTTTCAAAAAAAAAACTTTTTAAAATCAATTCTAAACTACTCCATCTTGGCTTGCATCCTCGGAATTCTCTTAGAAGATTCAATAATTATATTTGAAATTTGCAAATTTTATTACATGCACTTTCGAGTATAAAGAGCAGTCATATAAATTTTAGGCAAACTTTTTACTTTTAACACGTTCGTCTAGATTGCCAAAATTACAAAAACCCATTTTTGACATCAGGAACAATCGAGAGTTAAGTAAGGTTGAGTATGTATTAAATGTAGTTTTGAAACTTCAATTTTGTTACTATTGACATTTGAAACGAGCTACCCAAATAAGCTCAAAGGTGACAATCCTGCCGTTGAGATTATTCGAGTACATTGGTGTGAAATTATGAACCATGTATGGGGACAGTTGTGTAATTTTTAAAAAAAAAATCTTTAGGTTAACCCCTAAACGACCATGGTGTTTTGAGAGCTCGAAACTCTAAAACTGCGATTTCATACCACCTCGTAAATTTTGGAGTATGAGAATTGTTTTAACAATTTTTTGAAACTTTCAATTGTAGGATCTTAAAGATAACTACCATCAAAGGTAGTGTTTAAAATTTCAACCATTGGATCTATGCCATTTGTAAGATTGCAACATTCAAAGTTGATGCAAACATTTTTACACGAGACATAGTCTACTTTGTGCAAAGGATAACGTGATGCTTAATACCTCAAACATCTTGCTTATATTTTTTTTCCATGTAGATAACTAAGTTGAGCATTACCATGCAAAATTTTAGACACTCATTTGACTTTTTGAACCTTCATGCAATTTATTTACTAGAAGAGGGTCGAAATCAAGGATTCGTTTAAACATGCACCACATTTATCGTATTTGGTTTAAGAGAAAAATGAATGGTGAGTACGTGCCTTTATAAGTTTGTGAATTTTGAGAAAAAAGAATTAAAAAAAATCCCTAAATCTCAAATTTTAGCAAATTTCGAAAGAAAAATTTATAATATTACATAAACTTTAGATCTAGTTCTTGTAATTTTTTGAAGGGTGCCCTTGTAGAATTGGTAAAAGTTTTGACTTAAGTCACTTGGAAACCTAAGTACAAAATCAAGCAAGAAAAGATTTTTACAAAAAAACTCTAAAAAAGTTAAAAATAAAAAGTTTTTTTCTGCACGCCCCAAAGCCGAAAACAAAAATTTGCGTTTCCCACATACACCTTGTAGTATAGGAACAACCAATAACAATCTTAGGCAAAAATATTGATTCTAAGTCCTTCATTTCGCTTTATTTTGTTACTTCTCTTCTTTCATCCAGCATGAATATGAAGGTAATTTTGTATCGATTGACTCACGAGATAAGGTCGGAGCTCATAGTTGATTAATACAACGTAAGGGCGTCTACGATCTGAAAGTATAAGATTATGGTTTGTGACATTTTTTCTCGTAAAGACATGTTATAAGATCATTTCGTTCAAATTATTACTTGTCCTTGGTTAACTGCTATTATTGCTATGTTTGAAGATAGATTTCTTAGATTTAAAAGGTTATAGATCTACTCAAATATTTTTAACAACAAAACTTCCTAGTCTCACGCTGGCATCGAGAGATTTTTTTAAGCGTAAGAAGTTTTTTAGTCTGCTCGTGCAGAGTGTATGTGATGCTAGCAAGCTATTTTGAAATGTGTAATGTGATCGGCCTAATGGGGAACAAGGTGCAACAACATTTCGTGATTTTTTTCTCGAAATCAAGGTAATAGCCAGTTCTACACTACGAGAGCCCATGCTCAATATTGATCGTGTACATATTTTACATTACTTGTAAGATGATTTATCTTATCCTCTTCGGCCTTATTTGTTAAAGATCTTTAAGATGTGTACATCGTTGAGTGTTGTTCGAAACAAGTTTGATAATGTCGGGAATGTGGTAAAGGTTCTGATAAATAACACTTTTGGTTTCGAAAAAATTGTTGGGGAATCTTAAGGACATTTTACCTTATAATAATAGATTCAGGATCATACAATCTAGTTTGTTGTGCATTGTACAACTTCTTTCAGTTGCTGATATGCTCGAACCAGCTGGTTGTAGTTTCACCCGAGGCCACGGCAATCTCTCGCTGCAAAAATGTGATACAAATTAGTTAGTTTGCAAACAAGGATAATATGAAACTCAATGACAAACAATGGCGGGGTGGAATCCGTGAAGTCTTACACGATATAGAAACGCGATGAAAACTTTTGTAGTTAATGTAAATTATCCATGAACAGATGGTTTGTTTGCCAAACAGACGTGGTATTCTTCTGCACTGAGTAGATCTTTGAACTCTTCTAACTTCATTACATTGAAGGAGCGAATGCGAAAAAGTTTTATTGGAAGATTACTCCACACGTGGTTATTTTCAATAGACCTGAACAAGATGACAATTATTACAAAAATATTTCTTTAAAAAAACAGAGCATTCAAAAATATTGAATAACTAAAAAGGAGAGGATACTACCAGTTGATATCTTGCATTGCATGGACAAGGTTGCTTATCTGGCCTCGTGGATCTAAAAAAATGCAATGCATAGAGATGTGTCATGTGGGGTCGTCGGAATGATGATTGTTCATGTGTCATGCGGGGTCGTCGGAATGATGATTGTTCATGTGTCATATCCATTCCTGGAGGCGATGTTTACCTACTCAAACAAAGAACATCTAATAGAGAATTGGCGTAGATCAGGGTCTTCATGAAGCTCTTCTTTAAAAGTCTGGTTTGCGTATTGCCAAAGTGGGCTCTAACCGGTCTTAGCCTCCTTTGTAACATTTGATGACAACTCTTGTTGTACATATTGATGTACATGACACAAATTCCATCTCTATATCCCTACACAAATTTTCTTTCTTGATATTGCATCATCATTTCTATAATTGCCCTTACTCTTGCCATTGAGATCATCATGCACAGGGGGACAAGCAAACAGAATTTCTTCACGGAAGGAATTCGAAGGTTGTTGATAACGTTGATGGAGTCCACCTTATGTTGTGTTCGATGTTATAATTTGTTCTCTACAGCATTCTTCAAATATGTAGGACAATTTTTTTTTGACAAGACGTCATGAGTTCAAGTTTCCTGCCAAAGGTAATACTAATCCAAATTCAAACCCAATACACATGAATATAAAACAAAAACATTTAATCATGCAGGCTCCGTGAATATTGAATCACAAATTTTCAAATATTCGGCAAAATTCTCCGTCACATCGGTCGACCGAGAATATCGCATTACATTAATAATAGACGCTAGTGGTGTATAAATTGCCACTATTTTCCCCTCTCTATATCACTTGGCCTTTTGCGCCCGATTGTAGAGCAAATAAATAAGTACTTGCAATAGTAATCCAACCTGATTCTGCTGGAATATTTACCAAAAAAATCACAACTTCTGCACTTTCTTCGGCTGACAACATAAATATAGCATTCCAGCGTTCTGTATCACACATTCAAGTCCCAATCGTATTTAATATGCTTATATATTCCTCTTCGGACCAAAAACCTCCACTAGGCCCATTTTTTTAATCAAACATCCACAACGCACGTCATGCAAATTTTCTTTATACCGTTTAAGATAAACAACCTCCAACTTTCACTTTTGTTTCTGGACAGAGTCATTCCTGTCCAAGATACTCAAACTCAAAACTCTACAACCCCTCAATTTCTTTATAAAGTTCCTTTCTACTAGCAAACAAACCTAAATCTCTTTCCATAATCAATGTGAAATGATTGAAGAATTTGACAGGGATAAATGTCTTGTTCTTCAACATAGTATCAAATTTTCTTGCCATAATCAATGTAAATGATCGAAGACCTTGACATGGATAAATGTCTTGTTCCCCAACATAGTATCAAATCCGGTCATAGCTATTACAGACACCCAACATCTTCAAAATTCATTTGTGGCATCTCTTCCAAAAAAATCAAGAGTTCGATTGTCTACAAGTTTCTCAACGCTCTTCATCAACTAATTTTTCTTATCAGTAACGCCACTTGCAACCTTTGCATCCAACCACTTTAGTGCATTGTGAACTCCCAAACAAATTTTGGTCATCTCTGACCATGCTTGCAACGAATTTGTTCAAAAAAAATGTAGAGAAGTATGATAATAGATTCTTTGATCTTTGTCTCTAAAATCAAGAGTTGCAGCTTCACATAATAGAATAAAGTTTACTAAACTAGTTCATTTTTGTGGTTTTAACCAACCAATTGACAGCCGTTTACGTTCATGTGTAGTCGATTTCTTTTCACTCGTCTTGAGTTCTTGTTTTTTGTCCCATGACCAGGTGATCGGAGTGCGTTCATCATAGGTTCACTTCTTGTTGTAAAAAGTTGTCACCAGCTGGTCAGATCGGAATGCTTCCATCGTAGGTTCATTTCCCATTCTTTGCTTCCTTTGTACGTTCACTTCTCGTTTAAAAAAGACGTCATCAGCTGGTGACCATTTGATCACAGTGCTTTGTTCTTAAGAGAGTTTAGGATTTTGAGTGCTTTGTTTTTATTCGCGTTAGATTTTGGTGTATTTTTTTTCCTTCTCATCGTGTTAGGTGTGATTCTAATTGATAGGACACGATGGGGTAGGGATAGAAAAAAAAGAAGGACATGATGGGGAAGGAGAAGAACAACAAGGAGGCCACGAAAAAGAGAGGTGATGGAGCTAAGAGCTTGGGTGGAGGTGCAGGTGACCATTTTGAGTTCCATTTCGTGTTGCGTGGGGCAACTCAAAGCTGCAAGTGAATCCTCGTTGATACTCGAGGAGGCACACATGAAGGGAACCAAGGTTGCGAATGAGCAAATTGAGCGTCTTGGAGCGAGAGTGAGTGCTTGGAGGCTTGGCTTGCTACTTCTGTTGCTCAACGACAGACTCAAGTGGCTATTTTACAGGCTGAGATGGCTGCAGTACAGGCTAAGGGGGCTGCACAAGAAGCAACACAACAGGCTCAAGTCGCACAAAATGAGAGCATGAAAAAACTTTGCAGATCCTTAAGAAAGGAGTTGGAGCTCTTGAACATGGTGAAGCGAAAGGTTGCTTTGTCTCTTGCGATGGCGACAATAATGCAGCGTTTGGAGAGGCGCAACAAAGTTGAGAGTTCTTCTTAGAATAGAAAGTGAATTCTTGGTAGTAAGCATCACACATGGTCTTCAATGCCAATAATTGTGTTTCTGATTCAGTAGCAATAGACAATCAGTCTCGATATGTCACGTTGATTTTCTTCATTCATATAATATTGGTGTTCATGATATGTGGTTTCATACCAGTAACGCTAGGTACACATTGAGAAATTGCCGCCTCCTCTCAATATCTTCATCTTTGAAGGGACTGAGGCATTAAAATTTCTAAAGTCTCTCCAACTGTAGCATGTTATTTTCGCGTAATAGATTCTTCATTTCGCCACTTAATAGTCAAGAATTAAGTAAAGTTGAGTCTGTATTAAATGTAGTTTTGACATTTCAATTTTGTTACGATTGAGATTTGAAGTTAGCTATCCAAATAAGTTCAAAGGTGACAATCCTACCGTTGAGATTATTCGAGTACACTAGTGTAAAATTATGCTGGTATGGGGACAGTTGTGTAAATTTTTCTTCAAAAATCTTTAGGTTAAGTAGAACTACTTGCATACATTTTCTCAAATTTGAAACTCTTCTGTTTTTACAGTTGCTTCTTAGACCTAATTTCGACAGCTAACTCTCATTTTTTTACATTGAGCCATTGTACTCTCTTTTCTCCCTATGATAATTAGATTCATGTTTGTATGGTAAATCCGCAACCTCCTTATTAAAGGCCATGAACCTCACTGACAAAGCCAAAATTTGTGATACCTTAAGATTTTATACTTAATAAAAATTGGTTCGTTAGTTTAGTTCATTGCTTGTTACAAAAATATAGCACCTCCTCAAACTCCAATCAAAAAAACTTCAATCATAAATATTAATGTTCAATACTTTTGTAACACTTCATTATTTCCAATTATATTTTTTAATAATTCTTGTTGAACTGTTATTAAATGCAAGTTCAATTTATCCGCCACCAATTGGATGCAAATACATATTACCTAAATAAATTTATTACAACAATTTCAAAGAAAGTGTATTAATGGTTATAATATTAAAATCAAGCTTCTAAATTAAAGAAACTTGTATAATTTTAAGAAATATTATGATCCACATATTATAAAAACTTGGATATTTTTTTCATTCTTAATGATAATCTTATAATCAAATATTGATCATAAAGACTACAATGTTTAATTCTTTATCAAAATATAGCAAAAATCTTATCATCACAAAACTTGCAATTACATTCAATAATTTTTTGTTAAACACCGTAATTGTGAACTTAAAAAAAATAAATCAAATTTACCATGTTGTTTACCACTTCCACAGTTCCACCTACAAGAAGGAATAACAAAGAATCAACTTGGAGCAAGGTGTAGCAACATTTTGTAATTTTTCTCTCAAAATCAAGTTGGTAGCCAGTACTACACTAAAAGAGCCCATGCTTGATACTAATGATGTATACGTTTTACCTTTCCTGTAAAAGGATTCAACTTACCCTCTTCGACATTACTTCTTGAAAACATTTTAAATGAGTACTTTGTTTGCAGTAAATCATAAAAAGTTTGATAATGGCCTTTTCAATGAGGGAGTCTTTGGGTTTCAGTAAGGCTGAAGAGGTCTAATTTTGTTGCTAGCAATTTGATTCTAATGTCAAAACTATTTTGCTTTACTATGCCCAACGTCCCGTGAAGAGCTGCGTGAAGCTATATGTAACGATCAATTTTAAGTTGGGCTTTTCCATAAACCCACTTCATATTATAAAATTTCATTCGACATTCTTTATGTCGACAAGCACGCAATGCTTTCACCATAGCTTGAAGCAGGATATTCACTCGACTGTGCGAAAGAATAAAGTCAAAGTTACTAACTGTCAAAGTTAAACCGTGTCTTTTGCGCAATTCATTACAAATCATGCACTTGGATACTTGTCTTTCTTGAGATGTGACACGACCATTTACTTTTACTACGACAAGATCAGAAATTATGTGTAGCCAATCTTTGAAATAATCCAAGTCTCGCAATTTGAACTTACATACAACATGCCTAACTATTTCTCCAAACATTTGAGGCAAATCACGGAGGTCTATCATGAAACATGCAGCATTCACGTCCGCATTTACTGGTTGAGAATCCATTGTAGCAATTTATCAGAAAATATTACTAGACTTTTAATATATCTTTAATCAATTTAAGTGATGGGCTAGGATATATTTAAATGGATTTAAAATTTGATAGCAATAAAAGAAAAAATAAAAAATAAAAAAAGTAAATTTTTTGAGCATAATTAGAATAGATAAATAAAATTATAAGACCACAGAAAGAAAACTATCACCTGGTTTAGTATAAAATGATTGATCATCCAACATGCTATGGCGGAGTGAAAAATGCAAAGATATTAAACTAGAGCATCACTCTATTTATTTATTTTTGTATCTCTGAATACAAAGATAATTTTCTTTAAAATAATTTTTTTAAATAAGGTCATAATTCTGAAATATAATGTAGTCTTAGACGCAATGGCCATAAGTACTGCTGCAGTTTGAAAATAGTTTGAACAAGGAGGTATTTGTATGTGGTTAGGGTGCTGATAGAAAGCACTCTTGATTCCCAAAAATTGTTGGGGAATTTTAAGGTCATTTATTTTTATAATAATAAGGATCGGATCGTACAATCTAGATTGTTGTGCATTGTACAACTTCTCTCAGTTGCAGGATATGCTTTAGCCAGTTGGTTGTCGTGTATGTGAGGTAGAGTATGCTCAGATTCTTAGTTGCGAGCATTTAGTTGACACTTTAATTATTGGAGAGCGTGTTAAAATTGTCATATTTTTATTGTACTTAATCAGATATCTATGGAATGAGTAATTTATGTTTACCTATTTATATATACGTATATTTATAACTTTATGTTTTGTATTCGTCTCTATTATGGTCACGTAGCTTTTGTATGTGATTTTATGTAAATTTTGAGAAATCAGTTTCAAAATATGAAATCAAACTTTAATATCTATGAAAAAATTAAAAATTAAAAAAAATCATTGAATAGTTAGTCTTCCAAATGTCTTAAAACATTGTTGAATTTCAAATTATAATTTTCAAGATTGAAAGAAATATTAAGAAGACTTAAATTGTATGTAGGTTGAAGCTTTTAATAAATATAAATATATATTTTCAACATAATAATAAGTAACAAAATATTGTGATAGAGATTCCACGTACTATTTAAGGATTTATTTTGATTTTTAATAAAGTGATCAATTTTTAAAAAATGAATATGAGATTAAAAATATAATATAGTATAAAAAAACACAATACAATATGTTTGGAGAAAACTAAACCTATAAAACCTCACATTGTATATATCTAAACTATCAAAACATATTAGTTATAAATAAATAAGTAATAATTAAAAATATAAATATAACATGTAAGTATCATATTAAATCCTACGTAATGAAAACTAAACGTGATTATGTTTGTTAGCTTGTAAAATATCAGCCAAAAGCTTAACTATCGCAATTCTCTCACAATTCTCTCTTTGGCGCTCCTCGGAGCCTAAAGCTTCTTGTGAACGACGCTCCTCGACGTCCAACATCCTGTTTGCAAGATGGTCCGCTCGTTTTTAAGCAACAATCTGCGCCTCTTGCTTGGTAAGCTTGAACTTGTTCAATCTTACAAAGACATTTGCTAATTTTGTTGCATGTATAGAATTTCAAGTTTCCTTCCAGCGCTTAATATTTAGCTAGCCAAAAACGTCATGCCAAAAACAAGTTGCACTGCAAGCGGACGAAGGCTGTGGGCTCGGAATATCTTCTTCAAGGTCAATGTGGACCAGTGATTGACATGAGTCGCACAAATTAAATGCAGATGCGCTGTTATCAATGCTTTCGAGTAAACCGCTCATCTTTGCAGTGCCTCCCAACATTGTTTGCATCTCCCGTAATATTCCTAAACGGCTTCGACCGCTCCTGTCTATCCCATTCTACTATTTAAGAACTTAAATTTCTTCTTCAACTTCTCAATTTTAGCCCTGCATTAGTCACTAGTACAAGGAGGAACTATGAGGTGAGAACCAATCAAAACACTAGCAATACCATAAAACTCGCCGTTGCCCATCGGTTTCTTTAGGTATAGGTTGGAGAGTTTGAATTGGTGGAGTATACAAGCTGTAAAAACGTCTTAATTTTATATTTTTTTAAAGTTTTATGTATTTAGTTGAATTTTGAGACTAACCTTGTTCTCATTCTACATTTATAATTTAATTTTGTCATATTTGTGTGTTACAACATTTTATTCTATTTTAGAAACTTTAAAACTTTTAATTGTGATTTTTCTAACCTCAATTATATTCTGCAGTCACACTAGTTTTTAACTGCAATATTCAATTAAAAAACCTTTCCTAATTTCCTTTTACAATTGTTCAAAGTTCAAAGTTCAAAAATCGAAGTTCTTTCTTTTCGTATCTCTTCTTATCCGGACTTAAAGTTGTTGTTCGGTATTCCGTGTGTTGTTGTTAGGTTGGTGCTTGGAGATCTGCTTCCAAGTGGTAGCTATGGTAAAGATACTGGTTGTGAAGGTGGTGCTGCGAACTGGTGAAGGTGGTAGGTGTGAAGGTAGTGCTGTTAGCTGAGGAGAAATCTTTCTCGAGAGATCTCCTAGAACTTCAATTGATTCAAGTTTGTCTCAAATTGCGCAAGTTTTGCGTCAATATTGACGTCAACATATAAGAAGAACGACGTGATTGTCATTGACGATTGTAGGAAGAGAGATTCTTTTATCCATGACCAGTTATCATGAAAGTTGGGAGACTAACTTATAATTTCAATGAGAGCTGCAAAGTCTCCTTGGAATTGGACCGACATCGGGGCAACAAGTGAGGATGATCCAGTGACTCCAACGCATGAAATTATAAGTTAGTCGCATTGAAATTAGCCAGTTATCATGAAAGTTGGGAGACTAACTTATAATTTCAAGTACGGATGCTTGTTTTTCAGTATAAGAAAGTCACGAGACCATACACCGACATCCTTCACTTCTAAAGATGATATGTCTCCCGTAGCAAGTGGGGGTCGTGAAGATGATGAAAAAGTGGCAACAGAAGAGGTAAAGGGAGCGGCCCATTTTACAAAATCGGAATACGTTTCAGTACCAAAACCAAAACCAGAAAAACTACGAACTAGATTCCATACATAGACAATCGTTCCATCAACACCTTAATCTATGATTGTAGCGACTAAAAGGACACTACGCATCAAGTCGGATGACGAAGAAACTATAGATGACGACAATAGAGTTTCACAGACCGAAAAAGATGGTTGTTCAACTAAAATGGAAGCTAAAGATTATACTCTTGATCAATTTCACGTCATACAAAGATTAGTTGAAATGCCGTCTGAAGAGACTCTATTGGAGCAAGGATATATGATGCAGACGAACACGACGGTACTGAATCAACTAGCCATGACTCTTACCAAGAGAACTTTGGTACAATATCTTCGTTTGAAGATGGCTTCTACGTACGTCGATGCAAATAAAATAAGACATGTAAGGAGAGGAGAGTCTGACAACTATACGTATGAACAAGACGCATCTGTTGGCACATCAAAAAGATCAATGTTTGATGATGTGGTACAAAATGCGGTAGAACACGTCATGAGCCACACGATGAGCCTATCATTGATGTAGATCTTGATTTGTATCAATGTGTAAGAGGTGCGCGTTTGTTTGGCACGGTGGAATATAGTAGAGTGATTAAAATGTTGGTTTTTATTTACGGCATTCAGATTCTTATATAATTTGTATATTTTGTTGATGTCTATATTTCTCGTCAATTCTATTGTGAATTGTGGGGTGGTATACTTTGAATCTTGTTGATGTCTAATAGACGAATCATGTTACCTCGGATCAAGATAATTTATGGTTGAATAAAATTCTGAAATACACATTGTATGTACATTGAGTGCAAATATGGACAAACAATACATATTGATTATTGTAGTTATATAGACAAAAGAAACTGGAATAGAAGTGATCATTTATGTTCATTTGATATAATATATCCAGGCACATAGTTTTCCAACAGCCGCAAAATTTCAAAGATGTCAGTTTTCCATATAATAAGTACTACGATAACCACGGTATAGAGTCCTTTGCAATTTTGATCTAGAAGTTTCAAAAAAAAAAATTTGATGGATGTATTGTTTTAATTGCACACCAAAAAGTGCACTTCTCCAAGTGCTTAATTGTCTATTGCATACAATTTACTACAACACGACGAAAAGACACTAAATTCATCCTACCACCTATGCACATACCCCTCACACACCTATCTACCTCTGAATGCAACCCTCATAAAAATATCATCACTAATAAATACACCATACTAATACAAAATAAAATTTCTCACATATATGACAATACTGATCGTTACCTTACTCCAACTATAACAAATCGCATTGAATGGTTAGAGCATCAATATAACAAGGCCATTCACGGTAACCAAAACATGATCCCACCTCCTCAATAATTTGAGATTGATATTACATGGTTGTACGAAAGATACAAACACAAATCTTCTAGAAAAAATCCATCACTTATATCACATCATACCCTACCCACCATTCTCTTGGATGCCATTATCGATTCCCTCTAAATACACACTCTTAGTGCTCATTAACACTAATATGTCCCACCCACATGAACAATTTCTATTTTCCGTATAATCAATAAAACATTTGGAGGAATATGTACAACCTTCGAATACAAATGGCAAGAAATTACATATGCCTACCCTCGGTATCGTGAGCTGGCCCAACAAGCACTACAATGGGTCGGATTGACAGCAAAAAATTACTCCAACTCTATCACATTTCTAGTCATTCCATATACCAATTGGTACTATAATCTTACTTCATATAACGACACATTTCCGGATACACATGTACAAACCCACTTTATTGCAAACATTGTCTACTGACCCCACCGCCCCTTTAAAAGCAAGCAAATCTTGCGTAGAACCCCTTGCGGTACACATTCTATGCGTTCACCACCAAACAAACTTCATTTCCTCCTCCAACCACCTAAATACTCTCAACACAATAATAAATACCTTCCAAATAGAGATCTCTCACACACAAAACATTTCAGCCACCCCTACTAACATAAGGATCAATAAAAACACCAAGTAGAACAACCTTGTCTATCCACCACACTCTAACCAATTATAAAATATTACACCTCAAATGCCAAATTTCACAATTATCACCTAACTAAAGTACTTACCACAACATTGCTACTACATTGACGACTGCTTCATACCACCAAAGCAACATGCATATGGCCACTGGATCCGTGGAAAAGCAGATTATGGTATATAACCTTACCAAAGTAGAAGTAAACATATTAAAAAGACTCACAAGGCTACACACAACCTTTAGAGCTGAAATGATAGCTATTCACAAAACACCACGTCTTCTTACCACTGTATATTTGAATAAACCAATCCACATATTTATAGATTGCATAAAGCGCATCTATAATATTAACACAAAATTAAAACATTCAGCCCTCCATAGAAACCATACTGATAAAACCATCCCAGAATCTATCATAGCAATGCTCAAAGGTGATACACATAATTCTATACAATACACAAAGTAAAAGCTTAGTTCAACATTATTGGCAAGAAAACTGCTGAGAAACCAACAAAAGATCGCACTCAAAAAACCTACAAATTTGCCCGCACAACTCCGTGCTATTATCAAAAAGATGACTAGCCAAGCCCATTTCACAGACTGATAAAGGCCAAGTCAGATGTTTGAATGAATATATACAAAAATATGATGTAACCAACAACCTAGCGATCGTTTCTGAACATCATCAAATAGACATCAAACCTAAACATAAACAATGAACTGTCCAACAGCTTCTGGACTAACCCAACGGTCACGGATTCACAAAAAACCATCCTCCTAAAACTCCATACATGCAAATACATGGGCAATGCCAGGAAACAGTTATTTTTTGGCATGGAAAGGTTTCCCTCAATCACATACCCCATCTGCAATTTCCTGGAACGAGACACATAGCTTCATGTTCTACTAAAATGCAACCAACATGACATACATGTCCTAAGAATGCGTAGGCATAATATAGCCATTTGGAAATTACGACAACTAATTACATGATCATCAAATAAATCTCAAATCTATATTCTTATGATATGCATGGACATATGATAATAACCTCCAAGAGAACACCGTTCCTTTCAAGCTCCTACCATTGACATGCGTTACACAAAGTTGCTCGTGCAATGCTAGATTCAAGCCCAACATATTATGCGCTATAGGTCTACCATACCAACAGACCCTACTCTTACACCCAACAAACGATATCACCGTACAATTCATTGAATTTACATATTGCAACAACAAATTTTCAGAAAACACCATAAATAACAAAATCCATGAACACCAACTATTAATCAATAACATAACTAAACACGCATGGGAGATAAATCTTCTTATTGTCAATACTGGTGGTGCTAAAGGCACCACACACATTTCTTCTATGGAACTACTACAACAAGAACTTAAAAATACCATTACACTCTACCCAAAACACTTTCAAAAAAATAAACACCATTTCTATACAATATGCCGCATCCATCACTCTGCATAAAAGAAAAATAAAAAATAACCAAACCCTACCTCTCAACTTAGATCCACCCTAATCAAAATAAAACAAAAAGGAGTAGTGGCTAAACCACTGTTGTTAGCACCATGTAAAGCACTCGTCACAAATTGTTAGTACAAGGCTCCATGATTGGTACAACTTATTTTCTGCCATACACGAACAACACCATGTTACATGTGCCACAAGAGGTGCTCAAACAAGCTCCACGCAATTTGAAACCGGACCACCAACTCGTAACACAACGCCCTCACCAACCACCCAGAGCTGATGACTTGATGCTTTGACACCCAATTACTTCCATACTTATACCAAATAAATACTTTTCTCCTCCCTAAACTCTATGTTTATAATATAAAGTGTTTTTCCGTGTTAACTTTGTAGTTGACTATGTTATTTGTTACTATAGTGTCCATCCTCGAAAGAGAAGAGTAGTATTGTCCCGAATTCCTTTTGTCCGGTGGGAATCAGGTCATAGGCATTATGAACGAACACTTTATTCACGCTGACCTTCCATGCGTCCGGAGTTTTTATTTATTTAGTTAAGGGGTAAGGTAGAGGCACCCATTCCCAACCGGCAACCAATACCCGATCAAGCCCAATTCCTAGATTTTGAAAGAACAGATGTACCTCATTTGTATATTTGAGCATGTGATCGACTTTAGGTTCCAAGCAACTTTTCACTTTAAACAATTATAACTATTTGAATAATGCAAATAAAATCAGGAAACTTTTTGCATTCACCAAGAATCTTATGTTTGCACACATGAAAAACTCTAAAAAAATATATACCTTAATATCATGTGCTAAAATCCTTAAGTGGTCGGTTATAGGTGCCTCTACCTTAGTGGGGTTTACTTTTAATTTTTGTGCTTTGGGCAGGTTGGTGGAGCGCCGGGACAGACTTGGCCAGGGCTGGCAGCAAGTTTCTCCGTCAGCTCTCCGCAGGCTCACGGCTGAGCCCCAGGTGCGCGGCGCGGCCCAACAAGGAGGAGTCACTGCTTTTCGGAACGTGCCGTCTCGCTTGCCAACGATGGTAGCGATGGGGAACAAGAAGGAGCTCGCGGTAGCAAAGAAGCTGGGCAAGGATTTGCTACTATCTCGAGCCCACGTGAACAACGCGCCGCTGCTGCTCGCCACTCTCAATTCTTCCAGCAATCTTCCGGTTTTGAAAGAGGCACTTCTCTCCCTCGAAGCTTTCTTTATTCCGTTGGTCAGGTCCGGCGAGTACTCTCCCGCGGCTCAGAGGAAGGCCAGCGATGCATTGCTGGAAAAAGGGGACGATGAGACGGACAAAGCAGAACTTATTTACATGAAATGGATTTGGGATCGGTACCGAGAATTTGTAAACACTCTGCTCCGCTTCGTGGTTCGAAACTCAATGCCAGAGATTCAGGTATTGTATGCTTTTGCGTATTGCAATTTGAACGCTACCGTTGCCGAGCTTGACGTTTTAATGGGTTCTGGTTGGGCACCAATTGGCAGAAATCCGCTGTGCACGCTATCATGGAACTGGTGCGGATTGAAGTACGGGGAGAGTTCAATAATCAGCTCTACTTGAGGCTTTGTTCCACTCTCGTGAGTTCATCCCGCTCAGAAGTTGTCACCTTTGTGTAGCAGTAGAAGTATAAGCAAATTCTTGGAAGTTAAAGACTTGGGGTTTAGGGTTTAGGTCTTAGTCGACTATTTTAAATTTTGAATCATTTAGCTCTCAGAAATGCTTATCACAGTTGTGTAGTTTGTCACTTTTGTTACCGAACTTGGATTAGGGTTTAGGGTTTAAGGAACTTGGATCATCTATAATTTTGATCCATGTAGTAGGGTTTTAAGATATAGTGAGCGTTGGTTAGGGTTCTGGAGTTTCAAAGTCAGGGGAATTGACAACAGAGGGCTCTATTCTTGCAGGTCTGTTCGAAAGCCTTTGACAGTGAGCTTCTCTCAGTTATTGTATCAGATTATTTTAAGTATTTAGACGTATGGTAAGCTTACGAACTACCCGGTTGTATCGACCCACAAACTTCTGCTTTTCTGGCAGTCCTCATGATCGCTTTTGATTGCTCAGCCACATTCTTCCATGTTGAATTCGAAGGGTTTGAGATTGTACCTAAGGGTGTTCGCATTATGGTGCAGTTACTACACTTATTCTAATGTGGAGAGCATAGTGGTGACAAGACTTTCGAATAAAGCAGCAGGTGAGCTTCTGTTTGATTCTACTACTGGTTTTGATTATTACTCCATCTTGTTAGCCTTGATCATCACTCCATCTGTTTGATTGTAACACTGATTTCGATTTCCACTCCACCTGAGCCGTGAGCTGATACGCAAGTTTTCTGATTCAAGCAGGCACGGAAGCCATCTCTAGTGACGATGAAGATGGTGGTAATCGTAAAACCAGCAGGTAATACTCCATCTGCTCACTTGCTTTCACTTAGTTTTTGCAATTAAGTTATTAATACATTTGAATCTGAGACTGAGACAAGCATGTATTATTGCTAAACTATCGCTTATGTTGTTTGTTTTTTTTTTTTTTTGTTTTTTTGGGTTCTCTCCCAGTTTGCACGCTATGGTGCGTAATATGTACGACGTGTTGAACAATCTACCACCGTTGTCTCAAGAGAATGGCGATGCGCCTACTGAAGTTTGGAGTCTGTCGTCTGAAGGTGGGGTTAAGAAATCAAGTGAAACTCCCCAGGTAGGCTTCTGAAAACACTCCAATGAAAAGTACGATTAAGGTGATGTGCATTTCAGTCTGTAGCATGCCTTAGTATGCTATTTCTAATTGTGTGAAAGCTTCTGTCATGCAGTATTATAAGGACGAGAAGAAACAACGGAAGCGAGTGGGTGAAGCATGGCTTGCCTTTTTGCGCCTTCCTTTGCCATCTGATGTCTACAAAAAAGTAAGAGCGTCTCAACTTGCATCGTGAATGACCTCTCGTCAAACTTGTTTTTAACTGTTTGTCTAGCATACTTCCTACTATTTCCCTCGTCAACTGACACCACTTTCCTCATTATGCAGGTTTTGTCCCAGCTACATAAACGTGTAATTCCGTTCATACCGAATCCAATTCTTCTCAGGTAAGCTAGCTACCTCGTGTGCTTAACAAGCCCTTTGATTGAATTGTACAGTTCTTTTTCGCTGTTGATTGTCTTGTAGGATATTTTTTGGTGGTGTAAGTCTCACACAAGTATTAGTCCAACTTTAGTGGATCTTGTTAGTTCAGCGTTTGTAACATGGTTCTGGGATGTTGCTTGCAGTGACTTTTTGACAAATTCGTACAATGTGGGGGGCCTCATAAGTGTAATGGCCCTCAATGGCCTCTTCATTCTCATTACGAAGCATGGCTTAGAGTATCCTGATTTTTACAACAAACTTTATGCGCTTCTTGAGCCATCTATATTTGTCGCCAAACATCGAGCTCGATTTTTTGAGGTTTGTTTCTACTTGCATGTGACTTTGTAGGGAATCTGTTCTCCAAATTTGGATTTTACAGATACAATATTGATCACCTTCGTTGGTATATTTGCAGTTGGTCGACACTTGTTTGAAGTCGACTCATATTCCTGCATACTTGGCGGCTGCATTTGCGAAGAAGCTTGGTCGACTGGCATTGTCTGCCCCACCAGCCGGTGCTCTTGTAGTAATTGCAATGATCCACAATCTTCTGCGACGGCATCCCTCAATCAATCATCTTGTACAAGGGGTGAGCATTGCTTTGAATTGCATTATCTTGCTGAAGCAGCCACTGGTGGATCAATAGCCTTGTCAGTCGTTAATTCGTCTTGGCAAGTTTTCTAAGAGAATGCTGGATCTTCAGGATACTGCAGCCAATACCACGTCAGAGGCTAAGCGTGGTGCCGATCCATTTTTGGCCTCCGAGACAGACACTGCTAAGTGCCATGCTCTAAGTAAGTGGTGAAATTTTTATTCGATTTTCATGTAGTTTTCAGACATCTTTGTTCTTGGGCTTGAAAATTCTGATATGCTCCGGTGTCTTTGACAGAAAGTTCATTATGGGAGATTGATACGTTGCGGAATCACTATTGTCCAGCGGTTTCCAGGTACACTCTCTTTCTTCGTTTTTGTGCCTCCCAGAGGTCTAGATGTTACCTAGTTTCTCTACTTGCAGAGGGAGTTACTTCGTACGAGAATCTTGCTGTAAGTTTACAAGCTAAGAATATGAGGATGATCGGCAGGTTCGTGGCATCGTTGGAAACTGATTTGACTGTAAGAGCAAAGACTACAGAAGTCAGCATATCAGACTTCAGCTCAGGATCTTACACAACTATCTTCACTGAAGAAGTAAGTGACCCTTTTCTCTATTTTTTTGTATTTATAACACCAGATGTTGCTGGCCTTGGTTAAATTGTTCAGAAAGATTCATTTTCCCTTTCTGTTCAGGTTTCAAAGAGACTGAAGGCGGTTCCGTTGGCGTTTTATCAATCAATACCAAGTTCTCTGTTCTCTGAGAAGACTGAGGATTTCGTTGGCTGGAATTTCAAAGACAGTCTTGGTGTAGAGAAGAGCTTAGGTGCAGGGCTTGACAACACAAATGGTCAAGGTGAACTCGCCAAAACCAGTAGTGATATGGGAGACAAAGTTGTCTCAAGCCCTAAATCGAAAAGGCAGGCTAATGGCGGTAGTGCACCTGAGGCGGATGAGAGTCTTCCACTGTCCAAGAAGAAAAAGAAGTAGCTTCTTGGCACAATTCTGTACAATATGAAGTTTTGGATACCAAGGCTAGATTTGATTTCTTTAATACGAATGTGAGTTGAAGCGTCAGCAGAGAATTAGAGAGCAGAGAATTAGAGAGGACATTTTTCCATTATAGCTCGGCATCATTGATAAAGCAAAAGCATATCATTCCACTGAACTAGTGTCTGTTCCTGTGACTGATCGGTGGGGTAAGGTATGCCAGAAATATGTAAAAACGTCCATCTGAATTGGACTTATTGGACTTATGGTGAAACCACCTATAAGCGAGCGGGCACCTATCTAAAGGCGTGCACCCAAGATTCTATCTTTTATAAAGATCTATGGTAGAGCAGCCAAAGATGGTGTAGTGCCGAAAATGGAGCCCTAGTAATCTTCACTGTCACGTACATAATAGCTTCTTCATACAACAATACCATGTACACATTGCAAAGACTATAGGGCGTCACTTTAGGACACCATTTTAAGAACACCTATATTTTCATCTTAAAAAATTCATTACTTACTGTAGAAGAGTCGAAAAATGATGAATCCACTTGCTCTAGTTTTCTACTAATTTTCCCCATGCACAAAAATTGCTTGCACTGACAACATTCCTGTAGATTTTCTGTGCTGAAAATTGCGCCATTAACCCCTAAAGGCCCGAGGGGTTTGAAGAAAAACTTAGATGTGTTATAAAATATGAATTTGGTAACCCTTATGAAGTAGCGCTCCAAAGATAGTATAAAGACCTTAAACTCTAAATTAGATCTATACGGTTAAATTCCCTAAAATAAGTAAGATTTCTTTAATAATGAAATAAAGAGAGTAAAACTTTGAAAATCAATATAAAATGTAATTTCTATTATTAGTAATTGAAAATTGCTCTGATTGGCTAAAATCACATATTATAGGATAAAATGAAGAGAGGCCACAAGTAACCTATGAGGAACCTTATTAGTTTCCCAAAATAGTAAGTTTTCTTACACTAACAAAACTTTGCCCTGTTTGTGTTTGAAGGCTTATTATGAACAATCTATGAATCCAAACAGAGTTCTGTAAATTGGATGTGGTTCCCAACTCACCAAACTTCTGGAATGTTAAAAAAAATTCCAAAAAAAATCTTTTTTTATCCAGGTCCAGCTCCTCAAAAATCGGGATCGACCATAAAATGGTCGATTGGGCTCTTAGGGGTTAAGGTAGAGGAACCCATAGTCGATAAGTTAAGGCGATTTGCATAGTAGAAGTTGTATTACTCATGGGGAGAAATTTTTCTCGTATAAGGAAATAAGGTTTATGTAGAATGCACATTTTTCCAAATTTTTTTTCTCAGAATTGAAATTACTACAAATTAAAAAGGTGAACAATTGATCCGGACTAGTTACCAATATGTAGCTTTACCTGTAACCGATAACTATAAGACTAGTTCACAAACCCAAATTCACTAATTCGCATGATGGAAACTGATGTAATTGAGCTAACGACATAACTAATAGTTGATATTGTCGTTCAGTAGAGGCCGGTCATGCTTAAAGCCAAGCACAAGGCTAACAATAACCAAGCACTCCGAAGTTGGAAAATTTTGCTGCTTAATTTAGTGCAGCCATTCTAAACCAGGAAGCCACCATGCACAATCACAGAAAGTTGCCATGATTTTCACTGTTTGCCAAAAGCAAATGTCGACAATTGGTCAATCGGACCCTGGCAATTGGGGCGTCTACAACTTGGGCATGGGGACCATATCGACTATGGGTTCCTCTACCTTATAGGACACCTTACCATAACCTCCCTTGCATGTACCTCATACAAACATAATTAGGGTGTCCGCCTTTAGGCTACTGCTTCTAAAAATTGTATTTAATTATGTGTGTTTTTTTAAAAACCACAAAAATAGGGAAAGTGAGTCTTTTCCTATTCCCCATCCCTGAAAAATAGTAACCCACTCAATTCTCTTTCCAAGTATATAGATTCCCTCAATTTTTCTTAAGTGCACGACAATAGGTGGTTTCACCATAGTATAGAATTGTCTAACCATACTTGTGATCATAAATGTTTCATGCACGGTCATAAAGCACTGCATTAGGTGGACTGTCGCTAAATGTAAACAACAAACATGTAAACAATTGGCTTAAGGTATGTTCCCACTTAGTCCTCTGGTGCTTTTAGAAAGTGTTCTTATCTCCTCAAACGATCCCCACCTACATTCTTTAGTAGTTACCAATCTCACATGAATGTCCGCTTTCTTGTTGGAATTTTCTTGATCCAAGTAACTTTCGTATGGGTTTTGCAACAATGTTTCCACAATGAAAAAAGTGAAAAAAATGGATGACTTATGGAGAGCTCATCATTAGAATTCAAAGTTAAAATTTGGGATGGATTCCAATTAGAGTCTAGTCTTAGTAGTAGAAATCCTGTCCAAATCAAGGATGTTTTGTAAATAAGGCGTAGATTTGAGTGCAAAGGGTCTAGATTTGGACTATTTTCCCTTTTTTCACCGTTGCAAGGCTATTTTTTGAGCTAAAAATAATTTTCGATTATTATTTATAGTAAAAGGGTAATATTGAGACGAAGGTGAACAACTTTCTAGTTGTTAACTTTTTCATTGGAGTAGCTTTGTTGGAAGGGAGAATGATGAAATTTTGTAGTTTGTTTTGCATGCTCATACGTTACGATGTTGCAATCTATGAGACCTCATGACTCCAATTTTGCACCACGCGACCTACATCAAGTCTATTACAAGTTTGTGCGGTTGTAAGATCTAGAAAACATATCTTCATTTTTATCTATGCCACTTTTATTGAAAACTTGTTTTTTGACTAAATAGACGGGGATGTTGAGGAGTTTAGTAAGCACGACAATTTAAAAATTCTTAATTTTTGAACATTTACAAGTGGTCTTAGTAAAGTTGGCTTTCTAAAAGCATCGTGCAATTGAGGCTACTATATATGCCACTTTTCTAAACCTCATTGATGACACCTTTCCCAAGAAAAAGGGATTTCCTCAAGGTGTTAAGTTTTGATGTATGTCCTTAACAAAGGCCAGGTAGGAAGAGGCCTTTAAACGATCGGGATCTTGGCTATGGCAATGATACATGGTGTCTTGATTATCACAATCTCATTTGCTCTGTGGTTACGTTGCATGACAAAAACATTACACTTTATAAGTAAAAGCAACTATAGTAGTCAGAAGTTTGTTTTACTTTGTTATGATCTTAGTCCAAAATCGCAAAGTATTTCGTTTTTATGAACACATTATATATAATGCTTCACCAAAGCTAGATATATATTTACAAACTTGTTCTTTAAAGGTTTGATATCTTTATTCTTTTTTATCAAGATCTAATTATGATATGATACCATTGTTGATTGAGATGTTCTAGCTCATTACCAATTACATATGAGATTTCTACACACAAAAGAAAGGAAGATAATAATTTATCAACATAAAAAGAAGAGCTTGATGGTGAACAAACAATCAATAAGAGACGAGTCTTCTGCTAATCAAGAGTTTAAATGTGAAATTTGGAAACAACTCCCATATCATGTTTATCACCTTGTGTTTGCTCGCCTTCACATTAATGAACTTTGCAGCTTGCCGTGTTTGATTAAAACATGGAACTATGCTATTTGATCACCTTATTCCTCTTTTTCTCATAATTATGATGAGCTCTGCCCACAATGTTGTTCTTTATGAGGCAAAACTCAAACACTGCAAGTGTGGGTGTGAACAAGACATGAGTGAGAACATTGGATATGAAGCGCAAGAAGTCATATACATATAAACTTTCAATGGATGATTTAGCACCCTTCAAAACAACTAGAGAAGAATTTGTACTTTTAAGCGGTAAAGATGATCATATCTATATGTTCAATCCATCAATAAGAGATTGGCAACAACTGCCTCCCTTACCTAGAAAGGGAATGATTATGTGCAATGGTTAAAAGCTTGGCAATTGTGTGGTGGTAATCATGGTGGAAGAAAAAAGAAACAACGATATGCCAGACTAGTTTCATATAAATTTTGAAATGAAATGGAGAGTGTACCGACTTTTCACTTGGTCTTAAAGATTTTAAGATACAAGAAACATGGAATAGGCTTAATATGGATTGGATTGTCAAGCAATGTAAAGATAATTTTCACTAAGATATTTTCTTTGGCTATAAAATGTGGGATGAAGGCACTTCACGAATAATATTTTGGAATTATAATGAGCAGTCATTTTTTGTATTGTGAAAGAGATTCGATTAATCCTTGGATATTCAACCAAGAACAACAAAGTTCTACGTACAAGAATACTCTAAAAGTTATGAAATTCCCCTCCCACCCCCAAAGTCCAAAAAAAGCAGAATTCATAAGTGTCATTCATGGGAGTTGATGGATATTGATGGAATCAACAACACCATACAACTACGTGCGCGTGAAGGTTATTTAATGGTAGTCATAACATTTGATAGACACACACAACACAACAAGGAGGTTGCATGGGTTTATGATTTAGCAAAATGTATGTGGATTGCACTTGACCTTCCACGACTGCAAATACATGGATATAAGTCACTATTTGGACATCTTGAAAAATCCAAATGGGCATTACATCAAAACATGCAAGAGATTGTTGAACCATTCAAAAGCTTTCGATATTAACAAGAAAAGTATTTATGAACTTTTAAGAAAAATAAATTGTAACGTAAACTTCACACGATGTCTAGAACAATATGTGCTTACATTCCATACCCAAATCATACACTCTTTGATACCCAAATCATACACTCTTTGGTAGATAGAGATTCTCTTGCACTACCCAATATAAAGATTCAACAATCTAAATTATCAACAAAAACTCTTGCAATACCCAATGTAAAGATTACATCGGAAGAATGCGATTAAGCTGCCGCAGTATTGCAACAGTACTGCGGCAAGTAGTACACAGTATAGTACAAACGTTGTATTGCAGCACTACTGCAACAGTACTGTATAATGCATATTTACTGCAGTACAAGGGCAATTGAACAAATTGCAATATTGTTTCAGAGAGTCATATTGTGTCAATATGAAAGCCATACAAGGTACTGCAGCAATATTGATTTGACTCCTACCGTTGCAGTATAGTCATAATTGCAAGGGATGCAGTACTGTTTCAATTAGTATTGCGTTATTATTGTTCTAAGGAATCTTTTAAACGAAAATGACTTAAGTAATTGATGTTTGATGATGTTCGGTGGATACAATGGTACATAATAAATATTTGGTTCAAGATACCATATACGTTTTTAATTTTTGTCTTTCCTACTATTGTATGATCGATGACAAAGGTGCAAAATGAACCGAACATATTTGTTTAAAATTTATCAATAAGCATTTACAAAGAAATGATCATTTCTTTGAAAATTTGGCAAAATTTGAACATCGTTTAGAATTAAACCTATCTCTACAACTCCGTATGAAGCATCGTTATTTACACGCCATTTTAGTTCTTTGCTATTCAATAACCTATCTAATTGAACATACTCGTATAAACGTATTTTCTTATAATTTTTTTGATGATTCCAAAAAATTTATAGGGTCCTTATTGGCTTTTAAGAACCTAAAAGCCACCCCCATCAAGCTAATTTCTAATACATTTGCATACACCCCTTATTTTCATGAACCTAATTCATCTTAAGTAATTTGAGAAAAATAGTTCCCTTTCTCTCGCGGTCCTAAGATTTTCACCATAATTTTCATATGACATGAATTATCTATTAAAGTTATAACAACCACACTCTCTCCTTTTTGCCCATACATTTGCACTTGCCCCCTACTTCAAATTCTGCCAAGTTATCGAATCCTCACGAAGTTTTTTACACATGGTTCCTTTGTCCTATGGTATTTTTAACACTTCCACCACATTCATATGGTCCTATATATTTACTTTAGATATTAAAATCACCTTCTTCCAATCATTTTCTTATTCACCCCCTTATTCAAATTTATGGAGGATCCACGTAAATGATGACACGTAGATGCGTTACTCCTATGATTTATTTATGATATCATCAATTTTATAAGGTTCTTATTATCTATTCCAAATAAAAAAATCTATTTTCCGGCATTTTATTTATCTTTCCCTATTATTAAAAGTTCCAATGTATTCAAACTTTTGCAAGAAGCTCAAAGCATATAGATGCGTTTTTCTCAAAAAGTTATAAGTATCACCATCATTCTTATAAGGTCATAATAAGCTAATCTAAGATTTTAAAATATTTTTTCTCATCTTCTTTATATTTTCTACCAATTCTTCAAAGTTCTTGTCGGTGGAGGTAATTTAAAGTAATTTGGAAAAAATAGTTCCGATTTCTCTAAAATTATTTTGATGGTTCCATAATTTTTATAGGGTCCTTATGAACTACTTTAAATATATAAATCTCTTTCCATTAAATTTTTTAATGTACATCTGCAAGCGCCCCCATTTTGATAAGTCTAATTAAACTTATGTACTTCTTGGAAAATACTTTTATTTCCTCCATGCTTTCAATACACACCCTATATTTTTTATAGGGTACCAATTCCCTACAGTAGGAAAATTTAACAAAAAATTCAACCCCTTTTTTTCCTATACAAAGGCACTCACCCCCTCATTCAAGACTCGAACGAGTCCTAGTTAAACCATAAGTTTTTTGAATAATGATTACGTAAATTTTTTTGGCACTAGGATTATTTGCATGGCTTATGTAGGGTATGAAGTACACAAGAATATTTTCTCCCCATTTATTTAATCCTTATCTATGCAGCGACTCCTTATTTAAATTTGTTCAAATCTCTACGCATGATCTTGAGAGATTACATTTTACCTCGAGTCGAGCTTAAGTATATGAGAACGAGCGCTGCTAGCTGGTGGGAAGAGCCCCAATGAGGCTCGTGTCGCCCAAATGGCAGACCTACCGAGATTTCTCTCTCGCTGCCGACGCCGCTTCTAAGGAGGTCTCGTCGCCCGAGGCACCTCCGATGCCCGCCTTCGATTTCGCTCCCCAGTCCTACGATGGGCGCAAAGCAGAGGAGATTCTGGCCAAGCGGAAGAAGTTTCTCAATTCCGCGCTCTTCTTGTACTGTAAGAAGCATTTGAGTAACTAAGAATGCCTGCTGGGTACAAATTAGGGTTGATCAGGGAATGGACGAAAGCGGCTCCTAGATGCGATAACATTATTGATGTGATGGGTACAACTGAATATTGTGGAAGGGAAGATGCAGTACCTATTTGACGAAAGCGGTCGGCGATACCTGGACGCCTTTGCGGGCATTGTGACTGTGTCCGTGGGCCTAAACCCTAAATTATTGTAGCACACCATGAGCATCTACCTTCACCCTGCCATTGCTAATTACTTGGAAGCTCTTGCTCAGCGTATGCCCGGCAATCTCAAGGTGCACTTGCTACTCTGCAATGAGCTTATTGTTGGGAGGTTTGATCGGAATTGTTGGGAGGTTTGATTGGAATTGGTCGATTGTAATGGAGGTTTAAGTACTGAAATAGGAATTGCAGAATCTCCCTATCCAGTCCGATCTGTTTAGCGTTGTTTAGCGTTGGACAACTAGTAGCTTGCTCCGTGCGGAAGCTTTCTGAAGTTAGTGAAGAGAAAGGTCGTGGAAAACTAGAGAAGGGTGGAAAAGTAGAGAAGGATGGTATACTTCAGTTTGTGATGAACATTGTCATGGTGGATGCAGTCGTGCTGGAACACTAGCTGCGGGTGATCTGGTGGCTCTAGTCACCTTCGCTGTCATTGGGAGAGCTAGCCATGGACTTACAACTTTGAATTGGGATGCTCTACGGACGGCTGATCTTTTCATAGCAGGTCTCATATCTTACTTTGAATTCTTTTGAAATGTTCACAGTAGCTGATCAAAGACGGTAGTAATGCACCGGAGACTGTATCGTTCTCCGGATGTTTCGAATTTTATTTTGAGATGACCTAAAAGTGATTCTTGATCAGATGTCAGGTGGTTTACCTTTTCTGCGTATATTCATTATCTAAGATAATAGGTTGTAGTATTGATTATGAGTATGAAACTATGGGCTGCATTGTATACATTGTCGTGCCCTGCATCATAGTTTTGTAATTGGAAAGCCTAATACTAGTTGCTATCTTTACGTACATGATGGCTTTTAGGGTCTTATTTCTTGGGAGGTTACGGTCCTGACGGCCAAGGAGTGAATGGTGTATCAAGAGCTGTTATTGCCGCCCTGAAGTCCTGGGCTGTGGGAATTCCAGTGAGATTTCTCAACTTTACAACAGTTTTTCGCATTTGAGAAAGGAAAAGGATACTTGTTGACAGTGGTTATGTTGTGATGAACAAACTGAAGGAAAAGTAGATTTATCACCTCAAGGTGGTATTATTTTCAGAGTCATACCTGGGCTTAGCTTTTGCTCCAGCTATTGATACCGAGGTCTATCGCAATTGTCTTTCGGAAGCACATCGTGAATAGCATACCTCTAAGTTACGAATCTGATTTGCTCATCTGTTTGTACCAGTGAACGAGTCAACCAAGTTGCGTAAAGGTCAGCTTGTTCAAGGTGTGATTATTTCAATGGATAAGAAGCGGGGGGCCGTTGATTTGAAGGCTAGTCCTGGTCTTGTCGCCACTAACATGGTATGTATTTTGATCATATCCTACATGTATTCTGTGTGACAAGTTGCTCATTGATAGTAGTCTTGGCCTTCTCTTGTTGTTTATTCATACATTCACATGCCATCGATGCCATCGTTGTTTTAATTGGTAGCATAGACTGACTTTGAGATGTGGCTTCGTAGTAAGCTCATGTGCAGCAGTTCATGGCCACCGAGGATGCCTTCAATCAGGTCGCGCAAGCTCGGAGAATGACTGATGAGCTCATCAGACGGACACGTGGGAGTGATGCCGCTGCTCCCTCCTTCACCAACTCCGATGTGCAAAACTCCGATGGCAGTCTTCGACAGTTCTCAAAGGGGACTCAGCTCCCAAAACTGAACGGCCTGAATCCCCTTTTAGAGTACACAGCAACGGACATATTGACGCAAGTCCTCCAGTTTCGCCCTCATACAGAAATGCTGCTGCAGGGAGAATCAATAGCTCTGGAGGTCTAGCCTCATATGCAGTTCCAAGTTCCGCGAATATCCATAGAAGAGGTTCGGGTATGACCACTTCAAGCGCATATATGACTACTGCCCCATCCCAGGGAGTGCTCTTTCAGCTTTCTTATCTGCACCGACGGCCTCAGCGGCGTCTTCTCCTTCGACACCGTCCAAGATGCCAGCAGGGCCTGCCCAAGTAGCCAAAACCGAGATCTCACCTTCATCTACACCAGTGTCGTTGCAAATCGCAATAGTTTCACAAGGTCTTCCGGAGGTTCTCTCCACCCAAGAGAACAGTCAGGTTGCTGCAGGTGGGCGAAGATCGCCGGTTGGTATTACTTTCGGCACGGTGACTCCGGAGGTCCTCCATCAGCAGCACGATACAGAGGAACCAGAGCATCTGCAGCGACAGCGGAAAGGTAGAGAACAGACACAACCGCAGTTTCCGACATTAGCACCTCATCATTTGCATTTTCTCTAAGAAGGGATAAAGCTGGTAATGATTGGTATTCGGGAAATTTTGTTTTCATTTGAAATACCATCAAATGTATTGTTTTTGACACAATTTGAGTTATGTGGAATGTATTTATGCAAAACATGTGAATGATCTCAAAATCTAATGCATAAAAACATTTCAAACTGTCCAATATCTACCCAGAGGGGCATTTAAGATATTATTCAATCCATTATTCTGGACATTGCATTTACTTGTTTCAATACTGCTGCAATACTGCATCACTTCAGAAACGGTTCAAAGTCATTTATTGTTGAATACAAACGCAACAATACACTATCAATATAATTACAGTACTGCAACAATACAAAGAAAGCATAGTAACCTACGCAAAAAATAGATCAATTTCAGTACTGCAATTACACTACGATTGACGTATTAGCCGCAGTACTGCCGCTGTACAACGTGTGTACTATACTGTTAACGGTTGGCCGCAGTACTGCATGCGGCAGTACTGCAACAATTTCGGGGAAAGTCGTGATGTAAACAATTTTACTCATAAAGAAAAACTCATGATCAAAAGTCACTATTTTAGGTCAGAGCAGGTGGCTATGCTCATGTGCGTCCACCCCATCAGAGGTCCTCTGTTGCATCCCATAGCTCAACGGCAGAGCTGGGATCCTGGCTATGACGATGACACATGTTGTCTACATTAACAAATTCGATTCTGGAAGCAGAACTTATGAACAACTTAGTCCCAAGAAGTTCCTGATATTTTTTCCATCATGTCAATCATCAACGGCGCACTAGTCTCATGACCTGCAAATGAGCCGAAGAGCTTTGATTGACGGTATGTAAAACTTTCCAAATTCAACCAGACTGATTCGTTCCGTCCATAACAAAGTTAACAGCGAAAAATGAATGACAGGCTTCTCATTTACTGAAAGCTGATTGAGATTAAAATGTTGTACAATCAAAATACCTACACATATTACATTGAATCTAAGCATGGGAGCAGCAATTACTCCTCGCTGATGCGGCGCTTTCGAGTTCGAGTACCAACTCCTTGTTCTTCATATTGAGTAGGCTCTGGCTTTTCATACGAGCCTTGATCTTTCATCCTCGCAATCTTCTCCTCCTACACCACAAATCCCGTATTAGTGTTGCAAAACATACTCGTTTCCAACTCCAACAAGACGCTATTTAAGTTTCTCACCTCACTGCGCTGTTCGTTCTCCACAGTTTTAGAGAGCAGGAACCCGCCGAGTGCAGCGAAGGCAGCAAGCGCAATTACGAGCATTACTGCACTCGAGGCCGTAACCCACATGGTCTCTTCCCCCATCGCTCTAACAGGACCCGCAACCTTCCTCCTGCCTTTCCATACTTCTTGCCTTGCAGTACGAGGCCGCATCCTAACTGCAAATCAATCAAGACCTGCAAGAGGTTTGAGTTCTAGTTCGCTGTCAACCCTAATCTATGCTATTATCAAGCCGGTAACCAAAATTGAGGAATTTTGAATCTGTAGTATGCAAATTTGACCAGAGAAGGTGATACTTCAAGATGATTTGTATGTTGAGCCATTACCGTAAGTGTATGGCCAGTTCGACGAAACTGACATTGACAATTTCAGATTATCGAGGAAATTTAGGGGAAATGATATCGGTACTCAGAAAACTCGGACTCTACATGGAAATGTGCTTCACTTCTGTCAAACTAAAAATCTCACAATTAATTAAATAAATGATTCGACAATCAAGTCCATACTGCTGCGGTGTTCAGTGATGCACAAGACCTAAAACCCCCTAAACCCTGAAAACCAGACTTGTGGAAGAGATCGTACCCGCCATTAAATTGGGCTTCAGATGCGCGGAGACCGTTACTGGCGGCCGCGTGGTGGCCATTCCTGGCGTGCCTGGGCTCAGCGAGCGCACATCGCCCCAGCTGGTCACGCCTACCATTGGCGTCGCACATTGCGCCATGACGCTCTCGTACCCGAATTGGACAAAGAGGATTTTTGCACCTACACAAATTGCGATTCGAAGCGGAAGAAATCGTTCAAAATTGCTGGTGCGCAATGCTGCGGAGGAAGTGATGCGCACCACCAAATCTTCGAATCTCCAATAGAAGTGCACAGCCTGCCCTTACTTCAAACATCCACCTATATTTTTGACACATCCATCCAAATCTTCATTCATCCATACACCCTCAGCTATTAATATCACTTATATAGAAATTTGTAACAAGTAATAATTATTGCAATAATCGAATAAAATGTCCAACTAGAAATTCTACACCTTCACTTTTGAAGCATTTTTGCACTGAAAAGAAACCATCAACACTAATGATCAAAGACTTTCTAAGTAAAAATTGGCTTGCAATGGTAAAAATGCATCATGTTGTAGTACCAACATAGATCATGAGCAATCTCCTTAGAAAGAGACTATTTGGGCAAAATGAGACTCTCGGATGGAGAATCCCTCTCCGTGAGTTTTTAACCTGCTTTACCCGTTTGGACCAATTGTCATCGTCAGTTCATTGGCAGAGCAACTGTGGAAGACATTCTCGAACCATAAGGCACTTCTTTATTGTATAAAACAAATCGTGAGTTAGAGATACATTCTCGGACAAAGAGTTTAGTGTACAATTAAAGAGATACCTGAATTTTTTTCAATATAACGAATTTGCTCCTGATTGCAACATTTCTACAAGAATACATGCGATAAAATTCATACTTGATATATTTGCAATACTAACAACATGATTTAGGATCTAACCCAACGCATGGTATCAAAAATGAACAACCCATGAGAAGTTACAACTCTTCAAACAAAATTGTAGCTTGTTATTCACAATGTTGAATTTCAGCATGTGCCGTATGAAGGGTTTCACAAAAAGTCTTTCCTTAAGGACCATTTATGGAGAGATTAAAAATTTTTGTTTATTAAAAAACTTATAAATGTGAAATATTTTTTTTAAAAAAATTCAAAAAAAATAATAAAAAAATAATAAAAATAATAAAAATCAAAAACATCAAAAGAGAGATACTACTTACATTTCAATTACTCTGTGTATTGTATATGATACTATTTACACATCTATTATTTAAGGCACGTAGTTTGTTTGTGAGTGAGTAACGCTATGATCTCGTGCGCCGCCAGTCGGATGGGGGTGCATGGGGTGTCCTTGGAAGCAAGATATTGTATAGAGGTGCAAGCAATAATCGGATCACAATTCCGTTGTACAAATTCCGAGAGATTGAATTTCCAAGCAATTATGGCCCCAAAAATATTGATAATTATTTGTATGAGCATGGCAACACCGCGGAGGCCTACTAGTAGATATATCAATGATATTAGTGTGGTGGTAGTATAGCAATGAATCTAGATGAAGGGATGGACCACATTCATTAATGTCACTTTTGCAACTACCACAGGTATCTCTTTGTGCAGACCACACCCTTGAACATTTAAGAGTTCTAATCATGTATATCAAAAGTCAATAACCAATGTGAGGCATATGCCTAGGAACCAGCATTCCTTATGACTGCAAAATGAGCAAATTGATGGGAGTTCCGAATGTGAAAGATGCGATACGCCTGCGACAACCCGAGGGCGGGTGAAGTAGCGTCGCCGTGACGAGCAACTGACGTGCCCGCGAGCAGAAGTGCATCCCGCTTGGCGCCCATGCAGCGCCTCACGAAAAGCAGCTCCCTTCATTCGTCCCGCGTATCAGTCTCTTACCAATCCCAAACATACCCACTTCATGCACATCATCCATCAGTACCAGTCGAACGACTAACTACAGTACCAGGGTATGGGCCATGCACGACTTTCTACTTGGCATGATCGCCATGCACGTCCTGCTCCTCGTGCTCTTCTCAAATTCCCTTATCCTTCCATCTGAACGCCAAGTGGATACCACCATGCATGCTTGCTCGCACCATAAGGACAGGCCCCTACTGCAGGCCCTTCATATCGATCTAACACTTGCCCCCATCGTACATCGATCTAGCACACTCACACCCACTCGCTGTACACATCAATCTAGCACTATGGCTGCAACTTTAGCGATGGCGCTCTCGGGATCGGCTGTGACCAGCCTTTCGTCCAGTGCCGCGTTCGGAGCTTCAGGAGTGCAGAAGCAGGCTGTGAAGGTGACGTGCACAAGGCGCGTCGAGACCCGCGCGAGCTTGAACGAAGAGGTGAGAGATAGCTAGCTTCGATCGGTATTGCATTGAAAGTGGTGATGGTGCATTGTGTTGATGAGTTCGGTTTTGCAGGGGCGGGCGAAGCCGCATATGTTGGTGGCTATAGTGGCGGCCGGAGCAGCATTGGCATTGAGCGCAGCGGGGCCTGTGATGCCGGCATCAGCGGGACTGTTCGACAATGCGCCGAAAGTGGAACGCGGCTCGGGATCGGAGTTTCCCGGAAAGGAAGGAACTGGAAACCAAGTCGGCAAGAACTCGGATGTGAGGTCGGCTGCTGGCACCCCTGCGGGTGAGGGAAGCGGAAACTTGGTGGGCGAAAACCAAGCCGTCCGAGCCGCTTCGCAGTCCGGCACTCCCTTGGGAGAGGGTAACTCCAGTGGATCCGGCGTCAACATCGGCGATGCTCTGAAGGGAGGTCCCCAACTTCCCGACCTTGGTGGCGCTGCCAGCAAAGCCGCGAGCGCTGTCGATAGTGTGAAGAGCAACCTTCCCGGCGGAAAGTAAATGATTCCATCGATCCGATGTTGTAAATTGTTTGAGGCGTGTAAATGAGAGTTAGCTCTTTTGTCATCCTCCAGCCAGGATGTTGTACGAATGTTCCATAAGTTTTGTAATATGAAACCCACGCGTTTTGCACGCCAACCTGAATGCTTGTCACTCCTACCTCATCGCAACAACATACACTGCTCTTGTCGGTATCGATCGCCGATGCTGCACAACTGGATGTCCATCCTGTACTCGGTCTCAAGAGACGATATTTGCCTATTCGAGTGAAACTGACATGATGTGACAATTGCAAGCTGACAGGGATTTTATATGCGTTAGAGATCTGATAACAACTTGAGTGATTCTCATGATCGCTGCTCCGACCTTTGTGACCTCCTAGACATGGCGAGAAGTAGCTGCAAAACCCACGTTCTATTCTTTCGAGGACATGCAATCTGAGAGCGAATGAGTTTGTGGAAATGAAGAGAACATACATCATCGCCATAGCCAGAATCCCAGCTTTGCTGTTAAGCTATGGCGATGCAACAGAGAACCTCTGATTTTTAAATTTCATGAGGTGGACGGACATGTGCGTAAAATAGTGACTTTCGATGCAACTCGTTTTAGGACTGAAGTTGACGAGTCTTTACAGAGGGTATTGCTGGAGAATTTCTCTCTATCAAAGAGTATGATTTGAGTGTTAAATAAACACACATATTATTCTAAATCATGAAGTACAATATATCTTATAAAGTTTACAACACAATTTCTTTCTCAAAAAAATTCTAGAGTGATTTTTACTGTTTACATCACGAACTTCTTAGTCATCTAATAATTGTGATATTATGTTCATTTGGATTTTTTAAGATTTCCAACTGTTGACTTATATCCATGTCGAATTTGTTATTGTGGAAGATCAACTGCAATCCATATACATCTTGCTAAATCATAAACCCATGCAACCTCCTTGTTGACTTGTGTATGTCTGTCAAATGTTAGGATTACCATCAAATAACCTTTACACACACATAGTTGTGTTGTATTATTGATCCCATCGATATTCATGAATTCCCATGGTTGCAATTATGAAATCTGCTTCTTCTAGGTTTTGGAGAGAGATTTTGATCACTTTTAGAGTATTCATGTATGTAGTATTTTGTCGTTCTCGATTGGATATTGAAAAATTCATCAAATTTCTTCCACAATACAAAAAAAGATTTCTCATTATAATCAGAACATATTATTCGTGAAGTTCCTTCACCCCTCAATTCATTGCCAAACACCATATCTAAGAAAAAATTTCCTTTCACATTGACTAAATATCTAATTCATATATTGAAGATTCCATGTTTCTTGCATCTTAAAATTTTGAAGATCAAGTGGTAATTTGGTCCAGTTTCCATTTTTATTTAAGAATTTATATGAAAGTAGTTTGTTACCATTAGCATCTCTTCTATTTCTTTTTCTTCCACCTTACTTACCACCATGCAATTGTCAAGCCTCTTAACATTGCAAATAATCATCGCCCTTCTAGGTAAGAGAGGTAGTTGTAATTCGAACATATAGATATATTCACCTTTATACTTTAACGATACAAACTCTTCTCCACTTGTTTGCAAAGGCGCTAAATCATCAATTCGAAGTTTATATGTATGTGACTTCTTGCGCTTCATGTCCAACATTCTCACACATGATGTCTTGTTCACACCCACACTTTTTGAATCTTGCATGATAAAGGACAACAATGTTGGATGAGCTTCATCATAGATATGAGAAAAAGAGGAAGAAGGTGACAAAATAGCATGATTCCATGTTTTATTCAAACATCGCAAGGTGCAAAGTTCATTGATGTAAAGGCAAGCAAACACAAGGTGATGAAGGTGATAAGGAAGTTGTTTTCAAATTTCACATTTAACCCCTAAACGCCCGAGCCTATTTTTAGCACAAAAGCACATTTCCATAGAAATCGTCATAGATGAAAATCAAGAGAAGCTATTAAGATCTCAATTGTACAAACTTGTAATAGACTTATCGAAGATCATGTGGACCAAAATTTGAGTCATGAGGCCTTATAGATCGGGAGATCATAACTGAAAAAATCACCAACTAGAAAGATGTTCACCTTCATCTTAACCCCTAAAAGCCCAAGGGGGTAGGAAGCTTGAACTTCACCCTAGAAAGAGCAAGACAATCAGCATTTTTTAAGGATTTTTGAAATTAGATCTGAACAAATCCAACCGTAGGATCTTGTAGGATAGTAGTATGGAAACCTTCACAAAAAAATTCAGAATTCTTGCCCGCACGGATTGGGAGATATATGCATTAGATGAAAAATATGCAAGTTTTGATTTTTCGGGCAGCAGACTTTGAGCAATTATTACGACTTCATACAATGTTGAAAACCCATCCTCTCTTGGAAATACATTGTCATGTGTAGTTCTATACCATTTTCAAAAAAAAGTAGAATTTTAGGATGTATACATATTTTATAATGTGGCTTGCAATGGGCTGAGGTACACAAAATCTTGAAACATTGCAAAATTTCTCAAAAACTTTACACACCTTGGGGCACAATGGAAAATAAAGGGTGCCGGATGGGCCCTTCACTACAGTTCCAAGAAAAGAAGAATAATTGTTATAAAACACATTCAATAATAATAAAAAAATAGCAAGTAGCATGTGAGGTGGCATGTGAGTTGTCGCATATGGCATCCACCCAAATCCTGTCTCACATAAGCAAGTCTCCCTCCCCTTTACCCATAAAAGCAATCCCCCTCCCCCCCTTATCCATTGCCCTTTTTAACATTTTGTAAGCATGTGAACACTGGAGAGTGAGGGGAGGAATCATGGGTGACCCTCAAACCCTTTCTGCCCCTCTGTCAAATTTCAAGATTTCCATTTTCAAGTTGTTGCCCAATCAATGGCCAAACTCACACTTGATTGGCTCTAGATGCTGCCCACAAGCTGCCCAAGTCCAAATCTTTGCCCTGTTTGTGTTTGAAGCTTAGTAGAAAAAATTCTATGAATTCAAATGAGGTTTTGTAAATTGGATGTAGTTCTCAACTCACCAAACTCCTAGTAAAAAAAAAAAAACTTAGCAAAAAGTTACTTTTTTTACCCACTGGAGCCCCTCACAAATCGGCATCGACCAGAATATGGTCGATTGGGCTTTTAGGGGTTAATAAGTCCTTTACCCAACAAAAATTCGTCAAAAAAATTTCTTGGCTCAAATAAAAGCCATGCAATGGTAAAAACTACCGAACCTTTTACAAAGGAAAAATAGTCCAAAACTAGACCCTTTGCATTCAATTTCATGCCTTATCTTCAAAACATCTATGATCTTGTTAAGGTTTCTACCACTTAGACTAGACTCTAATTGGAGGCCATCCCAAAAAATTAAGTTGAAATCCAACGGTGGATGAGGGAGATATAGCTCCTCAAAATCATCCATTTTCTCACTTTTTCTGTTGACGAAACATCATTGCAAATCCAATAGCAAAATTATTTGGATCAAAAAACTTCTCACTACAAAGTTGTTAAGAATCACCTTAAGATCATGACCATGAAAAAAAATCATGAAAAACTATTTTTAATTTCACATAATTGGCTTGCAATGGTAATACATGCCCCATGCTTGGAAACCCAAAAACAAGAGTTGTCTTCACTAAAGTGCATTCCATTAATTCATAATCTATTGTATGGACTTGAAAATTTTATAACACAAACTAGACTTGATTTGGAACCTAACCCAAGTGATTTCATCCAAAACGGACCCCGGATGAAGAAGATATGGCTTTTCAAAGTTTCTAATGTACATCCAAAATGTCGTTTTTCGACATCGTGGGCGTTTAAGGGTTAACCCTTAAAGGTCTGAGAGTGCCGTGGCGACTAGTAGAATACGGTGTATTTTGGTTGTATTTGGAGTGAATGCACACCTTTAATGGGTTTGAGTTCAAAGAAGAAGTTGAAATTTGAAATAATGCGGTTCTAGTGAGCTATTACGATTCCAGTTTAGAGTTTCTTGTTGCGACAGCGTACATACTATCCCCAAGGGACTTTTAAGGGTTAAGCTCTTGATTAGCAGAAGACTAGTCTCTTATTGATTGTTTGTTCTCCATTGAGCTCTTCTTTTTATGTTAATAACTTGTTATCTTCTTTTCTTGTGTGTGTAGAAATCTCATTTGTAAATCTATAGCAAGCTACTTAACTTGGTAATTTGCTAGTACTATCTTGCTAGAGCACTTAAATCAACAATGGTATCTTCCCCTACATAATAAAGTGGTGTTCGTCATGCATAGTTGGCTAAGAATAAAAACAAGTCATCCAAAATAAATATTGGCCAATCACGGAGCTCACTCTTGTTTTTTTGATGTAGTCAAACAGAAGAGTAGTCGTTTTGCCGCCAAAAAGCATATAAAGTGACAAAAAATGATGGTGAAAAAGTGAGTGGGCCCTCAGGTCAAGCGAGAAACGAAGTTGAGGCACGTGGCACGACGAGTTGAGGCACCGGGTGCGTAGCGCAACTCAATACTTTCGCTCAAATGCATGCACAACCACCAACTATAGCACAGATTTGAACTTGATCGGGATTTGTGGGTTGCAGAGGATTGTAAGTTGCGGGAATGTGGTTGTTTGTAGTGAGCACACAAATTGGAGAGAGGTGTAGGAGCCATGGCTATTGTAGTGGGATTTGAAAGTGGAAATTAGAATCTTGCATGTTTCAAGCTCAAGCTCGAGAATGAACCCAATGGTAATCACAAATACACCATGATGATTCACCAAGTAAATGAATCACCAACTTGGTTATCATATATGTGTAACAACCAAAGCGGACTCTCAATTCCTATCAACTATACAAACTCTGGACTCTAAATTCCTATCAACTATACAAACTCTGCATTCACCAAGCGCCTTTGCAACACCAAGAATGAACTCCGAACATATCGATCAATTCTGCAGGAGCAAAACCGGACCCGAGGTCAACTTATACCAACTAAAAAGACCCCACATTCATCCACATTCATCGACCGAGTCTCCAACAACAAAAATATTTTATAAAGTTGTTGTCATGCAAAATAAGGAAGGAACACCTACCATTAAACATTTATGGTAATCACTATACTTGAAACATTTATGGTATTCACTATACAGTTCCAACTATTAACAATATTTCCATATTAATGTGGTGTTTTCTAAGCATTATAATAAATATATGAAAATATTGAGGTGACTAGTATAGCCTCACCAAAATCCAAAAAAACATAATTGTACAAATGAGGTACATGAAAGGGTGAAGAAATCTAGAAAACAAGAAAAACCTAGACTCTTTAATTGAAGGGGGTTGTTTGATTATAAGTCCTACCTTACTTTGTTTTCCTGGGTTATCAATATTCAAAGATTCGCAAATTGCTACAAGGTCAAATTTCACTAGATCATAAGTAGCAACTTTCAGGACTAAGGTAAGATATGAAGTGAAATTTGTAAGGACTTAATGGGTTAGGAAGTATGTGTAAAACTAAGATAGTACACGTCACAACAAAGACTACAGATTATGATTTTTTCTTATGTAATTTGTTCATAACCAAATCATCACTTAAATTTATAAGTGACTCAAAGTGAAATTTTTACTAATATTAGAAAGGCAAATTTCAAAGTTTGAGATCTAGGAATTTCTCAAAAAATAATTTGTTTGGATTTCAAAACTCGTAAAGGCACCTAATTACTTGTTCAGTTTGTTCCTAAACCAAAAATGCTTTAACATGATGCATGTTCTACCACAAAATTGTTTTGGAACCTTCTTCTAGAAATAATTTGCATGGTTTTGATTAAAAAAAGCGTAATAAGCCCCTCACAACTTAGGTTAAGAGAACAAATTTAAATGCAATATTCATAATTTGGGTTAAGAAAATATTTCATACTTGTTACATTGCTCACTTATGATTCCTAAACAAACTCATATACAAACCTTAAAAACTACAAAGTTTTTCACAATCGTTTCTCACATTCACTTGTGGATGACAAATATATTTCTTCATTCCTAAACAAACTCACAGTCTTGGACTCACATTCATTTTTAAATGACATCTCTCATCCTCCATTCCTAAACAAACTCACACTCGTGAACTCACATTTAACTCTCAATGACGTTTCTCATCGGGCAAACATTCTCGATTAATTCCTCTATGCAAACTCATACTCATGGACTTACATTCACTTCTCAATGACATTTCGCAACCGTCATATGTGGACATTCATTTCAACTGAATTCTCAATATCAAAACAAAGTCACTTTCAGATATCCATTACTCAATAATGGTACTTAGAACATAGACATTCACTTACATGAATATTCATGTCCTTTCTGTGTATGATTCAAAATTTTCCATATAGTAACAATAATATCATGTTGTGTGATTGAAAAATTCCACAACAACATATTTTAGTTTGCTTATCATTCCAAGGTCTAAACCTTATCAAATCAAATCAGATTACCTACTAGCATGAACAGTGGACACAAAAACGACACAATCAAAATACAAAACTGCACAAATGACTTCATGAATCCTCTGAATCAACTTGTACATCAAATAATGAGAGCTACGAAGATAAACGGTAAATGACACTCTTCACTGCCCCACGACTTTTTAGATCTATTACAAACCGAATTCTTCCTACTCCTTCAAGTGCAGTCTACCATATCCGAGAAAACTTACCTTTAAAAAGTAGGACTGCTCACGGTACCAGACAAGTAATTACCCAGACAAATTCGATCCTCAATCACAGCATTGCCTAACTTCCGGACATCCAAATGTTAATAAACCTCACTCGGGAACAGCTACGTCACCAAGCACGCACATCCACGCATACATATCAGAGAAGTCTGAACTCAATATCAACCCATAAACGAGGAATACGACTTACATATCGGAGAACACAAACGAGAATTCAATAACTTCGGACACAACAGCAACAACGAGAATGATAGAAAGCCTTCATTGATACTATGCTAGATGACCGGTTAAGATGAACGAAATTGGTTATGTATTGAACTGAGAACACTGGAGAACAAAAAGTGACTACACTTTCCTCTGCTCAACCAGAGGTGGAAACTGAAAATGATCTGAAACTGAAATTGTGTCCCAAAATTTGAAAGAATGATACAGAGAGCAGTAATTCCTAAATCAAGATGAGGAGGATACTGATCATACTACTATGCGTAAGTTAAGTGAAACAGCTACTAAATGAGACACTTCTTCTCTACTCAGACCTGGCTGCAAAGCGTTCCACCTTCTTGTCACTAAGGTTGATTCCCACCATAGCTTCGCCAAGGTTCTCGCTCACCTCCGCAAGCACACGGGCATCGTTGAAATGCGTCACAGCTTCCACAATGGCACGAGCACGCTTCGCAGGATCGCCACTCTTGAAAATTCCTGAGCCAACAAACACACCATCGCATCCGAGCTGCATCATCAGAGCAGCATCAGCGGGAGTAGCCACTCCTCCAGCGGCGAAGTTGACGACTGGGAGCCTCCCAAGCTGCTTCGTCTGCCTCACAAGCTCGTAAGGAGCGGAAATCTCCTTGGCGAATGTGAAAACCTCGTCGTCGTCCAAGCTCTGCAATCGCCGAATCTCACCTAAGACCGACCGTGTATGCCGCACTGCTTCCACCACATTACCCGTCCCTGCCTCGCCCTTCGTTCTGATCATCGCCGCTCCCTCTGCAATGCGCCGCAGAGCCTCACCTAAGTTGCGACACCCGCACACGAACGGAATCCTGTAATTGTGCTTGTTGATGTGGTGGGCGTCATCTGCTGGTGTCAACACCTCACTCTCATCGATGTAGTCCACTCCTATCGACTCTAAAATTTGAGCCTCCACGAAATGGCCTGCACGAAAACCGCATACTCAGAATAACCCGAGAAACTGTGGAAGTTGATGTAAGCCCTAAACCCTGTAACCACAACTTAATTTGAAAAAGAGCGGGAGAAGGGATTTGTACCAATTCGAGCCTTGGCCATGACGGGGATGGTGACAGCCTTCTTGATCTCCTTGATCATGGACGGGTCGCTCATCCGAGCAACGCCGCCCTCGGCACGAATGTCCGCCGGCACGCGCTCAAGCGCCATGACGGCAACAGCTCCCGCCTCCTCCGCAATCCGAGCCTGCGCGGCGTCCACTACGTCCATAATCACACCGCCGCGCAGCATTTGCGCCAACCCCACCTTGACGGCATACGACACGGTCTTCTGGCTGCTGTTGTTTTCCAACAACCCGCTGCCGTTGTTGCGGTACACGGCCACAACGCCATTCTCTTCCATAGCTCTCACTCTCCGCTCTCTCACAGACTCTCTGCTCTCTCACACACTCTCTATCTCTCTCGAGCGATGGCACACACGCAATTGAATGGGAATTATTGCAAATGAATGACGGGCAAATGCAAATATCGAGACTTTAAAGCTCCGATCTGCGCGTTACAACTGGACGAGGAGCGGCTGAAGAGACGCTACAACAGAATGCGAGAAGGCTCTGGATGCTTCGGGGCTGCAATGGGGCGAGCAGACGCGGAACGGTTGGGCAGGGCGTCGGGCAGCGGCAGCGCGCGGCGGCGGCTGGTGCCGGCCGAGTGCGAGCGTGCGAGCGGCAGGTGCAATTGGAGGTGGGACGGCCACATCGCAGGCGGATGTGCCCCACGCACGTCCCCACGTTCCCGTGATGCCCTCAGTAGAAAGACAATCCAAATCTGCGTTTCAGTTGCTTTTGTATGTTACTTTTTGCTTTATTCCTTATTCGTTCGTTGTTGCGTTGCAAGCGACAAGGAAGAGTTGTTTGCCATCCTGATGCTCTTATAGATATTAAGGACACTCTACATGGGGAGTCAAGGCCAACAAATCTCCGAACCAATTTACTCATATTTTGAGCCCAATTGGCTCCATGGGCCACTTGGAGAACACATTAAATAATTCATAAATTGGCCATAACTCCCCATGTAAAGTCCCTCGTGCCAATTTCAAGAATTCGACCAAGCACAATAGAGGATTTGGCCATAAATTGGCTCCATCAATGGTTTGGCCCCTCGTGTAAAGCGGCCTGTACATTTGGATTTTGAGGTGAGAAGCAACCATGAATTTCCCTATTGCAACTCCTTGTAAATGCTCCTTACCGCATCTCTACTCTTCGGCTCTAAACTTGATCAAGTTGTTTGGAGGTCTCCTCACCATACAATAATTGTTGATTGATGTTACAAACGTTAATTGCAAACATTAACATTAAATGTCAGATGTCACCAAAGTGTTACAACACTAGTCGTCAAACCATAACACTAATGTGAGAGCATGCAAACTTTCTTGCAAGCAAAAGAATTTATTATTAGAAGTGGAATTGGTGGTTTGAGGAAAATACAATGGACATTGGTTGCAATGGCAACCCAAGGTGAACACTAATCCCAGGAGAGTTGTAAAATAGTGTTATCTACCAAAAGTTACCCATTACACTAATCCCTACTTAACATCAATCTGCAACTCTTGTGTAGTGCAAACATGGTCTTAGGGGACCAATATTTACACCTCGGAGTATACCATCCTTTGTATACATACGATGGTTTACACAATACACATCCCAAAGTAAAATGCCACTATAGTATTCTCATGTCACGTGGGAAAAAAAAAGTCCACATGTGTATACATCACACCTCATTGACACCTTACAGCATACCAAATAGATAGAAACTCTGGTCCTTTCTAAGGGGCCGGCGTGAAGTGTCTGTTCGTAATGCTAATATCCGATGGCCACCGGTCAAGAGGAAATTAGAACAATACTACTTCCCCCTCTCGAGAGTGGACAAGCTAGTTTCTCGCCTAGTTACTAGTGCCTTGAAGATACTTGATATAGTATCCCCAAAGGGCTTACAACATACCACATATAATCAACACCTCAACAATTACCATGGCGTTGTTGTAGGCATTGGGTTTCAAACTCTCATAGACTCCAATTGACAACCTAGTCACGCTCCAAGTCCATCTATACCATCAAATTGCATGTTATTGTACATGAGCGAGCATAAGAGTGAGGGACATAAAAATTCATATTTCCTTTTTCCAAGTAACTTCTACGAATTAAGTGGTGCAATAAAGGGATCTTACAATTGAAATATACCCTCGAAATTGAGTATACCATTAGGATTGAGTATACATCCCTTGTACAAAAATGAGTGCCAGTACACGATTGATTATGCCGCCCTCTTAAAAATCTGGTGTACCCAAGGGTATATTCAACTTTCTTTTGCATTAATGATTCTAAGGCTCTAAACTTCGTCAAGTTCTTTGGAGGTTCAATCTATTGGAGCAAAATGCACTTTGCTTTTGTTGAGGAGAAATGGACCTCCCACCTATGTGAAAAGAAGACTCGAGATGTCTTTTTAGAGGTTGCAAAGACCACGTGGCTGCACACCATTACTCCAATCCTTCTATATTCTAAACTTGGAGATGGAGTTTTAGCTAGGTTTCAGAAGCATTGGCTTCCTACCAATGTTTTTACTAGTAGAGTAGATCTCTTTCTAGAGTGGTATTGCTTTCAACCGGCTCCCCCATGGCTACCTCTTCCTTTCCCTATATTACACGTATATCTACTTGCACTTGTTTCTGCAAACAGACTAGAGTTTATGCATAGATTCTTTCATTCAACTAAAGTGCAAAGGTTTGATGGACATTCGCAAAAGACTTTGTTTAAATTACAAACATTATCATTTATTCGGTCATATTTAAAGTCTAGGAAATAGAATTATCATGTTGTCAAGATCAATATCTACCATTTATGAGTTAATTCCACAAACATTTGCAAGGCACTCATTTTTATGCCACATCTACCTCGGACTAATCGACGAGTTTTATGACCCGATCAAGTTGATGTTACAATGTGAGACAAGCAACATACATTGAAGTGGTCAAAAAAAGTTGACCCGATCAAACATGGAATTGAATCAATGTTCACTATTTCTACAACAAAAAAGTGGGTTGGTCACATACCAGATGCTTGGATATCAAGGAACTAACGGAGAAGGAATATTCTGAAAACTGGGTTGCAGATTTTTGGGGTGCCCCTTTACAATAGAATAATATGATAAATGCTGAATAATCTGTAGACATACAATTGTTTGTGTAATGATCCATCCACTTTTCTCTTTTGTGAAGACCAGCCTCAAACTTTCGGATGTGGCATCATTTCAAAAAGTGCGATAGGTTCATGGCTTACATACGCGAGTGCATGCATCCAACATACGTATGAGGCTATGGAATTGAGTGAACCTGCCTCATGGTAAGGGTAGCCATGCACATTAATTCCTTTGCAAAGTTTTTTTTTTTTTTTTTTTTTTTTTTTTTTTTTTTTTTTTTTTTTTTTTTTTATTAAAGGCTTATGAACATCTTTTAGATAAGCAAGTTATTCAATGCAAATTTCACTTCGTTACATAACTTTCTAGTAGACGATCTTACGTTCTTAACCCGAAAGTCGAAAGGCCCCCAAACTGCCGAAAGTCATCAAAACCACCCTCTCTCAATGCAAGGTGAAAGTTTTCAATTGTTGACGTTATCCCAAGTATGTAACCGTAAGATCTTGTACATAGCTTGTTCACGTACATGTGCGCCAAATCTTAGCTTCAAGTTCCTCACCAATTGTGAGATCGTGATATTCATAGTTGAGAAAATAGTTTTTTTCTCTTCTTGCAGAATGAATATTGAAGTTTTTGTGAACCCAAGAACCAATTTTAAGAGTAAATTTGAATTGTGGCTCTTCACATATTTGTTCCTAAGTAAGTTAGAAAAATGTCTATGCAATTTTTACCCTCATGCGACCTATAAAACCTAAAGAAATGCTTGAATTTTCACATGGAGGTATGCTGAAATTCAGATACAAAGGCATGTCTTTGATTGGAAAAATGGCATGTGCAAAATAAATGGACTGAAGGTCAGAAGGATGATATCATACCTTAAATCCATATGTATATGTACAGAAATCAAAAACTGAAAAAAAAAAAAAAAGTTTGGGTAGGTTTCGACAGATTTCAAATAATGTTTTCAAACTTTGACCATGAATATCTTCTAGACTATCAGTAATTTTGAAGCATGAAATGACTTTTTGGGAAGGTATGGAAAAATCTACAATGAGCAAAGGTTCCAACTTCCTGCAAGCTAAATAGAGTAAATACGAGGCTGATCTGACCTCAAACATCTCGTTTTGAGCTCTTTTCAACTTAGGAGTTAATAGAACAAGAAGTTGTGCATGCATCGTCCTTTAGTTGTGTGTACGAGGGGTGAGGAAGACAAGGGGAAGAGGGTCCAGGAAGTAGAGGGGCCAAGAGGGACACAAGGGAGATAAAGAGAAGTTTGTTTCCAGGATGCGCTTGACTTGAACTTAACTTTCACACATTGTTACAATGTGTATATAAAAGTTTTTGTATAAATCATTGAATTTTTTTTGGGGCTTAAGTAATAACCTGGGAATGGTGAGAACTACCCCAAATAATGCAAAGGGAAATAAAAAAATAAAAGCTTTGCACTTAAATGCATGCCATGTTGTCAAAACATATTGCATCAACCTAAGCTTTTTTACTTCACAAAGTAGACCAATACAAATCTAACTCAAGAAGTAAAGTTGAAAAAGTCACAATGGCAAGCTAACGCAATTTCTAGTAGAGTTACATCTAAAACCTAGCTTACAACAACTTATTTGATTCGCATGCTCCCTCCTTCAACTATTGTAGCTTTCCAACTAGGATGTAATAGATATCTCATGAAGTATACGTTACAATTTGTTTTTTTTAAAAGCCGATAATAACTTATGATGTTAACATCATAAACATTTAAGTCATCCAACAACTTTGTAAGTTTTGATGTAATATCCAATATGAGATATCCAAATCTTGACTTATATCCATGTATTTACAATTGTGGAAGGCCAAGGGCAATCCACACACATCTTGCTAAATCATAAACCTATGCAACCTCCTTGCTAGTTACAATTATCATCAAATAACCTTCACACCCACATTTTTGTATTATATTGTTGATACCATCAATATCAATCACCTCCCATGAATTTTGCTTATGTAAGATTTTTAGGAAGGATTTTATCACCTTTAAAATATTCTTGTATGTAGTATTTTGTTGTCCTTGATTGAATATCTACAAGTTCATGATGCAAAGTATGAGATTTCATTGTCATTAAAACATATCATTTGTGCATTGGTTCAAGTCTCATTCGATATCTAAAAGGATATTTTGTGACTTGTATCCATAAACAAATACTCAATGTTCCATGTATCTTAAAAAATTGAAAACTAAGTGGTAAGTCGGTCCACTTTCAGTTAAACATTTATATGAAAGTAGTTTGTCAACAATTGCATCTCTTTTATTTCTATATTTATCTACCATGCTTACCACCACACAATTGCCAAGTTTTTTAACATTGCAAATAATCATTCCCATGGTGGGTAAGAGAGGTGGCTATTTCCAATCTCTTGTTAATAAATTGAACATATAGATATAACCATTTATATAACCAAATGATATAAATTCTTTTCCGTATATAACCAAATGATATAAATTCTTTTCCGTATGTTTGTAAAGGTGCTACATTGATTGGAAGTTTATATGTATATGACTTGTTGCATTTCATGTCAAATGTTCTCAATCATGTATTGTATACATGTGGATGGAGAAAAACAAGAGGGGCATGGTAGAAGTGTTAAAGTAATCCCAATCGTCGCAATCCCGTGGGACATACATCCCGTGTTTTATTCTTCAATGAAACATCTACATCTTATATCTAGTTTCTTTGGAAGCTTATATATGTTGTGTGCATAAGACAAAGCATCGTATGATTTTGGAATATAGATATATTAAAGTAAGATAAACTCCTTATTATTATATATGTTGTAAAGTGTAATGTTCTTCTTATGCAAAGAAATATACAATCGCTCATTATATTTGGAGTGTACTTTTCAATGAATAAAAAATAGTAAAGACAAAATTTTCACATTTTGTGGTATTTCTAAGCACTTGTATAGCCAACTACAAATAACTACTATATTTTTCGAAAGTGAATAGTTGAATTCTCACTCCATGATATGCATAACGTACATGCTACAACATGGTAGGGTCTCAAAATTAAGGAAAAAGAAAGGATCTAGGCCTCTAGGGTGATTCGTTGAAGGAAGGTGTTGAGTCCACGTATGCATAACGTACATGTTACAACATGGTAGAGTTGGACAATCTTAGAAAAAAGAAGGCTATGGAGTGTTTGGTAAAAGGGATTGTTTCCTTAGAGGTGCTTCTACACTTACCACAAGCCTTGGTTTGGTGGTGAGGGCTCATGGCCCCCAATGAGGAGGTTGTGAGTTCTATTCCCCATGCCCCCGTGGTGCTCACCACTATAGTCCACCCAACTATTGTGGGGGGTACCTTGGACCTTGTTGTATGGGTACCTCAAAGCCCTTTGGGGGAATACTATGTCAAGTATCTCCAAGGCACTAGTAGCTAACTAAAAACTAGCGTAGTTATAGTTTCCCCACTTTCAAGAGGGGGAAGTAGTATTATTCCAATTTTCCCTTGTCCGGTGGCCATCAGGATATTAGCATTACGAACGGACACTTCATTCATTCTTTCCCTCAGAAAGGGACCGGAGTTTCTATCTATTTGCTTCTACACTTTGTTTGCTATTTGTTTAGTATCGACTTCAAACGAGGTCAAGTTTTACCAGAACACAAGAACAACTTCTAAGATGAATTATTTATAAGATTAAGCAAAATTGGTTGTCATTTGATGGAAACAAATATTTGATAGTCAAGATAAATAAGGAAATATGACTTTGGCAATTATGGTTGGTGAAAGATACAAGGGGGTAGGGGACGATTAAGGACAACAAATCTCTAATAGAGAGGGATAGATGGGCCTAGAGACGTCGTTGGGCATGTTAGGTTGTACCAAATAAAGATAGATAGATAGATAGATAGAAACTCCGGTCCCTTTGCAAGGGGCCGGCGTGAATGAAGTGTCCGTTCGTAATGCTAATATCCCGATGGCCACCGGACAAGGGGAAATTGGAACAATACTACTTCCCCCTCTCGAGGGTGGACACTATAACTACGCTAGTTTCTAGCCTAGTTACTAATGCCTTGAAGATACTTGACATAGTATCCCCCCAAAGGGCTTTGAGGTACCCATACAACAAGGTCCAATTGTACCAAATAAAATATAAGTTGGTTTAATTTCTCAAGTGAATCAATGACCACTCTTTTGTATATTAGCTTCTGAAAGGAGCTTTTGGAAGTTCAACCGTATTAAGTGGAGTATCAAATTTTAGTTTTTTTAAAATTTTAAATCTTTGTGAGTGTTGGGAATTTGAAAATCTTTGAGAGATTCCAACTCTTATAAGAAGGGGATTTATGGTTTAAAAGTATGAAGCATCCTAGGTAGACTTCTAAACTTTAACCAAATTTTTATTTGTTATATGTAACTTGTTCAGAACCAAATTACTACTTCAACTTAGGAGTGACCTTAATTGAAACCTTGAAAAATATTATTACAAGGGTTGACCTCCAAACCACGGAGCAAGCTACAATGAATTTAATCAATCCTATTTGTTTTCTTGTCAATAATTGAGATTTCGGATGTTTTCTAAATGTTTAACCCCTAAACTTGCCGAATGTCGAAATATGACATTTTGGATGTAACTTTAAAAAGCCATAACTTCTTCATACATAGCAGGATTGCAGCTGTGCGAGCAGTGAGCAGAAACCGATGAGCAGTGAGCAGACTTTTCCGCTCATTGAGCAGATTTTTAATGACTATTTTAACATTTGGAAGTCATCAAAGTGTATCCAAATTTTGGAAAAAAAGATAAAGAAGTGGTGTGCAATTCCGTGGGAAGTCCTAAATCCGTGGTAATGGAGGTCAAAATCATTTCGATAATAGAGTGTTGCATAGCGAACATTAGTACTTCGTGGCACCGGCTAGTAGTTCAGGTCATTTGGAAATTGTAATGGAGGGACCAAATTAGGGCTGACGTCATCAATTAGACGAGATTTTTAGTTTTGGGTCTAGGGGTTGCGAGGCGTGCTCTCTTGTATTGGCCACGCTGCTGGAGGTGTATCTCCGACGTTGCCTGCTACTGCTACTTTGTGCCATCAATACGCTGACTCAGGGCATATTTTCTTGGAGAGTACCTCAGACTCAAATATCAACACGGTGACAATCAAGAGTGTTTGTTTTTCCATGTTTAGCACTTGCCACTTGGTAACTAGTGTTGGATCTGGTAGAATGTAACGATGATCAAGAATAGTGAGGGCGTGGGTTGTGGTATAAGAGTGGGAATGTGTGAACATTATGTGGAGTTCAGGGATGAGGCGATTTAGACAAAGGTAAGTCAAATATTCAGCTCATTTGTGAATGTTCATTTGAGTTCGGAGTTGTTAGTTCTCTGAGAATTTTGTATTGTGGACAGGTCCGCAGTGGATGCAAGTTATGAAGCCCGTATTGTGGGCTTACAACAAGTCGGCTTGTTCTATGTAAGCAATCACAGGCAGATAGAAATAGCTTAAATGTTGAGAAGATGCATTGTCACCTCACAATGAATTGAAATCTGATTGAGTATTGTTTGGGGGAGAGCAATCTAAAAAATAGTGGTAGAAATCTGATGTACATGCTTGAGATGTGAGGATCAATGTAAGGAATTATTTATGGTAATCAAGAATAAATGCTATGGTAAGGTAGCCGTCAGCCACATTGCTGTCAGTCGCCCTCGAAGCATGCATCGATGTGACAGCCACCTCTCCCATGCTCATCTCCGACATGTCAATCTCGCACATTCGGCGTACCATAGGCTGGTCAATAGCATGTGCTGGCTTTCAGTTTTGTGGAGCGGTTGTTGCGGCTCTCATTGTCTGGTTAAGGCAGAAAACTTGACTCTGGATTACAGTCAATACGATTTGGGCGACTCATCGGTTTGCGTTGTTTATGTTGGTAATCCAGCATTACTAGTTGTGCTCGAATTTGAATTGGACTTCTTCACATTCTTCGTGTACTTAGTTGGTCGAAATTTGGGAGAGGGGTCAAGCCGCAAGCGCAGTTGCTGCTCGACATAGAAACTGTTAGAACTGTAGCGAGCGCAGTAAGGATCTTGTGATAGATGGTCGATTGTCGAAGTAGGTCGTAGAACCTTTTTACTCGCACTTGAGATACTGGATGGTTGATTGACGATGTGTGAGTAGCAGTCCGGTTCACTTAGAAGCTCGGTTTGTGTTTGTAGGTACTTATTTTGACAATGGCGGAGAGGACACTGACATGCACGACTTGCGGGGAAGAAATAGAAAGTTTGGACGACGTGGATTTTCCTACGGGACTCGACGTTGTAATGTGTGTGGTATGCGTGGCATTTCTGGAGCATCGGATCGAGAGGAGCATCGATGTTCACAAGCCTGTAAGTACGTCTTGTAGTTCACGTAAAAGAGTGGTGAGGTTTGAGTTCGATTAATTGTGAGGTGCTTATGATTTGGAAGTGGTTATGTGTAGGCGGTGGATGTCGATATGTGCTATTCGTGTGGAAAGACAGACAATCTCATCGTTTGCAATTGATCGTTGTCGCCACCGCCTGCGTTTGATGCTATCGGTGTGCTTGGTGGTGGCAGCGCAAGAACGGTGAGTGGGAGTAGAACCTTGTTATAAATCTCGCGGTCCCCCTCGAGAGCGGGAATGTTGCGGTTCAGTGACCGAGCTGCCTGTACTGATGCGTCTGGGGTCAGACAAGAAGTAAACTTAGTTACACTCTTTGAACTCAATAACCCATTTTAAGAAGGAAAGTTGCAATTTACATCAGAAATTTCATCCGATCACTTACATGTTGCAGCTGCGAAGTCCATTACAAAGCCCCGCTTAGGACACATCCCATGAATGAGGGGCTCAGGGGCTTGAAGAAAAGTTCAGTGCCCTGTTTCGGACCCCACCATGGCTTGCCATCCGACTTCTTTCGAAGAATACTGTGCTCGTCGATGGCATTGAACAGCATGTCTTGCTTGTACATGTCGAGGGCTGGTGTAAATGGATTGAGCTTGATGTCGAGCTGGGTAGGTTGACGTCGACAAGTAGATGGCAGTGCTCGCACCATAACGATGGCCTTGGAGATATAGGTCTGCACATAATATAAAGTCAGACGATATGATTTAGTACTGACACAAGAAGCTGTTATGGATAATAAAGTCAATCATCTCTTAAATAAAGTCCATATAAATCCTAAATTTACAAATTTGAAAATTCTTGCGTATCATTTTGTTCTATGCCTTTAATTTACTGCTAATTAACTTTAATCACAATTTTGCTAAATTTGTAATTGTAAAATCATGTTCCAAGTAACTTTAAGCCAATTTTAGAGAATTGTCACAACTAATGTGTAGAAAAAGTGATAATAAAATAAACTTTGGGAAATTACAATTACTTTTATTATAATTGTGTAATGACAAAGTAGATAGATAGATAGAAACTCCAGTCCTTTCTAAGGTAATGATAAAGTATATATTAAATATTTAAAATATGGTATAATTTATGACATTGTCATAAAGTATCTTAATTTTTACTTAAATTGTAGAAAATTACTCAAGTCTAAGCTGATACAATTTTATTGTACCTTATACTAACTGTGGAAAATGAGAACTATAAACAAAAAGTTAAATTTAGATTACGTAGTTGAAATCACCAAAATAGTTCTATAAGGGTGTAATTATAGTTTATTGGAGTTTACAAGGTAACGAGGTGATTACATTTTATTGGAGTTGACGAGGTAACATGCCTGAGGTAATAAGAAGGACTGACAACTCGTTAGCTAGAGCAGCAGATCAGTCGTAGGAGCGGCATGCAGCTACTATTAAAACCTAGCCTTGGCTGAGCGATGGCCGACGCCCTGAAACCATGTGTGCGGCCCATCATACGGCGCTGAAGGTTGGTCAAAACCGGAGGAGCCTCTGCCAAGAGGGGAGGAGCCTGTACAAGGGAGAGGAGAATCTCTGCCAGCACCGAACGAACCTCTATTGCCACCGAACGAGCCTCTATTGGCACCGATTTCCTCGCCTCTGCCGGCACTAGTTCTACCTCACCTCTACCGCCACTGGTTCCCTTGCCTCTGGCGGCACCAATTCCCTCGCCTCTGCTAGCACCAGTTCCCTCGCCTTTGTCAGCAATAGTTCCCTCGCCTCTGTTAGCACCAGTTCCCTTACCTCACCTTTGTCGGCACTAGTTCCCTTGGCTCTGCTGGTACCAGTTCCCTCGCATCTGCTGGCACCAGTTCCTTGGCCTCTGCTAGTACCTGTTCGCTCGCCTCAGCCGGCACGACCTTCCCTCGCCTCTGCTAGCACGGCCTAAGCGGGCACCATTGGGGCATTGCTTCGCATCAATTGCTTTGCTACATTGAATTTTACGCTAGGTTTCACACTAGGTTACATTTTGGTTCTATAAAATTTTGAAGAAAACATGTACTCTTTCTTTTAGTACTATTCTGCATTAATCTTGAATATGAGGTATTATGACTCAAAGTCTAGATCTACATGGCCTACAATAAGTCAATTTCAAGATTGTATGGTTGAGATGTAAATAGCTTCCCTTACACTTTCATCTACAACAGATTTTGAATATTTTGATTTCTAAGCTAACAAAAGGTTAAAATTTTTAAAAGTTGATAATAACTGTTCAATTCCCAAACAAGGTTAATGGTATCATGGCTTCTCAAAGTTGCCCTTCGTCTTCTAAGGGGATAGCGGTTGTGGGCTAAAACCTTTTCTGAGCACAATGCACGCCATGTCTTCAACCCATCTTGGAATTTTCTGAGATATCTACAACTCAGAGAAGACTTGAAACGGAATCCAATCCAAAAAAACTTCAACACATTCTACCACTATCTGATAAAGATTTGATGGCTCGTCATTGCTCTAAGTGTTCTGAGGGGATGGCAAGTCTCAGCTAAGTCCTTAACCAACGACAATGCAATGAGATTTTGTAGAAAAATAGAAGACTTAATCACAGATGCAACAAAACAAATATTGTTTAATTCCAACACCGGATGAAGATTTGGTGGCTTGTCAAAGTTGCTCTAAGTGTTTTAGAGGGATGGCAAGTGCCAGCTGAGGCCTTGTCCCACCACAATGTGTGCCATTTCCTCAAGGAATTAAGAAAGGCGATAGAATTTTCTAGACAAATATAAGACTTAATGTGAGATTTAAAGAAAATAAATTGTTCAATTCCGACATTGGCTGAAGATTTGGTGGCTTCTCAAAGTTGCTCTAAGTGTTCTAGGGGGATGGCAAGTGTCGGCAGAGGCCTTGTTCCACCACAATGCGTGCCATTTCCTCACGGAATTAAGAAAGGCAATAGAATTTTCTAGACAAATATAAGACTTAATGTGAGATTTAAAGAAAATAAATTGTTCAATTCCGACATTGGCTGAAGATTTGGTGGCTTCTCAAAGTTGCTCTATGTGTTCTAGGGGGATGGCAAGTGCCAACAGAGGCCTTCTCCCACCACAATGCATGCCATTTTTTGAAGGCATTTTGGGATGCAATGAGATTCTGAAAACTTAGAAAAGACTTAATGTGCAACGCAACTCCTTAAATTTCTTTCGATTCCGACATTCGATGAAGATTTGGTGGCTTCTCAAAGTTGCTCTATGTGTTTGAGGGGGATGGCAAGTGGCGGCAGAGGCCTTGTCCTACCACAATGCATGCCTTTTTCTGAAGGCATTTTGGGATTCAGTGAGATTTTGACAACTTAGAAGACACTTGATGTGGGTTGCAACCCATCAAATTTTGTTCAATTCCGACACCGGATGGAGATTTGGTGGCTCCTCAAAGTTCCTCTATGTGTTCTAGGGGGATGGCAAGTGGCAGCAGAGGCCTTGTCCTACCACAATGCATGCCTTTTTTTGTAGGCATTTTGGGATGCAATGAGATTCTGACAACTTAGAAGAGACTTGATGTGGGATGCAACCCAACAAATTTCGTCCAATTCCAACACTAGATGGAGATTTGGTGGCTTCTCAAAGTTGCTCTATGTGTTCTAGGGGGATGGCAAGTGGCGGCAGAGGCCTTGTCCGACCACAATGCATGCCATTATTTGAAGGCATTTTAGGATGCAATGAGATTTTGAAAACTTAGAAGAGACTTAATGTGCGATGCAACTTCTTAAATTTCGTTCAATTCCGATACCGGATGGAGATTTGGTGGCTTCTCAAAGTTGCTCTATGTGTTCTAGAGGGATGCCAAGTGGCGGTAGAGGCCTTGTCCCACCACAATGCATGCCATTTATTAAAAGCATTTTGGGATGCAATGAGGTCATAGCAACCTAAAGTAGACTTGATGCAGGATGCAACCCAACAAATTTCGTTCAATTCCAACACCGCATGGAGATTTGGTGGCTTGTCAAAGTTGCTCTATGTGTTTTAGGAGGATGGCAAGTGGCGGCAGAGGCCTTGTCCCACCACAATGCATGCCATTTCCTGAAGACATTTTGAAATGAAATGAGATTTTGACCACTAAGAAGAGACTTGATGTGCAATGCAACCCAACAAATTTTGTTTAATTCCGACATTGGATGAAGATTTCGTGGCCTCTCAAAGTTGCTCTATGTGTTTGAGGGGGATGACAAGTGCCGGCAAAGGCCTTGTCCTATCACAATCCATGCCTTTTTTTTAAGGCATTTTGGGATTCAATGAGATTCTGACAACTTAGAAGAGACTTGATGTGGGTTGCAACCCATCAAATTTCGTTCAATTCCGACACCGGATGGAGATTTGGTGGCTTCTCAAAGTTGCTCTATGTGTTCTAGGGGGATGGCAAGTGGCGGCAGAGGCCTTGTCCCACCACAATGCATGCCTTTTTTTGAAGGCATTTTGAGATGCAAAGAGGTCCTCACAATCTAAAGTAGACTTTATTTGGGATGCAACCCAACAAATTTCTCTCAATTCCGAAATTGGATGGAGATTTCGTGGCTTCTCAAAGTTGCTCCATGAGTTATAGGGGGGTGTCAAGTGCCGGCAGTGGCCTTGTCCCACCACAATGCATGCCATTTCCTCAAGGAATTTTATGATGCAATGAGATTTTGACAACCTAGAAGAGACTTGATGTGGGATGCAACCCAACAAATTTCGTTCAATTCTGACACTGGATGGAGATTTGGTGGCTTCTCAAAGTTGCTCTATGTGTTCTAGGGGGATGGCAAGTGGCGGCAGAGGCCTTGTCCGACCACAATGCATGCCATTTCCTCAAGGCATTTTGGGATGCAATGAGAATTGGACAACTTAGAAGAGACTTGATTTGGGATGCAACCCAACAAGTTTCGTTCAATTCCAACACCGGATGGAGATTTGGTGGCTTCTCAAAGTTGCTCCATGTGTTCTAGGGGGGTGTCAAGTGGCGGCAGAGGCCTTGTCCCACCACAATGCATGCCATTTATTGATGGCATTTTGGGATGCAATGAGGTCATAGATTCCTAAAGTAGACTTGATTTGGGATGCAACCCAACAAATTTCGTTCAATTCCGACACCGTATGAAGATTTGGTGGCTTGTCAAAGTTGCTCTATGTTTTCTAAGAGGGGGATAGCCGGCGCCGGCAGAGGGGTGGTTGGTGCCGGCAGAGGGGTGGTTGGTGCCGGCTGAGGGGTGGTTGGTGCCGGCTGAGGGGTGGTTGGTGCCGGCACAGGGGGTGGTCGGAGTTGGCTAGAGGGTGTTTGGTGCCGGCTTGGGGTGTTTACTTACAACTTTATAGTGGGTACTTTATACGAAGGGATAATTAGTGTCCTCTTCTAGGTGCCCATATGTTTTCCTTATTTGGCACTTACCACCCCATACTTGTTACTAATGACCGCTAAATTGCTCTAATTTCCTCATAGAGAGCTCTAATCACCCCAAGCTGGCACAAAACATCCCCTAGCGGTTACAAAAACCCCCTTGCCAGCACAAAACACCCCCTCGCCGGCGCCAACTACCCTCTACCGGCACCAACCACTCCTCTCCAAGCACCAACCACCCTTGTGTCGGCACCAACCACTCCCATGCTGGCGCGGACTAACCTCCTCTTAGAAAACATCTAAGCACCCCTATGCCGGCACCAACCACCCCTATGCCAGCACCAACCACCCCCATGCCGGCGCCGGCTATCCCCCTCTTAGAAAACATAGAGCAACTTTGACAAGCCACCAAATCTTCATACGGTGTCGGAATTGAACGAAATTTGTTGGGTTGCATCCCAAATCAATTCTACTTCAGGAATCTATGACCTCATTGCGTCCCAAAATGCCATCAATAAATGGCATGCATTGTGGTGGGACAAGGCCTCTGCCGCCACTTGACACCCCCCTAGAACACATGGAGCAACTTTGAGAAGCCACCAAATCTCCATCCGGTGTTGGAATTGAACGAAACTTGTTGGGTTGCATCCCAAATCAAGTCTCTTCTAAGTTGTCCAATTCTCATTGCATCCCAAAATGCCTTGAGGAAATGGCATGCATTGTGGTCGGACAAGGCCTCTGCCGCCACTTGCCATCCCCCTAGAACACATAGAGCAACTTTGAGAAGCCACCAAATCTCCATCCGGTGTCAGAATTGAACGAAATTTGTTGGGTTGCATCCCACATCAAGTCTCTTCTAGGTTGTCAAAATCTCATTGCATCATAAAATGCCTTGAGGAAATGGCATGCATTGTGGTGGGACAAGGCCTCTGCCGGCACTTGACACCCCCCTAGAACACATGGAGCAACTTTGAGAAGCCACCAAATCTCCATCCGATGTTGGAATTGAACGAAATTTGTTGGGTTGCATCCCAAATCAAGTCTACTTTAGGTTGTGAGGACCTCTTTGCATCTCAAAATGCCTTCAAAAAAAGGCATGCATTGTGGTGGGACAAGGCCTCTGCCGCCACTTGCCATCCCCCTAGAACACATAGAGCAACTTTGACAAGCCACCAAATCTCCATCCGGTGTCGGAATTGAACGAAATTTGTTGGGTTGCATCCCACATCAAGTCTCTTCTAAGTTGTGAGAATCTCATTGCATCACGAAATGCCTTGAGGATAGGGCATGCATTTTTGTGGGACAAGGCCACTGCCGGCACTTGACACCCCCCTAAAACACATAGAGCAACATTGAGCAGCCACCAAATCTTCATCCAATGTCGGAATTGAATAAAATTTGATCACACATACCTTCCCCTTTTACTTGTTTTGGATTTAAAATTTGTTTTATTGGTGAAGGAATGTAATCTTAACTCAACTCTAACTGGGGTAGTAGTTTGGTTTTGGAATTGAAAGTGAAGAGAGAAGGCAAATCACTTCGATCATGTAGTGTATTTAGCCGATGGTACGTGTGACCACGAGCAAGATTTTCATGTGTGGTATGGCCAATATTACAAAATTGCGATTGTTTTCTTGTCGGCACTAATTGATATCTATGCTGAAGTTTCAATCGAGGGTATTGCATGAGCATGGACAAGTGTGACCATATCTGTTGAATGAAGATATTTTGCGCGTCAGTCTCTATCAACGTTCTTACTTGGCTGCAATATATGGCATCATTCATGAGTAACATTCTTACGTGCAATACGCGGCATCATAAGTAAGGGTTGAGATCTAAGTTTCAGCACATAGTGGGACTAATTTACTCACAAGGGACAACAATACTGGACACTGAGCACATCTTCCCAAAAGTGATCAATAAAGAACTGTAACTCAATTGTGTTCGTCCAAAGTATTGCCAACTGCACCAAAACAAATATTTTGAAAACTGCATCTGACAAGCCTCCGGCTCATTATTTTCGTGGCCGTACTCTTTCACAGTATTTGTTTCGACTTCACTGTGCTCATTTGAAACTGTCTCACTTCATCAGAACCACGAACCAAGAGGGTATTTTGCAACAATGAAAATAAATTACGAACTAGGAGGGCGTTTTCTAACAATGGAAAAAAATTGTTGGCTTGATATAATGGTATTACTGAATCAGAAAGGAATTCATGTTTCAAAAATTACAAATTACGGACCATGTCTCCCTGTGAACGTGGATGGACATCCGCAGTATGCTATCTCAAATTGTAGGGCTGGAGACCATGCTGTGCCGGCAGTGCGAGGTTGCTATCGGCAGGTGCAAGGCCGGTGTCGGCAGGTACTTGGCCGGTTCTAGCAGGTACTTGGCCGATCCAGCAAGTGCGTCCTTAGTGCCAACAGGTACGTGGCCGCTCCGCCGGAGCCGTTGTGGTGCGGGAAGTTGCCAGTGTGGTCTCGGTGCCGATGACGCCGGATCGCGGTGTGGAGCCGGTGTCGTTGAGGAGCCGGCACGTACAGGCGGTACAGCGAGGTGTCGGTGCCTATGTGGTGCCACGAATTGCGTCGCTCGTGTGCTGGTGTCAGCAGACCCTTTGCAAGTGCCGGCACGGTCAGGTACGACACATCCAATAGCATTGACCAGCGGGATCTCATGACAATGTTGTTGCACGTTGGTGGGACAGGCGGGGTCCGATGATGATGGTGCGCATATTCGTTCCTAGTGCTTGCACATAGAAGCACCGATTGACTCCTACCTCCAACTGAATCCTTGTGTAAGGTGTCTCTCGAGTCCATGCGCCAACACCACCATCCTTGTTATAGACACTGCACCGGCTCTACCACCAGCGTCACTGTGCCAACAGTGTCAACTACCGCTCGTACTCGCTACTGCTCGCATTCGGCACTGCCGGCCCTTACCCGCAATCGCTCCCACGCGCCACTGCCTGCACTTTTTCCATACTCGTGGAGTCCTGAGTCTCGGCGTGCCGGAGTCCTTGCAATGACCCGATTCTTAGCGCGCGTGCTGTGTCCCGAGCCCCCCGCTTGCTGTGACCGGAGTCCTGGCTTGCTCGTGGTGTCCTAAGTTCCGGCGTGCCCGCTAGATCCCCAATCCTGGTGCGCTTGCAATAACCTGACTCCTTGCGCCCGCTAGGTCCCCAATCCTGGCGCGCTTGCAATATCCTGACTCCTTGCGCGCGTCATGTGTCCCATGTATTGGCTTGCCCCCATGTCGTGAGCCTCCGCGAGCTAGCTGTGACTGGAGTCCCGGCTTACTCTCGTTGTCCTCAGTTTTGGCGTTTCCGCTGCGTCCGAAGTCCTCGCAGGCTTGCAATGACCGAAGTCTTGAGTCTCGGCTTGTCCCGCATGTGCCGAGTCCACGAGCGCCCTTATAATGCCCAAGTCTTGGTGCGCGTGTTGAATCCTGTAACAGGACGGAATTGTAAACAAAGAGCTAATCTTTGAGCAGGACGCAGCGTGGAAGGACCCGCACTCCCGGCAACGTGGGACAATTTTTGGGCAGAGCAACGTAATATTGAAAACATGTGGCTGCACCGAAGGGAAGTCTTGCGAGGCTGACCTACATTGTTATGTCAACCACTATCTAAATAAATGCTTTGTGTGATCAATTAGCTTCAAACATTGTGCAAGTCATGCTGTGTAAATTATGAATTCATTCATTGCAAATTGTTTATTTTCTATTGAGACTATATTTAACATATTCAAAACAACTACATAAAATGGAACTTCAATGCAGCAAAGCAACTTCACCTGAAGAAAACCCAGGAAACAAATTTGAATAAGCCTGCGACCGTGGCCGTATGTATAACCCTGATGCTTGTCTCGATACAAGTGAGTGCCCAACTGCCCATAACGGTCAGCACAAACAAAACCGGTGTGAATGCGTGATCACAATTGCGACCCCAAGTTGAGAAACGAGAATTGTTTAAGGCACAAGTTGAATTTGAGTCTAGAAATGTTAGAGGTCGAGCAAACACTCAAACCACTACGGCACTACATGAGCCGGTAGTGTTTGCATAAGAACTTGCAGAGTACAACTCCGAGCTTCATTCCCTTGAAGTGCTTGCCCTACCAGTCCTTAAAATTAAGAGAAGAACACAAAGTCAATAGGAGCACGAATCAAAGACCACGACCAGTTATAGTAGCGATTCAACGGAGACCAGATCGAGGCCATCGCCACCATCACAAGGACAAGAGAGCTGAGAGCCAAACCGCGAGGAGAAGAGGCAACAACACTTTGCCATGTCAGAATGCAAGTTGGAATGTTGGAGATGAGGGCGAGGCAAGTGTGGGATTACAGTTCGATGTGCCAGTACATGTTGACAACGCAGGAGCGTGTATGCAAGCCTGTCACGCTGCCACGAAGTCAACATTAGCTGAGGACTAGTTTCGCATGCCTCGCTCTTTTCAACACATTCACAGCCTTGCCGATGACTATCTTAAATTGTATAAAATATCTTCACATCCGTTCTCTCACATCTCAAGCATAAGATAGATGTACAGGTAATGTTTTTGACACTAAGCTTTGAAGCCGCACTATAATCTAATTACAAAGTTCCGTGATATGTTCAATCCAAGAAGCCACTCTTTACGGTCCATAAAGTTTTTGTGAGTACAAAAACGAAAAAAAAAACATCTCCTTCGCCTTCACCTATTATATACTAAAATCTAAGTGTGAAACCAATGAGGTCTAAAACCACTCAATTTGTTTTATCACATTCTTCTCCCATTCCATGCGCACGTGATTAGAGTGCAAGCATTGGCGGAGGGTGCCGGGGCTGGTTGCAAGGGACATTTGGAGGGTGCCAGCGGTGGATGCGCGGCCCCTTTCACGGCCACTGGCGGGACTTTGTGGGTGCGGGGGAGAGGTCGTCGTTGCAGGAGACATTTTGAGAGTGACGGCGGTGGATGCGCGGCCCCTTCATTGGCCACTGCCGGGACTTTGCGGGAATGTCGGGTTCTCAGACGGCCACATTGCCCAGACTTGGGGAACACCACTTATGAATGTCGGGACTTATAAAGTGGTCGCACTTGCAGAATTGCCAAACTCTTATGACGTCCGGCACGTGCTTAGACTGGCCGGGTAGGCGCGTGCCAAGGCTGACCAAATGCTGGGACTGACCGCCTGCTGGGCCTGACTCATGTACGGGCATGCTAGGGCAGTTGCGTTAGCTCTTATACACTTAAAAAGCTTTCAGGCTGCATTCACCGCCCGGATAGCGTCCACCTCTGTACCAAAGGTACATGTGACGACGCTTTCATTTCCATCTCAAGTCCTGACACGCTTATCCGAAAATTTGATTTTGCCTCCAGAAGCAAATGCTCTCTGAAATGCAGTTCTAAAACCAGCTTCGTACGAATGGTAGTGTCCCCAATATCGCAAATATATTCTTAGCTGGAAGGAATTGATTTGAACCTGCTGCTATGGTAACACTTTTCTCTCTCAAAGGCCACATCAACAAAAACACAAGTCGCTTAGAGTGGTAAATATCCAATCCACAAACACCATCATTCGGACCCACTGCTCTCAATGCTTTTACTCAAGCGGCCCCGCATATCGCTCATGTCGTGAGGCTCTTCTACTATGGCGCTTGCCACAATGCTACAGCAGCATGCTATATATTTGATCCAGTTGTGTGTAGAGGAGGAGTATATATGGAACTCAAGAGGCTGCCATCTTCACCCTGCTCTCTTGTCAGCAGCTGCATTGACCTTGTGCAGTGACTGATCGAGAGGCACATGAGGTCGGCATCATGAAGACGATGAAGCCTGCAGTGGTGTTGCTCTTGCTGGCTTTGGTGGCCATGCTTGCCATCCAGACTGCTGCCACAGGTGGCTCAGGCAATGATAAGCACGATTCTGGTTCTGGTTCCGATTCCGGATCCGGTCACGGAAGCGGCGGTGCTGATGGCCACTAGATATGAAACCTCGCTCAGAAAGCAGAGGAGTATAAAGATGACATTCTCACATGAAAGGACATGAACAACTCACTTTGAACTTCGATTCGTCCCCAACAATTGTGACTAGAATGTGTCTTTGTACAAAAACGCAGCGGACTAGCGGTAGACTTGAACTTTAGAGCATGGGGTCAAGCAGTCAAGCAGGGGTCCTCGGCAATGCCGAAGTCTGTAATTCGTATTTAAAAATTTCAGCACAATTATTCAAAGCCAACTCTGATTTCAAATGTGAGTCGTGGCCATACAACTACTATAACTATCAAACAACTAGTCATAGTTGGAATAGTCTCAGAATCACTGCTATTGCAAACTTGCGATCAAGAGCTTCTGAAGTGAATTCTACAAGATCCTCCCAAATCGTCTGTAGTCGCAGTATTTCATACGCATTGCAGCTAAAGCACCCCCAATTCTTGCCCGTCATGTCCTTCAGGTAGTCGTCTCCCTTGTTCCGTGCTATACACGCTGCACACTACACCTTGTTACAACAATCACACGGGATCACAAACTCAACTCCCCCACACCAATTGCATTGCTCATCATCGTACTAGGAGTTCTTTGTGAATACAACGTCGCCCAGCAAAAGTTTGCACAAAATGCAAATTCCAACACCAAGATGAGGATGCTCCATCAAACAAGCACGGATTTTTCTCTCTCCACAAGCAGTGCAGGAATACAAATACAAAGGATCGAAATCGGCTGCATGCCTCGCCATTTGATCGACTTCAACAGTGCAAGACTAACAAACTTCGAATGAGAGATGGCCCAAGAGTCTGAGCTTTGAGATGCTGGCTTTCCTCCCAAAAAGTTCTTGTATAAAACGAGAGCAAACCGGATTGCCTTGATTTTACATTAGAGTCCCATCCATCCGCACCAACCCATCGACCCATCACCCGCAGCGCCGACAGCACCGGCAACACCAGCAGCTTCTTTGCAGAATTGTACTCTGAAGGCACCGACATTCCTATGAATTAAAAACCGACACTGCACTGCACTGACACGATTTCTCATGACAATCGACCTGATTTCTCTTACATTTTCACGAGAAATCAAATCACTCGAGCATCCTTTCCTCCCATCTGTACCAGCACATCACAATGAGCACGGACATGGCACAGCTACATGGGACGTTAAAACCGACACTTCGACACTCTTTATGACACAAACCATCCCCTCTCATGCATGGCCATGTTAGAATAGAACATGAGCACCAACATCTTGTACCAAGACCATGTTGTTTACTTCACCAACGTCAGGGTCCCATGACATGTTTGGCCGGATTGGTCGGCGAGATTGATTTTTTAAAAACGATGATGCTGGGACCGGCCTCCATACGTAAAATAAGAAATTTGTTTCAGCTCAAGGACCCTCCAATTCAGCATTTCAGAGGTGCCGAAGTGTGAGCTTGTCGGTAGATCGTATAAATTGCAAAATTCACGCAGTGCCCTCCACTTTCATTCAGCCCTCAAAATCAGCTGAGCCGAAAACTTTCTATGCCCTCCACTTTCATTCGGCCCTCAAAATCAGGCTCGGCCCTAAAGGGTTAAGAGGAAAACAACGGATTCATCGAGGCAATTCGCCACGGTTGAAGGGTTGGAAATGGAATTTAGACCTTACAACCGTGGTGAATTGCCAATTGGTCTAAATTACAATTCCAATTCACCACGGTTGTAGGGTCTAAATTGTTATGTACCGGCACCGTTCCCACGGTTATAGGGGTACACTCATACAAATTTTGTTCGAATAAAATCATTTTATATTCACTTTTGGACCAGAATATTCCCTCGAAATCTGCTCACTGAGCGTAAAAATCTGCTCACTGCTCACCGCTCACCGCTCACCGCTCGCACCGTAATCACATTGTCATACATAGTCCGTTTTGGATCAATTCGCCTAGGTTCCAAATCAAGTCTAGTTCGTGTGGTAAAAATTGCATACACATTTAATAAAGTAACTCAATGGCATGCATTCTAGTGAAAGGAGCTCTTGTCTTTCGGTTTTCAAATATGGGGCACATTTTACCATTGCAAGCCAGTTATGTATACCCAATTTGATTTTTCATAATTTTTTAGCATAAGTATGTTCTCAAGACAAAATTCAATAAAATTAAAGTTGAAAGATTGTTAATTTGAATAATTTAGATATTGGATTTGCGATGATGTTAAAAAATACATAGTTTTTGAGAAGTTGTGTTTCCTTCATCCACAGTTGGATTTCAAATTCATTTGCTAGATTGGAGTGTAGTATGACCCTAGTTATAGTGGTAGAAACCTTAAACCCATCCAAGATGTAGGAAGGCATAGCATGCATTTCAGTGCAAGGGCTCTAGTTTTGCACATTCTTTCTTTTATAAATTCGAGGAAATTTTCACCATTGCAAGGCTATTGTTTGAGCTAAGAAAAATTTTCGACGTGTTTTTTTTGAGCAAATGTGCTATTGAGATAAAAGTAAACATCTTGTGGTTGATAATTTTTTCATTGCAATAAGTCTATTGGTTGCAATTTAACTTTAAAGATGAAAATGTTGAGATTTTGTGATGTTTTTTGAGTTCTAATATGTTAAGATCTTGCATTTCAATGAGGCCTCATGACTCAAAATTTGACCCGATCGATCGCAATGGAGGTGTTGTTGCTTGGGCAGGAGCGGAAGAGGAGATACAGTCTCCTAATTGCTTGCGACCGCAATTGAAAAATCTACACAAAACCGCAATGCACAATTTTCATTGACACGCACAGAGAATGCTCCTCCCACCAATTCAGGACCGGCCTTGCTATGTTTCGACCAGTATTCCAAGTTAGAGCTATAGTGGCCAAAAAAGAGTGTAAAAGCCCGAGGGCTTTCTTGGGCGTTTAAGGGTTAAAACAAAGAAAAAAAAAGCAAAAATACTAAGTCATGATGAAAAATTTAACCTTTTCTTTAAAATTCTCAACAACTAATTAAAAAATAAATCAACTTGCAAGATGTACTAAAAGCACGTGACATGCACCAACAAACACACAATAAAAATATAGTTTCATTGACCTTGCTCTTTCGGGGAGTATACATAAAATATCAAAAATGAGTTTAGGGGTTTGACTTGGAGAGAAGACTCAAGTGACTTTACGGGCGCCGGAAGAGGGAATCAAAAGCAAGCAAGCAAGGAAAGGCGAGTTTGTACAGGAAATGATTAGCTGTGCCACGCCGTCCACTAGATTTCCTGGTCAACTGTAGATTCCAGGTGTCCTCCATTGCCATGCCTACTTCTCAAATCTACGCTGTACGAACATTTTGCCCCTTCTTTCTTCCCGAATCCCCTCCGTCTCCCGCTTGGCGATGGCGCTCATCACCATCCCTCCCCGTTTTGCTAGCTTCTGGATCTCGATCTCCCCTCCCCTTGCTCTTTCTCTTTCTCTTCCTCTTTTTTTGTAAGCGCCCCGTAAGCTACCGCATTCCTGACTTATTCTATAATCGCTCCTGAAGCTGTGTCAGTCTGTGTCCTGGCGATTGTCGTCCTCATTATTAATACTCGTCTGCAAGTACACTGACACCTCCAGGTGAGATTGAACCTCCGTCGCCGCGCACGTCTAGATTCGGGACACGAGCGAGTGAGAGAGGCAGACAGACAGTGCTGTGAAATCTCGATCGCGGTCATGGATTATAACTTGAATTCGATGCCATTTCAGCTTGGTAGGTAGCTAGTATCGAGTTGCCGCAATTTGTTCATTCGCGGGATTCGAGCGAGCTAGAGGTTTTTTGAGAGTGTTGGATCGCGGTCATGGACTGTAACGTTACTCTTGAATCTGTGCCCTTCCGACGATGTCATTCAGTCACCGCAGTTTGTTCATTTATGATTTTGCAAAGATCTTTGTCCACGGAGACAGATTACTGATACGGTGTATCTTCATACCGACACAAGATCTAGCAGTATATTGTAATTTGTAAAGGGTGTGCTAGAGAATCTAAGTATCAGTCTGACGGCAACGTTTCGAGAATTCTCGGAGACCTAGCAGCATGTTGTTTTTGGAAGTAAAGGTTTCAATCTTGGCGGCAACATTTCAATTTGTAGCTAGAATTAGAAATTTCGGAGATCCAGCAGCATGTCGTTTTAGCAAGTCTAGGTTTCGGTCTGACGACAAGGTTTTTGAGTTGTAGACCGTCGTTGACGATACTGCATTTAGAGTTTTGAATCGGACGTTACGAATTCACTGTCTGTTATTTTTGTTGTCGAGGCATCATGTTTCTGAAAGTCTAGGTTTCAGTTTTGGCGGCAATGTTTTGAGTTGTAGATACTTGTTTTGACGGAACAGCACAAGAATTTGTGAAGAACTCGCTGTCTACAGCTTTTGTTTTGTTCTTATGAATTGTTGTGGAGAGCCTGAGTTGGAAGCATGAATTTCAGTGGGAGATCAGAATGAAGAAGAGATCATTTAGTTACGCGCGGTGGAGATGGAGATCGGGCGGGTACATGCTCCTAGGGTTAGCGCTGCTCATGGTTGCCATAGTGAAGCTCCACGGCCACGTTCGTGTTAGAGCCACCTCTAGGAACGCTCTACATATTAGAGACCCCTTGAAACCAAAGCTGGCCTTCCTGTTCCTGGCTCGACATGTCATGCCTCTCGACATTCTATGGGAGCATTTCTTTGAAGTAACTTACTATCGATCTCAGGCTTTTTGAATTGTGCGTTTGTATGAATTGGGAAGGAATGATCTGGAGTTTTCATGAGTGTGTATAGAAGAATTAGGTTTAGTCTCTTGAGGTTGGAAGTGGTTAATGAGGTTTGTAGGGAGAAATGTCTTGTTTTTGTCTGTTAATGAGGGGCTTTTGGTTTGAATTTCCCTTAGGAAGTTGACGAAGATGATTATAATGTATACCTTCATGCACGACCTGGGTATGCTTACACTACTGATAACACGAAGTGCCGAGCTTTTGTCAATCGACAATTGGAAAACTCTATTCAGGTATGATTGATAGCCTATGAGTTTTTTGATTGTTCTTAAACATTGAGTGAAGGTACACTAGTAAGCTTGATATTGCTTGATTTCTTACATGTAAGTTTGATATTGCTTGATTTCTTACATGCCTTTTATGAGTTGGATCGAACCCAATTAGAAGCAATGTTAACAAAGAAATCTTCTCAAAACGATAGGTTCTAGATATCTTGATCATAAAGGTTACAACTACAATGCTTAGAATATGTGTTATGTAGGTATTATGGGGAGAAGCAAGCATGATCCAAGCAGAACGGCTATTACTAACAGAAGCTTTGAAGGACCCGTTGAATGAGCGTTTCTTCCTTCTCTCGGATAGGTAAGATCTGTATCCCAATATTTTCTGTTGCTAGATCGAGTGAAATTCTGAATACACACGATACCATCTGGGGATATATACAATACTCTTCCATATGACCTCTTTTTCCAATGTAGTCATGCGTACTTTCAGTTGTCCTTAATTTTAGCACCCTCATAGGGAAGATTCACAAGCCCTCAGAGTTAAGAGGGCCAAATGTGAGGAGAAGAGCATTACTTGTATGATAACATGGTTGCAACCTCCTTGACACATACTACTAAATACAGAACGGCTAAACCGTGGTTCATTGAGCACTGGAAACCCAAAGCATTGTCTTCTCATGCTAACGTTATGCCAAGAGTGAACTTTAGCATTCAATGACTGAACTTCGATATACGAATAAGAATGCAGCACTTCAATATGCTGGTTTTCTATCCATTTATCAGCTAATCATACAATATGCTGTTTGTCTCTGTGCAGTTGTATACCTCTATACAATTTTGACTATGTCTACAATTATGTAATGGCCTCTCCAAAGAGCTTCATAGACAGGTAGATGACTTGATGCTTTTCTTTCCAATGTGTTTTCATTTAACACCGTGCTGACTGCACTTGGTTTTATTCTCGAAGGATGTTGACTGGGGGGAGTCATGGGAATCAGTTTTGTGGATCATTCAGATGAACAGTACAATACGAACATGGAATCTGTTATCCCTGTTGACAAATGGCGGAAAGGATCACAGGTACTCTCAAAAATTCCATATCATCAAATGATTAAAATGGAATAAGAATTCTGGTTGTTTTAGAGTTAGCGAATCACCATGTTATGAGTTGATTCATCGCTCAAGCTTGTTGGCAATTCTTCAATCCTAGTTAGGCTGACCTTGTTCAGCATTAACAGCAATGAACCTCCATCTCATTTTAGCAATGAGTACTAACATTTCAACCAGTTCTGATACTCCTGATATCATCAAAGGATTTTTAGATGAATTTAATGGTATAGGTCTCTTACACTCTCTTAGCTGTGACATATATCGAACAAATTCTGAGAGAATGATCAACTCAACTTTCCTGCTGTTAACCAAATTAGTTATTTTAGCTTCTCGTCTAAACCATGGCTGTATTGGTGGATGCAGTGGTTCACGTTGACGCGGCAGCATGCCACAGCTATTGTAGAAGACACTAAAGTGTTCCCTGTTTTTGTTGAACATTGCAAGGTTTGTAACTGCCCCTAATTTAAGTTTACATAGTGTGCATGTTATTATCTCCTTTTTGTGCTTTAGTGAATGACACCAATCATCAACTCTGCTAAAATTGCTCTCAGATCTCTAAAAATCAAGACTCGTAAATTTCCAAAGTCGATATTGACATTTGGGCTAGAATTCGCACCAATTCGAAATTTGTTCATATTCGAAGGAAGTAACCCAACTTGTTTTATAGTAGGCTTCTAACATCAGCCAATGGGTGTGATGCTGCAGTCGAAGGTGACTATACCACAGAACTCAACTGATGACCCTCTGGTAACCTCCTATTCCTAGCTCAAGATGCAATCAATTCTTCGCTTACGTTTTAGAGCATTTCTAATGATCATCGTTTCGTTCTCCACAGAAAAACGGGGCAAAGAAGAAGCCTCACAATTGTATACCTGATGAGCATTACATTCAAACCATGTTTGCAGTAAGTTCTTGTTCCCGAAAAGAAAATCTCTTCGGCTTTCTCAGGATATTTTAGTAGTTCTCATGATTGTCATGTAAATTCAGATGGAGAATTTGGAGGAGCAAACGGAACGGAGGACATTGACATACAGTCGGTGGGAGAACAAAGTCACAGGCAGAGGCCGAGAAGGATGGCACCCTGTCACATACGCATTTTCTGATGCTACCCAGGAGGCCATAAGGGATATTCAGGTCCATAGCTTCTTCATGTACAATACCCTAGAGTAAACCAGGCTCTTTCATATTGAGAAATTTGAGCCAGATTAAGTACATTTTCTAATTGCAAATTGTTTGATTGCTGACATGATGCAGAAAATACGGAGTATTCGATATGAAACGGAGAAGAGGACGGAGTGGTGCAAAGCTGCGGGCGAAGATAGGCCCTGCTTTCTATTTGCTAGGAAATTTACACGAGCTGCTGGGTTCCGCTTGTTGGACCAAGTTTCGGGCTATGAGAATGGCATATCATCCTGAAAATCAGGATTTGCGATATGACATTTGTAGTTTGTTTCATTTTTTATTCATTCTCTTATTCAACAAAGTTAAGAAAGCATATTGATTCATACTTCTAGGATCTTTTCAATTTGAAGTTTTTTCCTGAATATTTTGAACCAACAATTGGTAAGAAAGTGGGGATTGGTAGAGATATAGTTAAGAATCGATTGCCACATAGACATGTTCAACCGATTCCTCTTATTCTTGTAATTTTATGATGTTTTTTCTTTGAGAATGATGTTAAGTATTGCTTATTTATATAAGTACTGTTTACTCTTTTTATTTGAAATTACAGAGTTATGCTTGAGTAATGTAGGGTTATGCAACCAAAAGTTGACATCTTACTGTTGAAACGTAAAAAGTGTTTTAGCTTGATGTGTCAAGAAGATGATGAAGCATTGCTACTATGAAGAAAGTATTTTGGGTTTTGATATGGAGGGGTGGTGACGGCAGTAGGGTTTTGGCCGACCGCCACATCTGGCTGGTCTAGAGTGTTTCTTTAGTCAGCTACCAAAAGTAGCAAGTCATTTAACCAGTTCATCGGGGAAAAAGTGTTTGCCTTGCTAAATGTGGCAAGTGTTGTCCCTTTAGCCGGTTGGTTGGGAATGCTTATAGACACCTGATACAATTCACTTATTCCCAACTTTGCTGAGTATTTCATTGATAAAAAATGGTGTTTTTTACTATTTGTTCACTACACTTTTCTTGTTACATTCTATGAATCATATTTAAGTCTTAGTCGAGTTATTCTAGACAATCATTATTGTAGTGTACAAGTCGTAAAGGACGCCATTTTCTGCTAATAAGTACAAGAATTTTCATGACATACTAAAAAATACAAGAATTTTCATCTAAGGCTTTTACAGAACAAATTGCATTATTCTATATACTTTAACCCCTAGACATGCCAAATGTTAAAAATTGACATTGTGGATGAAGAGCAGAAACTTTGAAGAGCCATTAATCCTTCATTCAATGTTCGTTTTGGATGAAATGACTTGTCTTAGGTATCAAACCAAGTCCAGTCTGTGTGGTAGATATTGCAGACTCATACAATGAAGTTTTAATAAGTGGCATGCATTTTAGTGAAGAAAACTTTTGTTTTTGAGTTTCAAAACAAGAGACATGATTTATTATTGTAAGGCAATCAAGGTTGTCAAAATGGGCGCATTTAGGTGATCGGGCGGGCAAACCGGGCGGACTAGTTGTCCCGAACGGGCAGGCGTGCCTGCCCACCTTGATTGTAGGGGGTGAGTAATGTTTTGAGGGTAACAAACTTTAAAGTAAAAAGCCTATGTGGCATCCCATGTGGCCCGTATCACCGTATGTGGGGGCCAAGTGGCCTAGTTTTTACCTACACCCTTGCCACATCGTCGTTTTTTTACCTATACTAAAAGTCAACATTGTTTGACCCTATCAGGCGAGCGGGAGCTCAATCGGGCGGGCGGGCAGCGTGCTTGCCCGGTTTGACAACCTTAAAGGTAATGATGGGAAATCAAAGAGGTGTTTTTATAAATTTTTTTGATGGAATCATGATCTTAAGATAAATGCTAAGAGCATTCTCAATGGCTCGACTAAAGGACTGGCTAATTAAATGTAATGAGGGAGGATGTAGGCATGTAGCCCCCTTTTAAATTAACACCCTTTTCAGATGAACTAGCTAAATGACCTTGTTATATTTCACTTTCTACCACACTTTAACAAAAATTCAAAAGTACTTGTAGTTTAAGACTTATGAGTTTTTTTCCAAATGACAAATAAAATATTCCAAAAGTCAAGTTAACTTGAAGTAAATGAGGGTTTGAGTGGTAGATGGAGCCGGCCGCTATGAATGGCAGAGAAGCGTTTTTCTGGCCGCCAAAGGTGGGTGGTCGTACACCCAATGTGTTGGAAAAGGGAAATGTCATTTGCATGACTAAATGTAGGGAGTCTTGTCCCTCTAGCCAGTCTGTTGATAATGAATTAACAAGTAACTATCTAGTTGGAAGAGTTTTGATGAAAATAACTTTGGTATTGGATTTGCAATGATGTATCTATGATGAAAAAAGTGAATGAATGGATGAAAAGCTATATCTCCTTCATCCATAGTTGGAATCTAACTTTGTTTTATGGAATGGCTTCCAAATAGAGTTTACTCCATGTGGTAGAAACCTTTACAAAATCAAATATGTTCAAGGACAGGACATAGATTTGAGTGCAAAGGGTTGAGTTTTGGACTATTTTTCCTTAATTTGTAAAATTTTAGCAATTTTCACCATTGCAAGGCCATTATCTAAGCAAAGAAATTTTTCTCATGTATTTTTTTTTGTTCAAGGGTGTTATTAAGATGAAGGTAAGCTTATCTGTAGTTTGTGGTTTTTTCATTGCAATATTGCATTATAGCTAGGGATGATAAGATGAAGGCTTTTAGCATGTACTTCTGGGGCCCTATGTTTGAATGTGTATTAATTCCCTTTATTTAAGTACTTCCTTGTACTTTTGTGGAATTTTGGGTTTTGTTATAAACTGTGAAAAAAGTGAAAAAGTTTCAATTTAATGAAAGAAAAAAGAAAAAAGAAATTGTAAAATTCACAAATCTTAGCATTGGTTCCAAAAGAATTTAGTACTCAAGCATTTGGAGCCATTCCACATAAGCACTCAAAAATGCTTAGTTCCTTTTACATACATTTGAGAAGTACTTTTGAGTCATGTGCTTTCACCCTCAAAACTACCGATAAACTACTTCTTGATAAACTACCTCCTGGCGAATGCATTAAGGAACTATGTAGAAGATTCTATATATCAACATGTACGCGTACGCTCGAGCTCCTCTTAGCCTACGGCCAGCCCGGCCACGTCAGAAAGACAATTATTTACCACTAAGCGATTCTATATCATGTAAGCGTGCGCTCGAGTTCCTGTTAGACCGCCGGCCCGAGCCGACGGCCGGCGCGGCCTTGTCAGAAAGACAACTACCACTAACCAATTCTACATCGATACCATGTATCGAGCTCCTGTTAGACCGCCGGCCCGATCCGGCGGCCACGTGAGAAAGACAATTACCACTAGCCGGCGGTGTCGTAGGTAATTGTCTTTCTGACCTGTGATTCTTGTCGATCAATACAGTCGGCATAATGCTGATGCAAGCGAAAAGCATCCATATGACATGCTTGCCGAGTTTTTGCCAAAGATATCGAGCGATGACCACCATCTCCACCCCGGCCGACCACACGGACGCAGCCACACACGCCCCCATCACAAGACTTGCAAATGAATCCAATCGCACCTCCGTCACATCTTCCACTAACTCCAAGTACGTGCCCATCATCATGAGGGCCACCAGCTGCGCAAACACCTTCTGCCATCGCCAGTCTGCTTGGTGCTGGAGCTCCAGATACAGGCAGTGTCGAATCCAAACGGAAGTCACTGCGAACAGTGTCAGGTACGCATACGCCACGGCTGCGTTGAACATTACATCCCCCCTCCATGACAAGAGGTCCGAGTGTGCTGTGGCTTCCATGAATCCGCTCGCAACCAGCGCCACCAGCAAGATGTGGCTTGCATCGGCGAACCCTTCCTCCAAGTTCAGAAAAGGACAAACCTGGGGCTTCATGACTTCCCTCATGTGCTTCATCATGAGCTTTTGTTCGGCGAAGGCTTCCTCCTGGGGCTTCATGACTTCCCTGATATGCTCTATCATCAAGCTTTGTTCGGGTGTAAGCACGACGACATGGGAGTGGTTCTCCTCCGAACCGCCTCCGTCGCCCCCTCCGTTCTCCGCGGTGACGGCTCGTTTCGGCTTCAGGCGCTCCGGCTCAAAAAAGTTGAGCACACAACCCCCGGGTTCGAAACAACTTGTTACACACTGCCTCTTGAAATATTGTGCAATAAAGTGCAAGAAGATCACCAATACGATCAGTGAAGCTGAAACTGCTAGAAGCAAATCCAGGAGTGCGCGACAAAGTGCCTTCCACGAGGTACCTATTAGGTCCCTATTGAAACGGACACGCTCGTGACGTGCTTCTGTCTCCCAATCTATATTCTCCTTATCTTTGTAAAGCCCAATCTGGCGTCTTCTGCCCAACCACGTAAGTGCATACACCGGCAAAGGGACTGTGAGAAGAAGGATCAGCCAAGTAAAAGTTCCTTTGCGCATAACTTCACGCCAGAACCGGCTAAGGTAGAACCTCCGCATGTCCGAAACCTCGCAGTATAACATGGACCGGGGACGTTTATTTTCCAGATGCCAGAGGAGCCAGTGTGGCCACCATAGATTCTCCGTGTTTCTTTTATCTACAATGCCAACGTCGAAGTACGGCGCTACTTGCAGAGCTACACTGTTTGGAAAGTACGAGAACTTGCTGAGCTCGAATGTGGACGACGTTCCATTTGGCTGATATTCGCAGCAGTACCGGAAATGAATGAGCCCGTTGTCTTCAGGCCAAACAATGAATTGAGGACGTAGAATGGTCTCATTCCGAAACCGTGAACAGTCGGACATCGAATAGTTGTACACTAGAAGAGGCGGCAACGAATCTGGACCGCTTCCCAAAGCTAAGTGCACCTGGATAGCAAGACCGACTATGATCCAGAAACTCGTCACTAGAGAAAAGCTCCTCATATTGACAGCCCTACCGCACTAAATCTCCTTGAACACTTAATTAAGTTCAGCTAGCAATGCCACTCCGCAAACCAAAATCCCAAATCGAAGGATCTAAAGATTCTAGCTAGACATGCATCGACTCAAGAACTGTATGAGACCCTAAAAACCTCGAACTCGCACGACATTCGGTCATAGCACAGCATTTCTCATCAACACTTTGAGTAGATGATCGACACTTTGCTCGTTCAGTCCGCATTCAAATACGCGTGGATGTGGAATCATTCTGAGTCTGTGACCCACATCTGAGCATAGACGCGCTCTAGATTCGGACAGACTAGTGAAGGTACTGTACCAATCGATGGTACAGTACAGTTTGATGTTAAACCGGACTGCCATACAAATTCCAACAAAAGGGGGAAAGGATCAATTATGAGTGATCCTCTTCAATGACAGTGGGTGCAACTGTTGCTGAAGATGCTGGCTATCCTGACTGTATCGATTAATTAACATTATCAAGGGAAACAATCGGTACCGACTGCATGCTTGATACCGCGGAGGAATCTTTGACTATGGCACCGCAAATAAAAGCTCGACGACTGTAAAGAGCCGGTTAGGACCACAGGTCGACGAACTGTGTACGAACTCATCATGCTTCGGGACAAGCTCATGGCGACTATAAGGTGGAACCACCTATTGGCGAACAACATCCTATAGCCGGACCCTAGATGTGGTATAATAAGTGTGCACTTGAATCCCATGGGCGTGCATAGGGTTAGATGTACAGTATTAGGTGAGTAGTTGGACAGACTTAGGGTGAAATCATCCGGTTGTAGGCTGCATTTATTCGAAGCAGCCATTGAACATAATTAGAGAGACTGCTTAAAGATGTGGGCATAGCAGTGACTCACAGGTGGAAATGGCATTTACTGTGATCGGTTTTAGGGTTTCTAATGCCTATTTAAGAATTACATTCTCATAGATTAAGTATGAGAGGTCATTTGCCAAAGAGTGTGTTTTGCACAATAGTGAGCATTGTATTTCATATTGACATTGGGTATGTGAGTTTGTTTCGCAGTGTTCAGTATTTGGAAGTCATTGTCTTACATTGCTAGCAAGTAATTCAGAACTCTTTCCCACTCGTGAGTGCTCTGTTAATGTATACAAAGTGTAGCACTAGTGATTACCTCCGGAGAGGAGGTTCCAATTTTGATGAGCAAACAGAGAACTATTACAGGGTCCATACAGGGCGGTGGTGGAACGAGGACCCATTGAGTTTGCCTGCTGCCGTATATTGGAGCAATGGAGGGCCAGAAAGTAGCCATGATGAACTGGGGATTCATGATGCGCAAGGCCGGCAGGAAAGCCAACTACCATCTCAGTCACCAAGGCTTGTAGGTAGTCATGAACAGGCGCTCCGACATGGAAATGCAAGATTCGAGCAACACGTCGATGAGGAGGAGCGGCGGTCGCGAAGACCTGCATGTGCAGCGTTCGAGCAGCATGAAGACGCATTTGAGCAGTGGTCGCGGAGAGCTGGAACTAGTGCGTTCCAGCAGCACATCGACGAAGAGGAGCGCCGGTCGCGAAGACCAGCAAGGGCTGCGTTTGAGCAGCATGGTGACGATCAGGAGCAGCGGTTGCGGAGAGGTGGAACTGGTGCGTTCCAGCAGCTCGTCGATGAAGACGAGCGCCGGTCGCGAAGACCAGCAAGTGCTACGTTTGAGCAGCATGGTGACGACCAGGAGCGGCGGCGGCTTCGACTTCGGAGAGGAGCATTCCACCTAGAGCCGCAGCGATCCACTGAACAGCGGGTCATCCGATCAGAACCACGTCGTGTAGGTGAGATTTCGGCTGACCAGCTAATCTCTGCTTTACAGCAGCGTGCGAGCGGTATTTTGCATGCACAAGGGACAATCACAGAGCGCGCAATGAACAGGGAGAGGGAAACACAAAATGCACAGGATCAGGTTCTCGGTGAGAGTGCCGGCCAATGGCTTCGAAGCAGATGCCACAGTTCGCAGGGGCGAGGGGATCAGAGGCCTTCACAGGGAACATTGAAAAAAAGAAAAGTAGGACAATGGACCGATGCTCAAATGAAGGCAGCCATTCGAGCAGTAGAGAGAGGAGAGCAACTTAGAGCAGTGTCTAGAAATTTCGACATACCTTCTAGCACACTTTCTGACCATTTGCATGGAAGAATTTTGTCAAGGAAAAAGGGTCCACCGACAGTGTTGACCAAGAGTGAGGAAACGGCCTTAGAGGAATACATACTGAAAATGCAAGATTACGGATTTCCTCTTAGCATGGATCAACTTCGCTTAAAAGTAGCAGAAATGACACAAGAAAGAGTCACCCCATTCCGTGATGGCATTCCCGGGAATGGGTGGCTCAAGTGGTTTAAAAGACGTCATCCAAATCTGTCCCTACGTCAAGCAGAAGGTCTAGAATTTGCTAGAGCTAAGGGTTTATGTGCAGAGAACGTCAAGTCTTTCTACACTAATCTATCTTCTCTCTATGAGAAAGAAAGATATCCTCCAGATCGGATCTGGAATTGTGACGAAACAGGTGCTCAAGCGGGCAGAAACGGTGGAGGAAGAGTCTGGGCAAAAAAAGGTGCTAGATCTGTGCACAGGCTCATACCTAACGAGAGAGAGTGGCTTACAAACCTGACATGCATAAACGCAGCAGGAGAGTGCATCCCTGGCTTCTACATCTTTCGTGGAAAAAGAATAAGGGACAACTATGTAGCTCATTGTGAAGATGGGGCAGTGATGGCAATGCAAGATCAAGCATGGATGACTACGGAATTGTTCTCTCATTGGATCTCACATTTCATCACATTCCTAAATAACAACGGTGGAATTTCGCAAGAGAGGCGCCACTTATTGATTGTGGATGGACACAACTCACACGTAACCTTGCAGGTGGTTCTGAAGTGCAAACAGGTCGGTCTTGATCTGCTGACCCTACCTAGTCACACAAGCCACGAATTACAGCCTTTGGATGTTAGTGTATTTGGTCCCTTCAAAAGATATTTCAAACGATATAGAGATGCGTGGACATTAACACATAGAGGAAAGGGTGCGTCCAAGAAAATCTTAGCAATGTGGGTTTCAAAGGCACTAGAGAGGGCACTTACTCACAGAAATATAACCTCTGGCTTCCGCACCACTGGCATTTATCCCTTAAATACCCAAGCTATGGATCTCAAGATAGGTCCTTCGCAGCCGTTTCAGAGAGCAAGAGGCGGTGATGGGGCTCGCATCAATCCTGCACAGTGCAACGCAGAACAGCTTTCTGAGACTCCCAACAACATTGTACAATCCGATACAGTGGAATCACAGGTGTCCACAGACACCGAATCGGACAGTGGATCAGATAGCACAGACAAGGCTTTAGAAGAGATCAGGGGCGACCTGATTCCTGATTCGCAAGAGCAGCGGCAGCACTTCTTCGTACCTCGCCCAGGAGATTTAGAGGACGAAAACGACGAAGGTAATGACCAGCTGGAAGAGGATGATGGTGAAAGCTGCGGCGTTGAGCAGCCTCTGCCTCCGAGTATCTCCTCGCTCCTGGAGCTGCCAGAGATCCCAGTCAGGGTGCCTGTGCGGCGAGGCGGAGATCCACTAGTCGATTACTCGCAGTCATTGCTCCTTACATCCGAAGAATATATACTGGCCATGCAGAAGAAGGTGGACCGGCGCGTGGCTACACGAAAAGAGGCGGAACAGCGAAGACACGAAGCTGAGAGACGAAAGGTGGAAAAACAAGCGGAGAGAAAAAGAAAAGAGGTCGAGAAGCTGCAGCACGAGGCAGACAAACAAGCACGGAAGGAGTTTCGGGCTCGCTGGAGTACCGAGGCGATCAGAAGCGCAGGAACCAGGCTGCAGGAGCTTGTGAAGAACCCTCCACCGCGCACCCCCACAGATTACGTTGCACCCTTCCTTGGAAACCTCCCGGCCATCTGCAAAACAAACATGGCGTTGCGATTAGCTAAAAGGCGAGCAAAGAGAGCTGGAAACGAACATGGCGGAGTAGCAGACGTTGTCCCCCCTCCCTGGGTGTATCGTCCAGATCCGCGTTTCACGCACGTCGACGAAGGCAATGGCGACTGAATCAGCAGGTGTTGTGGATCACGAACCAGCGGGCGGGGTTGCTCATGAGCAGGGCAAGATCGCAGGGCAGGTAGTTGATATAGCGTTCGGCGCCAGGCTGCTTCCGAAGGCTCCGCTCCTATTCTCGGACCTGCATGTGCTGTGCGTGACGAGGCCAGTACTGGTCGCTCCAACGTCTCTCTGTCTTGGTTGCCAGTTGGTGCATGTCTACTTTCCACTTACTAGCTGGCCAGTTTTGGGTGTTTTGTTTTCAATGACAGCATGTAAGCTTTACAGAGGTACCCTCGCATGGTCCTCAAAGTACCAATTTGTCAGCTTGATTTTGGAGGCATCCTATGTTCGAAAATAGGAAGCTACGGTGTTTTTGTTTGACAAAATATTGTAAATTCAACCCTACTCGAAAAATAAAAATTCCACTTCCATTCTCATATCCTAGTATTTGCTAATCTGTAGAAAAAGTTTCAGCTCATGCACAACTTCGCATCAAGGATATCCTCTTAAGTGTCCGAAAATAGGTGGTTCCACCTTACAGTATCTGGCTGATGACAAGTGCTAAGGGAGAGTGGGAGAGTGCTCAATAATGGCTCAAATTTCAGCATAATTTGGAAATTTGTAATGAAATTAACAGCGTAGACATTTTTGTGCATGTGGAAAGTAAGTCAAAAGGATAGTCCAAGTGGATTTATCATTTTTGGACTCTTCTATAATTCTTTATGAATTTCAACCCTCATATGACACCCTATAATGTTTGGGTTGAATTTTGAAACTATTTTGTACCTCTGGGTGAAAAAGCTTAGAGCTTCATTATTGGTACCAGTTGTTCTACCTCTTGTAAAACACCATATTTGATGAGTTAGGAACATTTTGTGTGTCAAGGAGTGTTTCAAACTTCAAATCAACGAGATCCAACTCCTCTTTGAGAAAAAAATTCTACTTTGAAAGAAGAATCAATTATCTTAGAATCTATAAACAATATAATTTGTATAGTCATTTCTTTTACGAGAATCTGCTTATAGAGTTTCCTAACCTTAAAGTTTTCCTAATCAATCAAATATGATGTCAGAGAGAAGTAGATTCAATGGGAGTCAATGTGGAAATACAATGTATTAATAAAAAAGGGAAGCTCATTTAGATTTTAATGAATTAAAGAGTTGACCCCATCTCCAAGATGTATCCAGGTTGACATATATTCTTTTGCGTGAAAGACTATACGATAAGGTGAAACTTTAGAAGAGCTATAATTTCTTCATCCAAAATCCGTTTTAGATGAAATCACTTGGTTTGAATTACAAATCAAGCCTAGTTTGTGTAGCCAAAAAACATATTTTTAAAAATATTGTCATACATGAAAATGAATGTAATGTTGCAAATGTACAATCTTGTAGGTCATGTGGACCAAAATTTGAGTCATTAGGCCTCATGGATTGGGAAATCATTACAAATTAGTACTCGAAAGAGACTACAAAATTTCATCATTTTCATTTTGATGTAGATATTCAACCAACAAAGCTACTGCAATGAAAATTCACCAACCATAAAGTTGTTCATCTTCGTCACAGTTACACCCTTGAACCAAAAACAATTCATCAAAAAACTTCTTTGGCTAAGATAATAGTCTTACAATGATGAAAATTGCTAAAATTTTACAAAGGAAAAATGGTTCAGAACTAAACCTTTTACACTGGAATCTATGCCTCACCTTCAAAAAATCTCCGAGTGGGTTAAGGCCTCTACTAATAAAACTAGGTTTCTAATTGGTATCCACGTCAAAAATGAAGTTAAAATTATAAGAGTGGAAGAAGGAGATATAGCTATCATCCATGTTTTCACTTTTTCATTGTTGGAATATCAATACTAAATTAACGCCATTTTCATTTCGATCAAAATTCTACCAAAATATTAGATTTTTGTAATCATCATAATATCATACTTATATATGAAAAAAATTGAACATTTTTTGGTTTCACAAAATTCACTTGCATTAGTAAAACATTCTTAATATTTGAAAACCCAAAAGCAAAAGTTGCTCTCACTACAATGCATGCCTTTAATTGAACTTCATTGTGTAGGTTCAGAAATTTTGTTACACATAATAGACTAGAGTTGGGACCCAACCCGAGGGATTTCATCAAAAACAGAGGTTGGGTGAAAAAGTTATGGCTCTTCAAAGTTTCAGCCTGTCATCCTAAATGTTGTTTATGGACTTTATAGACATAGAGGGGTTAATTGATTGGTTAATCTCATATACTGTATAATAAAAATAAAAAGGCCAATATTGTAATTCCTAAAGGGAAACACGGTTGGTTTTCCAACTAGTAAGTTTTTGAGCATGAAACCCTAGACGCCCTTGGGGTAAGTAGCTTATCTTTATTTTCATCTATTATACGCATTTTCAAAAAAGTATAATAGATGAAAATAAAGATAAGCTATTTAGATCTCAACCGTACAAACTTGCAATAGACTTGTTGTAGATTATGTGAATTAAATTTTGACTCATGGGACCTCGTAGACTGCAAGAGCGTAACATATAAATGCCCAAAATAGGTTACAAAGTTCCATCATTTCCACTTTGAATTAAAAATACTATGAGCATGAATTTTGCATTAAAAACATCATGAACTAGAAAGTTGTTCATCTTTATCTCAAAGACACTCTTGCACCAAAAATAAATCATCAAAAAATTATCTTGGTTCAGGTTGCACACTTGCAATGGTGAAACTACCAAAAAATTTACAAAGAAAAAATACTTCATCACTAGACCCCTTGCACTCAAAATCCATCCCTTACCTTTAATGCATTCTTGATTAGATCAAGGTTTTTATCACTAAAACTAGACTATAGTTGAAATCCATCCCAAGAAATATAGTCAAAATCTAACAATGGTTGAAAGAGATATAATTAATAGCTCTTCAAATATCATCCATTTTTTCACTTTTTTCATCCTAGAAACATCATTGCAAATCCAATACCAAAATTATTTGTATCAAAAAAATCTCAAACTACAAAGTTGTTGGGATGCATCTTAATATCACACTTATGTGCAAAAAAATGATGCAAAACTATTTTTAATTTCACATACTTAACTTGCGATGGTGAAACATGGGAAGTGTTTCAAAACCCAAAAACAAAAGGTACCTTTACTAAAATGCATGCCATTATTTCTTACTTAATTTTATGGCTTTGAGGTCTTTCACACAAAGTAGACTTGATTTGGGACCCAATCCAAGTGCTTTTGTTCAAAACAGAGTCCGGATGAAGCAGATATGTCTTTTCAAAGTTTCTACCTTTCATCCAAAATGTCGTTTTTCAACATCGTGGGCCTTTAAGGGATAAGCAAACTTTGCCTTCTTTGTGTTTGAAGTCTTGGGTGAACAATACATGCAATGAGATTTTGTAGAATAAATGTGAATCCTAATTTACAATTTATTTTTTCTAATAAAGATTAAATAAAAAAGTCAACTATCTTTTTACTCTAATACAACTTTTCAAATTTTGAATTGGATCATAAAATGGTTGATTGGACTTTTAAGGGTCCTCCTATCAAAATTTTAGTACAAATGCAACAATCAAAATATTCTCGACCGGTCGAAATGTTTGTGATGTGAGTTCTATTATAGTAAAGTGGTCTAGAATGGAGGAAGTCCCACAATGGAGCTATGTAATCTTCACTCACAGGTACACAATAGCTTCTTCCATTCAACAGTACCATGTACTCACTACAAACATCATAGGGTACCACTTTAATAGGAACACCTATATTTCCAACTTAAAAACTCACTCAAGAAGAATCCAAAAATGTTCATTCCACCTGCTCTTTCTTTCTACTAATTTTCCCCATGCGCAAAATTACATCAAATGCTCAAAATTGAGCCATTATTGAGTACCGTGTTGACGATAGTTAGAATTCCTTGCCACGCAAGCACTCAAGAGTGCTGCCCTCACCGTACCTGAGAGGTACAAGTCAGTTAGCTGTAGGCAAGAGAGAGTGGCAACCCCACTCTCTCTAATACAATCATAGAACCTAACGGCCAGCTTTGTAAACTCTTGGGCCGCGCCTGTATTTAACCAGTGACCTGGTTATGGTAATGCATATGAATTTTTTATGGTTTACAGTCTTGATGTCCTCCACATGGTATCAGAGCCAAGAGTTAGAAACTGACAGGGTAGACGTCTAAGTCCAAAGGCTCGAGCATGTCAGTGCGTTAGCCTTCGTAGGATCTAGAGCTACCGATAGAAACCAGATTAGTACAGATCAGCGAGGTGACAGATATTGTAGCCCACTATAGCGTCAAAAGAAAGTATGATGAGAGACAGCTCCAAGTTAGCCGGAAATCCTAACTATGCAGTGTGGTCATTCAAGATGAAGAATCTCTTATACGGAGACGATACCTGGCGGCTAATAGAACCACCTCCGGGGACTGTAGCCCCAACTGATCCTGCTAACATTGCTGCTTTAGATATCTTGGAAAAGAAAGCATTGTCGATGTTAGCTTTGTCCGTTAATGATAACGTCATTTCGTACATCATTAATATCATTGAGCCTGATCTCTGCTGGAAGACGCTGAAAGATCTCTATTCTAACACGTCTAACTCTCGAAAGCTGCTTCTTCGCAAGAAGCTATCTAACCTCAGGATGGACGAAAATTCATCCATGACTAGTTTCTTACAGCAGGTTACTAGTTAGTGAACGAGTTTGCCTGTGTAGGTGAAAAGATTGAAGACGCAATTCTCGTTGAACATGTTCTGTCAGCACTCCTTGATTCCTTTGGAGTCATCGTCAGCACGCTGAGTCGCTGACTCATAGGCAGACCTTCCCCACATTCGCCGAACTTACTTCGATTCTTCTGCAGGAAGAAACAAAGCACGAGCAAAAGGGCGGCCGACGTCCAGATGGCGAAGCGCTCCTCGTCAAGACCATACAAAGGTCCGGCACAAGCGGTGAAGAAAGTCGTAACAAGACCAAGAAAACTGCAAGTCTGTGTCACTACTGCGGAAAGCACGATCACTGGGTACAAAATTGCCCCGAGCTAGCGGCCGAACTTAAGAAACGGCGCGCTAGGTGGCTCGAGCAGCCTACAGTGAACCTGGTGAACAACTTTCCAGAAGTTGAAGAGAACTTCAATTTTGACGAGTGCCTTCCACTTGTAGCAGAAGAGACTAATTTAGCAGCTCACTTCATTGAACTAAATCTAGCACAGAGTAGCAAGAAAGATGAGGAGTGGTACCTCGATAGCGGAGCTTCGAGGCATGTCACTGGTAAGAAACAACTCTTAACCAACCTCGAAGGAGGCAGCCACCTAGGATAAGTACTGCTGGAGGCGAGCAATTTTCTGTAGTTGGACAAGGGTCGGTGGATATTCCCACCACTTCGGGAGGAATAAAGTTCGATAAGGTTCTCTACGTGCCAGGTGTGACTAAGAATCTTTTATCTGTGGGGACCATAACCAATTAACCGATGATTGGAGGAACTACAAGATTCTCTTCGACTCACAAACAACCTGGATACTCCAAGACGCTCCATCTCCTGCTCCACACACTGTCGTCGCTTCTGGTAAACGAGATTAACGCAATGGGTTATACAAATTTTGCCCACCTAACGACCGCGTCAACAACAACACTCAGCCGCATCAAGCTCGAGACCTAGTCAACAGCGCCACCCTCGAAACTGTGGAGCTCGAAGCCCTCCTCTGGCATAAGCGTCTGGGACATGCCAATTACAGAGCACTCACTCTCATGGCTCGACAAAAGAAGGTTACCGGCCTTCCGCCGACCTCACAGCCTGGTCACTTCTGCGTCAGCTGCAAAATCGGGAAACAACACCCCCAACACGTTGAGAACAACCTGTCGCCACGCGCACGAGTACCACAGGCCCTTGCTGCTTCAAACTTTCGGTCCTCTCGACCCCTTGAGCTTGTTCATTCTGATTTATGCGGCCCTCTGCCGACTGCCTCTCTTTCCGACTTCTCTCTACTTACATCATGACGATTACAGACAACCACAATCGCTTCACATGGCTGTATTTTCTTAAGCATAAGAATGAGACTCTGCCGCGTTTCAAACAGTTTCGAACGATGATAGAGCTGCAGAGCGGTTACAAGATCAAGGCCCTTCGCTCCGACAAAGGCGGAGAATACCTATTAGGGGAGTTTCAAACCTTCTGCGATGAATCTAGAATTTTGCGGCAATTTACTCAGAGTTATACTCCACACCAGAATGGCGCCGCTGAAAGGAAGAATCGGAGTCTGCTCAAAAAGGCTCGCTGTATGGCATATGCGAGTCAAGTGCCCGCCTTCCTGGGGTCAGAGGCAGTTTCCACGGCAAATTACTTAATCAACCAGACTACCTCTCGCTCCATCTCAGACGACAATCCCTTTGAACATTTCACAGGCACCAAGCCATCGGTCTCGCACCTTAGGGTGTTAAGGTGCGAGACGCTTTTTCTGGATACAAACCCGGCACGCAAGAAGTGGTCCCCTCGCTCCAACAAATGTGTCTTCCTTGGCTACGATCCTGATTCTACAGGGTATCGGAACTATTATCGCTCCACCAGAAAAGTCTTCATTTCCAAAGATGTGGACTTTGATGAGTCCTTCTTTTCTTGCAAGGCCTCGCGTCCAACCGGCCCGAGCCCGCTGCCTAATCTAGGAGACAATGAGGTATCGTGGCCCAACGATCTCTCCCTGCTCTGTACTCCTACTTCCTACTCTTCCATCCCTCCAGTCACTGTTCCCATTCTTCCCTCTTCCGTCCACAGTCCTTCCAATTCTCACTCCACTCAACCTCCAGTTACACGGGTCCAAGGATCAAAAAGTCCCTCTTCTACTTCACACTTCCAAATTCCCTCAGTCAGCCACTCTATCTCTCCACTGCGAGTACCCATCTCAGACTTTGCAGTCAATCTCCCAGTCATGCCTGACACGTCCCCTCTTGCTCAATATCCACTCCATACCTATCAACGTCCGAGTCCCACTCCAAAGTGACACTACTTCTAACCCTGAGTCACCCCTTGATCATGTCTCATCTATTGATGACTCGCAGTCTCCTCCGCTCTCTCGAAGCCATCGGCTTCGCAAGCCTCCCTCTCATCTAGCTGACTACCACCTTCACGTAGCAACTTCTGCTCCCTCAGCAGTCTCTCTTCCCAATAGTGTCCCAGCGGCCCTCCAACACCCCGGTTGGCGCGCTGCAATAGAGAGTGAACTCATTCACCGCAATGGCACCTGGGATGTTGTTCAGCTTTCTTCAAGTCGCAAAGCAATCTCCACGAAATGGGTCTTTCGTGTAAAGTTGAATGTTGACGGTTCCCCAGCCAAGTTAAAGGCCAGACTCGTTGCTAAGGGTTTCCAGCAAAAACTTGGGCTGGATTACACCGACACCTTTGCGCCAGTAGTTAAATGGAACACCCTCCGCAGCATCCTCGCTCTTGCCGGTCACAACAATTGGAAATCTATCATTTAGATGTTAAAACGGCGTTCCTTCATGGCACCATTGACGAGGAACTGTACGTAATACCTCCGCCCGGCTTCAACAGTGGCACACCTCCCACCCACGCCTGTCGCCTCAAGAAGGCCCTGTATGGTTTAAAGCAGGCCCTTGAGCCTGGTACCGTAAGATGGACGACTTCCTCTGCACCTAGTGCCTCCGCAAGTCCACTGCTGATCCCAATCTCTACATCTCTGAGGTTGACGGTCGCATGATGCTGCTTCTTCTCTACGTCAACGATATATATTTGACGGGTAACGATGCCCCCAAAATTGCCCACGTACGAGCAGCTCTCAAAGGTACCTTTGACATGAGCGACCTTGGGCTCCTATCACACTCACTTGGCGTTGAATTTCACTTTATCTCCTCCGGGCTCCTCATTACACAGCGTCAGTACGTTAAGGAGCTCCTCGCTGATTTTGGCATGGCCGACTGCCGCCTCGTTGCTACACCCATGGTTGAAAAACCTCAGTTGGATCCTGATATGACTGCTCCTTCTGTGAATGCCACAACCTATCAACAAATGGTGGGCAAATTAATCTTCTTGACGCATACTCGACCAGATATCGCGTTTGTTGTGGGCATTGTAAGCTCGTTTATGAGCCACCTGCAGGAATCTCACATGCAAGCGGTCAAACACATTTACCGTTACCTAAAAGGGTCCACCGACTTGGCTCTCTCGTACTAGCGAGGGGGGGTCAACACACTTCGAGGGTTCACCAATGCCGACTGCGCAGTTGCTCACGATCGGAAACCCACCACAAGGTTTCTCTTTCTTCTAGGCGAGACACCAATCACCTGGAGCAGTAAACGGCAATCCATTGTAGCGCTTTTGTCGACAGAGGCCGAGTATATGGCCCTTATCAAAGGGACCAAAGAAGCGATTTGGCTTCGGCGATTGTTCGGGGAATTGAACCTGCAGAATTCCAGCATGCCCACAACTCTGCACGGGGACAACCAGAGAAGTATAAACCTGGCGTACAATCCCATCTACCACGCCAGGACAAAGCACGTGGACGTCCGCCACCACTTCATTCGAGAGAAAGTACTCTCAGGTGAGATCTCCCTCGAGTATGTGCCTACAGGAAATCAACTTGCTGATATCTTTACAAAGGCCCTTGGGAGAGTCGCCTTCGAAAGGATTCGCAGCCAATTAGGGTTAATTAAACTCGATGCTGTAGAAACAGAGAAATTGACAAATTGCGAACAGTAGAGATTATATTGATAGAACGAGGGTTACAATTCGTAATACTGGGAGCACTCATGAGCATCAGGCGGACAACCCTCAGCATTCACGTAAGGAGGCATCGCTCCACCTCTAGCCCTAGAATATCTCAGTCTATTCTCAACCTTAGCCAGCAATAATCTAAAATTAGTCACCTCAATTCTAAGTCGACCCGTCATGCTGTTAGGGTTCAGCCCTCAGACGCATACTTGTGAAGTCCCGGAAAATCCCTCAAGACCAAGCTCAAGGCATGCCACTCCATGGTAGTATGGAAGAAGGCCTTCCACCCCCTACTGACGAGCCGCAATTGAAGAAGAAGCAATAGAGACGTCGCCATGACGGGCCAAACATGCTCCGTTACAAGGTAATCTTGCAATGCAGGAATCAGATTACTGAAGAAGGCTTCGCTGTAGTTCTGCCCTTCTCCACCACCGCTCCCATGCGCCAGATACCATACCTTGCCCCCAGCAACCTCAGCGGTGTCCTGGAGCTCGCAGAACAATGACTCCACAAACAACTGCCATAGCAAGAAAGACACAGCACCATCGATCTTCTGCACAAGAAGACTTAGCACCCAAGTGCTAAAGACGAGGAGTTGCCAAAGAGAGAGATTACTGACAAGGGAGAAAAGGGTCTCCATAGATTGAGCACAAGGAATCGACATAGCAACTATCCCTGTCAGTGTGACGCTCAGCATTCTCCATAGCTAGAGCGAGGGGGGGTGTTGACGATAGTTAGGATTCCTTGCCACGCAAGCAATCAAGAGTGCTGCCCTCACCGTACCTGAGAGGTACAAGTCAGTTAGCTGTAGGCAAGAGAGAGTGGAAACCCCACTCTCTCTAATACAATCATGGAACCTAACGGCCAGCTTTGTGAACTGTTGGGCCGCGCCTGTATTTAACCAGTGACCTCGTTCTGGTAATAGAGTTATCCTTAATGTAAGTTTGTGTTTTACATATTTTTTAGTGCACTATAACACAAACTTGGAGAAACACAAAGTAAGCCTCTGTAATTCGGGGGCATAATACACAAGGCTAATGATTAGTTTCAAAATTGTTTTGGTTGTTTTTGGGTGCAAGAATATTTCTCCGTCTATTTGTAGTTGAGCACTTAAGCCTTGTTTGGTCCACCACTGCCATCAATCCTTGCTGGTCATGCCTTGAAATGGCTCATGTCTCATCCTCCCACCTCCCCCCTAATTTAATCAGCCTGCAATTGCCTAGTCATGCCCCCCCCTCCAAGTTTGATGTCTGCCTTAAATTGACTTGACAACCCTCCAATCAGTCTGGTCAACCTGCAATTATCTTGTTAGCACCCTCTCCCAATTTTGGCCTCCAATTGCTTTCTAAGCCCTTCCACGAATCTGGTCAACTTGCATTGAAGAGGATCTTGTCTAGTCACCTTGAGGCATCCCACATGGTCCATGCAATGGAGAGAGACGGGAGAGTTGGTCATGGGATTTTGAACTAGTCATGGAGGTAGGTTATAAAATGAATCCTCTAGCTGAAAGGGCCAGGGAATTGGAAAGGGCCAGGGAGTTCGAAAAGGTCAGGGAGTTCGAAAGGGCCAGGAGTGTGAAGTAGCGTGTTCACTTGTGATGTAGAGAGCAACTTCATAAACGTTTTGTCATTGGATTGAGTAGAGGGAGTGGAAGACGTAGTTTAGAGCTTGCCGAGATTGTGGCACTAGTTGTTATTTGTATTGTGCAAGTGATTAGAAATTTAGTACTATGGACGACTCTTCTGATAGTGACATGGAGATCTTTACACTACTAGAAATCGTATTATTTGTGACCGGCAAATATATGACTGCTTGGTACTTATGACTACAAAATGAATAAAAGATGACTAAACGTCATAAAAAACAATTGCCTGTCATTCGCCTGTCATTGACTTTCGGTTGCATTGGACAGCGAACAAATAGAGGGCTGCAAGACTAACTGCATCCACCTCTTCTCATTCCTCCTTCCTTACGTGGCTAATCGCAAGTCATTCTGCAGTCATTGCCTTTTGGGACTATTAGTTAGTTTTTCCCCGATCCGATGTATCTTTTACATGTTTGGCTGACGTAGACATTGGAAAGTCATTCAGCAGTCATCTATTGTGAAGAACTCCAGTTAGTATTTCTAAAGGATCCCATGTGGCACGTTTGTTTTGTACCTATTTTATTTCTGTTGTAAATGAGTGCTGACATGGATAATGCAAAGTCATTTTGTTGTCATTTCATGTCGATTACTTCAATTATATTTTTTTTATGATCTCACGTGGCTTTTTTTTTTTTTCCTATTTAGTTTCTCTATTTAAAAAATATTAGTTGATGTGTAAAATTTAGTGTCATTTTGTAGTCATATGTTGTTGAAGACTTGAGTTATATGTTTTTTAGAATCCAAAGTGGCCGTTCGGTTTTTTCGTCATTTATTATTTTCCATATATATTTTTACGGCGTGTATAAGGTCGTTTTGTCATATTGTCTTCCTTCGATAATCTATGTTAGAGAAGTTTTCTGACGTGGATCATGAGCTGTCATTGTGAAGTCATCATGTCCTCCAACTTTTAAGTGCTTCCGTTTCAGTAGTTAGTGTTGCAATTCCTGACAACTTTAGAAGTACTTCGGGTTTAGTCTTTAACCCAATAGAAATATTTTCCCTGCATTTTTCCATCAACTCACCCTTCATGACTACAAAATGACTATATACCAAATCTTTTATTGTTGTTATGACTTCCATGTCTAAAGTAAAAATCCAAAAGTCTTCAAGCGACAAATACAATACCAACTTCTTTTCTTATGCTTTGACCAAACTTATTCTTACAAATTGTACCAAGTAACACCAAATCTTTAATTTATTGTTGTTATGACTTCCATGTCTAAAGTAAAAATCCACAAGTCTTCAAGCGACAAATACAATACCAACTTCTTTTCTTATGCTTCGACCAAACTTATTCTTACAAATTGTACCAAGTAACATCAAATACCGTCTCTTTGGTTTTCTGAAGTGATGTTTCAAAATTGTAATAGAATAATTCTTGTAACATCAACTTAGCTTTGTACCATCTAATTGCATGTATATGATTTCTACTAAAACAATGCATGCAAAGGACTGTGAGACTATCTACAATACGAGCCTTGCGTTTATTGCTAAACACATCCGAAGAATGTATTGAAATAAAATCGAGGACGGGACTTTCTGTATAGTTGCCTTGGCTATAGAACATGTCACAGACAAAACACAGTTGCCAAGTAAATCAATATTGTAGAATATAGCAAGCATCATCATTTCTCAGTTGACAACGTAGACATAATATATCAAAAATTCACTGGTTGACAACTAATATCGTATCCAAAAGCACAAATTACGTCAATGACAAAAAATTGTATGCCGAAGACACACCACAAAACCAGAACTGAACACCATCAACATTATTAACGAAAATAAAAATTGTGAGCCGCACCTGTGGAGTTGAATCGTTTGCATAAAATGATTACAGCCTCTCTTTTCCTGAACAACGAATTTGAACAACAAAATATGTTTCCGCATGCCTGTCTGGCACCCTTAATCTGTACGTGCCCAACAATTTCGAAAAGGCTACACACAAGTATATATAAGCTTATTTGACAAATTAATATGCCGCCAGTGCGACTAGATTGTCTGCATCGGTCAACTCCATTGCATCTTCAAGTGAAGGTTGTGTAGGTGGAGGCGACATTACCGTGGGAGCAGTAAGGCCTGCTGCATCACTAGACATGAATACATCTGTATTCTCCAATACTTCTCGCCGAGCTCTTGGATCTTTGCGCAAAACTACTTTCCAGTCGGGTTTCTTTCTATCAACTGAGAAGAATACTTGTGTAGCTTGACTTGGGAAGATGAAGGGATCTTCCAGCTTCGGCAACTTGTGTTTGAAGTTCACCATCAAAAAACCGTTGTCGTCCCATACGTATGTAGTCGGATTGTTCTGTCTGTCCACTTTCTTTATCCATTCGCAGCGTAGTAGAATTATAGGAGATTGTAGAGGCCCATAATTCAATTTCAGTATGTCTTTCAGCACGCCTACATAATTTATGCTTGACACATCTCTTGTGTCTAGAACACGAACATGAGCCACCGTTGCCACTCCTGAATCATATGTTTTTAGCCCGTCGCTTTCGTTGTTTTCCACTCGAAAGTGGTTCCCAAACGCTTTCAGTATTTCATACCTTAAGCATTTCTGTGATGGCTTTCGGGCAAGCATGAAAATGTCAAGTCCCATATCCGACTTCCGGACTTCCTCTACATCTGCATGTTGTGTTATCCAATCTCCAAATGATAAATTTGCATTCATACCGTCTATGTCTTCCTCCCACTTTCTGTCAACACATAATGCATGAACACATATGAAACCCAATCGACTTCATTTGCCATCACCTACATGCAAAACTAGCTTCTCTGAATCTAGAAGCCTAATAAAGATGAACATTTTTCTTGTAAAGTTCAGAATGAATTAGTTCATGTATGTAGCTTGTATCGTATAAAGCCTAAACAAACTGATGCATTGCTGTCACATTGTTTCTAAATAAGCTTGCTTAATTACTATCCTTCATTTTCAAGTAAGCGTCCTAAATTATCATCTACTCACCTCAGGTACGGCTGCAATCCTTCTAATTGCGCAATACATAGTTGTGTGCAATGTCTCGTATCGTTGTTGTCATCATGTACGGTTTCCCTCTACCTTGTAGTACCTCCTCGGCGTCTCCAAATTCTTCATCAGCATCCCACACTCGTCTTTCTACATGCTCAAAACGTTGCAAGTACTCAGTCACAAATCCAAGGCATTCGTCTCTTAAGTATCCTTCCGCCATCGATGCCTCCGGTTTTGCAAAATTGCGCACATAATTCTTCAATGTCTTCATATACCTTTCAACAGGATACATCCACCTCGTGGCCACCGGTCCGCACAAGTCCAACTCCTGGACTATGTGATAGGCGAGATGCGTCATGATATCAAAAAAGGATGGTGGAAATTCCATTTCCAAAATTGCCATAGTCTCTGCTATGTCTGCCTCTAAAGACTGAAACTCTGCAGGATCATAAGTACTCTTGCAAATGCGTTTGAACACTCTGCACATTCTCATAACAGCCATTCTCGGACCAGATTTCATCAATCCACGCAATCCTAACGGCAACAATTGTTGCATCAACAAATGATAATCGTGGGATTTCAAAGCTCCAAAATTCTTCCCCCGAATGTTGACTCCTATTGATGAGGATCCATACCCTTTTGGTGTCTTCAAATTCACTAATGTAGATGAAAAAATTTCAAACTCCTCCGTTGAAAGCACATAAGGTGCCTTCGGCTTCAACATCTTCTTTCCACGCCGTGGGTTCTTCACTAGCCACAAATGCCTACGAATTCCTCGTCTTTGCAAATCACGTCGTACCTTCACTGTGTTCTTTGCCCCAGTGATGGTTTTCAAAAAGTTTTTAGCCATGTTCATTTCACAATGCATGACATCAAGTGTCCATCGCACCAGCAGATCCTGTACATATTCAGTGATCCATTAGAGTAATTTATACCTATAAAATCATGTTCGTAATAAACGCCATGTTTATGTCACAAATTCTCTTTCAAACGTAAAGACAAATTTCTCGAACGTAAATCATATTAACAATTGAAACTATAATATTGCAATTTCCAAGTTATTTTACGTTTCTCTACAATCTATACTTGCACTTTTTTTGTACATGAGAAATGCACAACTTCACTGTGATTACTATTGTCACTGAAATGTACTCGTGATAATGAGATACTAAGCTTACCTTCCAATATGGTAGGCGAAATAATATGCTCAAGCGCTTCACGCCGTGAGTTTTTGATGGATTGCCTTCTCCTCCCGAGACACTACTTGATCTCTTCCAAGCTTCGTATGCATGTGCATGACGCATTTGGTCCAGCAGTGTCACAACATTCGGTTTTGTTTGGAACTCACTCCTCCCATTAAAATGCACGTTCATGCGTTCCGTCCGATATGGATGATCCACCGGCAACCACCTTCTTGTCGAAGCGTATACACTCTTTCCAAGCTCGGTCGAATGCTCTGCTCCTAAATCACATCCACAGTATGGGCAACCTGCATACCCTTGATGTGCAAACCCTCCAACTGTACCGTACCCCGGAAAATCATGAATTGTCCATAGAAGCATTGCACGAAGATTGAACTCCCTTGATGTTGTAGTATCTATTACATCATACGCCTTGACTCCCTTCCATAGTTCTAGTAGTTCCTCTACTAAAGGTTCCATGTAAACATCGAATGTCTCACCAGTAACGCTTTGCTTACCAGGAATTAGCAAAGCTAACATAATGAAGAACTTCTTAGTGCACAACCATGGAGGTAGGTTGTAGTTTAGAAGACTCACGGGCCAGGTCGACCAACTTGACCGTGTTTGCTTGAATGGGTTCACGCCGTCTGCTGCAAGAGCAAAGTGGATGTTCCGTGGATCTTCTGAAAAACTTGGATCCACGTTTCTGTCAAAGTGTTTCCAAGCTTTGGAGTCACAAGGATGGCGCACCAGCTTGTCTCCACCTTCGCGATCACTACGGTTTTCGGAATGCCATCTCATCAGCTTCGAGATGGTTGGACTTCTAAACAAGCGCCGGAGTCTAGGAATAATCGGAAAATGCCTCAGAACTTTAAGTGGAAACTTGCGGCGCTTGACGTCTCTATATCTCGGTCCACCACACTTTGGACAGTGGCTGGCATCCGCTAGGTCTTTTCGAAACAACACACATCCTTTGGCGCATGCATGAATACTGTTGTATGAGAGGCCTAATCGGTAAGTCAAGCTCTTCGCAGCAAAGTAAGTCTTCGGTAGTGAATTCTCTTGGGGAAGTATGTGGTTTCCCAACACGGCTAACAACTCATTCGCACATGTGTTACTAACTCCATGAATTGTACACAAGTTCATAATGAGTATAGTTGCGGCCAACTTCGTGCAGCGTGCGCCATCATATAATGGCTCCATCGCCTTGTCAAGAATTTCACCGTTTTCATACGAATAGTCGTTCGGAACTTCATTACTCTCTTCACCGTCATTGCCTTCGTTCACATACTGATCTGGTGCTTCGTGGTCTATGTCGTCTTCATCCTCCTCAAGTGCATTCTGATCATTGCTGCCGTTCACGTCTTCTGCTGCATCATTGTCAATCTCGACCGCATCGTCTTCCTCCACTTCATACCGTTGTCTTCAGTGTTCATTGCGCAGTTCACATATTCTCCTGTATAGTGTTGATTATCGTCTTCGTCAGCTTCGTATTCATTCTTCTCACTAATATCACCCTCTGCTTCACCTTCATACATATCGTCACTGCTGTGTTCAGTAATGTCTTCGACACCCACATTTCCATGAATTTCATCTGCCACCCTCCATGCACGGACTGCCTCCGCTTGTATTTCCTCTATCGTATGCCTCTCGTCCATGTTACCTTCGAAGAATGTGTCCCTTATCATTCCTGCCGTGTCGATATTCTCGTCCAACGCATGATGTGGAAACTGCCGAGTGTTTCTACTCCAAAAATCTGCCTCCCACTCCTCGTTGGATGCTTCTGTCCGCCCGGGTCCCCTCCACCTCCTGAATTCTGGATGCCTCCCATTTAGTTCTAAATGTTTCCAAACAGTTGCGACATCCCTCCTGCTCACGCCTTCGCAAGCCACACAAGGGCAATGCAAGCGTTTTACGCGTAAAGCAATAGCTCTTTCAGTCTCTCCGAAACAGGTTAACATCTCGTTGTCTTTGTCTTCCGTCGTCAGTAATAATACGTAGAACATGACGTTCCTCTTCACCATTGGATTCCATATTCGCTTGCTTGATAGTTGCTAAATGTTCACGTCTAAGAAACCTGTGCAGGCATGGGAAAAAAATGAATGTCATACGGTAACTTTTCAATTAATACGTTTATTGGATTTTGTGAAGGACCTCAATAAACTAACATCTTTAAAAAAAATGCTCCTCACCCTCAAACTTGAGTACATTAGCATAAATGTAAGATCTGAAATAGAGGTATGACGCTTATCAAACCCGGCGGAAGTGAAATACAAATCATGCTTTGAAAACCTTATCATGAAAGGACAACACGAAAAAAACCAAAATGTGACTATAATGTGTCGTAGGAATGACTACAATATGAAGAGCCAATGACTAGGGTATGACAACTGAAATGACGACTGGACACAGTTGGTGTTTTCCAAACATCTTTTCCGCAAAGTAGACCTATCTAGATATGACCCCCTAGTTATAAGAGTCTAAAACCGCGGACCTCCCTGTTCGCCACCTTAAGTACTACCATTACACCGGCCTACCGTCGTTCGTAATTGATGCGTCTCACATAAAAGTTTATGAGAAATTCTGTACAAACGTACCGAGACTTGCACGAAGAACCAGCCGAAACCCTATTTTGTATATCGCTCGAGACGACAGCACTTCTCCATGGGACGTCCGAAGAAATTGCTTTTTATGGAAGTCAGAGAGGAGAAGACCGATTATGAAAGGCAACGAGATGCTCGCGTGAAGCGCATCCACGATTCTGAGGAATTCCGTAATCTCCTGCATGCTGCTTCCAACTTGTAAGTTTCCATCATCACTTGTGGTTTTAAAATTCAAAATAAAAACAGAAGATTGTGAGTAGAGAGAGCGCCTCACCTTGTCGTTGTTGCACACTTGAATGCACACAGAAGATTGTAAGTAGAGAGAGCGCCTCACCTTGTCGTTGTTGCACACTTGAATGCACACAGAAAGCACTCAATGCGAAGTGAAAGCTTAGTCTCACTGAAGTAAAAGCACTATCTTAACGTATCTTGTGAAGACACATCACACATGTTCAAATCTCAGTCATCATGACCAATCGTGCGGCCATGATTTCATCTCCCCCTCTACTTGACCATTAACTCACTCTTCAGAATTGCTGCGCACTACTCTTCTCTTTGTGTCAATCCTTGTTTTTGGATTGAGTGTTCATCGTCTTCGTGACTTTAGTTCTCACCACGGTCGCGCGTTAGTTCTTATCAGCGTCTTTTCCGTAAAAGCATTGTTTTTTTAACTTCAGAGAACTGTGACTGAACTCACTGATTGACTCTTCGTTCTAGGCCGACATCGGAAGTTTTTGCAAAGTCGAGGCCGAAGAAGTTGCGCAACGAGGAGGTTAGGACACTTCGTCGGAGTAGCCGTTTGGCTGCTGGAGGTAGCACGGCGGATACCAACAAGGTGAGGCAATCAAATCAAAAACCTTCGTCCCAACCTAAAGCAATGTCGGATTCGGATGGAGATAGCCATGACGACTTTGACAGCGAAGACGTCCAGACTATGGCAGGTAATTGACCAACTCCAAACAAACTATTGATTGTAGTACTGTTTTTCCGTAGACTACAAATTTATTTAGAAGGAAGCGCAACTGAAGTTGCAAAGTCGATGCAGTACTGTGTATTAGTTGTTAGTATAATGGCAAAGTTTGTAGAGCATAACCTCGTTGAAATTGTGAACTTTTGATCGTTAGGAATGCGCTACAGAAGGTGAAGGTGAACGAACACAATGCCGATTTTTAGTACGAGTAGTGGCACTTTTTCTACAAGGGTGATATCATTTGGTTGATTTTATGCGTATGTGTTTTCTAAGATTGCTCCCGACCCTCCATATGCGGCCAGATAAGGATTCCGGGTCGGAATCCGACGATGGCAGGACATCGCCTGTGGAGGATACGAAGAGAAAGGAGTTCCAGAGGACCAATAAGCGCCCCACCGATCACAACGTCACGGCAACATACATGGCTCCGAGTGCATGGGGTAGCCCATCACAAGCATGGCCAAGCTCTTCACAGCAACCGCCTTTCCTTCCGCCGATGGGGTTGCAGCAACTCCAGTACATGAACGCTTTTCTAATGAACCAAGCGGCGCAGCAGTACGCCCAAACATCACCCTTTTGTGGCCAGTCTTCAATGTTTCCAGCGCCACCTCTGACAGAGGAAGACCGTAAGCCACCTCTGACGGAAGCATACCGTAAGGCACGAAGGAAGGCTAAAAAGAAGTACGACGAACAAGTGAAGATGCGACAAGAGAAGGGCATGAAACCCCACACGCTGAGAATTAAGGAGGACGGCAGCATCGACGCAGCATGTGATTCAAAATCTGCGTGGGACGAGACGGTACGTTCCCTCATAGACAGATTACTCGATGTAAGCATCGTTTCATTCGGAAAGCAGAACAAATATGCACTTGAACTCGTGCGGGAGAAGCTTGATAAGGACTTTGATTATGAACCACGCACACTATCGAGTAGAACGTTCCGGAAGTGCATTACGAGCTCCTTGAAGTCTGAGCGCTTTCGACTTAAGAAATTGTGGAGGAAAGGCGATCCATGCCCTGTCGATTATCCAACCCGACCGAGTGGGAGAAGTTGGTAATTCTTGGGAGAAAGAATCCGATAAAGAGAAGGCAGAGGCCATGGCGGTCTGCAAGGCAAGAAGTGAAGCGATTGGGTCCCGTCGGAAGACTAGGCAAAGACAAACCCAAAGCTTCGCAGTGCGGGAGCTTGACCATATTGCCATGGCCTCTCCATTGTCTGTTGCATTTGCATTAAAATTCACTAACATAGGATTGCCGCTTGTATGCGAGAAGAAATCCAGAGCGGCACTCATGAAGTAGCTAATGCGGATGTCCAAATTGAAGACTCCTCGAAAGAGGTAATATGGATTTTTGCAATAATGAACTAAGTGCACTTTGAGTGTGAATATTAGGCTGTAGGAGTTGGGTGTTGTACGTGATAATTTATAATTGGCGACCATTCTCGTGAACATCTTGATGTCAATTAAGTGGAGCACACCGATTCTACTTCTTAATTTATTTAAACATATGTCGTTCAAACTAGGCGATACTATGTGGTTGCTTTTAATTTGGGCGACCATGGCCATATTTTCCTTGCGTTTTTCCATCAACTCACCCTTCATGACTACAAAATGACTATATACCAAATCTTTTATTGTTGTTATGACTTCCATGTCTAAAGTAAAAATCCACAAGTCTTCACGGGACAAATACAATACCAACTTCTTTTCTTATGCTTCGATCAAACTTATTGTTACAAATTGTACCAAGTAACATCAAATACCGTCTCTTCAGTTTTCTGAAGTGATGTTTCAAAATTGTAATAGAATAATTATTGTAACATCAACTTAGCTTTGTACCATCTAATTGCATGTATATGATTTCTACTAAAAACATGCATGCAGAGGACTGTGAGACTATCTACAATACGAGCCTTGCGTTTATTGCTAAACACGTACAAAGAATGTATTGAAATAAAATCGAGGACGTGACTTTCTGTGTAGCAGCCTCGGCTATAGATCATGTTACAGACAAAACACAATTGCCAAGTAAATCAATATTGTCCATAACTCTCTGGTTTTGTTCTGTCTTGTATGCAGGGGTCGACAACGCTAAAGGCCATAGCGAAGCGCCAGGATGACATGGATAGCAAATTTAACTCCCTTTTGGAGACCACAGCGCGCAATTCTAAAGCCGTGGAGGACATGCGAGAGAATCTTTGGCGATGTACATTTCAGGAAGGGCGCAAAATACAGTAGCCCGTGTGCATCGACAGGTGCGGAAGAAACACCACAAAGTCCGTCGACGTTGGAGGTTTTGAAAACCTTGTATGGTCCAGCCCTAGCCCCGACTGATCCAGGACAAAACATTGCCTCTCCAGACGTTGAGGGAGCGAAGGAAGACGTTGAATCACGTAAGAAGAAAGTGAAAGAGACAGGGAAAGGACGACTTCATGAAGGAAGGACGACTCGATCGAGAGGGGCAGCGCTTGAAGCTGCTGCTATTCAGGAGGACACCACCAATGCCAAGCGTCGTACAAAGAGAGGCAGACAAACCGAGGAAGATCCCAAATCGGGCGGAAACTTTTCGGCTGCTCACGACATTGACGAAGAGCATATGAGTTATGATGTGGGTGCAGACCTCACAATAGTATGCCACTATAAAAGAGAAGACATCTAAGATGTGTTTTGTAGCCTTGCAGTGATGCCGATTCGTAGTGTCACACTTGAGTCATATGTGTATTCACAAATGTTATATGCAAGTGCTGATTATGTAGTCATATGGAAGTGATGTCTGAGTGTGCAGTCATATTGTCTTGTGTAGTCATATAGAAGTGATGTCTAAGTGTGTTGTCATAGTAAAGTAATGGTCTTGGTTTTAATATGACTTCCAATGGACGAGTAGCAGGACCAAGAAGTCCTTCAGAATTTTGAAGACAAGACGAACGAGGATATAGGAGATGCCGCGTTATTGGAAGATCCAGCTCCAAAGGAAGACTATACCCACGAGGATGCGGCTGATCAAGTGCAGCGTATTCATGAGGCTGTTGACGACTTGGAAGCTGAAGGGGCTCCTAGTGCTGAACAGCAAGTGAAGGAGATTGAAGCTACAAATACAGATTCCAAAGCAAAACATCGAGGACGGCGAAAACCTGCAACACGAGGGACTGGACCAATTGCTATTAGAGCACTTCCGAGCTTGGCCGCTAAGACGTCAAAAGTAAGCCCTCGAACGAAATACGCGACGAAGACGAAGGTGCCTCAGGAAGAAGCATTGAATGCAATAATTCCAGAGGATGATATCGAGAGGACACCGTCTCGTGAGAGGTCCCCGATGAAGAGTAAGCTCGACATTGGAGAGAAATCTCCGGTGACATCACCGAAGCGCAAAGGCCGGAAGCGACTGGACAGAACGTCGACCTCCCACAATGCTCACAGACGGCCAAGGAAGAAAGTGAAGAAGGATGTTGTTCTAGAAGACGCTAAGGAGAAACTCACTCCAAGTGACGATGTCCAGGAGACGGCCAAACAGAAGACTTCAGAGTTTCAAGAGGTTTGCAAGCCTTTTGCAGAAGGGGAGACATTGCCTGAGATGGCAAATGCAGGAGTACTCAACAAAACGACTGAGCCAGAGCATGATGAGGATGCTGCAGCAAAGGGCATATCTCACGAGATGATGGAAGCACCCATGCACACAGCAGATCCTGCGAATGCAGAGGATAAGGCCGCCTTGGAGACATTAGAGAAGCATGTCGACGCAGAAGTGTACACAAAACGTGAGACGTCGTCGGCGGAGGATTCAAGTGACCGTGATCGGGAGCTCTCCGAGGCTGGCACAGAAGATGACCGCAACAGTCTAGATGTACTTGTGGATACTGGATACGAAGCAATATCAGATGCTAAAGTTCCAACGTCACCACGCACTCCTGACCAGCTGTATGGGATAGGAAAGGATATGGGAAGCGAAGACGAAGCACCAACAACTCGTCAAGGCGGCTCAAAACCAAATGCATCAAATGGCGCAACACGGAAACTTGTATCGGAGTTGCCAAAGGTGACATTTGCACCACTGCCAAATAAAGATGCAACGACGTCCCACCCTAGAGAGGGTACAACCATTGAAATTGAAGATGCAGGAGCGAAAATGAAGGGACGTCTTGTAAAAACGAAGGCAAGTGCATCTCCTTCAAAAGCGGCTCGGGCTACCACGACCGAACCTGCCGAGGCTGCAACGTTAACAGGAAGACATAAGATTAAGGGCGACGGAAAGAAGAAGGCAGCTCCATCGAAAGCCGCTGGCACTACAACAAACGAACCTGCTGCAACGGCAAATGAAGATGCATCAGGAGTTCAGATGAATTGTGCTCCAAAGGCAAACGATGGCGCTTCTACAAAATCCGTGAGTGGTTCAGGTGCGAAGACGACAGAGTCTCCGACAACGAAGGAGCCTTCAGAGCCACCTCCCAAGGCGACTCCGAAGATGACAAAGGTTGCAGCTTCAGCGGTCGAGGGGGCGAAGAGGACAGACTCTGCTACAATTGCAGCTACAACCTCAAAGGAGCCTACAGCTACATCGCCTACAACTGCAAAATCAGTTGCTGCGGGGAAATTTAAGGTTCCAAGGCCGGTAAATGTGGGGGGATCGCAGGGAGCGACTCAGAAGGCAGAAGCTACAACATCCAAACAGCGAGATCTCTCCATGCCGGCCCAGGTGAGAGGCCCACCTAAACGAAGAAACCTTAACACAGCTGCGACTAAGAGTAGTGGGAGGAAACTGGTTATCTTTAATATTTTGGGGACATTGCTAGATTGCCACAACTTGACTATGGTGAATCCCAATAGTAATATTAGGACAACTCTAAAAGCGCATGGAAGACGGATTGTTATGAGGCCAGGGATTAAAAAGTTCCTTGAGGCATGTTTTTTACATTTCCATGTTGCCTTTTGGGGAGCTAAACCGCCACAAATAATGGAAGAGTTGGTGGAAGATTTAACGGGGCACTTGGACACGGACGGAGCAAAACCAGAATTTGTGTGGTCTGTGGTAGAGCATGAACCCATTCGACTGGACCCGGTAGATGGCGATGTTTTGCTGGAGGGGAAGCTTCTCTCCCGTGTGTATGAGTCATTTCCGCAGTGGAATTCAGAGAACACTTTGGTAATAGACAACAACAAGGAGAGAGTTGAGGCCAATGATCCAGGAAATGTTATTGTGGCAACTCCTTTTTATGTGACGAAGATTGCGAGACTCTCTGATGACAAGGCGTGGTTGATGTCATATCTATGGCCCTTGTTGGAGAATTTCTTTAGTGCTTCGAGTGTTTCGGAGTTTCGCAGTGAAAATCCTGCTCCCCTACTCATAGAGTCTGGTTCAGAAGCTGCTACCACCAGTGTAACCATGTTCTCAGATGGAGATACAAACAGTGTTGACACATATAGTTTGAAGAGCTCGAACTCATCATATGATATGCAACCAACTAGGATGAGAGGTGAGGGGACGTGGGAAAGAAGTGGTTCATGTGATAAGTGGTACGCTCGTTAGTCATTAAGTAAAAGGTTTTCGTTAAACTAATGTCATGCTTTATGATTGTTTGTGGGTTCATGAAGGGAGCGACACCGATTCCACAGTCTGACTACTCCGACAGACTCCCCTCCCCAAAAACCGTGGAACGATTTCTTAAGGCAGAAGGTAAGGAAATAATGCTTTGAACAACAAGGAGTTTGGTTGAATTATATCGCTACCTTCAGCAAGGAGTTTTGTTACTTGAGGTTGTGAGTCGGTCTAGGAGTATGAATTTGTATATTGTTTTTTTCTGAATTTTGAAGCGAGATGCAATCACTATAATGTGACTGTTGTCCCTCTAATAGTCCATATTGGAAAGTAGTTGAAATTGTTTGAGATTTTTGTGAATGGGTGGTTATTGATGAATTTGGATTATATAAAGTATGTAGAAGCACATGGCAATTAGAAGCACATGGCAAATTGGCAATTGACATTGTGGAGTAGACATGAAATTCTAACTTCTAAGGGACATGGAATGGAACAGTCGCAAAAGAATTTGAAGTCAGGAAACATAGATTCCAAAAGCCCCGAAAGCAACTCTCTCGGCGTCGAGGGCCCTCACCAAACTCTTGGCGAAGATACTTCAGAAAAGAAGGTGAGAATCTCTTGATTGTCGTAATAATTACAATGACACATAAGAATAACTATGGTCTGGGATTAGGCTTGTACTCTTCATCTCATTGTAGTCTTTACAGCAATAGTACAATGTCTATATACATAACATGCATTCTATGTGAATTTGATGCCGGTGCAGGGGCCTGGGAGTTCGACGACTTCTAAGTTCAAAGTTGGCCAGGACGTTCATTTGATGAATGCGAAGAACATTCGGCAGAAGGTGGCAACAGGGACTGTAACTGCCATAGGAGATGGAGTTTCGAAAGTTTGGCATGGGAATTCAATACCCATTGGATACTTCAAGGTAGATGTGAAGAACGTAATGTTTCCAGACATCAGTCTTATGCTGCCTAACCCAGCAGGAGATCAGTGGAAGGTTGGGGACGTGAAAGGCAGCAACACAGTGTGGGTGGAGAAGTTCCTAAAGGCCGCTCGGTAGAGGTAAGCGGTTTCAGCGTTTTTAATTTTGACAATTTTGTAGTGATAGTATCGCCAATTACAAGAACGCATGTCACTCTTTCGTTTGTACATGTCGTGTTAGGTTGTTGGATTACGAGGTTGGCATCTATGTATGTAGGCGCGGATACGCATATCGCATACTCTTCATCTTTTGCATATATTGTGATTGATGGTATTGCCTCTACATACACCGGTTGTAGATATATATCTTCATAGACATGCGGAGGCTAGGTTGTAGATGATACAACGAAAAGGCTCCTGTCTTAACGCTTTCTGTGAAGAGTTTTCATGAACATTACAAACATAGCGTATATATGTAATTGCATATGTATGAGAACTTTTCTGCTCGATTGTGTGACCACGTTGTTTATATTTGTTAGGTTCTAACTGATATGAATGACTGGAATTCGAACAGTCACTTGTAGGAAGGATTTCTGAGTGTCTAATCTATGACTACATTGTTTCAATATATGACTATATTGTAACTAGTTTTCATACCTTTCAGCAAGCATAGGAACCACTAGTCATGAATATATGACTTTGAAATGACTTAATCAATATAGGGAATGACTAGTAATTGACACGAGAAACAAGAAAAATTTGGTTTATTCGACCAACCATAATCAGACACGTGTTCGCCACGTCATCTCCCGCGCATCTACTTCGTATGTCGACGAACCACATTCCGCCACGTCATGAGTCATGCCTTTGCTCTAGTCATAAATAAGTAGTAACGGCTAACAGCTACAGTCATAAATCAGTCACACTATGAATTCCATAACACAAGCCACGTCATCATTCCCGCCTCCACATCAGATTTGGACCAACCAGAGTCGGCCACGTCAGCAGTCATGGCCACCCTATAGTCATAAATCAGTCACATTGTGAATTCCAAAAAATAGCCACGTCTTCATTCCCGCCTCCACGTCAGAAGTCGACCAACCAGTATGAGCCACGTCAGCAGTCACGGCCACGCTATAGTCATAAATCAGCAATCACCCCTAACAGCTACAGTTATAAATCAGTCACAGTAAGATTTTGAAAAAAGTTGACACGTCATCTTTTGTGCCTCCACGTCGGATTTTTACCCCCCCTGCCCGAATCCCACTTCATTTCCAGGTTGGAAGCCATGTCAGAAAATCACGCCATGTGAGAATCCACGTTGGCAGCGGAGGCGATGACGTGAGGATGGATGAAATCGCAGTCATATGTACCATTGGGGAGACATGACTTGGTACCTATGACTACAGAATGACAAAAAATATCGAAACAACCAGCAGTCATATCCAGACCGGTTTTGGTATGTATGACTGGAATTACAGTCATTTCTACAAGACATAAATACAACGATTTCTAGTAGTGTTATGTCTACGTCAAGTAGTAGTACCAATGACAATTTGATAGAAGAGATGGAAGAGGAGGCTTTAATGATGTTCCAATGTGCATTAGCCGCGTCAAATTCATTCATTTTGTTTCATGGAAATGAATGGGAGGAAGGGGGATTTCAATCGGTAAATCCCCACGAAGGCGTCAGAGACGTGCTCGCAACTATGCGTTCTACACCATCACTCTTCAAGGGTAACACGAATTTCACACTTCAAGAATTTGACGAACTTTGTTTGCTAGTTGTGCCCGTTATTGTTGCTAATGCACGTAGTACTAGTCAAAATCGCATTTTGACCAGTCAGCCTTCGAAATTGTCACCTGAGCAACGCATTCTAAACTTTTTGCTTTACCTCAAGCATGACTACATTACTATTTTGGACACCTTTATGTGGAATTGGTCCAAGAGTGCCATCAAAAATGATACTATTTTTTTATCATCGTGCATTAACGAGGCGTTGCGTGATGAAATCAAGTGGCCAAGTGTAGATGAGAGAGTTGAGGCGGCGTCACACGTTCATGGATTTCCAGGGTGCATTGGCATCATTGATGGCACATTGGTCAAAATCCGACGTCCATGGAGGGACGAGAACCATGATCGTTACTTCAACGGGCGAAAGAAGATGTATTGCATGAACAATTTGGTCGTCGTAGATCATTTTGGTCTTTTTATCTATGTGGAGGCCGGTTTTCCAGGTGCATATCATGACATCAACGTGTTGCGGCGTTCTGATTTGGCAACTAATTGGCATGATTTTTTTACTCACCGCGATGATTATTGTGAGTACATTCTTGGCGACCCAAGCTATCAAGGATTGGAGGCATTTGTAATGCGTCGCATTGCCCCGCGTGAGTTGGAAGATAACCAAGATGAGACTGCAGTAAACGCTTACAACAAAATGCACGCACACTATAGGGTGCGAGTGGAATGGGGAATTGGGGGTATGAAACAAAAATGGCGGCGTTTAATGAAGCGTTTTGATGCGACCAAGCCTAAGTTCCACCATTTATTTTGCTCAGCTGCCATACTCACAAACTTTTTGCAACGCCGACGTAGAGACCTCTCATTTGCGCTAGTTGGGCCAAGGAACCTTGAAGAGGGTAAGGGGGATGGGAAGGTGATTTTTAGACTACGTGCACTACATGGTCATATTATATAGGAATTTATGTTTATGGTAGAAGCATGTAATATCATCAATTGCAATAAATATGTGTGTCTTTTGGAAGCAAAGGTAGTTATAGAAGTTATATAATTATGTTTGCGTATGGATGTTATAGAAACCGTATATGTACCCTACATAGTCACATTAAGGTTGACACACCCATAACCGACAGGTGACCAATAGCCGATAATTTTGAATTCCTAGATTGTGGAAGAAGAGATGTACCTCAATTGTACATGTTGGTTATTGGTTATGAGGTACTTTTCACTTTGAGAAATTGTACAAATTTCAATATTGAGAGATAATTCACGGAAAAATCCTCATTCTTCGTGAAACTGATTTTCCTACGAACAAATATATACTTCTTATTAACCCAAGCTTTGATATGGTGAAATGCTTTAAGTTATCAGTTATAGGTGTGTCAACCTTAGATTGTCCCTCATTGAATTTTCCATGTTTTATTCATCATCCAAGTCACATTTAAAAACTACATTTGAAAGTCACCTTTAAAAGCCATGTTGTATTTTGTGAAAGAATTGTTACATAGGGCTTTGCTTGCATGCATCATTTTACAATGTTGTTCTATACTACAAACATGAGAATTGCAATGATTGCATCATGCTAAGATAAATGTCAAGTGTTTTTATTTCTAAAACTCACCAATTACATATGCTTAAAGCTTTGTATGGTCTACTTGCTCTCACCCCCAAAGTCTATTTCACTATAAACCCCAACATCTTTTTGAAAACCACCTTTAAAAATTACCTTTCAAAGCCATGTTTTATTTTGCGATTCAAGGCCAAATGATATGTTTAGGGCTTTGCTTGCATGCATTATTTCACAATGTTGTTCTATATTACAAACATGAGCATTGCAATGATTGCAATAGTACACAAACTAGATGCAAAGAGAAGGACCAAGTGTTTTTATTCATAAAATTCACCAATTACATATGCTCAAAGCTTTGTATGATCTTCTTGCTCTCAACCCTAAACTCTTATTGGAATAAACTCCAACATCCCTCAACTTTAGAAGATCTCCAAGCATCACACTTTTTGCCTTAGCAGCGAAAAACATGGCCTTCCTCCTCTCAGAGTCTACCTTGGCCTTGGAAGATTCAGTTCTAGTAGCCATGAAAGATTCACGGTGCCCTTGTCTTGTACATGGTGACAATACCCTTTGTTTGCTCGGCCGAAATTTCTGCTTTTGACATTGATTTTTCCTTCTCTTGAGTGGTTGCACTTGGGCCACTACTGCTCGCAGCGCGCATCCTTGGGGCAGCAGCACTTGATGCCCTTAACGCACCTTGAACGTGATCAGATGACACTTTTGGAATTTTGGGAGGGCCTGAATTCGAAGACCCTAAGCTCAGACTTTGTGCATCAAGCATGGCTTGGCGCACACGCAAAACATTTTGCGCTGCATGCCCATCAGTTGCTCGTATTGCATCAATCACATCTTCGGGTTGAATGGCAGCACGATCACTATCCTCTTCATTGGAGGTGCCGATCTTGAGCTCTTGCAACGTCTCCTGTAATCTTTCCTTTAAAGTCTCTTCTTGAAAGGTGTTATCTTCAAAGCGTTTCGAAAAATCAGCATACACAAGCTTCCATACTGCACTAGGAATTAATTGCAAGACTTATTTTCGTCCATTGCTATACTTACGAAAATGTTGATGGTATGATGCCACCAGAACACTAAGCTGCTCTGACTCTACCACTGACCTATTATGGCGAATTTTATCATTTACAACAAGAGGTGAACGTGGTTTTTTTCTAGGTGGCTCTGCTGTCCTAACTACCTCACAATCGTCATCTTTAGGAAATTATGGAATAAACCCGTAGACAAGCTCTGGTGGAGGGGCTGGCCTATGATCTTGCAAGCAATACAACAAGCCCTGAAATCAAAATCCCTGAAACAAGAGTAGAGGTTAATTACTGAAACTCATTCAAATTTTTAAAATTGGTATACTGGAGAGTATACTCTAATATTGCAAGTGAATTAATTAAGTTCAACAATGAGGAAAGTATGGATGTTCAAAATCATCATCTTTGTGTATTTGAGATATTTATATTTTTTCCTCATAAATGTTGTTTCAGACGTTTTCTACTGTGAGAGGTCTATAACAAAGCTTCAATACTAAACCTAAAGTAGAATTCATTGGAAAAAAACTTCCCTATCACAACTTCCACAAAACTACAAATTCGTTATCATACTATCACAATTTCGAGATCCTGATCTTGTCATTTTTTCAAGGAATTTTATTTCTTAAACTTTCAATCCGCAATAATCAGCTACAAAATCAAACCTTCAATACTCTCACTGCATGAATTGGCCCTAAAACTTTCTTTGCAGGTGTGAGAACTACAATGGCCTGATTAGGTTCAGAATGCAAAGAGCTAGCGCACTCCTAGAGAAACCTCATCATGATTGGGTTAGGGGTATTGCGAGCTAAGTTGAAGGGAGAGTGTGAAATATTCAAACTGGGGTGATTGATCAAATGAGTGACGTATGTACAATGGGGTGAAAATGTGTTAGGGTTTTATGGTTAAGTGTTTAACCGATCAAGTCTAAATCACGACAAGAGGAGCTTCAAAAATGTGATTTCAAGTTTATGAAACGTCATACAATGGTGGACAAATCATGAAAGTTGATGCAACCTCCACACAAAAAATAAGTCTTCGGTTGAGCACTCTTACTTGTTCTGTTGGCTCGTCAGGTTGTATCGCAATGACGGGCACTTGTGAGCGTGGTATCGCTTTGGTCATGCGATCTAATCCCATTGCGGCTACATTGGAACTTGAGAGTCTCCACGGATCTTCATCAACTTCACGTGAGAAGTGGTTCCACCACGCGCCGCCTCCTTCCATCCCTCCAAAACCGCTCCACTATTCAGCGATAGGTTCGAAGATGACCATCACTTCTTAGCAATAGACTCGAAGAACGATGTTTCTTGAAAAAACCGATATTGAACGTTCTGGAAGGCAATATCAAGGACGTATACGAAAATGTAATGCAGGATTGAACGATGAACGATCATAAATCCACGAGTTCTTTTCAACGTAATCACCAAGGGTTTGCCACAAGACACCACCTCCTTCGAAAGGCGAAAAGTGAGAAGGAAACAAAGATAAAATCCTTATTGCCAGCGGATCCTTTGAACGCGCCTCCTCTCCAAACGCGCCTCCGCTCTCGACTCGGTGGATCTCATTGTGCATCGAGCACCTCACACCGCTCCTTGTCCTCGGGGCGCGCTTCAAACAAAGGAGTAGAAATTTTAACTGACCATTTTCGGTCATACGAAAGATTTCTTCCTATGTTTTTATTTAGGTACTAATACATGTTTCCATTTCAGGGCCTCATCGTGGATTTACAAAATTCCAGGCCCAAAACCCTCTCATTTTTTGACTTTACGGATAACTCTATTAGAATTAAATTTTTTGTGGTTTACAGTCTTTGATGTCCTCTACATACCCTACTATATGACCTTTTTCAAAAAAAAAATCTGTCAAGCCCTAAAATGTGTTTGAATGCATGAACTCTTTTGAGATAACTGTCAAACTTTCAAAATTGTTCAGATGTTGGAGTATTTGAAACCACATTGGGGGGGGGGTCAGTGAGAGCATTTGAATGTCTGCCCATGTGCAAGTGCAAGTACTCGGAGTCAGGAAACGACATGAACGTGACAGACAGCCTGTTTGACTGTTTCCATGTTTTCAAATTTCAAATGCAACATCCAAACTTGGAACGGCCTTTGTTTACTGTATTTGACAAATTTTAATACCGTACATCTGATTATTTTAACCCTTAAACGCCTAAGGTGACCCGAGGGGTCATATTCCAACCGAATCTCCTCTGTAGCTCTCAATGTACTCAACTTTTCACTTATATTTTGATGTCAAACTGGTCACCTTCTTTTAATGCATTCAAAAAGTGAAAGTTTAGAATTCAAATCACAATTTGTATGAGTGATTTTGTGCTTTGAAAGGATTGTGATAGGTAGGTTGGGGTTGTACAATACTTGTAGGAGGTTGCAAGCTCATCATTGATTGGATCATTCATGATGCCCAAGTTCAAAAAGTGCACTATTCATGATGCCCAAGTCCAAAAGATGTTGTGATCCAATTTTGGGTTGCCCCAATCCGTATAGCTAGACGTTTAAGGGTTATCGAAACATATACCGGTATTTATGCTCCTTTTGATTCTGTAGTTAGAGCTAAGCATGGTGGAATGGACATAAACTCAACGTAGACCCTTGCCAAATAGCTAGTTACTTTGGTTCATGATTGTATTTCTTTCTCAATTGATAAATATATTGATTGGATAAAAAAATAAATAAAATAGAAGAACTCAAAATGTCTTTGTTGAAATAGAAATTTCAGTTGTTTGATGGTTTTAGTAAGAATGGAATTTATTTCTAGTACTTAAAGAGCTTTATTCCATTAGATAGATAGATAGATAGATGGATAGATAGATAGATAGATAGATAGATGGATAGATAGATAGATAGATGGATGGATAGATAGATAGATAGAAACTCCGGTCCTTTCTAAAGGTTCGGCTTTATTCCATTACCCCATATCTTGTGTTCAGTCGCATAGGTGGAACACTATTGTACTTGTTCTTGTATGTATTTGTCGAAACCTCAAGATTCTGTCATTTTTAAAAAAAATTTATTACAACATGTTTTGTCAATTGTGAACTTAATCTTTGACTATAAAGCCATTCATCACTTAAGTTGGAACGTATTTGTTTCAACCATTTTTGATTAAAAAAGGGTTTTATTTTATCTGAGTTGATGTGAAGATTCATGATTATCTCTAGGTTTTATATGCCCTACTAGAACGGCATGGGGCATTGCCAAGTACTTTAATCATGTCCCCGTTGTTGTTCTCGTCTCTATTACTATCTTATAAAGACATATTTCTAAGCTTGTATGTCCTGTATTGTTTTTAGTGCACTAGGGCTCCAAATGATGTAAGTTTGTGTAGTTGGGTTCCTCTTATTTCTTTGCTTCATCCAAAATTAGGTCACATTTGTAATTTCTCGTAATTCTTGAAACCATAAATACATTGAAATCCAATATCTTGGGATCCACGATCCTATTGTTGCAGACACCTCTATAGAAATATCCGTTCTCTAAAACACCCCTAGCGCCCCAATCCGACGAGCTTTCTACTTGTCACAATACAATCAAGCTATCTACTTCAAATATATGATGACGTAGATATTATGTATGTACCATGGCATATTCCCAGTTTAGAAGCAAGACTACTTTAACCCTTAAAAGTCCCTTGGGGATAGTATGTACGATGTCGTATAATTAGGATTTGCTACCAACAAGAAACTCTAAACTGGAATCGTGATAGCTCACTAGAACCGCACTAATTCAAATGTCAACTTCTTCTTTGAACTCAAACCCATTCAAGGTGTGCATTCACTCCAAATACAACCAAAATACACCGTATTCTACTGGTCGCCACGGCACTCTCAGACCTTTAAGGGTTAAAGAGTCTTTTGTCACATCTCTCCTTAAAGATAATTTTTCTTGTCAATAGAATATTATTTCCAATTCTTTTAGGAATGAGTTTTTTGTTTATTTTTATTTTCTCTTTATTTTTGGTCAACTTTGAACATCATGATTTTTTAAGTAGCAAAGATTCAGCATCTAAGATTTAATGCACAAATATATGTACAATTTAGGCACCCAATCCTGTAGTTACGTACTCCACAACAGGTCAAAAACTAAAAATTCTTAAATTTAAAAAAAATAATTGGCTGGTCTAAATGATCTTGGGTCGTTTCAGAAGAGGGGGCCCAAGCTATTGATGGGGCTAATTCAAGGTAAAATCTTCTTTTGTGATTGGTGTATTTCTTGGAATTGGCCCCAAGGGCTTTACATGGGAATTCAGGGCCAATTTTTTGAAATTATATTATAATGAGAAGGGACAAGTTATGACACAAGCCGTGCTCCAAAAGTTGGGAGATATAAGAATGGAAGGCCAATTCATGGCCTAAAGGCCGTCACTTGATCTCATTACAAAATTGTTATTTCACTAAAATATTTTATTGGGAACAAATCAAAAGCATGGAATGTTGTTAATGATACAAATTGGCCCCATGGGCTTGTTTTTCCTTTTACAAGTCCGCCCCATTGGCTTCTTTTTCTTTTAACAAGTTGGCCCCATAGGCTTTACGTATGGACGAATAGGCCATAACTTTATATACTATTAATTGTGTTCTCCAAGCTTTCCATTGAGCCAATTGTGCTAAAAATGTGAGTAAATTGGCTTAGAAATTTGTTGGCCTTCACTCTTGATGTAAAGCGTTCTTTAGAGATTGACATAAGGGAGAATGCTCTAAAATAGAAGAATATCAATAATGAAGCTCTAGGCTTCTTTACCCACATGTACATAATAGCTTTGCAATTCAACATAGGCATGTACAATTCAACAAACATTATATGGTGCCAGTTTATGGCACCATTTTAGAAATAACTATTAATCCAACTTTTGAAACTTATAGCAACTTATAATTCCAATTTTGTACACATTTAACATACTAAAATATTGACACTATCTCTTAACCCTTAAATGTCCCTAATGTTGTTTTTCTACATTCTAGATGACCATGTGGGATGTTTTAAGTGTTGCCATTTTGTCATCGAGTTGAGTTTTTATATACAGTTTTCTTCCTACTGTGGGTAACAATTCTAGTTTACTTTCTTGTTAACTGGCACTTTTCTCGTTACTGTAGGTGATTTTGTGAATCTTTCGCAGCATTGTGAAAGGAGGAAAGTTTTGGTTTTGAGGTTGATTCTGCAAAAATTTGTCAGAATTTTATACTTTGGGTAGGCTCTGGGCAGTTGGGTGACCCTTGAAATTTTAGAAAGAAATTAGTTTAGTGAGCAAGATTATGTAAAGAGAAGCCATGTTTTAGAAAGAATTGGTGGCTCATTCATTTACTGCTCCTACTATCTCCATTCCTCCCAACTTTTAAAGCTTCTTCCACCCATTGCATTTTTGCTAAAAGAATAGATGTCAACATGAAATAGTGATCCATATTTCAGTGATCTATAGATTTCAACATTTGTGATTTAACATTTTCAACACATATACAAGAAGTAGTTCAAGATTCAAAATTTGATTCTCAATATCCATTCTACCTAAAGCACATCAATGCCATAAATTGGATCCAAATTAGAAAGCCAAAACTTCATATTGCATCTACCAAATGCATTTACAAATGAACAAGAAGTCCAACCTTCCTACCTAACTTTTTTACTTCTCCTAACAAGCATGGATCACTCAATGGACTTGGTAGAGGTGGCTAAACTAGAGATTGAGAGGTAGGGAGTTCAAGAGAAGGGGTTAGGTAGTGTACAAATAGAGCTTTTGAAGGCTGTAATGAACAAGAGCTATCTCCTTGGGTTGCCTTGTTCTAAGAAGGTTCAAAAGAGAGACTCCCCTGATGGATTACGACATCTGTTCTACTATTACGTTGGTGGGATCCTTGGGTGGGTTGAGAGGGTACCTGAAGGGGAGAAGAATGCTGATAGTCCATTGCTCTATGGTTTAGTTAGAGGAAGTTGGCCTTTAGAAAACAATGGTGACAACAAGGAGTGCAGGCAATTCCCGTTTGAGAGAAATGAGGCAAACAATACAAATGGAGGCGACACATGCATGCATGGAGGAAGTAGCGGTCATACTTCCAAGCATGCACCGGTCAGTTACTGCAAGGTCAACTCAGGTTGGCAGCCTAGGAACTAGACATCAAGGGAGAGTTGACAAGGAATCAAGCCGAGAGCAGAGGCTTCCACAACCGACCATTTCAACGTCATGGAGCAACAACTCAGGTGAGTCCATATTGTATGTATATGGAAATTAGGGTCCGGTTACCTACATGATTTAATTGTTGTATTGTTAGTGCTGACATGGTTAGGTCTTTGTATGACCGAGTTGCAGAGAGGGTCAAACACACCTATTGGACTCTTTTTTATAATCTAGAATATGGACGATTAGTTGCGATTAGTAAGACGTTGATGCTCAATTACCAAAAATTCAACACAAACTTAGAAGATTGTAAAGTAAGATTAGTATGTCGGAGTACGCATTAGCACATGTCATATCAGTGCATATGGAATTTGCTATCGACATGTTAGGGAAGATGCGTTAATCAAATACATCACTGAAATAACTCTTTCACCATTTTAAATTTTATGTGAGTGTTAAGGTTTTGTAATTGTGGTTCATAAAATGTGAACGGGTCCTTCCATTCAGAACAGAAACTCAATTATCAAAAATTCAAACAGAGTGATGTCTCGCACTCCCGCGCCTCATCATCGAGGAATCGGTCGCAAGAGCAATAAAAGTAACTTTAAAGTAACCTCGTTTGAGACGTCGTCGGCCGTCGCTTGCGACAAAGAATTTGAATTTTGGGGCACGCCAATAAATGGCCGGCTCTCGAGCGGGCAAGTGCCTGTCACCCTCGTGGTGGCCACCGGAACAAGCCACGAGGACAGCGACCGGACACCGGCTGGTGGGGGAAGCAGCCGGGAACTTTTGGCAAGAGGGATTCAAAACCATCGCTTCGACCACGGCGAGGTAGGGCCTTGCGTGGGATCTTTGCCCTCCCGAAGCGACATTCTGGCCGACGACCACGACATTTGGGTTTCGAAGCGCGCGGTCGCTGTGACCTACCTCACGAATTCGAACAATTTCAAATTCTGGGGTGGCTGTCATTGGTTGGGCCGCCACCTTCCTTCACTTCTCCACGTTTCCCAGCGCCTTCTTCCATTCCCCCTCTTGTCTCACACTCTCTACCCCTAATTCACAAGCCATTGCTTCCGAGATCAACCCTGTTCTGGAGTTAGACCCAGAGACTAGCTCTGTAGTATCTTGGATGGTGCTGTGATTCGACAGCTTCTTTAGGTGGAGGTCCAGCAGAATGCGGATTTAGGTGAGTGTTGTAAAGCCTCCTTGCGAATTCGGGTATAGTTGTAGTTGAGTTGTGGATGGTTGTTGGTTGATCTGTACGTTTGAGAGGATCGAATTCCACCGCATCAGGCGTCTATGGTAGCTCTCGTCTAAGATTTTAGGGTAAGGAAGAGAGAAAGTGAGAGTGATAATCGGCGTCTTTTTTTTTTTTTTGACTTGAAAGGATTTGAGGATGCTAACCTGATGGCTTAGGTCAGCGGTTTTAGAAATTGAGATTCTTCTGGCGTACATGATACTTCAGTCACGCTTACTCGGTGACAATAAAGTCTTCTCCTCTATCATGTAGAGACTCGCCATTGTTTTTCTTTGGAGCAGTCGTTTGGTAAGACGAGGGTAGACTGTTTGTGCTGATTACCTTCACGCTCGTCACGAAATGGATGCTTGAAATTCGTTGATTTGAATTGTCTTTTGGCGCCTATTCCGACCATTGAATTGGCCTCGGCTTTCCATCTCATCGGTCGTCGTTGATTGCAAGTCGCATTCAAGTATAAACTTGATGCAACAAATTGAAGAGGTTGTTGGTAGGTACGGGTGTTCATCTCTGTCCTTCAGGACTCGTGAATCGGATATTTTAGATTGCCTCTTCTGGATCATTCGCACAGTAGAGCGACCATTTCCTATCACGAATGAAACAGATATGGTTATTTAAGTGTGTCATTCACAACATCTGTACTCTCCCACATCACAAGGCATCTAACGTGGATGAAGCTGTCACTGTTAAAATGTGTAAGAGCAGACTCGTAGATGCAATCGAAGTGGCAACGATCCAAGCTGGTGCAATCCTGATATCTGCGATCGCAGGCTGCCTTGCAGCCACTCTGCTCTCTCGCCAGATAGTAAGGAGTCAGCATACTATAGCTTACTGACACCCTCGTCCTCGCAACCAACACCCCATCCCGCCATCGCCAATTTGCGCGATCGCCCGTCGTGGACGACCCCGGACACAGCTCCGCTTCTTCACCAGCTCTCTTTCAAGCCATTCGGGGCCGATTGTGGTGGAGCAATGCGCCCGGGAGCTTCAGCCCTAGTCCGAGGACGAGTAACGGGCTCCTGTTTGGGTTCGTGGTTCCTGGAAGAGAGTGTCCGGAGAGCCTGAGGGTTTCGCCACTGTGAGGATTTGCTTAGATTGCCCTATTGCTAGGAATGGGCAACGATCAATGTGCGTTTCTCTGTAAGCTGTATTCTTAGTAATGCACTCCGCCGGGCAGCGAATGGCTGAGCAGTCACGGAATGGAGTCCTTGAACGCGATATCGAACAGGTACGATTGCTTTTCGAATGTTGAATCTCGGGAGTTTCCCTAGCGATGAGCTTTGAAAGGCTTTGCATTGTATATTGAGTCCGCAAGCATCAGATTTAGGGGCACGTGACACGTCTGTTACATGTTCACCGGCTGTTAAGCTTAGTGTGGTGAGCAGAGAGGGTCCGATTTGAATTGGTCAAGGTTTTACCATTTTCTGCGGAATGCACGGGCTTTGATTCAGCTTATGAATAGCATAATGATGTGGACACATTCTGTCCGTACAGTCTTTAACAAGGACTCGAGGATATCTACTGTAATGTGAGTTGGTTTCTGTCTGTAGGAGGAAAATGAGTTGTTTAGGAGTTCTCATAGAATCTGATTAATGTAGCTACTTGAAGAATGTTGGAATTTGATTAAGAGAAATGTTGATTCCGTATGTGTTGAAGAAATTTCAATTGCAGCCCGCGTTTTTGGAGTAGTAGGAGTATGTATTGATGCGTTTCTGAGTCACTGCTTTTCTATCTTGAGATTGTGGTTAGTAGAGATCGTTTTGCAAGTAGAGATTGTTGTGCATGGCTTGATGATGTTGCATTTTTCTGGATGAAGGCTATACTGCACTGAAGAAAGGTGCTCAGCTCCTGAAATACGGTCGACGAGGGAAACCTAAACTGTGAGTTTTTCTTCTATATGCCTCCCTCTTACAGCTTTGGGAAGTATGCATGTTGGCTTCAATTTCGAATGCCAGTTACTCACCTTGAGCCTGTTTGGGATAGGTCCACAAATATCTGTAGTGTTAAGTCGTTCCTGTTGTATCCGCATATCTAAATGGGGGAACTGTGCGCAGGGTGAGAAAGTATTAGTATGGTACTCTGAGGGAGAAGAGAAGAGGCTCTGGTTGAGTAAGCTCATGTGAAGGAGGAGCTCATTTCTCTGGATAAAGCAGTGAGCAGCATTCTACTGCAAAGAACAATAGAGCGGAACTTAGTTCTCGTTGCCGGAGCTAAAGTACGGCTGACACGGTAGATCTACTTATTGTTTGGCTTGAAATGAATGCATTAAATACTGCCGACGTTTTCTGTGATGTTGCAATCGGGTGTTTATTTTTCTGATTTCTGCTCTTTGAATTTGGTACTTTGTGTCAATGTATCGAGGCTGTTGTGCTGATATGCTTGGTGGAGATGCAGTAAGAAGCAGAAGACGCAAGGAACAGAAGCTGACCAGAGTATTGACGCTCTGAATGATGTAACGGCTGTGAGTGGAGTCAATCTGAGGGTACGTTGGAATATTAGCACAATGATCTCCTCCAGTGTGGACATGCAAGTACTGAGGGACACTGATATGCTGGAAAGTTTGTTTATTGACAATAATGTTGTTAGTGGGGTTTGTGACTGACACCTTGTTTGGAAATTGCAGGAAGAGGAAGAGCAGTTGTTGGCTGGTCCGAAGGAGGAAAGCCGAACGACAGAAGCAATCCGCAACTTCGTCCAGGAAGCGGAGGAGCGCTTCTTTTTGGAGAGGGGTCCACTTCGAGCAAAGACTCAGGCAATTGGTACGCACTTTTCAGAATTACAATCCCATTTGTGATGCATACAGGACTGGAGGGTATGATTAGTGCTTTTGATTAGATCGATATGGTCTATTTCAGAGGTGATGCGACATTGCGAGTTGCTGGCAGAAGAATAGTTCATAGTTTCATATGCTACTATATCAGATGTAATGTACCAGGTTATTGTCTAAATTTGGGGGCTTAGGACACAGGGGAAAATAATAAGATCGCATTAGAATCGAGAGACCAATAAATTGAGTTTGCGAATCGAATGTATGAACGTATTTATTTTTCTCAGTACGAGTGCGCTTTCAGTTTCACTTGAGCTTCTCCTCGGCTTTAGTTTTGGAGGGTATGTGTAGATCGGGTGAGACGTTTATGCAGGATTTAGTGGCTTTGCATGCAATAGTAGAGATGTCTTTGATGCTCACTGTTCTTTCTTGGTTGCAGCTGCAAAATCTGGTTTGAGGAACGTGAGTGAAGGTCGTAAATGTGTTCGACTATTGCCATGGCTCCTGGGTCTAGTCTCCAGCCGCATAACGCCATGAAGGACAAGGAAGGAGTTTGGAGGGAGAAAATCTCCCAGGAGGCTGGTTCGTCTGGTGTCCTGGGCATGCTGACAAACGTGGATGTGAACCGAATGCACGTTGATACGAACCAGCAGTCATGGCCTGCTCTGAGCAAGAGCATTTTACCTCCTCCGAAGAAACGTCATCATCCTATGAATCAAAATGCAGCCCCCAATCCGAATACTGCACCCAAGATAGTACACACGGACTGCAAGGAGAATAAGAGTGATCGAGGCGGGAGCCTCACCTCGAGGATATCATCCCTTAGCCCGGGCACCAAACGGAAAATGCTTGGATATGCAGCTGACGGTAAGCCATGTTTCTCTTCCATCGTGCATGCAAAATCAGCATACCATATGCGTCGTTGCTACTGCATCCTGTTGCTACTGCATTCCGTTGCCACTGCATTCTGTTGCCAAATCGGAGACCTTTTCTCGGTAGATAAGAAGAAATTTCATGAAAACCCTAAGCTGCCCGAGCGAAGAGATCAATCTTCCATGTATTTGATCTATGACTTGCTTTCTTATGCAGGCTCTATTCCTCCTCTTCCACCACGTCAAAAACGTGTCAAGAAGATTTCTAAGCCAATTAATGGAGATGGCAAGCTGTGCACAAAGTATGCACGGTCAGCAGAGCCTAGTGGGCTACTTGGGGATCTGAAGCCCGGTATCATGAGGCAACAAACACGAACTCGGACAGAGATTCATGCCTTATTAAGCGCCGCTGTAGGAGATTTCCTAGACAGGGACAGTTTATTAGCAGCTGATGACCTATGTTACGAAATTGAAGTGAGTGAAAAGTTTTTAGAAGAGCCACGAACTGAATGCAGTGATTTAAACAGGTGGTCTGAAGAGACTTCTGAGCAGCCCGCTGGGACATCTGTGCAGGATTCGCTAGATGGCAATACTGAATCACCTAGAATGAGTGGCCAAAGCAATGCGGAACAGCAAAGTAGGTTTGTAGATGCAGTTGATGGTCACTTTGATGTAGGGTTGCGGAAATGTAATGGTGTGATTAACACTACTACCGAAAGAACTTCGGGGTTTGTCCCCTTCCATAGGAATGGACAACATGCCTGCAACCGGAACGTACCTATTTTGCCTGCAGAGACGCGATTACATATACCTGCTGTTGCTCAAAGAGATCCAATAAGTCACAATCAGCAAGCCCAGTTGCCTGTGATTATGAAGCAAGAGCGTGACCCCTGTCCTTCTCAGTCAAGACCTGGGCTTCTACGTGAGGCTTTTGATTGTAAGCAAGAGGATACTGATGAGGACCCCTGTGAATATGCTTTTGACCTCTCCTCACTTAGCGAAGATGCCGGTTCTCTGAGGCTTGAAGATCCACAACGACAGGAGTCTCAGTTGTTGATGCCAATTTCAGGTACATGAATTGCTGCTTAATCGCTAATTGCCAACGACTTCATCATCTGTTGAAATCTTCCTAGAATCTCATATGTAGCAGTAATCTAGCAACGATAAGGTGAATATACTCTCTCAAAGTAATAGTCTAGGAGTGCAGTACTGATGTCCTAATTGGAAGAGAAGCAGTACGCTTAAATATTGTTTTCCACTCGCATTCCTCTGTTCATCAATTATCCGAAGAGCGACGTGGTTTGGAGCTGTCTTTTTGTTTGACGAACTTACTGGCTCAAATTTTCTTAACCAATTGTCTCGGACAGCTCATATTGAGGACTTAATTTCCTAGTAATCTACGGACGGAGGAAGGATATGAACTTACCTGTCCACAATTGTGCATTTACACAGGTGCTAATGTTGCAACATACTGGCTGGAACTTCTTAGTATGGATGTTAAAGGTCGTCTTGCTGGTGAGTAACTAGACCTCATGGTGGGGCGGTTGTACACTTCCTTATACGTTTATTTGAATACGTCCGAGAGCTATCAGGTGATGCACGGGGTTATGTCCCCTGTTTCGAAGCTCACACCATGGAATAGAATGCAAATCTTATGAGGTTGAGATGCTCTAGTCTTCACCCATGGGGTTGCCGAGTGTATAGTATTGTAATTATCCTGAATGCGCGACATTGCCGAGTGGTGAGGAAACTGTCGTCGGACAAATTTCTCGCTGAGCTACACGTACTCTGGATTTGCAGCACTGAAACGAAGCAAAAGAAGGGTTGGAAGTGTGATTGAGTCGGGTGAACTGGACCTGGATGCACCTTTACTCCCTAGTTGTGCTCCGTCGGCGTCAACCCTCTACCCCCATGCTGATGGACAGCCACCAGTTGAGAGCTGGAGAAAAGTTTTTGAATCCATGGACAGGGCCTTGACTCAAGAAGGACAGAAACTGGTAAGTCTCTCTGCTGTGATCATTTGTACATTTTCACTGTAAGTGGTACTTTTGCTCACTGCACTTTCTGATGATTATCAATCTTTTTTGTTTTCGATCTCCATTAGCCTGTTTGCTCAGCTTCTGATTTGAACAGGTAAGTTCTGTAGCCATTTTTGATCCAAGGACTGAAATAAGTCGAAGCACTCTTTTCTATTATATCTCTTCAATACGTGGCGACATATAGCACTTTCTCAATAATGCGTCGTGTAAGTCCCTTTCATTCCGGTACTGAACGATGCGAGTGAATGTGTAGAAGATCTGGCTCCAACAAATTCACATGATGCAAGGCGAGTGCCAAAGGGACATGCCTTCATCGTCGAGTATTAGACCAACAACATTCAGGTCCGTGGTATGCAAGACTGTTGGTTAGTTCTTTGCCATCAGTTGCAAATAAACTAAGATTTTCTTATATCTTCTAGAAATGGTTAGTGTAAAGCAGGGCTTAAAATGAGTTCCGATGCTCATCTATGACTTGACAGTTTAGTAAGTAAATTTAACAGGAACGCTGGTTTGTAGGGTATCTACAGTTGTTAGATTCTATATGTCAAATAATAATAGCGAGGTGTTCCCATGTGCAGTGAACCGCCTCCACCAAGCGTTCAAGATGTTCAGCAGGTGGCCGTCCCCATGGCCGCAGCCTCCAGAATTACTACTGCGAGCTTCACCGCACAACTAGCCGAGTTTAGTGAGGATCTGATTATGTAGTATGTCATCATCATCCTCCTTACTAGCTCACCGGCATTGTCCTGTCTACACGGGAACAAGCAGATTGGTGTTCCCTTAAAGTCTAGACTAGCTTCCAGTTGGCAGTACTCGCCACTCTTGTTAGATCGATAGCTTCAAGACTGCAGCATCGGTTTCTCTCTGACGGAAACTTCAACTGCTGAGGCCTCACCGGCAGGCCCGAGTTGAAAGAGCAACTTCTCGTTCTCACTTTCCTCAAGTAAAATGCAAGGTTGATGTATTGTATGCTGACAATTAGTAAACTGGAGATGTTTCATGGTTCTTTCAGTGCCTTGTTAATTCCCTCGTGTTCGAATTGAAAAGACCGCCCATGTGCCTCCTTGTTTCAGTTGTTGAATAGCCTACCAGGACTCAAAGTTGCTCGTGTAAAGCTTACTTCTTTGGCTTCTCAATCCCTAAGCCTCCCATCGGTTCAAATATATTTTCTCATTGCTTCTCACTTTTGGTGTATCCAAGCTTTGACCATATGAAACAATGCCTTTCTGCATAATAAAGGGACAGGGTTAGCGTTTTTAACTAGACGTTGATCTTAACAAGGTTGATCTTATCCACGTACCACTATACTACCACTATACTGATTCAATGAGTGACTTACTTTCTCATGAAAATTAGCAATAGAAGAATATAAAATTTTACTATTTTGGTGAACGTGTTAAATAATAACTACAAATTTAAAAAGGATTCAGACAAGTGAACCTACAATCAGACACCCTATCGTATGTACACATGGGGGTACATTAAGGGTAATTGAAGGGTGTGGTCAAATTTTCATTTAAACAAGATTATGATATGCACGCTTACGGGGACCTGCCTTTCGGTGCTCATACCTCAACTATTTCGTTCGTAGTTCAGAATGGGGTCGTAAGTGCAATGGCGGGATTTACATTCGGAAGACCCCTGGTATATGACAGTCTTGCCGTTTACACGTGTTGCCATTACGAGCTACAGTAATGGTCTGATTTGTCGCTTGTACACGAAGCTTCAGGGTTTAGCGAATTTGAAGTTTCTTTTTCCTTCGTGAAACAGTGGGACTTGCACGCCATGAAGAGGAAAGGGGCGCTAATTTGATTGAAGTTTGGGTCTTCTGTTGAAGAGAAAGGAGCGAGTGTCGGTCACCGGGAAAGGCGAAGAGCGGAGCGTCATGCCACGCGCGAAGCGATCATCAGCAGCAGCTGCTTCGCCTCCGAAGGGGAAAAGTAGGAAGAAGAATAAAAATGAGGCCGATGTAGTTGAGCCACCACCCCCTGCTGAGAATCACAGTGACAACAACGACACTGAGCCCAACGATGAGCCTGCTCCTGGGGCTGCGAACCCGAAGAGCAACCCGGAAAATGCAGATTCTCCTCTCCTAGTTTTTGCACACGGCGCAGGGGCCAATTCCTCTCACGAATGGATGGTCAGGTAACCATCGATGTCATATTTATTAAATTATGTTCGTCTCCGTACCTTGCAATCGATGCAGACAATGGTTTACTCTGCACCATCTAATACATTCAAAGCCCCAGTTCATATTACGTTGGAGTTGCAATCGCCTTGCTTTTAATGCAGAAGAGACTGAACCGTAATATATAAAGCGAGCGCTTCCCAAGTTAGTCTTAGAACTTGATCGTCTTTTTAGGGTTTACTTAGATAGCAATAACAGCATTCCTGATCACGAAACGATGGTGAATGTGCGACAGATGGAAGAAGCTTCTGGGCGAGGCAACCAATGCTGTAGAGGTTGTCACATTTGATTATCCTTGTGAGATGCTCCTACTTTCTCTTCATCTTCTTCTTTAATCAACCCTTCTAATTTGTATGTTATGTTCTGTCAACATTCTTCAAGCTGTATGTTTCAAATTTCATTGAACAGAGCCTTCACTATTGGCTGTAGGAATGATCTGAGAGCACTGTACTCATGGGATTGTGCTGGACCTTCGAGTATGCAGATTGTGCGAATGGAAAGAAAGGTGCTCCTCCGAAAGCCGAGAAGCTAGTGGACAGTCACATGGAAGAAATTCGCAAGGCTACCTTGCGACATCCTGGCCATCCTTTGGTACTGGTTGGGAAGTCAATGGGCTCAAGGTACTTCTGTTCTATGCAGGGGTTTTAGGAGATAGGGTTTAAGGCACACCCTCCGATGTTGCGAGGACTAACTTGCGAGGACAGGGTGAGTTGCATGGTAGCAGGTTGTGAAGACTCTGAAGTGGCTGCTGTGGTTTGCCTGGGTTATCCGCTCAAGGTACACCTCTCTTTAAGATTTCATTCTTGAGATGGCCACTCACAAGGTACCTCTCTTTAAATGTTTCTGTTTTGACCTTCAGGGAGCTAATGGCGCTCTTCGTGATCAAACCTTACTGGAGCTTCAAGCCCCGGTCTTGTTTGTTCAGGTATGTATGGACCTTCCTGCAGCTGACTTCCCTCGAGATTTTGGTTTGATGGTTGTATTGTGTGTTTCAGGGGAGCAAAGACTCGATGTGTCCTTCAAGCGAGCTTGAGAAGGTGCGAAAGAAAATGACAGTGATGAACGAAGTGCATGTGGTTGATGGTGGAGACCATTCTTTGAAGATACCCAAACGCGCAAAGGGAGTGAACCAAGATGATTCGGATCGTAAAGCACTTGAATCTATCACCGCATTCGTCGCCAAGGTTCTCACTGAGACCAAGTAAAGCCGCTGGATCCGAGCGTCATTAACATCTCATTGGACAGCTGACAGCAAGTTGTTATTGTTGAGATTGACTTGCGCTGGCGGATTTTGGTGGATACTTCCGACTACTAGAGGCTTGTTATTAAAAAACAGAGGAATCGTAATTTAAGCACAACCCTCTTCTGCATGCTATAATGCACGCTTTGTTCTTGTACACACTGCAATGCATATCTCATCCCACAAGCAAATAAGCACTGGGCATAGTATCGTGCTCTTGTCCCTCAGCATCATAGTGACTTTCAAATGTCCAGGAACAGTGTTACTACCAGTGTCTCTCGACAAATAGTGCATTGACTGTTGCGTAAAGAATGTGCATTGGAAGTCAAGGGATTCGAAGCTTTTGTGTGTACTTGCGAAGGTACGATAATGATGCGCATGATGGATATTCATTCAAACAATCGGCAGCATCCTCGTGTTGTCGATTCCGTTGAACGAGTCTTGTTACAGTCTCGTTTGCCAGCAATTTAATGACGCAGCTGCCAGAGAGGCGATGGTTTGTCAGATGGAGTGAATGAACGAGGACAGACAGAGAGCGCTCTTTTCGAGATGGACCAAGCATAGCGCTCTTTTGCATTCTCCGATCGGGGGCGAGGAATTCGGCGCCGCATGGCCGCATCTGTGAGTCTTGGGCACATTTTGTAAATTCGTGAGTTTGTTGTTTCCTGACAAAACTAATTAGGGTACCTGGGATCGACAGGAGGAGGAGGCTGTGGTCTGTGGCGACGAGCTTCCCGTGGAGATCGTAGAGCGCGTACTCTCCTTCCTCGCTGTGCCCGAGCTTTGCAGATTGCGCTCCGTGTGCAAGACGTGGAACGAGCTTCTGACCAAACCAAGCTTCCATGCTTTCTACGAGAGGAAGAAGAACGACGCATTCTTGTTCCTCACGCGCGACTTGGACTGCGATGGCTGGAGCGTGGTCGATCCCATATTCCGGCGCACGGTTAGCTTCCTCGACCTCCAGACGGAGCGATGGCACTCCATCGACGCCGGCGTGGACTCTCTCACCGAGGAAGACTTTGAAACCCAACTTTCCGCGATGGACGATGGGCTCATCTGCGAGTTAAGCACAATGCGGGGCAGCGACGACGACCTAGCGCTCACAATCTCAGACCCAGTAGCAAGAACGCGCGTCTCGTTGCCTGCTCCACCGGAGATTTTCTGTCTCGGTACGTATCTCCCGATTCTCCTCCCGGCTGTGGACGCTTCCGCGCGCACATTTAAAGTCTACCTCGTCAACAACCCCCGGGAGTTTGGACCCCAAACCCTAACGCGAGTCCACGTCTACGAGAGCGAGTGGCGGGCGCTTCGCAATCCACCAAAGGAGTTCGAGGAGTCGATCGCGGGGTCCGCCGTAATGTTACACGAGGTCCTCTACATAGTGTTCCGGGACATTGTCCGGCGCCAATTCGTGCTCCTGAGCTACGATCTCCAGGGCGATGCATGGGCTGAGGTGCGGCGAATGAGCTTTCCCCGCAAGCTCCGGCATCCGCAATTGGTGGCGAGAGGGGGCCGCTTGTTCATGAATGCGTGGTCGGATGGAACGGAAGGCTCCGTGTTTGAGATGCTGGAGGTTTTTGGCCGAAAGGTGGTGGAATTCACCCTGGCGGAGCTCCATGAGCTGTTTGAGGAGCAAGGTGCGGAGTTCGACATTGCGTATGCAGTTCCGCGTATGGATTCTTCGAGTGGGATCTGCACCTCCGTGGTGTTGATGTCGTCGTTGTCCGGGAAGCTAATCTCCTATGAGTTGAGTTCCGGGAATGTGAGCGTTTTGCCTGCGAATCCGTTGATTCAATCGTGCTGGGAACAAAGCTTTCCTGCTTATGACATCTTCCGGGGGAAGAACATGAACCTCAGTGTCCGCAACCTGCTGGCTCCCTAACTACAATCGCATTTTCATCGCTAGTCCTTGATTCCCGTGCAATTCAACTCAAAGATGGTGGCTTTGATGACACTGCATGTTTTCCAGGAAAAATGCTTCCATGAATTGGAATTTATCTCTCGTCTCTTGGGACAAAATGGTAGTGGCCGGTGAGAATCTTATGCTTCTCTTTTGAATGTCGACTTTGATGAGTTGGTCGAACTGAAGGATCTAGGCATCCATGGCCACTCCTGATCGGCCATTGCCTCTCTAGGCTGGTTCATACTAATTGATATTTAGATTTGTTTTTGCTCTCTTCAGGTAGACTGAATAATTGAAGAAGTTGAAAGTAACAAATTCTAATGGGGGCATTGGGTCATGCGCAGCCTTCGACTCCATGCATTGTGCAGACACAATTACTCTCCTCTCACCAACCATGTGCTTGCTCGAAAATTGTATGTGAATGTGAAGAATCATGTTCTCGTAACATCAATCAGAGTTTAGTATCTTGTAAAAATGCATCATTCATAGATCTGTCAATTTCAACTTTGTTCAAATCACGCAATGTACTTCGTGGAGATCATACAAAGAGTGGATGTTTTCGAAGAAAATCATCAATGACTTGAATTTTTTCATCGTGATAAGGCCCAATCAAGTTAATACATCGTGAGAACTCATTTGCTCAATTTTAGAGATTTTTTATATTGAGCTAAAAGAGGTCCAAAAATCAAGCTCTTAAGCAGAGAAAACAGTCCTGTTACGGTATCATTCTCCCTGGGAGTCTGGGACCCTCAACATCATCCACACGGTGCAGAAATCATCCATGTGATGATTCTCCTTTCTCCCACTCGCCTGGACACCGACAACTGTAGCGCGCTTGGCTTCGACAAGAGTGGAGATTCTCCTACAATTACCTCCAACATCTGGAGGACCTCAACGTCGACAACAATTTACGCGCAGACTCACGGAATCTCCGACAGCCCCCACATGCTGAAATCTTTAAATCCCTCGCGGAATACAACGCAATCGATCAGTTTCTGAGCCCTCATTGCCCACGTTTCATTTACTTGATTAATAGCATTGTCAGACTGAGGTACTCTGAATTGATAAGATAGTGCGCGAGACCATCTCCGGATCAGTCAGGGATCATGTATCGTGAGGTGTTCTATTACAAGTCCGATCGCCCTGCATCCAAGAGTGCCTTCTTCATAAAATGGATCAACATTCTGGCAGTGGTACTGATCGCAAACCTCTCGATCGATCGGTGTCATTGCAGTGGTCGATGGATGAAGAAATGATCGATCAATGGCTTTGAATGTGCAGTTGATGTCGTTGGTGATCATCGCACTGGGAATCTGGCTAGCTACAAGACCTGGCGATTGCGAGAAGTACCTGACCGTCCCCGTTTTCATTGTCGGCGCATTCTTCTTGCTCGTGTATGATCTTCTGCCTCTCGCTCATGTTTTTCGTCAGTTTTTCGAGAGAATGTCGATTCCTGAAGGTGATACTAAGGAGGTGGATGTGCGTGCAGAGCGGTGCTGGGGCTTCTTGGGTCGTGGTTTGCAATCGTCTCAGTCCTCTACACCGTATCCTTCTCATGAATCGGACCTCACTAGCACAGTCATTCCTTAATGTTGTTCACCTCCATCGGAGTAACTGATCTTTTCAAGTGAGAATTTAGTGCAAGCAACAAAATCTTTCACAGAATCAAGAGTTATATTGGATTCTTCCGAAATCTTCGGATAAGGCAGATCTCGTCTATCTCATATTCTTTGAGTTGTACATGTAGACTCGAATAAGAATTTTTCATGACCAATTCCGAAATCTTAGAATCAGAGAATGAATAATTGAGTCATGAAGTGATGCGGCCTCAAACTGTCCACTTTTTATTCCATGTTTCAATTCCGCTAAACAGTCATATTCAGTAATATACCGCCGATTCAACAAGTCAGATTGAGATTACATGCACAGAGAGCTTGGTCAAGACATAGTTCATGCACTAACTGTACTGTACATATGTTTGTTTCCTGGGCATTCATCACCGAGGTTGGGATTGTGAAGCCTTGACTGCGGGATAGTACCTGGTGTTGATGTTTCTTGTGCTTCTCACGTTCCTCATTGTCACCATTTTCATGTTAGTGGTCTTGAACAAAATATGACCATGATTTCTTTGAAGGTTTTATATGCTGTAGAGAAAGGCTTATCCCCAAATGAGTAGACTCTTTTGCGACATAGTGATATTGCTCAAGAAACTGATTATGCGGCGGGGAATTTCATCAGATTCGTGGTGACGACTCCAGGAGGTGGTTACTCGGTGAATGGCCAGATGTAAGCCCTCGTTACATTTAACACATTGTTACGATATAGTAGTGCTGTCGGTGATGGATTGGGATGGTTTTATGAAGGCTACTGGCCACTTGAAATTTATGACGGTACACAGTCTTCTGATAAACATGTACCGATAATGCCGATTCTGCTAATATGAACATGATTATAAGATTTTGCTGTTAGAGGGATTGAATATGTTTGAGTGATCAAGTAGAGTGCATAGTATACTAACTAAAGTGTTGATTTTGTGTGTTTCAGTTTTAAAGAATATCGGCTCAATGCTTATTCAAAGTACGTTCAAGAGAAGGTGAGGCGGTCTGCATTCTTCAAAGAGATTGATGGCATTCTTGAATTGTGCCTCTTTGACACAAACAAGAGTCTACAGATTTTCAAGTAGGTCTCAACATAAGGGATTTTGTGATGTTACTTTCAAGTTCAATTCCATGTTTTTTGTTTTGTTAGCAAGAAATTGCACTAGTCATATCAAAAGTGACGAGTTTGTTGTTGGTTTTGCTTTGTATGCAGCTTAGTAAGCAATCAAATTGGAATCATGTGAAAGCTTGTATAGCATCATCTAATAATTGTGCAAACTTTAACAAAATCTTGGTAATTTCAACATCTTCTCATGCCGATCATTTTTGTTATATTTTGGTCACAATGAAGTAATACAAGTTGTTTGCTATCATCAAGGCTTTGTAAAGTTGGACTAGAAATTCCTAGATAGAAAATGGTTAAATTTAATCTTAATAACCCCAAAACAATTTAAATTTGGTAATAAATGTGAAAGGGAAGCATGGTCACATACTTACAACATCATACTATTGCGATTGTAAATCAGTTCTTGCTAGAAAACCATGCACTTTATGACTGGTGTTCTCTGTTACTACTGAAAGTCATGAGTTGTAAATTTAATAGTTTGACCATTCAAAGCGTTTTACTATTTGTAATCACAATGGATAGTCATAAAAGCCACATTTTCTAGTAGTGATTTCACATCCAAAATTCAAATTCTTTGAGCAGAGAAGGTCATTCTAATGAATTGTAATCAAGTACCCAACAACTAGTATGAATATCATACTGTAAATTGAGTTTAAAGCATTTGAGATAAGTTATTATCAATTGAAGATTGTTGAAAAAACTAAAAGTTGTGGCATATATTTGCAGCCAAGTGCCTACTTGTCAACGAATATAAATCCAATCCAGTCTGGATGTTGTCGACCACCTTCAGAGTAAGTTATGCTACTATTTTTATTCTTTTATTTGGGTGCCATTTTCAAATAATCTTATTTTCTTCAGAAAAGTTTTAAAAGTCAATCACGAGCAATAATCTCATATTATAATAGATTCTGACGTGAGCCACTATGGTCACTGTAGTCCGGGTAGCACATGGTAAATAAGGGCTTAAGGTTGGAGAGTTCAGAAGGTGACATCATTGAGGAATAACATTCCAACGCCAAGACGGTGATATTATAGAGATGGGAGGGATGACATTATAATAGTAAAGATCAAACATGTACAATGGATATAGTTTCATCCTGGCAAATAGGTAATATAACAAGGTTCAAAGTATTGTGCCTTGAAACACTTGCATAGCTTAAACTTAATGCACAATGTTAGTGCCCAAAGAATGTAGACAAATTGTTGCCAATGAGTTATTGATGGTGTTCCAAACACGTCATACGTGTGTTAAAACTTGTATTTAGGGCCTTGACTTGAAGTGATGGAATGTTTAGAATAAGAAGTTACAAAATACTAATATATTGGTTCAGATGTGGATATCCTATGATTTCATCCGGTACATTTGACACAAGCTCTAGCACACCCTCATCAACTACAAACCTCGACTGTCCCAAATACAACAACAATGTCACAGTGAGATGCTATGAGTGTGATTCATGCAAGTAAGAAAGCCCATCTACTTGACAGCTATGAACCTCACCTTGATTATTTCAAATGAATGATCCAAGTTTATTACCTCGTGCAACTCTATGGTGTGCATGCTCTTAACACTTCTAGTTGATGAAAACACTAAAGTTGTTTTTTCTTGCAGAGGTGGGGTAGCGCAAGAATTGAAGCAAACTGGAAAAGTGGCGGGCATAGTTACTCTCGTGATATTTCTTACCTTGGTGAGAAAAACTAAACCAAATGCACTCAAATAATTTGTTGAAATAAAGTACCAAACCATCTCTAGATTTATCCAGCTTACTCTCTTCCTCCTTTTTTTAATTTTTATCTGCGATGTTTTTGTTATACAGTGGTTAGATTCCATTCATAAAATGATAAGAATTTGCCTTCTAACTCTTCCAAAGAAGTATATCTTGTCAGTGCGCATGGATGATTATCTTTCTTATATGGCATTTTTAACGTGCACATGGATGATAAACCAACGTCTTAACCCCTAAAGGTCCAAGAAAGCGGAAATCGCTTTTTGGAATTTCCGCAGGGAGAAAATTCAGCCAACTTTGACCATTATAATCTCAAAATTTGAGAAAAATTAACGGTTCAAATTTGACATTCGAGAGAAGGGTCAAGTTAACTTTAAGATCCTTCGGTTGGATCTTCTAATCAATGCTTAACTTAATGAAGTAGAAGAAGGTTCTTTTTGATAATTTAAACAATTTTGTATCAAAGGACCTTTAGGGGTTAAGGTACTAATATTGTTGCATGCATGTAAGCAGATGTTGGTGTACAGTGTGGCTTGTTGTGCTAGCCATAATGCAACATGGGAGCATTACGGAAGAGTCTGAAACTGAAAGCACATTATCAAGACTATTTTCAAAATAACGAATATGTGTACATTCCTTGGCAGATTACTTAATCATTCTCATGAGAGTTTATTTATCTTTTGTATATTGCACCTCTGTAGTGATTCATTGCAGAGATTTAATCTACATTCGATTAAAAGGGGCAGATTGATTCCATAAAAAGTGAAATTTTAGTATGTGATACTTGTTCAAGATTTTTTTACTTTAACAAGAGGAATGAAAATATGTGTCGATGACAGTAAGCACGCATGACAGGCAAGCTGCATTCTTCAAATGGTATACGGTGAAATCACATGAAAATTCAAACACAAATGCTCCACCATCTCATATAAACATAAAAATATCTTTTAGTCCGGGAAAACTGAGATGCGAACTCTCTTTACTTTTCAAGAAAAACATCTGTTGAAATAATAAGCTGGAGAGCCATGTCAACCTGACAGACATGGTGGTTGTTATAGTAAAAACTACAAGGCTGCTCTCCCATCACTAATAAACTGGTAGAACATCTATACAATCTCTGTCTCTTGGTTCCCCGTTCGGCAAACCCAATGAATTTAAATTACAAAGAAAAAAAAAGGTCAAAAAGTATTGTTACAAAACGGCATCGTCGCACGTTGATTAGTATATACGCTCCAGGACATAATCCACCATCTTCTCCAACGATTTCCTCGTATCAGAATGAGGCAAGCATTCCAAGGACTTCTTCGCTTTGTCACCATTTTCCTTAGCAAGCTCACGAGCTCGGGTAATGCCACCACCTCTGTGCACGAGAGCTATGGCCGATTGCAAGGATCCTTCTTCGGTGAACTCGGTGTCGATAAGCTCCCGAAGCTCAGGCTCATTTTCTAGTGCAAATAGCACGGGTGCTGTGAGATTTCCCTTTGCTAAGTCGCTTCCTGCTGGCTTTCCTAGCTGCTCCGAGGTTTGCGTGAAGTCTAAGATGTCGTCCACCACTTGAAATGCTAAACCTAGGTACATTCCGTAATCGAACATTTGCTGGGATACTGCCGGTGAGCAGTCGCTGAAAATGGCTGCTGATTTCGTACTTGACGCTATCAGTGATGCTGTTTTGTAGTAACTCTTGTCCAAGTAGTCTTGTAGTGTCACCTCTGTGTCGAACAAGTTCTGTGCTTGCTTGATTTCTCCACTTGCGAAGTCTCTGATCACCTGCCAACATTACACGCGTGCCAGTCTTAGACTCTCGCTTTCATAAATTCTCTTCAAAGTTTCAGCTTTCAAATCTACAGCCTGAGAGGTTGATGTCCGTGGCAATGCTTGATGAGCCTTAAAGGATAGTGAATGGTAGTAGATGATAGATAGGTGAATGGTAGCTACAGAATGGTGTAGATGATAGATAGCATTTCGGTGGATAAAATGCTGGCTTGTGATTCAAGAGTATGTATCCTACAGTCAACGGACAGTGAGCGACTTCCTCACACACAAATTCTCGAAAGAAAAATTGTAGGAGAGACTTCTTACCTGACTGATCAGTTTGATGACTTCTAAGTTGTCGAGGTTAGCCAAATACCACGAAGACTGCGCAAACATGAAATCACCAGCAAGTATAGCAACACGAGTCCCGTATGTTTGATGAACAGTTGCTTTCCCTGTACGAACACAGAAAGAAAAAATAAGACTTCCACGGTTGAACCACTGGCTTCTGTTCCGGTAATCAACCCGTAAGCAACATTGAAACAGCGGGCTTGAAAATTATGTTTGAATACCTCGCCTTGTGTCACTCTCGTCTAACACATCGTCGTGGATGAGACTGGCAGTATGAATCATCTCGGTGATTTCAGCAAGTCGTCTATGCTGTAGACGCAGCTCTCTGTAGAGAAAACAAAGCCCAATTCACAAATCAGGTCATAAACTATAATGTGCTCGATCCATTTACCATGGACACGTAGTGAACTGCTCAGGTCCTTCATTTACGATTATATACATGCTTCGATTGAACATATATTGTATACTGTGGACGAAACATTTGCAAAAATAAAAAAAGGACGAAGTGACGTACTGTATGTTTGTAAGTTGGCAAGTTGCTCTAGAGACGAGGAACACCAAAGCTGGCCTCATTCGCTTGCCTCCAGCACTAAATATTTGCTTAGCTGCCGCCATGAGCATCGGATTGTCGGCACCTACTATCTGCATTCCCATCACTCCCTTTCAATATCTTGCAAAAAAAATCTACACAACACTGCAGCTTCATTGAAAAGAGATTGAGCTCACCTTTTGCAGATTATCATTTAATGTAAGAAGATCGTCTGCAACGGGAGCCACTAACTCCGCCAGGGTGAGCTTCGACTTTTCAGTCGATGGCAATGAGATCCGGCCCGAAGTAGTCAATTCTGCACTCATGCCATGCCATTTTTCACGTCAGCATGAATTCACTTCGATCGATTGAGCGGGGAAAAAAAAAGAAAAAGAATGGTAAGTACCAGAGACGTCAAGGACGGAGTTGCTGTCGAGGGAGTTTCGCTCGGGGAAACTCAACGTCGATGGAGCAGCCTGCTGCACGATCTCGAAGCGTCGCCGACTCTTGTCCTCACCACGATAACAGATGATTTTCGACAAATTGCTCAAACCTAATTGATTCCGAGGGGTACCAACACGGCTCGGTGGTGGCGGCTCAACCATTGCTCGACCACAACAAGTGCTCGTGGACGCCGAAGACGCCACGGGCAAGCCGGTGCAAGACACAGCGGCAGCCATAGCTCAAATTGTTCAAATTGCTCAAAAGTACTCAACCTCGCATCACCCGCTCAAGTTCACCTTCCCTCTTCCTTCCGCTGACAAACTATTGCTTCAATGCAAATAAGATATCAATGCAGATGAGAATATCTTTGAAACTATCAGTGGTGCAATGCATTGATCCAAGAGATTGAGGTGTAAGGTGGCATGGGGGGGGAGTGCTTTCCACAGGGGCTTCGATTTGAGGCGGCGATGAGATATAAACTGTAAAAGGGGTTGAATGAGACGACTGCTTGACACGATTGTGGCGTCTGGGGCTCCAGCGGTCGACCTCCAAGTCAGAAAAGGTAGAGGACGGGTGGCCCACGAAGATTGCTGAGAGCGTGAACAAACAGAGGCTTGCTGGTTGCAACACCAGCCACGTCGCGCTCCTACGCTAGCTTTGACCTCCTACGATTTGATTACTTGCTTGCTCAGATACTCGCTAGCTCACTCCATCGCCGAAAACCGCTTCATCCGCATCGCTGCTGAAGAAGAAGGGCGCAGATTGCGATATGGGTTTCGAGCATTTTCGCTGTAGTTGCTGTCCGATCGCTCTCTACCATCTACGGCTCACCCATTATTGATAATTTTTTTGATTATTATCCTTTTCATGATCGGCAACAATCGCCCCGTTGGTCGCGCAAGATTTGGACTGATCCGAGCCGTGAACCCTAAATATGGTCACATTCCTTTTCTTTCTTTCTAGACACGGCCTTTGATTGTCTCAGATTGGGAGGCCATTGCCTTTTGTTCTTTTATTGGTCTTGGATTTCTAACCACGTATTGTTGTTTATTTGGTGCTCACGTGGTCTGTTGCTCATCATGTACCAACTTCTATGCTTTGAAGATTCTTCTTCGAAAAGGAAATTTTTGTGTGTACATGTTGCCAATCGTAAAGTTTCTAGACGTGAAAAGTATCAAATACAGTGAATAAGGGCGAGTCTCCATGCTTGAACCGACCCGTCATCTTTCAAGGTTCGCCCTGTAGCAAACCTAGTAACAAATTAAGAAATCCATATTACAGTTCGTCCTCATGTGAGAGCCGCACCATTATTCTTTTTTAAAATATTTAGCTAATAGAGTGTGTGCTTTAGGGGGAAAAGGTAGTCACAAAATGACATAAACATATTAGATTAGAAAAAAGAATCCTACTTTATACCCCCTAAAGCATGGAGCGCACACTCCATCACCTAATTTTGTAAGATAGGTGCAACCTGTGATGTTTGTGGGCGTTGCCACCATCTCTTGGCACCCCCCTTTATTTGAACAACCGTGATTCTTTTGACAGGTCGAGTGTCTCCAAATTACATGCAAGTCACCCTCACCTTCAAATAATCACGGGTCGGTTCAAGCATGGAGACAAAGGCTCTAAGTACCCCTTCACCAGCATTGTAAGCAATATGTTTTCATGAAGTGGTAATGTGGTAAGGGAGTCTCCTTAGGAATCAAGGGAATTTTAGTTTGGAGTTTTAGTTTTGCAATGGAATAAAAATCGTTTGAATGGGCAAAGTCACAAGTAACCAAGTGATTCAAAAATTGATTTTTGTACTAAAACAACGAATTTCTTTTAAACAAGGCTCTTCGAGCACATATGTGTATCATCAATTAATTATTGTGTGGTGTACCAGTATTGTACATTTGGAGACGATCTTGAAGTTAGGTTTACTTAGAATCTTCTTCATGGGGAGGATAACCTATTCTTTGGTATTCGATGTTGCTCGGAATAACAAGATAAGAGAACATTATTCCGAATAGGCCCCCGCAATCGGACAACCCAAAATAAAGATTTCCTTTGGAATAGAATGAAGATTCTTTGGATAGTATGTTCCACATATGTACAAGCAATAAAGTGATCGACTATAGGTTTTATCTATATTAATCACTTCCAAAATTTGTAATTAAATATGAAAGTGCTTAAAAATACCACAAAAATAGGGATTCCTTGTCTTTTCTATTAGATAATCACTGAAAATAATAAATCACATGTGTCATCACTCCAAGTATCATGAATGGCTTAAGTGTCCAAAAATGGGTGTAGCTACTCTACCAGGTACTTTGAGCCTCTAATTTGTCGAGAGTAGTATAGTGACAAAGATACACCGAATCAAAATCCTCAAATCTTGTGCATTGATCACAATAAATTGGATAATATGCCAACTATAAATAAATGTAAAATTAACTTGGCAAGCATGGTTACCCCAGAAAAAATACAATACCATAGCAATTAGTTATGGTAACCATGCTCCTCCCAGTGGTCATCAAGTTCGTACCTTTTCCTTTGGATAGTGAAGGGTTGAACAATATTTTCAAAAACTCATAAGACATGAGCAATGAAACTAATGCGTCCCCGCGTATTGCCATAATCATTCAAATGATTTTCAGTACTTTTGGGGCCATAAATACTTCAAAATTTGTCTCGAGATAAGTCGACGCATTTCGGGATCCAAACTTTTTTTGCAACCCTAAAAAAAGCCCGCTTTAAACAACACCTCATGCACCGCAATCCACCAGCACTGCCACATATCATAATGTCACATCCAAAACAAAAAAAATTACCTGCATTTTATAATAGATGATTTATCAATTATTTTCCTTATGATTGGTTAGTTGAGGATAAAAACCATGCAGGCAATATACTAGTTGTTGAACTCATGATTAATTGGTTCAGTATACACCCAACAAGGTCATGTTCTAGTTTTTGAAGATAGATAGATAGATAGATAAGAACTCCAATCTTCAATTGAGTCTAGTTTTTGAACTTGTGATTGGTTGGTATAGGATATAACAAACAAAGGTCATGTATTATTGTTTTTAACTCATGATTTATTAGTAATAAATGCTACCATATTTAAGATAGGGTTGTCAAGATTGGGTCATTCAGAAGGTAGACAAAATGTAGAAGAGTGTATGTACTTTTGGGCTTTGAACTTAGTCTCAACAACAAGATAACTACCATAGTTTATGTTATCTCCTCCTAAATCTATAATATTGATTTGTTTCCAAAATTTCTCATGGCACTTGAAGCGTCAAGTATCTACAATGGCTTGGACCTACTACGATGCTTCACTCTTGAAGACTAAACTCCACTCTCCCATCCTAGTTTGGGGTTATTTGGAACCCACACTCACTACACAAGAGTTGTTAATTAGTGTTAGGTGGAGATTAGTGTAACTGGTAACTTTTGGTAAAGAACACTATCTCTCAACTTTCTTAAGATTAATCTACACTTTGGGCCACCATGGCAATCAATGTCCCTTGTCTTTTTTCCATGCCATCAATTGCACTACTTTCAATAATTCTTCCGCTTGCGAGAAAGTTTGCATGCTCTCACATTTAGTGTTCTGGTTTGACAATTAGTATTGTAATACTAAGGTGACCTGTGACATTTAATGTTACGGTTTGCAATCAACGTTTGTAAGACTAAGTAGCAACTTTTGTGTAGTGCATATGTGGTTTGAGTATACATGTCTACTTGTTGTATGTTGTACAAATATAAAACAAGTTGTTGTGGTTTGATTGTGTATGTCCCAAGCTTGTTGTATATTTGTAGACTCAAACCACATATGCACGAGTGACTTCCGAACTTTTGAACTATTGTGCAATCTCAATGACTTGAATAGGCATCTTCCATTTTGTATGTTGTCTAGGTTTTAAGTGTGTGTTTCATTGTCAAATGCCCATCATCTTTCTAAATTGCAATTTCCTTCAACCACTATGTTGAACAATACGTGCAAGGAATTGCAATACTCGCTCTAATGCAATTGTTCTCTTTGAGCTCCGTTTGTCTGTCTGGGTAATGATTTGTTGCTTAACTCTGACCTGATGTTGTGGTTGATAGTCGCTGCAATTAAAGACATGTATCTTTTGACAACAATGACATATTAATCTTCTATGGAGTACTGCTTCACGATGTTGTGAATGGATTCATGATCTTCATCTCTGTATTGTTTTTACAGATGGTAATGGTCGATTCGGAAGTGTCTCAACTTCGAACTGGCAGATGTACGTTCTGCTTCATTCCAGCATCGTGTCAGAATCTTATAATCGATGGCATCGTTCAAAGTTGCCTTTACTTGTTCTTGTCATTAATAAGAACTTAGTAAAAATATTTTCCTATTCACCTCACGACAAGGTGAAATCACCTTATGAAATCTACGGAGGCTTTACTCGAACCCCAACATTTATAGCCTCTTAAGAGAAGCAAGATAAGAATGCAAATCACACCACAAAGAAGGTGATCATGAAATTCCCTACTACATTCTCATATTTCTTTTCTCTAACAAAACTTCCTTCCGCTCAACTTGATCAAAAGATAGAATTTGCTCATAAATGGTCAGAAATAACCCTGACAACCTTCCTGAAGCTTTAAAAACCGAAAGCAACACATGATACGATGTGAAGAAAGCGAGAGTCACAACAAGATCAATGCCCCCGATATGTACAATCAAGGGAAGCTTGACTCACTGTATGCTCATCTCCGCTTCAGTTGCGAAATCAAAATCTCCAGCTTCTTTCGATCACCAAAACTCAAAATCTGAAGCTCATCACGAAGATCGTCGTTCGTCAACTGCAGAAGCAGCTCACCGTCGATATCATTCTCGCCGAACGTGGTGGCGTATCGACCAAATCCTTGCTCTTCCAACCACTCCTTTGTCTCCTCGACAGACCACTCCTTCGCCTCCACTGCAATCACTCAGTTGTGAGCAAAAACGGGCTTGATCCACATGACAATATCATTAACAATTTGGAGTCCCGGGCTCACCAGGGTAAGACGAGCGTCGAGCCAGCAGCGTGTCGAATTCCTCCAACTCTTTCAGTCGAGCAATGCGTTCCTGCTCCTCTGGGCTTATTATCTGTTGAGATCGTGCGATTCTTGAATCATTCCTGACCCGCGCCTCTGCCATCGGCCGGTGGAGAGCACTAAGAAGAGAAGCGAGCTTGCTTGCGTATCCAATTCCGAGGAGAACAGCCAGCCCTCCGCTGAACAAGAACATCATTCCCAAGAGACGCGGGGCTTCGTAGATGAGAGCGTTCGCGACGAGCGACGATTTCGCTTTGGCCCCAAGATCCCTCTGCCTAAATGCAAACTTCAACCACATGAACAAATTGGCGAGGGGAATGAAACTTAGGGCGAGCGAGAATGCGATATCCATCAACCCGGGTGCAGCGGGTGCATCTATTTCACTGCGGCTTCGCTCTAAAGCGTACCACCCGACGACGCAATTTGCGATCATAATCCCCGAGAGGACAACATCCGCGGCGCCTTGAAAGAAAATTAGGCTTGGAATGATTGATCGCACGCTCACTATCCATGCTGCAAGAAACACCACCTCGACCGACGCCAGTGCGAGCGGCAGCGACACTGTCCATTGCGACTGAGGCTTAACAATCACTTTTACCTCGCTCTTCTCCGCCCTCGCATTGCATCGCTCCAATCTCCAAGGTCTCTGCGCAACTCTAGGTTTGGTTGATAGTGTGAACAATCTCTCCTTATACGAGAGAACTGCTACCGGTGGCAGACTCCTTGAGCTCATTACACAACATGACAGCATTGCGACCGCCATCTCTGCTCCAAGACTCACAACAAATCCACTTCATTGTGAATTACTACGATGATTCTTCTACAGGAATGGAAGAGGAAGCTCGCAATCGACTACAATCCATTCTGTGTCCACATCCATCCTGATGACTAAATGGCCATGAAATCTTCAACAATCAGCCGAATCAAGTCTTCTCTTGCAAATCTGATATCTTACGAAATCCTCAATCGGAAAATCTGCTTCGTCTCGATCAATTGTAAAATCATCGTAAAACCCTAAACCCTCATCACAGTGGAAGGATGTCACTCTCATGAGAGCCTTATCCGCTTTTACCGGGTCTTATTGATACCCGCCCGTTCGAAAGAGTGTCAGGCCGGTCATCGGAAGGAAGCTCATCCCCCAGACTGAAACCTCGATCGAATATACATGATTAAGTTCTTTAGAAAGGGACCGGAGTTTCTATCTTTATTTCTATCTCTTCATGATTCAGTTTCTGACATGATGTGATTGACTTCAGTGCTACAATTCCGTGTACAATTGCAACGTACCTCAAATTGGTTGTTTAGGAGAATGTTGCAGATGGAATCAGAATTATCCAATTGAGGAAGGAAATATTGTGAAAATCATGTAGTTTTTGGCAGGAGTGAGTAGCTAAATGGTTGAATATTGAAAGAGCATAGCACAACTAACTCTATCTTACCGTACATGATCCCTTGTCAAATTGGCATATGTGATTTGATCCATCACCAACATTATGATTTGTTGGAAGATTTCAATACAAGTTGAACACCTATTCTATTCAAGCCAACCTCAAGAAGAAGCTTGGAGTTCATTTTCTTCTTTACATTACGGAGACGAGTGACTTGTTGATCAAGGTTCTTACTCAAAGTTTCTTACACCATTGTAAATCGGCTGAACGACATGCCTTCTTTCCTTTGGTTCAAATACAATAAACCAAATCTATGTGAATGATGTGTCAAGCATTACATTGAGTGAATGGGAATGGGAATGAGAACTTCAGACTCGACGAAATGAATAAACCCGGTAGTAAATAAAAAATAACCTAAAACTTATGTAGGCAAAAGTACATGATGCATCCCAAGTGGCTCTGAACCTTAGAAGCTCAAGTGTAATGCATGTTGTAATATATATATCTATATCTACTTCTGTGATAAAATATTGTTTCCAAAGCGATCTTCCTACCCACCTATGTGCCAACCTACTAACATACAAACCTACCAACCCACTCTATCACCAACCTACCTACCTTCTTTTATGTTCATTGGATCATGTACTAAAATTATATGAGGAATAAAAATTACATTGAAATGAGAAAATGAGGACACGAAATACTTTTTTAAAAGTACCATGTAAAGACCTTTCCCGTCGGAATGACGAGAACCTTACTAGTATATATATAACAAAATTGGGTACGCGTTTGGATACGATCCTTCCTACCCACCAATGTAATAACCTTACAAACCTACCAACCTACATACCTTCTTTTTGGATTTTATATAACTACAAAAAAATAATAGGAAATGATAGACACATGATACGTTTTAAATGTACCATCGGGACAACAATGACCTTACGAGGAAGCATTGCTTTGACCTATATAAGAATCGCACGCATTCATGACATTGAAGAAAGTACCGTATCTAACACCATGTTTTAATTTTCCAACACCATGGTTTCCCAAAGGTATGGGTGATAATTTATTTATTTTTCTTTTTCTTTCAACGGCAGAATCTTGTAGATATCCCAAATTAGTACAACTGCTTCAATTTTGAACCTTGGATGTTTATCTGTTATGAGATCATATCATTCAAAGTTTGTGCAGGAAAACTATGGGCATTGCTCAAGGAGCATTTGATGATTAACCCTTAAAGGCGCCTGTCAGCCCCTCGGGGTGTTTTCCAACAGAATCTTGCATGTAGCTCTTTTGATTCTCAATTTTTCACTTATTTTTTTATATCAGTATGGTCACCTCTTTGTGATGCATCTACAAAGTGAAATCCTACAATTCAAATCGCAATTTGTATGAGTGATTTGTGCTTTCAAAGGATTGTGGTAGGTAGGTTGGGATTGCACAAAACCTTGTAGGAGGTTGCGAACTCATCATTGATTGGTTCATTCATACTGCCCAAGTTCAAAAAGTGCACTGTTCATGTTGCCCAAGTCCAAAAGATGCTCAGATCCAATTTCGGGCTCCCATTGAGGAGTGGAAGGACCTTCAAGGGTTAACCCTTCTCCACCGGCAGGGCTTTTCACATGCTCTGAAATGTTCAGTCTATAGACAGTTCTCTCAAAACCTTCCCGATGGTACTGCAGGTTCCTCATCAAGACATCTGGTACTATCTACGTGCCAAGCAGTTGAATCCCTGTCCTACTAGATACTTTGCATGATCAGTAACATTTAGAGAGCAAATATTTTGAAAGCCAGGGGTTGTTGAACGAAGATTTAGTGGCTACAGTTCTGTTCTTTTCTTTACGCCGCTTTTACTTTACTTAACTTACTTACATGCTGAAGTCTGATCGAGGCAGAAAGTGAAAATCTACTCATCCGATTTGAGAATCTCAAAGAAACTGATTTAGGTTTCTGTTTCGTTACAGTCTTGGGAGAGTTGCAACCAACTGTAAGGTACTTTCAGCTTCCTTCGGATATTTTTCCGGCTGGAATCCCAAGTACAGATCAACGGACTCGATGATGATGATGATGGTGGACACTTGGAATCGGTCTTGATATTTTTCATCGTCAATCCTTTGAATACATCATCAGGAAAACCAAGTCATCGAGTTTTTGTCGAGTTCGAATAAAATTTTTTTATAACTTTAAGTATGATACTCCCATTTTGAGCTCTTTTACATAAGGGTCTTTTTGCACTGTGTACCAAGAGCCATGACTAAGAAAATTAACCCGTGGGGTGTGGAATGGGCAGCCCAAAATTGGATCACAACATTTTTGGATTTGGGCATCATAGACAGTGCACTTTTTGAACTTGGGCATCATGAATGAACCAGTCAATGATGAGCTTGCAACCTCCTACAAAGGTTATGTGTAACCCCAAACTACCTACTACAATCCTTTCAAAACAAAAGATCATTCATACAAATTGGTGATTTGAATTGTAATATTTCAATTTTTGAATGCATCATATGAAGGTGACCAACTTGACATCAAAATATAAGTGAAAAGTTGAGTACAGTGAGAGCTACAGACAAGATTCTGTTGGAATCAAGCCTCTCGGGCTTACTTGAGCGTTTACAGATTAACCCCAAAGTTCCTTGTGTTTTCAAGGCCTCCAAAAGCAGAAATTGCGATTTTTTAGACCACCTTGTGGACATTGAGGTACCATAAAAAAGGAATCAATTTTTTTATACTTCTAATTGTAAGATCTTAAAGGCAACTACCATATAAACTACCATGTAAAATTTGGACTCTTGGATCTTCACCATTTGCAATATCGTAATGTTCAAAGTTGGTGCAAAAGTTTTTTTGGTCTTTCCCGAAAGACATGGTCTACTTTGTGCTTGGGGCAACTTGGTGATTGTTACCCCAAACATTATGCTCATTTTTTTTTTTTCCATGTAGGGCATCAAGTTGGGCATGTGCATGCAAAATCTTAGCTTCTCAATCATGATTTTGAGTCTTTACGTGAATTTTTTTCACGAAGGTGGTCTACAAACGCTCTTCATGTGAAATTGGGGTGATAGTGCAAATACACTATCTCCACTATGACTTTTACAAAAGTGAACGGTGACAATGTGTATTTATGGTATTGTGAAATTTAGAAAACAATGAAATAATTTTAATAATATCTCAATTCTTAGGTGATTTTTGAAGGAAAAATGCATATATGTATTAGAAAATTAGAGAGGACAGTATATGAAGGATGAGACCCTCTCTAACTTCAAAGGGTCTAGCATTCTACATTGGCAGAGCCATAAATGGCCTCACTAGAAGGATATATTATGCCTCCATGTAGGCTCCAAGCAATAAATGCCACAAATACACCCTAATGGTGTGAACTGAAACAAGGTGGAAGGTGCTGTTCAATGGACCGATTAGAAAGTTGTTGCAACCTCGGCATTAGCTCCTGAGCACGAGATGCACCTGAGAAACTTCGACGCCTCTGAAGGAAAAATGAAAAAAAATATATATAAAAGAAAAAGGCCAACTCATGCAAGGAGAACTCAAGGCCAATGACTGTTGCTCTTGTCTTGAGGTTGTTGTCCAGTGACTCCACCCTGCTACTCAATGAAAGTAATAGAGACTGTGGCAGTGTGGCTAGCATGCCTTGTAACTCCAATATACATGAAACAACAAAAGAAATAAAATAATCAATTGACAAGATTGTTATAAGTGTCGTTGTGAATAGAGCTTGATAACAACACTCAAATAGTCAAATCCAACGCAAGTTGTGCTTGAACCCGCTTCTTGGTGTAACCTTGAACTCCTTCGTATGCAAAAGGCTGGCTTTGTATCATGACCTGAAATGTCATAGAATCTCACTTTCTATTTATTACATAAAATCTAAGTGTTCTTACTTCCTTCTCTTTCTTGTAGGATCTCCGGCATGGCATTGTGTATATCTGACCACGTACTTCTTACAATATCTATTACCTCTTCTTCAAAACCTTGTTGATCTATCCAACTTAGAATATGCGCGGCTTGCCTAAAAAAGTGGTGTCTAAAGTTGTTAGCTACCGACACCTTTGGCCATGCTCTAGACCTTTTCCTGACAGGTAGACTACGCAAATGTAATAGATCAAGTAAAAGAAGTAGCTTCTCAAGCTCATCCGGACGTAGGTTTTTCTTACATGCCCATAAACGCAACTTTGTTGCAAGATTCAGAAGATTAGTATCTGCTCTTTGATCGGCGTGAGTGATCGGAGAGATGATAACAGCGGAATTTAGCGATTAGTCCAAGGTCGGTAATGACTCCTCCTAGAAGCAAGTTTTATCGTCGATAGCTGGATCGGTTTGGCTATTCGCGATAAGGTCGAGGTTAATATCTGGATCAATAATAAGCTCTCGTGAACAAAACTGATCCTTGACCACACATAGCCTACGCTCTGCAACCATCAAATGACACTTCCACCACTATCCGCGTTGATGCTACTTCGGCAAGACTTCCACCCCAATTAGTGTTTGTCGGTGATGAGACCTTGACTTCTTGATTGACACTACTAGGTACTACAATGTTGATCATACCCCCAACTCCCCGCAACAAAATCTTACTACCTAGTATCACTTCATAAAGATCAATCGACACTCTAGATCCATTAGCTTCTTCCCTCACTACCTCCTAGCCCGTGCGCAACTGTAGCAACTTCCAAGAGAGACTTGCGTAAGAACTTCATAATTCTTAGAACCAACCATCTTCATATTTTGCAATGTTTGTAACAACTATTGGAGAAAGACATGTAATTTTCCTTGTTTGTAAGTCTCAAAGGTTTTGTAGCTATTAATAGTCATGAAATAGCCACTATTTTGAGATTGTATTTGAAAGTTTGAATTTGAAACGGTTATGTGATTATGATGTAAATTGGCTTTTGACAAGTATAGTTTCTAACACCATTTTGAAACGATTGGCGACCAACTCTCTTCATTAAAAAGTAGAGAGCTCCTAGCACCTATTCTGACAATACTATCCTTCTCTAATTTCCGTGCTAACCGCAGACTGTTGCCCCTCCTATGGCCCGACCTGCCCTATCTGGATTCTAATATTATAATCTACTATAATTGCTTAATGAATAGGAATTCTACCACACTTAGATTATACGATTACCCACACACAAACACAAAAAATTCAAGTTCAAACAATCAATTTTGCTCTTTCAACTAAGGTGACCGAAATCCAAAAACCCATTTTGGCTTTAAGGAACTTTAGGGGTTAAAATCACTTTTGTGGTCATGGCTCTTGGCCAAGGGCCGTGACCATGGTAAATCAAAATTGGAATTTTGAGTGGCTTGATGACTCTTGTAGTGTACAGTGGATTTAGACCGGGACAAGTTTAAGCTAAATTTTCTCATATAAATCCTCATCATTCTCTCTTTTACCCTCCCCTTTTTCCTCCTTTCATTTTATATTATTTAATTCTATCCAATTGACCAAGAGCAATGTAACAAGATATTAAATTCTTCTAGTGATTCGGGTATGTTTTATAACCTATGGTACTTAGGGTTGCTTTACAATATGGACTATGAAGATTGATTATGGCCTTATAAAATGTGTGATTGGAGAGTAAAGTGCTCATGGTCCCATTTGGCTTCAAACTACTTGGAAAAAAGGAGAATGACCACTAACTTTGAGGTCCCAAATTATACTAAGTTTTCCATAATGGATAATGTTTTCATGGTCCCCTTGATTACAGTTGAGTCGAAGCAAATGCCTCAATGCAACTACAATCAAGGAGACCATGAGGCTCAAAAATCAAAAAATTGAGATTGATTAAGTATCAAACACAACTTTGCATGATTGTGTTTTTTTTTTTTTTTTGTATGATTTTGAGTAGCATGTAAATAGAGTGATATGGCACTCTTTCCTCATGGTACCAACCCACATGCTGAAGCAAAAGAAAAGAAAAGAAAAGAAAAGAAAAGAAAAGAAAAGAAAAGAAAAGAAAAGAAAAGAAAAGAAAAGAAAAGAAAAGAAAAGAAAAGAAAAGAAAAGAAAAGAAAAGAAAAAAAAGAAAAGAAAAGAAAAGAAAAGAAAAGAAAAGAAAAGAAAAGAAAAGAAAAAAAAGAAAAGAAAAGAAAAGAAAAGAAAAGAAAAGAAAAGAAAAGAAAAGAAAAGAAAAGAAAAGAAAAGAAAAGAAAAGAAAAGAAAAGAAAAGAAAAGAAAAGAAAAGAAAAGAAAAGAAAAGAAAAGAAAATAAAAGAAAAGAAAAGAAAAGAAAAGAAAAGAAAAGAAAAGAAAAGAAAAGAAATGCAAAGAAAAGAAATGCAAAGAAAAGAAAAGAAAAGAACAGAACAAAACAGAAAAGAAAAGAACAGAAGAGAAGAAAAGAAAAGAAAAGAAAAGAAAAGAAAAGAAAAGAAAAGAAAAGAAAAGAAATGCAAAGAAAAGAAAAGAAAAGAAAAGAAAAGAAAAGAAAAGAAAAGAAAAGAAAAGAAAAGAAAAGAAAAGAAAAGAAAAGAAATGCAAAGAAAAGAGAAGAAAAGAAAAGAAATGCAAAGAAATGAAATGCAAAGAAAAGAAAAGAAAAGAAAAGAACAAAACAAAACAGAAAAGAAAAGAACAGAAGAGAAGAGAAGAAAGTAGAAATTTGGCAGAGAGAAAGAATTTGGGTATACAGACAAAATAGTGATGTTGATGCATAGTGACACTATGCACTATCACTCTGCAGTCACTATGCAACGACATTAATTAATAAACATATGGCCTTTCTTGTCACATGGACCCCCTTACGGGGGTGCCACATAGACCCATAGGTGCGATTTATTTTGGGGGGGGGCCGCACAGGGCCATTCAGTTGAAAAATGGGCACTTTTTAGTTGAGATTTTTTTCAACTGGGGGCCGCACAGGGAGGCTCATTTCAACTGTGAGAAAATTTCTCAACTGTGGTCCCACAGAGGAGAAAATTTCTCAACCTTGTCCCCCACACCTAATAATAACATAGTTGAGATTTAACACTATGAATCTCAACGAAACTCAATGGTGCCCCGACCCACCATTGAGTTTCATTTTTTAGAGGGCTTCCATGAATTGGATGTTAATTTGATCATCATCCATTTTTTTCCCTTTACTGTATTGCAATTACTGGAAATTGGTGCTTAATAAACTAGGGGGCTTGAGGTACCAGAGTACCAATACTCTCACCCCAGTTATTATTCGGTCACCTCACCTCACCACTGATCATATTATTAATAGAAATTAATAAATATTATTACATTATTATATTATAAAATATTATTATACGGCTAAATAATTTATTTATTGAGGCCTAAGTGACAAGTTTTTTTAGGGCTAAATGACATATTTTTTGAGGAGTAAATAATAAGTTTTTTGAGGGCTAATTATTAAAATTTTTGAGGGTTAAATAATAATAATAATAATAATTTTTTTTATCTTAATACTCTAATTTGTGTTGAAATAGTCCAATATGTCTTGAAGTAATTTATATCAAAATAATGTAAATTGTGTCCAAACATTTGAACTTCTGTCAGTACTATGGAATAAGGCAAAGGAAAAAAATTGTGTCACAATTATCCAATTTATGTGAAATAATATTAAATGCCTAATTTGTATAAAAATAATTCAATAAGTTGAATGGAAAGAAAGAGGATGTGTTGATGAATTATGAAGTCTCATCCATTGTTTTATTTTCAACCGGATTTCCTGTGCGGCCTACAGTTGAAAAACAATCCAAGTTCGGTTGAAAATCTTCAACTGGATTTTTTGAACTCAACTGCTAGTGCGGCCTACAGTTCAGTTGAAAACTTTCAACCAATAGTTGAAAAACTCAACTAGCTAACTTCAACTCAACTCAACTGGACTCCCAGTGCGGCCCCCCCCTTTGTAATTTTTTTTTTTTGATAGTGTAGCCCGTAGCCCCTTGCCCTCTTGTAGCTTCTCAGGGGAGGAAGAGCTACAAATGATATTGTTAAGAGAGTTGGATGTGATAAGCACATTCATCCGAGATCCTCCGAGGATTATGGCGGCTATTGCCGCCTACCAAACTGTTCCCTCCTTCTCTAATAAAAGGCTGGCTCCTCCCAAGCCACTCTCTCTCTTATCAACTTTGGTTTTGTTCTTCGCTATCATAATATGTTATCAGCACGCTCTTCGAGCTTTCTCATTTTCTTCCTCTTTTCTCTGCACGTTTTCTCTGATCGAGTAGGCAGCAGTGAAAAAGTAAAAATGTAGACAAGACCCCCGAATGAGTCGCTAGAAGTCTGAGCGACTAGAGCAGGACCGACCCATTTGAAACCAGAAGCTGAAAGGAAGAGAGATTGATCGACTGAAGCTGAACTGCACTGCATTTTGGAGCTGAACTGTATTTTGGTTCATTTCTCCATCTTTCCTGCTCTGCCTATTTTGGTTCATTTTGGTTCATTCCTGCACTTACTGCTTCTATTGCTTATATCTGGCATTGGCTACATGTTTATGTTGTGCGGATAGAATCAGCTTTGAATCCTACGAAGTGGTTGACCAGTGCACCCAACTACCAATACTGATTAATATTAGAAGCCAGCCAGAAGTAGAAGCCGACCAGCCACCAGTATTGTTTCAGTACTTCATTAGAACACACACAACAGTAGAAACTAGTCAGCATTTTTTTCTTTCTTTCTACTCTGTCATCTCCTACTTGCATTCCGAGTCTCCAGCGGCTGCTGCTCAGCTGCTCCTCTTGCCGTGAGTAAGTGAAGCCAGTGCCAATTTGCAGCCTGGCCCCACGTGCTCCTTCTTCCCCTCTTCTTTCAGGTCAAGCAACATCGAACAACGGTGATGTCGTCGATTGCAAAACCGATGAAGGAGTCACGCACCGCACCGTTGATTTTCGATCAGTTGGAGGAAGATGGCACAAACTACACCGATTGGAACTTCAACATACGCGCGACCTTGGCTGCAGATGAGATCGACCCGGCGCTGAACCTGCACCCACAAGAAGAAATACCGACATCGCACCGTTGGCAAGCAATGATGATCATGCGCAGGCACATGGCGCCAGCGCTCCGCATGCAGTATATCGCCGAAGAAAACCCCGCCAGACTTTGGGCGGACCTTGAAGCGCGTTTTAAACATGAAGAAACAATTTTTCTTCCGCTCGCTCAGGCCGATTGGAGTGCACTGCGAGTTCTCGACTTTCCAAACTTCTCGACATACGACTCTGAGCTTTACCGCATCACTGCCCAGCTCAAGCTTTGCGGCATCACGATCACGGACGCCGAGCTGATCAATAAGACACTAAACTCTTTTCCTCCCGCATGTGCTATTTTATCTCAACAATACCGAAACATGAAATTCACACGTTACTCAGAGCTTATGAAGTATCTGCAGGTTGGAGAACAACAACAACAAATTCTCCTCCAAAATGCAGAGAAACGACCGGCTCGTGAAATTCACTCTACTGAGAAGACATCAGCTACCACCAGAACTACAACAACACCAACCTCGGCATCAAAAGCTAGCAATTCGGGACGCGAAGCTCACACTTCCGGAGCACCCACGCGACTCCCGAAAGGCGGTTATGTGAAGCCGAAAAACCATTGGAGCAAGCCTTACAAGAACACGCGCTATTCACCAGGTCAGAAATCTGGAACTTCAAGCAATCCTCCTGCACGTCAAGTCAAGGGGAACTGCCACAAATGTGGTAGACCCGGGCATTACGCCCGAGAGTGCAGAGCATCCGAATACATTGTAAATATGTACAAGGAGCTCCAAGCACTCAAAGGTTCGAAAAGAGAGGCTCACACGTTAGATGCCCCCTCTTTATCGGACCTCGATCCAGAGAACTACATGGTGGGTTCCGGATCCACTACCGTTGAGGCCAACATTGCCTTACTCGATAGTGCATCCACCCACACCATACTCCAAGACCAAGCATTCTTTGAGTTCAAAACTCAGAATGAGCCTTGGCAAACTTGTGATCTAATCACAATCGCAGGGAAACAAAGTTTCCGCTTCCGTGAGGGCCGAACACACATAGTGTTACCCGGAGGAGCCCCCCTCATCTGCGAACAAGCAATGTATGCTCCTGGCGCCCCCCGTAGCCTGATCAGCTACAGGGACCTAAGGGCCAGTAATATTCACATCTCCACAGCCCATGGGAAGGGAGGAGAAGTGTTGGAATTGCGGAGCGGGCATAGCCTGTTGGCCACATCACGAGCGGGTGCTAGCGGTCTTTATGAGCTCCCAATCCGAGGAGGAGTTCTAACTCCTTGCAACCCGAGTCCCAGCACTGCCAAGGGCAATGGACAGGCCTCATTTCTTACGACAGTCAGAAGGGCGGATCTCTGGCACCATCGATTGGGACATCCTGGCACAACGATGATGAGGAGGATGATACCAATCCTAAGCGGCCACGAGTTGAGCACCCGAGACACGGAGCACACCTCGGAGTGCGTGGCATGCGCCCAAGGCAAGCTTATTCGGTAGCCTGCAAAGTGGAAGCTTCCAAACGAGATGCCAGCACCCCTCTTTTGCCTCCAAGGCGATTGGTGCGGCCCCATCTCCCCTGAATCAGGACGCACAACCTTTTGCCTTGGCCTCCAGATCAAGCATTGTGCAGATGGAAGCTTGCTACTTCACCAACAAACGTACACCAAGAAGCTCCTTCGCACCTTCAACATGGAGACTGCCAATGCGCTCACTGCGCCCATGATCGGGAAGTCCAAGAACGAGGACGACCCCTACCGCCTAGCCGAAGAAAATGAGGAGGAAATTGAGAAGCGCCAATACCTTGCAACAGTTGGAGCGCTACTCTATTTAGCCACCAACACCCCCCGACATCGCCTTTGCGAAGTGTCGATCGGCACGCCACAGCCAACGACCTACCACACGGCACTGACAAGGTATCAAACATCTGATGCGGTACCTACGTGGCACCGAGGACCTCGGCCTTTACTTCAAGCCGGGCCACAGCGAGATCATTGGCTACGCCGACGCTGGTTACAAAACCGATCCCACTTCCGGTAAGTCCCAAACCGGTTGGATTTTTCTGAAAAATGGAGCCCCGATCTCATGGCGATCGTCCAAGCAAACAACAACAGCTACATCAACAAATCATGCCGAACTACTTGCGTTCCATGAGGCAAAGACGGAGTCTGTGTGGTTGCGGACCATGCACTGCAATCGGCGACATGACCGCCTTCCCACCGCCACGAAGCCCACGCTTATTTTGGAGGACAACGCCGCCCGCATCGAACAAGTCTCGTCCGGATTCATCAAGTCCAACAGGTTAAGCATATTAGCCCGCAGCTTGTTGGCCTACACCCAAGAACTCACGAAAGACAAAGCGATTGAAATACGGAAAGTTGCCTCTCACGGAGAACATCGCGGATCTCCTCACAAAGGCACTTCCGGCTCCGCAACATCGCAAGCTCATACAATCGGCGAGGCATGTGTAGCTTATCCAAATCGTAAGCTCCGAGGGCGTCATCACTCTTTTCTCCACCGGAGTTTTTAACGAGGATGACACCTCGAGGAGGAGTGTTAAGAGAGTTGGATGTGATAAGCACATTCATCCGAGATCCTCCGAGGGATTATGGCGGCTATTGCCGCCTACCAAAACATTTCCTCCTTCTCTAATAAAAGGCTGGCTCCTCCCAAGCCACTCTCTCTCTTGTCAACTTTGGTTTTGTTCTTCGCTATCATAATAGATATGAGTTAAATTGCTCCCCGAAGACTCCCTACTTCCAAGACCCCCACCCACAAGACCCCGTGCCCCCAAGACCCCGCCCCAAGACCCCGCCCCAAGACCCCGCCCCAAGACCCCGCCCCAAGACCCCGCCCAAGACCCCCCGCCCAAGACCCCGCCCCAAGACCCCGCCCCAAGACCCGCCCCAAGACCCCGCCCCAAGACCCCCGCCCCAAGACCCCCGCCCCAAGACCCCCGCCCCAAGACCCCCGCCCCAAGACCCCGCCCCAAGACCCCGCCCCAAGACCCCGCCCCAAGACCCCGCCCCAAGACCCCGCCCCAAGAGACCCCCCCAAGACCCCCCCCCAAGACCCCGCCCCAAAGACCCCGCCCCAAGACCCTCTAGCTGGACCCCTTCCATACCCCTCCGCATTTTAAGGCGGGATTTGCAGCCCGCATTCCACGGCATTAGTGAGATTTTGAAAGATAGTGACAACCGGGGTGAAACCCAACATAACATACTGTCGGATTTTTGGGGTGAAAATTGATCTATTTAAGAGAACTGCCGACTCCACTGTTCACACAATTATATATGGCAAAGTCGGAGCAATGTTTATAGTAATAATGAGGGATTTCCTTGCCCTAGGATTGGCTGGACTTTGTTAATAATCAAGATGATTTATATCAGAATCCCTCCCCTCCCCCACTTATGTATTGATTCTCCTACTGTTATGTTATTCAGGGGTTAGCGTACACTGCTGGAATGCTGGATTTGCAGACTGGAGACACTCCACATTTGAATAAATATATACCACTTCCCAATGTGTATCTCCCCCAGTTGTCTGTTACTTTGTCATTGTACCCAACCTCTTCAATGTCACAACCTCGGCGCCCCCCAAAAAGGACGTGAGCAATGTTACACTGAATGCCGTTTCTGGGCCTCCTCTTGAGTTTTCAGTTTGTAATACATTTTCCCGGTTCTCGACCCGTTCATTTGAAGGGAGCTCCTGTTCCGTAATGCCTGCTCCAAAGAGGGGACTACAACATAACACACCTTGCAGAAAAAAACCTCGGCAATCAAAACCGGAAAGTGTGTTTCGCCGCAAGAAATACCCTCCCGTTGGGGGCTTCTACTATACAAAAGCTTCTTGGTTTATGATCTTTTTTTACTTCCTCATTAACAAGAATAGACCCTCTGCAAGAAAAGACACCAAACTTCTCAATCTACGTGAAACTCAATACTCAAACCTAATGTACAGTACCCACTAAGAAGTTTACGTTCAGAGCAAGAAGAGATTACATACCCTCAACTTTCAAATGATCACCATGTTTGTAAAATCTATCCAAATTGCAAATTATGAAGTGTGAGAGTAAGGTAGTGAAGTTTTCTTTACCAATGCATGAAAAATCTCTATAAAAAGTGTAAATTGATTTGATAACTTTAGTATCTTTTAACTTACTTTTGGTATCTACCTTTAGATGTTATGAAGATCATTTCATGGTGAGGTTTGTTGGAAAAAAGAGTATTAATATCTCTCTAGTAACCTCTTTTGATGCCCTTTACATATATGTGGCTTACATTCACAAATATTGAGGTGAGTTAGTGTGAGAGACCTTGATGTTGTCTCTTATTGAAAAAGTTACATAAACATTCTAAAGTGTTGTGATTGCTCATGGCCTTTTCTTACACATGAGGCTTGGATTAGCACGAAAGCGATAGTTTTGATAGCGTTTGCTACATTTCGAGCACCTTTGGTGGTAGTGTCATGGAATTTGGTTATTCCAGGTGGTAGTTATGATCACTTGAAGTTGCTTTTGTTTATCGTGACATTTACTTAGAGTACAAAAGTTCAATGTTGGGCTTCATGGGGGGTAAAATTCAATGTTTTTCTAAAAAGGAGTTGCATATATAGAAAGTGTATCGGAATAGCTTTCTTTAGAGATGGTTGAAGGTTTTCATTGTTTCATGCCTCAACAATAGTAGCTTCTAATAAGAGCTAAGGATAAATAGTAAATAATATGTTAAAAAGCTGTATATTAAGATAGAATTTCTAGTTTTTATTGGAATTTCTTCAAATGATGATATAGAATACTACATCATCTCTCCGATACAACTTGTAGTTGGTAATTTGGATTATTTTTGTGAACATGGCAATTGTTTGAAGATTGCGGCATGTTCTCTTGTTTCATTCCTGAACGTAAACTTGTTGGTGGGTACTGTACAGTGGGGTCCAATACTGATACGAGTTTGTCCATGAGGCACGTTTTTCGAAAAAAGTTTGAAAATTGCATGTGTACTAAAAAATGTTCCGTTCTCAAATTTGTAAAGTGTGTCATAATCACACCTGAGTGTACTACAATACTATGGGGGAAGAAAAAAATAGAATAATTAAAGAATCACTTCTTTTTAGTGATAACACTCAGAAAGTTGGTATTACTATGTGCATTGTCTAGTCCTTGATTACTTCCATTGTTGCTTCAATTATGATGTTCATTTTTACTTGCAAATTTGATATAAGTTTCTAAAGTTGTTAAGATACTGAGCGCATATTTGTTGTATCATTGATATCTTTCTTGTTATTTTTTCTTTTGACTATGAGGAATTTCTTAAAAAGTTAAAATGACCAATAAATTTTTCTCCAAATTTATGAAAGCCCTTCACGACATTACAAACATCTTATGGGATAAGTATCGTGGTACATTCCGATGTAGTTACAATGCACTTTACAATTCTCAAAACTCATCATTTTTGAGTATGTTCGCAATTTTTGAACACTGCACAAATCATTTTTGGACTTGATTGTACATCAATCTATGTGCATGTGGCTTGTGAGCTCATGATTTTTTATACTATATGAATAGTTTGTGAATTTTAGAAAACTAGTATAGCCTCCTTTTTAAAGCCATGCACTATTCCAAGTTATCCTTCTAAGGCTTGTGCTTATTAATGATCGCCTTGGTGCTGCATTTAACTAATCCTGGACCAGGAGGAGTCTAGAAGTAATACATTGTGGGCTAATGGCTTCCTAAACTCAAACTTGAAACCAAATTAAAACTTCAATGCGAGGGATTCCACACGAATATAAAGATACACAAATCCCGTAAAGTCAAATTTTAATTTAAATGACTTTACTTCACAAAACTAAATTTCTACCACTCCAGATTTCTTGAACAATTATGGATTTAGTTGATTGTGACATTAAGTTCATTTTCTTTGTGAAATAGATCCATGTCTACCCAATAATAGGTAAAGCCTTGCATGCACACGAGTGCATTTGTAGGGCATGCCATTGGAAGGGACGCACGGGTATAGATGCTTCTACCTTACAAGTAGGTACTTGGTTTTCTTCACACTTCACAGATTTGAGAAGGCCGTGGTCAATCTTCATAGTGTTATAAAGCGACCCTAAACTGGGAATGGGAACATGGAACTGGCAAGCAGGCAGGAACAGCGGCAGTCGGCAGTCGGCAGCGCGTCGCAGGCAGGCCTGGCAGCACAGCCCTAGTAGCACAGTCCCAGCGGACTCCTAAAAGCGGCTGCCTCCGTTCTCCGTCACTTCGATCCTCCCTGATTCCGCGCCTGCACAATTGTTGCAGCTGTCCTAGCTAGCTCCCCCAGGCCAGGCCCCCACAATCTCAAACCAGCCTCTCACCAGCTCGCCATGGAGCTGTCGCCCACATAGCTGCTGCCGTCCTAGCTCCTGCGCTCAAGCATCGATCGATCGATCGCCATGGGAGAGGATGTTTGCGCTGTAGTGATTGATTGATTGATTGATTGATTTCAGGGGTTTAATATTGTGTGGGGATCCATGGCGATGGTGATGGTGGTGATGGTGTTGCTGCTGTTGGGGTGCGGGCTCGAATTGGCTGCTGCCGAAGTGGGCGTGAACTGGGGGACGATTTCCAGCGACCCGCTCCCCAATAGTATCGTGGTGCAGATGCTTCAGGACAATCGGTTCGTGAAGGTGAAACTGTTCGACGCCAATTCTGATGTTATCAGCTCCATGCGTGGTACCAATCTTCAGGTCATGGTCGCCATCACCAATGACGAGCTCGCGTCCATGGCCGCCAGCTCCGACGCTGCCGCCGCGTGGGTGAAGCAGAACGTCACCGCGCACCTCGGTTCTGGCGGCGTCAACATCACGTGAGCACCATGTCTCCTTCTCTACAATTACCGTTCTAACTAGTACACCATTTGCATGAATCGGAGACTTTGCAATCAACCGTCGAGGGACCTCCTCTTAGTGTCATGTTGCAGTGCCCTAGTTTGCTCGTAGTCAGCCTTTGGTCGATGGAGTCCTACAATGAACAATCCCGTGATTGATATTGTTTGCGCCTTCTTCTGAATTTTGATCGCCATGCTTGAAAATTACCGTGGAGTTAGACTATCACTGCTTGATGCTGATCGATCATGTGGGGTCAGGTCGGTAGCGGTAGGGAACGAGCCGTTTCTGAACGGCTACAACGGCAAGTTCATAGACGTAACGCTACCAGCATTGAAGAACGTGCAAGCGGCGCTGGCAGCAGCAGGGTTAGCGAACACAGTGAAAGCGGTGGTACCCTGCAACGCCGATGTGCTCAGTGACTCCTCACTGCCGTCAGCGGTAACGTTCCGGACGGACTTAGCCCCTCTAATGCTGCAAATCGTGCAAGCATTAGCCAGCACGAACTCGCCGTTCGTCATCAACTTGTATCCATATCTGTCGCTCGTGCTGTCAGGCGGCAACTTCCCGATCGATTACGCCTTCTTTTACCCGACATACAGCAAACCTATCATCGACGGCACCCATTCGTACTACAACGTTTTCGATGCCAGCTACGATGGGCTCGTCAGCGCCTTGAGAAGTGCGGGGTACCCGGACATGCAGATCAGCGTGGGGGAGATTGGGTGGCCGACTGATGGAAACGCGTTCGCGAATCTCACCCTTGCGCAGCAGTTCAATCAGCAGCTGGTGAATCACTTGGAGAGCGGCACTGGTACCCCGCTGCGACCGGGCAAACTGGAAGCGTATCTGTTCAGCTTGCTCGACGAGAACGCCAAAAGCACCTTGCCCGGCAACTTCGAACGCCACTGGGGCGTCTTCAACTTCGATGGCTCGGTCAAATACGTCCTCGACCTCACCGGTACGCATCCTGCCCCTTCCCATCCCCAACCTGCTACACTTAACTACTTCTCGACTTTGAGCAATTTGGAAGTAACACATGGGGTTGTTCAAGGTGGTTGTGAGAAAAGCCATTGAAAGATTCCTCGAGAATGTACCCAAAGACTTTTAAGAAGTAACCATCCCACAAAACGTAACGATCATTTGTCAGCATTGAACACTCGACTCCTCTCGTAGCGCAATTACTCCCCCTTTTCTAAAGAACCTAGGTTCTGATCTAGTCGAGATTTCTTGATGAGGTCAGATTTAGCAATGTTTGTGGTGCTGATGGGCTCATCGGGCATGAGCGCAGGGGGTGCGAACGGCGCGCAGACGAAGCTAGTGGGAGCGAAGAATGTGCCATACTACCCCAAGCAATGGTGCGTTCTCAATCCCAGTATCACCGATCTCTCAACACTGGCAGCGAATGTGGAGTACGCGTGCTCCCGGGCCGATTGCACACCGCTCTTCACAGGAGGCTCCTGCAGCGGCCTCACGTTACAGCAAAATGCTTCCTATGCTTTCAATACGTACTACCAATTCAACCAGCAGCTTCCCGCGGCCTGCGAATTCCAGGGCTTGGCGCAGGTCACCACTACCGACCCCTCTAGCGGCACTTGCTCCTTCATCCTCGGTGTCAAGCCGCTTGCAGATTCATCCAATACCTCGCCTGGTGGATCCGGTTCCCCTGCCAACTCGGCTTCCCAGATTGCCCCGCTGAATTTTTTTCCCTTTGCTGCTGCAAGCTTTCTGTTGCTATTTTTACGCTGAGTGGGTGCATTCTTTTTATGGTTTTTTTTGGGGAACTTTTTGCTGCCCCCACCCTTTTTATTACTTGAGAGGTTTTGGGATTGGAAATTATGGGTGGGTTTGACATTCTTATTTTTATTGATCATCATCCCTTGGGTCATTTCATAATGTGTTGTGATCCCAATTGTGGTCACAGAAATTGAATGAAACCATTTTCAAGTGATGAGGGTCTCGCACATGGAGAACGATTCATTATTGTTAGCAGTTGCTCAATGCATCAATGGCTGTTATCTTGAAGCATAACGAAATATACCACCGAAGTGACATTTTTGTCATAAAAATGACTTATAGAATATTGTGCCTTTGACGGAAAAACTCATTATTCCATGACAATCAATAATATGCTGCTGTACAGTCCCCTACACATTGCTTACGAATTCCTCCTCCCTTATAATTCGTTGTGAACTCAAAAATGATCGGAATCGAAATCCGTAAAGTGTGCTGGAATCACATTAGGGTGTATTACAATACTATGATGAAATATCAATTTCTTTTTGTAATATCATTTTGCATATTTCAATTACTTCATACACAATCTACCATTGACTACTCTTACTTTCTGTTCTATTTGAGGTGTTCATTTCAATTGAAAATTTGAAATCAGCTTTTGAAGTTGTTCTTGGGGTACTTGGGCACACATTTGTGGCATCATTGATATACCTTGTGTTTAGTTTTTGGCTTGGAGAATTTTTTCAGTAAGTCCCAATAGCCAGTAAACTTTGCCAAGAACATGTGAAAGCCTTTCACACAATCACATATGTCCCCCAAATACTAACAAATGTCCTCGAAGGATGGTTGGAGGCTATCAAAGTCATGACACTCATGCCTAGCTTAAATTCTTATAGTATTCTTACCAATTTTGAAGGAAGATTCAATTTCCACTTTGGGTTCTAATTAGAGATTCATAAGAAACCGCTTCAATACCAAAGAATTCAAAAGAGGAAATTCTTTTTATTATTCTAGTATGTGCCTAAGTATCCCAAGAACAACTTCAAAAGCTGATTTCAAATTTTCAATTGAAATGAACATCTCAAATAGAACAAAAAGTAAGAGTAGTCAATGGTAGATTGTGTATGAAGTAATTAAAATATGCAAAATGGTATTACAAAAAGGAATTGATATTTCATCATAGTATTGTAATACACCCTCATGTGATTCCAGCACACACTTTACGGATTTCGATTCCGATCATTTTTGAGTTCACAACGAATTATCAAACTTTTCACAAAAACTCCCTTTGAGGAGGAATTCGTAAGCAATGTGTAGGGGACTGTACAGTACAACGAATAAATTGGCTTGTCACTCAGTAACAATCAAATAACACATGTCCTTGGAGTATTATTCATCTGTCCCAAATGGGAGAAGTATATCACGATCGAAAGCATTCCACTGCTTTTGTCCAAGTGTCAATATACCTCGATCGATTCAAATCCTCCTTGAATCAATCACCACCGTAAAAACCAAAAACGCACAAAATCTACCAAGCACAAGGTAGCAGAATCTACCTTGCAGACTCGTAGTGAAACCAAAAAACGATCAAACCAAATAACAAAACACTATATACATTTTCATGACGTGCCCCAAGTACCCTCAGTATAAACCAACGTACTGAGTACAGCATCTCACGAACCTGTCAATAGCCAAAACAAGAGATTAAGAAACACGAAGCTCTAGACGGACATTTCATAAATTCACTGAGAACAGAAGGGGCATACTTTTTAAGAACGGTGGATTCCAGATTTGGAGTTCGGGGCCAAGGAAGCAGAAACTGGTGCCGAAGGGGTTGGTGTAAAAGGAGGAACGGCATTCATAGGCGTCACATTGTGAGTGGCTGATGAAGCAGGCATAGTTTTGCTTCCCAACCCTGATGATGAAGAATCCAGGCTTTTGCCCTCTGGTGAACGCAAGTTCAACCTTATACTGCAAAATTTTGCGAGATAAATTTAGATCAAAGAGGACACGCATGTTGCGCACTCGAACGAAAGAGACCTTCGAAACATTCCTTTCACCTAAACCTTCCATAAGGCCCCAACATACTGAAAGGAATCCTGCATATTACGAGCAGATACTGACCTGCTGTGCATATCTACATACTCGTCCGTTTCGTCATAAATCTCCTCCTGATGAAAATATCACAACAATTGACTAGTTAGAATGGTATGTGAGAAATTAAAGTCTAAGATTTACTGAGCCTATAAGAAACATCCAACATCCGGAGCATGATTCTACTGGACTATGTTAAGATTGTGAAACCAACGACAGAAACTGTGCGAACCTGCAAGAGTTCTTCAATAAGGTCCTCCATGGTGATGATACCCACAACTTCCTCATCGTTTGAATAGCTTGGCAGAGACCCCTCATGAATATTTAAAACGTCTCGGTCGACAGAATTCACCCATTTTTTGGACGTCCGTTGTCGAAGCAAATGGGTCGGAATGACATCGTCATTCAGTTTGACAAGGGGAGCTCTCAACTCATGTCCGTGTCCGTTCTCCAGAGTCCCCAATTGTTTGCTTACAGAGTCTTCCCCAATGCCTCCATCAATGTCTATTTTGACCGAGAGGTTTTGAGAGCCTACACCCATATCTGGACAACATCACGAAGAACATCAGGAATACCTTCTCAGCGACTTCCTGTTAATCCTCAACTCATTTGTAACGACACACTTCGAAATCCGCTTATCGAAATTACCCACCCACTAATACATAAAATTCAGAAGGCTGCATGAAAGAGGTACTTACGTCGTGAGGATGAAGTTTCAAATTTCAGTTTCTTTGCGCTGCGCAAAGTTCTGAGCTTTCTGTTAGTAGATGTCTTCTCCCCATTGTACTTCACAACTACAGCCATGTGACTATGACCTTTTTGAAAATCATTTAGAATGTCGTACAACGGTTCGTCTTCGGCCACCCTGAAAGAAGTTACAGAATTCGACAAATTTTATAACTTAGTTATTACAAACACAAGATAAAAGCGGTGCAGACCCTTACAGAACTCCTCGCGCACCAAGCTGGCGTCTACATGACAGTATCATGTACACCTACTAGATAAAAGAACAGCTTCACTCAGGATAGTCTTACATAGGGTCGGTTTACACTATGGTGTAGAAGGTCCACCGGTCGGTCAAGAATTTCGTTTTCAACCGATCACATATCAAGAGTCTCAATTTCAACCAATCACATCTGAGAATACTCCTTGATTTCTTGACCGATAGACTTCTCCACCGTAGTGTAAACCGGCCCTTACACGCATGCACCCAGGTGAAGCATGTATGTTCTGTATGATCCCAGGAATTAGAAAAGTACCTGGGGATCTTCCTGATGGTGCAACTTCGCACTGGAGTCTCATCCTGAGGAGGTAAGGTCAACAAGTTCTTGACCTACACATGAATACCCAATTTTAGATATTTCAAAAGAGAGTCTCGACCATGCCTTGGCTCTTAGGTGATTTGCACTTCTGTTCCAGAACTTCCAGCGAGAAGAAGACAAATGAACGTCCTACTGCTGAAGAATATGCTGAGAAATTGGTTAGGATGTATTTTCCATACAAGAAGTAGGCCAATGATGTTGTTTTTCTCGCCGGCGTACACAGGAATTCGGCTGTGCCCTTTAGCCATAATGGTTCTCATCGTCTCCCTGCATCACCACAAAGAGAGCATGTTACGCAGCAACGCCTAAGAAACTGAAGTGGTACGAACTGCAAGGCACTGCCTTCGGTCGCCTATGGCCCAAAGAGCAACTCAATGATCCGAAGAGCATGGTTCCTGAGCGTCCCAGATGGCGAGAAATAAAAATTCTTGATTGATAGTAGCTCACATATCAAGTTTTTCGTTAACATCTAACGCAAAAACTTCTTCAATCGGAGTCATTGAGTTCTTCGCAGTCATCTCTGTTAACTGCAGAGCTCCAGCGATAATTGTTGTTTCGTCATGAGTTAGCTCTCCACCTTTTCCAGCCTGAGAAACCCACAGGCAAATGAACCCATCAGTGCACTGTCCAGATCAAGTCACAGAGAGCCCAAAGTGTAGATGATTCGCACAAACATGTAAAAGACCAGTTGAGTACTCTGTTACTAATATCATTTGAAGAAACAACTGGTAAGATAGAAAATGTTTATACACCTCATTTATCCAGCCAAAGTCAAGAGACGCATTACCTCATCACCATGAAAATCCACGAGGGTCTTTAACTCAGAACGCCTGAAGAGAGTTCCATGCCGTTTGCCAAGAATAGCATCTAGTAGCTGAACAAATAACAATAATCTGAATATCAGCGGGCAGAAGATTTAATGAGTCACTGAATCATAGCATTATGTCAAAACTCTACGAACTAGTCCCTTCCGCATTTGCTTCAGATCTCTTGCTCCATACACCATAGTGCATGGAGTAAAGTGTTGAACTTGCAGAGACGACAATTAGCGAGGACTGGACGCTACTGCTGAACTCTAAACAAGCAGTTCGGGAGTACCTTGCTGATTGGATATGAGATCGGGAAGAAAACCACAAGAAGTAGGCGCACTACCGGTGACATAGCAGCTCCAACAGCCAATCCATATCTCGAGCAAACCGCTTGAGGTATGATCTGAAGCCAGACATTATCAATTAGAACGACTAAGCAAGTCTTTAAGCATTGAGTTCTTATCACTCGAATGCCATTGACACTCACTTACCCTTGAAGTTGGGTGAACTTAACAACATCAACATCCAACCGGGCCTCACCACAACGCTTTTTCGGAAAGCTTCACAATACCGGTGAAGATTACTCAAAAAAGTTGGACCATTGAAAATGTCTATGCAAAATCGTTCATTATAAAAATGAAATTCAACAACGCAAATTCCGCAAATTTTGCGATTGAACGTTCAAGTCTGAATGTGCCTTCAAACAAGATGAAGCATGCTTACCTCGCCAAAGAGGAGAATCAAAGTCACGGATATGAGAATGGCACCCCACGCCTGGACCAATGAATCGAGGAAAATCGGGAGTGCCTGCAAATCGAAAATTTCAATGAGGCGTTGCAAAGACCAAAACCAAGTTGAAGAAGTTGAAAAACCTCAGAATCAAGTATTCATGCATTCAAATCAGCTCGTTAAATCATTTACAGTAAGGTTCCATAACGTACCTCCATTGCCAGTGCATTCCCAATTAAAAGAGTACAGAGCAGCAGGTGTTGTTTCCTCACCACCGGAAGAATTTTCGCTGACATTGAAACCGACATTTTGTCAAATGTGTGTTACACAGCGAGCCAATTACATGCCTATCTCATGAACAAGAGGCAATCGCTCCTTGATCTGTAAGGAACTACTCTAAGAAACATCCAATGCGCAAGAATAGTCTAAACAAATAACCGAGAATATAAAGAAAAGTGGGAAGTACTAGATCATGTTAACGCATACCAGCATGCTTTTGGTCGGCTGGCGTTCCGGACTTCTGAAGAACTTCAAGGTCAACTAAACTGAGCGACATCAGACCCAGCGTAAGACCTGACATCAAGCCGGCAAATAGCACCAATCCAATCACAATAAAGATATACAAGTAAAACGTCGGCGTCCCGGGCTCTTCGTGTGCCATCTTGCTGTTGAGAGTCTTCCTTCTGAAAGCTTACGGTGGAGCTTATCCAACGCTGTAAATACTTGCAAATAAGCAAAGTCTGAACACCAGCAAGGTTTTAATGCTGGTACAAGTGGCAGTTCAAATACTGGTGTTGGAGCCGGTTGATAGTAACGCGTATCAAATAATCACTTTCTTTCTTAATAATCCCTTGAAAACAATCTGGTACAAAGAGAAAAACCCCTCGGTATCACGCTTAATCTCAAGCAGGGATAACACCTGCAAGTCATCCATCACCCTGTCACGAAGATACACCGACATGGCTTCTCCACCTTGATGCCTAACCGGTCCACTTTGCTCGAGAACCGACCTTGAGAGCTAGTGCACTCGGCATTCCCTCCGTTCTAACGAGCAACAACTGCTGCAACAACCACGAGAAACTGATTCTTCAGCACCTGTAGTTAGCAATCAGAATTATTAGTATCACTCACTCGATTACATACTGCAAGTCAGCAAAAGGGACAACACCGCTTTACTTTAAGGCCGGCGCTACAAACATCACTAATAGTCACAAGGGATAAGACTTATACTGAATATACTACACGATTCGCGCTACCAAGAAGCGCATGTGATCTTCCCGCCTAAATTTTTTTAAATCTTTTCCAAATCCTTTACTTACAGGACGTGTTCCATCGACACCGTAGACCGAACAAAGAAGCAAGCAAAGGTCTACCGTGTCCTGTTTCCGCGCAACCCGGTACACAAAGCGTCCAACCCGAGAAATCGCAAAGAAACAAGTTCACGTACAGATACCTTGGTAACGGACACTATTTACAGCTCGAGAGACCAGATCTCCACGTTAGTGTCACCGATATTCTGGACAACATTCCTAAATTATAGTTCCAATACCCAATAACAAGAGCTCTCTGAAAATTAGCTACAAGCTACAATGTCGAACTACAGTGTCGTAACAAATTCTAAAACAAACAAGAACACCTCCCGTACGACGACCAATCGAAAACCTTAAGAAGCCACATCTTCTAAACAGACTGTACACCTGGTCCGAAATCTGTACACCGATCGAGAACCAACGCTGCTACTGGCCGCAAGAAACGAGGGCAACTAGGACAGCTCCTGGACAGAAGATAATCTAAATTCCGAACGTCGCCATCAATAATATCGCAACAAATACAAACGCAACTATATCTTCGAAACTTGCAAATATGCACGATCACTCTCAAAGCTACCGAAAAAGTACGTGAAGAATGTCGCCGGTCCTCTAATTGCAGTTGCCATTAACTACAACCTCCTGAAAATAGCTCCCAAGTGATGAGAAACAAGAACGCTACCGTACAGCAGGTCATCTCAAGACCTAACAATACTCAATTATGGGAAGACACACCTTCTGCACGGATCATACACCTAATCAGCTATCCATGCTGCATCAAAACCATAATCCATGTCCAAGAACGCAATGAACAAGAAACGACCCCTGATTCCACGCACCTCGAAAAAAGAAATTTTCCAGCCTCGAAATCACTAAAATGGGGAAAACAACAGCTCGACCGAAACGGTTCTGACGCACACTCGAACAGTTTTCTTTTGCTTCTGAGCTCTAGCAGAAGAAATGCTTGTATGGACTCACCGATCGTGGAATTGGTGCAGGATCAAATGATGGAGTGAAGGACACAGAAATGTATCACGATTATTTAGGAGCAGGCGTTACGATTCACAATGTGCCACGAGAAAGGGGCGTACGGACTTCTTCATGTATGCAACTCGGGAAGGGGCGGAGGCCACGAGACAGGAGAGAAGGCGGCGTGAGAACGACGACGGAAATGGCAGGTGCCCACGTTCATCCACCATTTCTCATCCATATACAGCCTATTCGGCCTTGCCACCTAGACTTTTCGTCGCCCATTCTACACCGCACGTTTCCGAGTCTGGCGTGGATTTGATCAGTATGTACCGTACTGAGTAGTCGGTTTTTTAATTTTAACCCCTAAAGGTCTGAGCGTGCCGTGGCGACCAGTAGAATACGGTGTATTTTGGTTGTATTTGGAGTGAATGCACACATTTAATGGATTTGAGTTCAAAGAAGAAGTTGACATTTGAATTAATGCGGTTCTAGTGAGCTGTTACGATTCGAGTTTAGAGTTTCTTGTTGGTATCAAATCCTAATTATACGACAGCGTACATACTATCCCCAAGGGACTTTTAAGGGTTAAACATGAGCAGTATATTGCCATTTTATATTGTGGATGTACGGCTGAAGAGTTTTTTGGTGTTACCTTCCCTAAGCAAGTACAGCCTATACGTACAAATCCCCCCAAAAACAATACTCCCTCTGTCCCATTATAATTGTCCAGTAGGTTCTCTCAAATAATCAAAAATACATGGGGATATAACATGGAATGATGGTATGTAAGCCATCAGTGCTTGGTGAGTTGAATATTGAGAAACCTATAAACCAAGTCGTGGAAGACTCTTAGGGGCACTTCACACTATGGCCGAAGGTCGAGAGGCCGTCGATTTCAGCCAATGAAATTGGAGAAAACCCTAGTTTTGGCCTCTCGAGCCTTCACACTAGAAGCCAAAGTCCACCGGCCGTCACTCTCCAAATGGCCTACGTGGCAGCACTTTTTGACCAAGGCGACGGCCTCTCGACGTTTGTTTGGGTCCTACATTTTGCAAGACCCAAACTATGGTCGAGAGGCTGTCACATTTTTTTCATAAAAAAATCAAAAACTGACAAGATCTTGGCCGTTAGATCAAAAGGATGCATTGGACAAGGAATAAAGTGATATGGGTTTGGACTTTGGGCTTGGCCTTTGGAGGCTTCATACTACGGCCGTCCAAGTCGAGAGGCCATGGGAGTTCATGGCCAAAGCTTTGGACTTTGGGCTTGGCCTTTGGAGGCTTCACACTATGCTCGGCCAAAGGCTCCAATTACAATATTTTATTGGTTATTTTCAGTAAATTCCTTTGGACTCTCAACAAAGTTTGGACTCTCAATTCCACGGCCTCTCGACTTGGACGGCCATAGTGTGAAGCGCCCCTTAGTGAAAAGATCAACAATCATAGAGATATTTGAAGTTGTACTTTTCATCGAAGAGTAAAATAGTATCGAATGGCAATATGTTTACTTAAAGAATGGAAGTTTGGATTTTTGGAAGGAGCAACAGCACTAAGGGCCGGTTTACACTACAGTGGAGAAGTTTACCGCTCATTAAAAAGAGGGAAATTTTCAATTGTGATTGGTTAAAAGAGTGATTCTTGACCGGTGGGTGTTTTACACTTGGTGAAGAAAACAATGGTGGTGAACACTTCTTATGAATGATAAAATGACATGGTCACCTACATGACGACAGTTTTTGGAGAAAGAGTTCTCTGGAAGTGGTTTTTCTTCTCCGGCCCAACAAGAAATCAGTGTTCCGGAGAATACCAACTTGAATATAAATTATGGATTAAGTTCCATAAATATCACTGGGATGATGCTTAGAAAAAGATCTTTGGATATCATAAAGAGCTCATAATAAGCTTGTGGACATAAAATGCATATCTTTAGAAATAAAGTGTGCATTGTTGAGGTCAACAACGATTCGCTTGTTATTAAAAATATATTAACCCTTAAACGTCCAAGCATGCCCCTCGGGCTTGATTTCCAGTGTATTTTCAGAGGGGCTTGACGTTTAAGGGTTAAGGTCCCACTTCGTGTTAAACCGGTCCTCTCTGGCCTCAAGGGCTTAACCTCTTATGTATTAATACCCCCATGTTAATGAGCCCCTCATCTTTAATATTCTTATTTTTGAATATTCTTTATTCTTTGATATTCTCACAAGTGTGTAGAACTCTCTAATTTCTATTTTCAAATTCTATTTATGAAAATCAACATAATACATTACAATGCTATGCTCATTTGCATATGAAAGTGAAAATGTACTAAGACATATGTCATTCTACAACACATTTTAATTAGTAAATTTGATTTGAGATTCACTCAAGTGGCCATACATATACTATCAAAAAAATTTGAACATAATTTTTTGTTGAAATCTTTATATATAAAAGAACACAATTAAGGTTTTTCTATCCGTCTTTGGCGATGTATGGTCATGGTCATCATCATTTGGTCATATATACATGGTATGAAGAGTTCTAAAGAGTTTGAAGAGTTTCCATAAGTGGTGATTGGTTGTTATTAAGAGTTTATTAGATCTTAACAGTATAACTAGGAGGCAAAGGGACAAGGAATGTCGAAAATGAAAATAGGAGCAAAGAAGGAGACAATAAAACGGGGATTAAGGGAACATCAGAGGAGAATTAAGAACCGGGAACTAAAGATAGGAATTGGGATTGGAGGATGGGAACGAGTAACGGATAACAAGAACTAGGAATGAATGATGAGAACCGGGAACGAATGATGGGAACCGGGAACGAATGATGGAAGTTGGGGAATGGGGGATTGGGAACTGGGAACAAAAGATGTAAACCATGAACGGGAGTTAGGAGGTAGGGAACCAGTTCGAAAAAAACAGAGAATGGGGAACCATAATAGAGGACAAGGAACTGGGAAGAATGGAATGAGGGAACGGAGGACATGCTACAAATTTTCCAAAGCATCGAAAACCGAAACGACGGGAACCGAAGACATGCTATAAATCTTGAATAGAATGGACAACTCAGAAGCAGGAAACTTGCATATCGATTGCATATCCCATAATTTCAACATCACCAAAAACCTCCAACTTTTAATACCAAGATCTGGATTTTTTACATGTTTTAAATTTTGATCTGACCTTTTTGTTGCTCGTGTCCAGAGGACAAGGGTAAGGACTTGTACTTTGATCCACTGCGAATGTAGAGAAAACTATTTTGATACATCATGATTTTTTTTCCACAAGTAATTCCCACCATCATGTGAACCTCTCTTCACCGGCCGGACTTCACCTTTAAACACGTAATTCGTTATAATGGTATTATGCAGTGATTTTGAGAAATGTGGGTTTAGGTGGAGTCGAGCTAAATGTACCCACACAGTACATTTGGCTCAACTCAAGCTCAATTTGATAATCTGAATATTTCCATTATAATGAATTACATGTTTTTAGGTGTTTGCACTACAAGCGATCCAGAGTCTGGGCTTTTTTTTTCGTTCGCCAGATTCCCTCTTGGCCAGTAACATATCTTCCTTCCAAAATGTGACACAACCCATGTTTGACAGCAAAGGGATTCTGTCAGTTTGTCGCCAAAAAAAAAAGCGCTGATCCAGACTACTCAAGAAATATTTTACTCTCTTAATTCTTCTCCAACACATTCACCATTTGGCTTATATGACCATGTCTTGGACAAGCATTCTTGGCCGACCAGTAAGATACCCTTCTCTACCATAGTGTAAACCGGCCCTTCTGACTGTGAGAGAAGATTGAGAGAATCCTAATTCATTTAATAACCAGATGGTCTCCGCAGTAGCCATGCGCTCAAACTCAGTGCCAGACAAGGCACCTGATCTCTGTTTTTCACTGGTCCATGTAATTAATGCGCCTGCAGCAATAACCAGATGTAGAACGACGAGTGTATGTATTCAAGCCCAATCTGCATCTGAAGCTCCTTCCAAGATATGCCCATTCTCATTATAGTATTATATTATGATAGTTTAACCCCTAAAGGTCTGAGCGTGCCGTGGCAACCAGTAGAATACGGTGTATTTTGGTTGTATTTGGAGTGAATGCACACCTTTAATGGATTTGATTTCAAAGAAGAAGTTGACATTTGAATTAATGCGGTTCCAGTGAGCTATTACAATTCCAGTTTAGAGTTTCTTGTTGGTAGCCAATCCTAATTATACGACAGCGTACATACTATCCCCAATGGACTTTTAAGGGTTAACATATCGTAAAACTCTTTTTACTGCTTGCCAATGAACATAGCCTGGATTGGATGAAAATTTGGTTAACCCCTAAAGATCCTTCATACAAAATTGTCTAAAGTATCAAAAAGAACCTTCTTCTACTCAGGCCTGAAAAAACTCAATCTAAGCATTAATGAGAAGATCCAACCGTAGGATCTTGAAGTTAACATGACCCTTTACCCGAATGTGAAATTTGAACCGTTAATTTTTCTCCGATTTGAAGATTATAATGGTCAAAGTTGGCTGAATTTTTTCCCTGAGGAAATTCAAGATAGCCATTTCAGCTTTCTTGGATCTTCAGGGGTTAACCCTTGAGCGCGCATGGGGTCTGAAACCGGCAGCCCAAATTTGGATCACAGCATCTTTTGGACTTGGGCATCATGAATAGTGCACTTTTTGAACTTGGGCATCATGAATAAACCAATCAATGATGAGCTTGCAACCTCCTACAAAGGTTATGTACAACCCCAACCTACCTACCTCAATCCTTTCAAAGCACAAAATCATTTATATAAATTGTGATTTGAATGGTAAAATTTCACTTTTTGAATGCAGCAGAAGAAAGTGACCAGTCTGACATCAAAATATAAGTGAAAAGTTGAGTACAGTGAGAGCTACAGGAAAGATTCTGTTGGAATCAAAGCCCTCGGGCTTGCTTAGGTTAAGCTGCTACGAGCAGAGGAGCAGTCGGGGTCTTGTATTCACTATGGCATGCACAATGCTGCCCACTGCTTGTGAGGATGGTATATAGGGACATTAGTCTAAGATCAGTTTCTGTTCTCGGATTTTTGTGAAATCTTTAATTAATAATTTTTTGAGAAATCATTGAAAATTAGATCATCCACATAATTGCCAAAATTAAAAGTTGAATTTTAGAATTTCTTTGGAGGTAAATATTAGAATCTGAAGTTAACCTACTAAACTTTGTAAATGATAGGAAAGAATCAAGGAGTTGACACCAAGCTCTAGGAGCTTGTTTTTAAGCCATTAAGGCTCTTATGTAATTTATGAACCATTGGATTTTTAGAAGAAATATTTATTCCTTTTGGAATGTCCATAAATATATCTCCTTTAACCCCTAAACGCCCGAGCCTATTTTTTGCAGAAAAGCACATTTCCATAGAAATCGTCATAGATGAAAACCAAGAGAAGATATTAAGATCTCAACCGTACAAACTTATAATAAACTTATCGAAGATCATGTGGACCAAAATTTGAGTCATGAGGCCTTATAGATCGGGAGATCATAACATATTAATATCAAAAACAAACTGCAAAATTTCATCATTTTCACTTTGAGGTGGAAATGCTACCAATATACCTATTGCAATGAAAAAATCACCAACTAGAAAGATGTTCACCTTCATCTTAATAAGTCCTTTACCCAACAAAAATACATCCAAAAAATTTCTTGGCTCAAATAAAAGCCATGCAATGGTAAAAACTACCGAACATTTTACAAAGGAAAAATAGTTCAGAGATTAGACCCTTTGCATTCAATTTCATGCCTTATCTTCAAAACATCTTCGATCTTGTTTAGGTTTCTACCACTTAGACTAGACTCTAATTGGAGGCCATCCAAAAAAATTAAGTTGAAATCCAACGGTGGATGTGGGAGATATAGCTCCTCAAATATCATCCATTTTCTCACTTTTTCTGTTGACAAAACATCATTGCAAATCCAATAGCAAAATCATTTGGATCAAAAAACTTCTCACTACAAAGTTGTTAAGAATCACCTTAAGATTATGACCATGAAAGAAAAAATCATGAAAAACTATTTTTAATTTCACATAATTGGCTTGCAATGATAATAGATGCCCCATGCTTGGAAACCCAAAAACAAGAGTTGTCTTCACTAAAGTGCATTCCATTAATTCATACTTTATTGTATGGGCTCCAAAATTTAACAACACAAACTAGACTTGATTTGGAACCTAATCCAAGTGATTTCATCCAAAACGGACCTCGGATGAAGAAGATATGGCTCTTCAAAGTTTCTGATGTACATCCAAAATGCCATTTTTCGACATCGTGGGCGTTTAAGGGTTAAGAATACTGTCCACAAAGACGGTTTATTCATTTCTAATTGATGAACCTCAAGGTCAAATTGAGTTGCTAAAGCCAATAATGCCCTTCATGAATATAGTTTCAATATATGTGAGTATGTGTCAAAATATTACATTCCTTATACCTGTGTATAACCTCTTGCAACCACACGTGCTTTATATTTGTTTATTCCACCATTAATTTAATATTTAGTAAGTGGACAATCGTAGAATCACTTGATATGAGCCATTAAAGCTTATTGATTGTGTCTTAGATCGGAGCACTTTCTACCTTCTATACACTCAATAAGTCATGATGGAGGTGTGGTTGTCATTTATGGTCTACTAGAAGTTTTCTCAAGTCTACTAAACTTAGTTGAAGTGGTACTTGGAGTTTGGATGTCATCCTTTTCTAAATTTGTAAACAGCTGATCAAATTGTTGTGATAGGTTTCTTAGTTCTCAGGTTGATAATTTATTTCGATCTACATGGGAAGTACTTTGATTAGTTGGTGGTGTTAATAATTGAAGAGTACTTAATATGTTTGCACTTTGAGAAAACTTTTGTATTTGATTTGGTTGTATATACAAATGAGTAGGTTGTATACTTGTGATGGGACAAAATAATGTATTATCAATGAAGGGGTCTTTGTTGTCATTTGCCGGTTTTGTACTTAAAAAGGAAACATGTGAGGGATTAATTCATTGAGAATTACATCCTTTGATATAATGACTTGTCTAGTCTCCTTTTTCATTGACAGAAAAGCTTTTGATTCTTTTGAATAGCCTACAAATATACATTGTAGAGAATGATTATCTAATTTCTTGCCATGTTCTCCTTGTAATGATACATAAGGTGTACATCTAAATCCCCTTGTCTGGTGGCCATCGGGATATTAGCATCACGAACGAACACTTCATTCACACCGGCCCCTTAAAAAGGACCGGAGTTTATATCTATCTATCTGAACATCTAAATATTCTTAAGAATGGCGGATTTGATTTCCTTATCATCCAACTTTCAAAAGGTGATTTATTATTTATTGCCATAATTGGAGATCTATTATGTAAATATTTTGCTACCCAAAACATTTTTGGAAGTTTTGCATAGTGAAGCATAGATATGGTAGCTCCAATTAATGTTCTATTTTTACGCTTTGATACTCCATTTTGTTGTGGAGTATGTAGACCAGTTTGTTTACGTTGAATTCCATGAAGTTCACAAAATATATTAGATTCATTTTATTTATATTGCCTCTATTATCCGACCGTAAACAATCAATTTTTGAGGTAAGTTCTACTAGATATTTATAAATTCTACTAGATATTTATAAATTCGAAATTTCTAAAGTACCTCAAACTTGTTTTATTAGATATATAAAAATGTATATCTTGATTTGTCGTCTATTAAAATTGCAAAGTAAAGACATATTCTTTATGGGTTTGTACTTGTAAAGGACCGCAAATATCTGAATGAACTATCTGTAATAGTTTTTGAGATTCTCTTCCACTAAATTTTGGGAGTTTTTGCCTAATTTGTTTTCCTTGTATGTAAGATTCACAAAGGGATAATTCTTGTTCATTTAATTTATCAATGCCTTGAGTTTTTCCTTGGATTTGTTGACGTTTCTCTTTATTGCTGTGATCTAGGTATAAATGCCATAAATCTACCTTTTTCAAACTTGTTGTGGTAGTTGAGGCATTTTGGTCAATAAGAGTGGTGTTATTAAAATGGTTGTGGTAATAAAATTAAATTGTGCATTTTTCAAATTTGGAGATTTTACTCTTAGTTTTAGTAGAAATTTGTCCTGCGTACACCACACAAGTACACCCCAAAGTGCGGGCTACTTACATGTGGGGTGTAAAACACCACATTCGGTGTACTCATTGGTGTATGGTATGGTGCTCTATAATGGCTCAATTTTCAGCACGAGAAATTTACAGGGATGTCACCAGTACAAGCAATTTTCGTGCATGGGGAAAACTTGTAGAAGAATAGAGCAAGTGGAATCATCATTTTTGGACTCTTCTACAATGAGTTATAAATTTTTGAAGTTGAAAGTATAGGTGTTCCTAAAATGGTGCCCTAAAAAGATACCCTATAATGTCTGTGGTAAGTACATGATACTATTCCGTGGGGAATCTATTATGTACCTCTGACTCAAGATTAGTAGGGCTCCATTTTCGGCACTGCGCCATTTTTGGCACTGCTACCATAATCCTCATGTATTCATGACACGTTTTCATTTGTGTAACACAAGTTGTTTTGGAAATCATCCCGTAAAGTCGAGTGGCTTAAAACCATGCTCTTCTTCGCTTTGGAGGTTCACTTACCGAATTAAAAGAACTTTAAAGCTTCAAGAAAAAACGATGGAAAATTTATTTTATTACATACACTTCCATCCATATGCGTGAGTTTGTACTTGCACGCTTCAAAGAAAAATTCCAAACCTATCTCAAGACCACTATGGTCGAAGTACCCATAACCACCAACATAAGAAAATTCGCCCATTTGTAGCTGGTCTATTTATAATGGGTAACTTTTTTTGGGTGGCAAGATACTTTTTAGGAAGGTTTGCAATTTTTTTATAGTTTTTTTGTAAAACACACGAATTAATACAAATTTTCAAACAGTAAAGTACTGCAGGACCTGTAATCAACCTATAGGGTATGCAAAAACCACCTTAGCTGGTACAAATTTCCATTCATGATTCGACCCAAAACCACCAGCTTTTTGATTGTTTTGATTGGTCAGTTTGAATTGAGTGTTCTGACAATGCTAGTTCAGGCTAGGTGCGGTTATTGGGAGACCTACATGTTGATAGTGGGGGTGCTGGTGGTATTAGGTACTTCTACCATATAAATTGAGTGTTCGATTGACGTATCCTTATACGCCCGTAAACCACATGAATTCGCACATACCACCCCGTTTTATTTTCAAAAAGATATATGGCCTGGACCGCACCACAGGCCCGATAAAGGCCCAGTGAGATGTCTTGCCACTTACCTCACCAAATATGACCGCGACAATAATCTCACCCTCCTCGCACAAAACTTCCCTAACATAAATAAATGGACCTCAAACCCACACATTCATGCTGAATCCTCAAATGCCTTCTGGAATAACCCAAATATCACAGATTCCCAAATAACTAGTATATTAAAATTCCGCACAGGCCAATACATGGGACATGCACGCAAACAACTATTCTTTGGACACACTCGGTTTCCATCAAACACATGTCCTATCTGCAACTCCACAGATGCAGACACATGGTTACATGTACTACTCAAATGCCCCCAACCAAACATACACGCACTTCGAATTACCAGACATAATCAAGCAGCTAAATCCATCAAACAACTCATCCTCTCTAATACCAAATCAAGATGCTACACACTTATAAATGCAGGAAAACACCTAAATGAACCCCCTGATAACACAGTGCCAAGCTGACTCCTTCCTTGCAACACACGCCGATGCCACTGCAACGCAAGATTTAAACCAGACCTACTGTGCGTAATAGGCGTGCCACATCAAGGCACACCCCTACAACACCCCAATGACAACGTTATCATCCAATACATTGAATTCACATACTGTAACGACAGATTCCCACAAGAAACCATCACAAATAAAACCAACAAATATCAATCTCTACTAGACTCAATAGCCGCTCGCGGATGGAAAGTTAACCCGATCATAGTCATCACTGCGGGCGCTAGAGGCACCACTCACACACCGTCCATGACTGCCCTGGAAACTACATTTAAACTCACCAAGCAACCAATCTATACCACATTCAAATCAATTAACACTATAGCCATACAATACGCCGCTCTAATCCTCCTACATAAAAGAAAACTAGAGAACCACCAACCCCTCCCTTCCAACCCAACTTGAAAGAAAAAAAAAAAAAAAAAAAAAAAAAAAAAAAAAAAAAAGAGAGAGAGAGGAGGGGGTAGTGGTACAAACCACTGATGTTTGCAACAGACCGCTTTGTCTCAGATTGAGGGTAGGGGCAGGTGATTGATAATACTTTCCCGCCATATAAACTCACAGACACACCCAAACCATGCGATCGCTACAACGAGCCCGAAAGGATTCGAACTCCGGACCAAAGACAATTACAAATGTCCCACATATCAACCACCCTAGGACTGCATGGCTTGGTGACCATGAAACCACTCAAAACACATTAAAACACCAATGTTTCCACCACACAACCCGTACCACAATCTGACCTATGTAGGTTAACTCTAGTCTAGCCTAGCTTCTGCCTTAAATGGTGTTTAGTGTCTATTCCCGAGAGGGGTGAGTAGTTTTGTTCTTTTACCTCTTTGTCCTGTGGCCATCGAGGTAATGACATTACGAACAGACACTGTATTCACGCCAATCTTCAATTGAAGGTTGGAGTTCTTATATATCCTTATACCCAAAAGTCATAATTTGTACACTTCAACCCTAAAATCATATTAAAACAACGAAGTTTTGGATGTTGAACGGGACAAGACACTGGAGTCTTATTCCAAGCACGTATACAGAATCTTAACGTCTCACCTAATACTCCTCGTTTAAAGTATTTTCAGAGGATGATTGTACTTGTACAGGTAAGTACCGAGAAAAATAAGAAATAGAATAAGAGAGAACTGGGAGTACACATGTCTGTATGTAACTTTATGGGGTTACCAAAGCAAGCAATTTTTGTGCGTGGGGAAAATCACTGAAAAGATGGAGCAAGTAAAATCATCATTTTTGGACTCTTCTACACTGAGTTGTGTATTCTTGAAGTTGAATACATAGGTATTTCTAACCTAATGTGACACCCAATATTTGTTTGTACTAAGTACATCTTCATATGATATACTTGTGGGAGAGCTTTGTTCACCCTGAGAGGGGTTAGTAGTCCTATCCCACTGTTGTTAGGTCCTGTGGGCATATCATCAAGGGTAGGTCGAACGGACACTTTATTCACGCCAACCCTTACAGGTCTGGTGTTCTTTTTCTTCTTCTTCTTCTGGGAGAGCTCCACTATGAGACCTGCTCCATTTTAGACCACTCTACTGTTAGATCCTGCAAACTGGAGCTAACTTAGAAAGGGTTGGAAGAGGGCATTCTCGATCCAAAATGAAAGCGACTTTCCAAATGTCGTTGTTTGTGTGACTGAATAGTACTTTTGTTAACTTATTGAGGCTCACTGAGAAAGGGACTTGAGGAAGCAGTTGACTAAGAGCATTTAGTTCTCCTTCTGAGCCACGTGGGAACCGAATGCATTTTCCCTCACTGTGGACCGCTGACCCATCCCAATAACTTAGTGTCAGCTTTGGTTGAGGACGGAATGCCCTTCCGTGGGAGCTTTCTTTCTTGTATCCTTTTTATTCATTCATTTTTTCAGAAGGTTCTTTTCGAGGCAGCCCCAACAGTGCTCTCATCAGCTGACCAATCGGGGATGAGGGCAACAATGCTAACATTCTTTTAAATCGCACTCTTTAGATCCTTGCTTACTTTCATTAGATTTTCTGAGAAAGAATCACATGTAATTGTTAACCCCTAAAGATCCTTGATATAAAATTGTCTAAATTATCACAAAGGACCCTCTTCTACTTCAGGCCCGAAAAAACTCAATCTAAGCATCAATTAGAAGATCCAACCATAGGATCTTGAAGTGAACTTGACCCTATACTCATATGTCAAATTTGAACCGTTAATTTTTTTTCCAATTTTGAGATTATAATGGTCAAAGTTGGCTGACTTTTTTCCCTGCGGAAACCCCAAAAAGCCATTTCGGCTTTCTTGGATCTTTAGGGGTTAATTCCCCTTTTAGGTGTGAGAAAATATGGTATCTTTTGTGCATATTCTGGATGTTGCACTTCTCGAATATATATATATATATATATATATATATAATTTATTTATTTATTTATTTTTTTCATTTCTGTATGTTTTTTGAAACAATCAATGTATTAATCAATTGAGAAAGATACAATAAAGAAATCCGCTAACTACGACGGACTAGGAACCTAAACACCTAGTCTTGGTCGGACTAGGGACCAAAACACCCAATTTTGATCGGACTAGGGACCAAAACACCCAATTTTGATCGAACTAGGGACCAAAACACCCAATATTGATCGGAGTAGGAACCAAAACACCCAATATTGATCGGACTAGGGACCAAACGTCGAATTGGGCACCAAATTTTTACTTAAGATCGAAATGGGGACTAAAGTAAAACAATGCATGCTTTTGATGGTTTTCTGAATTTTGGCCCCCATTTCAACTTGGTGCCCAGTCCGTAACGTGATGCGCGGAAGACCGAAGGAGCACAATTGTTGTTCATCTATGCGTGAAGGTCCCTAGTTTACATCTGGTCCCCAAATTTTTGCATTTGGTACGAGTCCGTTCTACTTAGCGGATAACTGAAAACATGGCACGAAACAACGGACTGGGATCCACCTAGGGTCCAAATTGGGGACTACTTAGCGGATTTCTCTAATCATGTTATCAAAGTAGCCATCTACTTGGCGAAGAGATACTTTTTGCATTTTAATAAAAACTCTCACTCTTTTCTAAACATTTAGCAACACATTGTTGCTACCTTCATGGAAGTTCCCGTTGCAGTTAACCTTATGAGCCCAAAGTGGCACTCCTCTTTAGGTAGACTTGTCATCCATCCACCTTAGCTCCACCGTAGCCCTTGTTGCTCTTGCCTCTTACGTCGCTCCCACACTCCACTCCTCTCCATTAGTCACTTGTCACTTGTCATTTAGCGCTAAGCTCTTCGGTATGGTCCGTCAACATGTGAATTCCACCGAGTGCCAACTCCAACCTCCTCGGAAGCGCTTGCATACACCAATCGGATTTCTTATCTAAAAACGCCCGAGAAGGGATTCACTCCTTCTAGATTGAGTTCATACCATTCAGTTCGACAATTAAAAAAAGTGTAAAGTCAAGTTTTGTCATACCGCTGAATACACTTGTTTTGGTGTCTTGGGTAACATATGATGAAACTGGTGGTATGAATCTATGATATCTTAATTGCAAAGACCATGGCTTCCAAATTTGTAACTCTCTCATGTAATTAGAGCGTTCTTCATTGGAGAATCACATGGCATTTTGTTCAAGCCATGCCACCCACACACACACACATCGTTTGAAGGTAGCCTATGTAATTTATGTCTTTTCTTGACTCTTAATGATATAGGAGAACCAAACACGCATTCTTGCCACAAGAGTCTTTTCCATCTACTACTCACCTTTGGAACCCTCAAGATAAAATAAAAAATGCTTGAGGCGTAGTCCCATGCAAGTGAGGCTTTGTCACAATCATAAAAAGCACTACTTGACCAACTGAAGCTCCCCTTCACTACAACACACACATTCTTTGTGTGTTTCAGAAATCAATTTCTTCCTCCAAATGTTGATTGCCACAACTTTGTCATACACTAACCATAAGAGAGCCACTTCTTTTTGAGGGTTAGAGCTCTCCCAAACGTCTCTCCAATCAGGTTTCTAGGTGAGAGGGAGGACATCTCTCCACTTTTCATCAATAGGCCTCATGCGATAAGTTCTTGGTTTGATAAGATTTCTCCATTTTTTTGCATTGTAGTTGTGCAAAGGAAATGTATTATCCCACCTCCATCTTCTAGAGTCGAAATGAAGTTTCTTAACTAGGCCTACATACGACAACGTAGCTTGAAGGTCTTTAGAATTCTCAGAAGTAGTTTGAGCTAATGTAATTCTCATGAGTTTCGTAAAAACAAGTTTGTTTCCTCCAATGCAATAGTTATAGTTTCGCAAGACGCATGTATCTCCTACTACAAAGCTTTGACAATCATTGGAAAGCTCAATCTTATAGGATTCGAAAGTAAGAGAAGGTTTGTAAGCTTTCCTAGTCTCAAACAGAGGAATGGAAAATGAGAAGTAGGAAGCAAACGGGAAAAGTAAGAATTTTTTGCCAAGTGGTAATGTCATCACAACTTGGTTCATAATAAAGACAATCACTTCCCAACCCATGTTCCTTCACATGGAACCATACTAAGGTATGTTCTCACAAAGCTCTCTGTAAAGAGCACACATTAAAATTTAGAACGTCCATTATATTATTCAGGGAGTAATCCCTTCTTTGTAAAGAAGGTAAAATCAATGAGGTTTGCAAAAGTGTGGTGAATAGTAGTGACACTTACATAATGGATTTTCAAGTGCCACTCTACATGAGACCATTCTTCACTCTTCAAAACCTCAAAATCTTTTCAACTGTAGTACTCCCTTAATAATTACCTACTATTGCTCAACTACTTTTTTGTCCCCCCATTTGTTAGCCGGTACCCATTCTTAAAACTTTACCATGTAGACATCCATTGGTAATTATTAACAAATGTAGGTAGGAACCCACACTCTTTTAACCCCTAAACGACCACGGCCACCGATTCGGCTTTTAGGGTCAAGGCCAAAAAAAATTTACAGTCAACTTCAAATGTTATGATCTCACATCCAGTGATGATCCAACGGTTGAAAATTTCCACACTACTACCTATTGTAGTCTACTTCAAGATCCTACGGTTGAATTTATCAAAAATTTCCAAAAATATTGAACATACCCGCATTAGTACATGGTGGTCAATGTTGAGATTTCAAGCTCCCAAAACATCGTGGATCTTTAGGGGTTAAGGAGATAAAACCACCTTCCAAAAGGTCATGTGGAAACATACCTTAAGTATGGTACTTTGATTCATGACATACTTACAATATTCTACTTTTGTTGACCATTCCAACCACTTCTTTTAACTCTTCTCGGTATTCCTTGTCACATATTTAAAATAATTTTCATGCTTTTTATCTCTCTTACGTACTTGATCAATTGTCCCCTTCAATTGACATATGAAGCTAAAGAATGATTTTCAATCAGATTCTCCAAAGTCTCAAACTCAAAAGAATACCATATAAGGTAGAGGCACCCATTCCCAACCGGCAACCAATACCTGATCAAGCCCAATTCCTAGATTTTGAATGGATGGATGTACCTCATTTGTATATTTGAGCATGTGATGGACTTTAGGTTCCAAGCAACTTTTCACTTTAAACAATTATAACTATTTGAATAATGCAAATAAAATCACGAAACTTTTTGCATTCAACAAGAACCTTATGTTTGCACACATGAAAAATTCTAAAAAAAATATATACCTTAATATCATGTGCTAAAATCCTTAAGTGATTGGTTATAGGTGCCTCTACCTTAACTGCTTGCTGAGTACAACAACATATGGTAGACTGTCCTAAAAGCGCCACCTTAAGAGATCTGACCTATTTTTAGCACTACTAAATTCAAAATAAAATTATGACCACATTCAAAATAGGTTTTCGAGAGAATTGCAAAAATTTGCAACATGTAATTCGCATTTGTGAATTTTATACAAAATTCCAAAGTGCTAAGTAAGATTTGACCCAATTGCGTCATATACAAATGAGGTACAGCTGTATTTTCACAATCTACAAATGAGGTACAGATCGCTTTTGGGTACAGAACACTTTTAGGAGTGCCTACCTTAATCGAATGAGGAATGTGGAATGAGTGACCATGTTTTTCATGCGAAATCATGGATATCTAGATACTTACTTAACTTAGCAAAAGGGGGACACGATTCGCACAACACTACACACAATCATTCTCACATCGTTCTATGGAAGGTAAGAATCTGGAAATATTGACACATTCTCCAACAATAAGGCCCGATTCAGACGGGGACGTCGAGTGGAGGTGGACAAAATTGGATGTCCACCATCTTGTCCATTACATTGCGGAGGGAACTTGCCATGTCATCTATCCTTTTGTTTGTCCGGTGAATGATTACATTGTGGAGGGAACTTGCCATGTCATCTATCCTTTTGTTTATTCGGTGAATGGTTTCAGACTGCTCTACTGGACGTCATGAGACTTTCCTTTTTCTACCCTTGAATTACAAGAAGTAATATACATATTATTATTTCAAGAGAACATGTCGCAATCTTCAAACTATTTGTCATGTTCACAAATATGATCCAAATTGCCAACTACAAATTGTACTGGAGAGATAATGTGATATTTTATACCATCGTTTGAATAAATTTCAATATAAAAGTAAAACTTCTATTTTAAGCCCTAAGCGTTTCCTCGACCTCCAAAACCAAAAACTCCCATTTTCACCTTCGTTGGGAAATGGGGAAATGAAGAAACTTTTTTTCTTCTGGTTTTAGACTTTGAACCGTAAGATCTTGTACCTAACCTGTATAAAAAGGACTAGCTAAAATTTCAACCGTTGGATGTTTGTCATTTGTGAAATCATAATGATCAAAGTTTGTCCAACACTCTTTTTTGCCGTTGCCTGAGAGGCATTGTCTAAATGGTGCCAAGGGCAACTTGATGATTGTTACTCCAAAAAAATTTCCCAAATTTGTTTCCATGTAGGTAATCAAGTTGATACGCTCATGCAAAATTTCAAAGACTCATTCCACGTTTTCGACCTTCATGTAAATTAATTTATGAAAGAAAGTCTAAAAACAACAATATAGTAAAACAAGCACCACATATGATATATTTAGTTCAAGAAAAATTTGGACACTGAGCAGGTGCCTTTATAAGTATGTGAATTTTGAAAAAAAAAAAAAAAAAAAAAAAAAAAAAAAAAAAAAAAAAAAAAAATCTTGGAAAAATTCCAAATTCTCAAATTTTGGCAATTTTTGAAAGAAAAGAATTGTAAAATTACTAGAAATTGTGAAGATTGTTTTTGAAAGTTTTGGAGGCTGCACTTGTAGAATTGGTATACTTTTTGACTTCGGCCACTTTGGAATTTGAATAAAAATTTGGTAATGAACATATTTCCAAAAAAGAATACTTCAAAAAAGCTTAATGCCTGTTTTGGACTTGAAACCTAAAATTTCTAGATGAAGGTTCTAAAATTGAAATTTGGCTTTGCAAATTTTACCACATACACATTACAATATGAGGAGCACCCAATAAAAATCATAGGCAAAAATATCAATTTTAACCTCGTCAAATGAGCTACCCAAAATCTCAAAGCCAAATCGGTTTTTCTGGATTTTTAGGGGTTGATTAATGACTTTTTAACATGTTATCTAGTATTTAACCTAAGCTCTTATTATGAGCTAATTTAACTTTGAGGCATGACATAATAGAAAACTTCAATCATTTCTAAGAAAGCTCTGTCAGTATACTTTTCTATATATGCAACTGCTTTTCAGAAGAGAATTGAATTGTACCCCCCAAGAAGCCCAACAATGAACTTTTGTACTCTAAGTAAATGTCACGAGAAAGAAGAGCAACCTCAAATGATCATAACTACCACCTTCGAATAACCAGATTTCAAGAAACTCCCACCAAAGTGCTTGAAATGTTGCAAATAATATCAATAGTACCTCTTTTGTGTTGATCCAAGCCTAATGTGTAAGAAAAGTCCATGAGCAATCATTGCACTAACTTTAATATGTGTTTGTAACTTTTTAATACGAGACAACATCAAGATTTCACCAAATCAACACCAAATCAACTCAATATTTGTGAATGTAAGCTACATATATGTAAAGGGCATCAAAAGAGGTTTCTACCGAGATATTAATACTCTCTTTCTCAACAAACCTCACTATGTGATGGTCTTCATAAGAGCTAAAAGTAGATACTAAAAAAGGAAGTTAAAAGATAATAAAGCTGTCAAATGAATTTACACTTTTTTGGACATTTTTTTCATGTATTGGTAAAGAAAGATGCACTACCTTTCTTTCATACGTCATAATTTGCAATTTGGATAGATTTTACAAACATTGTGGTCATTTGAAAGTTGAAGTTGTTATCTATTATTGCTTTGAACATAAACTTGCCACTAGGTACCGTACAATACACTCAAGATGATTTATGAATTTTGTTGTGACGGCAATTTTTCAATCGACTTCAAACATTGCCTATGCATTCAAAAATGATTCGATTTCAAAACTGTAAAGTCCGTTACAGTTATCAATGAATATAATATAAAAAATAATTTTAAAGTAATACAAATATTTCATACACTATTCATGAATAAGTGTTACCATACTTTGCTTCAATTTAAATGTTCATTCTGGCATGCAGATTTGAAATAAGCTTACATATTGTGTTCCTAAAATACTAGAGCTCATGCCTAATGCATGATTTGTATCACTTCCTCTTGTCTTGTTGTGTGAAGAAGTTTTTAAAAAGGAACTGCATAGCATTTATAGCATAGTAGATTGATAAGTCATCCCTCAAGAAGAGTAAACAAATTTGAGCTTAGCAACTAGTGCATGAGAGATATCACTCAATATGTCATGGACCACTCTTCAATTTCTGATGCACTGTAGTAAAGCTGTAGGTGGGCTTTTACAAGCTTCCTCAAACTTTTTAAAATATCAAGACTCATTAAAAACCTGCTTCAAATTGTAGCTTGAAGTGGAAGTGATACAAATCATGCATCTAAAATAAGCTTTAGACCTCCTTCACATCATAGTTTGAAGTGGAAGTGATACAATCATGCATCTGGAATAAGCTCTAGTATTTAAGAAACAGATTTGTAAGCTCATTCAAAATGGCATGCTAGAATGAACATTCAAATGGTACACACTTATCAATAGCGTATGAAATATTTGTAATATTTATATTAGATTCATTAATACTAAATGAATATAATATAATATTGTATGAAGTATGTGCTGAAGATGTAGTAGACTAACATGTGATTGTAATGCGCTTTACGATTTTGAAATCGGATCATTTTTGAGTGAAAAATTGCCTCACAACTGAATTCGTAAATCTTCTCGAGGGTACTATACAGTACAGAAGTATCTAGAGCTACCTATTCTCTTTCACTTGAAGCTACAGAAAGATGTTGAAAGCAGCTGCATGTTCTAGAAAGCGACCGATGCAGGCCGTGCCAAATGATTCAAAAAAACATTCCAACACCATGAACGATGTCCTACATGCATAGATAACGCATGTGACCTTGCCGGAACTCATCATGTTCGAAAACTCTCCATGGTCAAGTAAAGATGTCTTCGGGCACGTAAAACATCAAATCATTTGCCTGCATTGCAGAGTTAGTCTTTATGCGATGGATTCATTTTATGCAGAGCATGTTACAGATTTGGATTCATAAACAGGAAGCAAGATATGGTGCGTGGAAAGCAGAATGGCTACCTGGGCAAACCCAATGTCAGCAGCGCTATGGTCATCTTTTCGTCCTGCAGCATCTCCAACATAAAAGGACCTGATGCACAATGAAAGCTACCTAGTCACGTCCAAGTTGAGCAAACACAACTTTGCCTCTTTTGTTTCGTGAAAGAGCAGTGAATGTTGATGGAAGGAAAAGAGCAGGGCACACACCTTTCTTTATCGACTGGCAATCCACCATTCAAGTGACGTTCCAGAAGGTGCCACATGCCTGGTGAAGGCTTTCGGCAGGCATCCCCACCTCCCTCCTTACCACACGATATAAAAGCCTGGCATAATCACCTCTTTACTCATCATCATACTTTGCATTAGAGGATTCGGATTCCTTGCACACTAATCTTGTATAGAAAAGTTGAGCCATTATCCGACCAACTCCATAGCATGCCGATTATGTTCGCCAGAGACTTCATTCGTTCAGAAAAGACGAAGCAAGTAAAGTCCCATTGAGAAGGAAGATTCTTACCTGCATAGGCACTTTCACTACTTTGATAAAAGCTTCCACACGACCTAGTTTGGAGTCGACAGCTTTCTGTCGTGATTTCGTCCACCGCTCGATGTTCGACTCGTTCGAGAATATTACCTGCAAAAGGGGGTCACACGACATGATATGAACAGCCTTTTTCAACTGTAAAACCGGTCCAGGTTAAGAGAGATATAGTGTTTCGTTACCGACCAGCTTAAAGCCTTCACGGTGATACTCCTGAAGTTTCTCTGGTATTGAAGGGTACATAAGAGACCAATGCTCAGCTCCTGTTCTGCTAACACAAGCACAATATTATATTTCTGATGGGCATAACAATGCACCAATGCGAAAGAAGCAACCACTGTGAAACAATTTTGCTCAAAAAATCAAGCACCAACCATGAAAAGATATTCACAGGCGCATATAATGCAATCAGTTTTTGAGAGATGAAGTGGACTGTTATACACCACGTTAGTCAATTGCTGCTACAACATCCCAGAACCTGAGAGATTACCCTTCCGTAAGGTTAACGAAACGATTCTCAGAAACAATCAAGTTCGTCTCAAATGCATAACAGGTATGTACCTGCGGACATTTGTATTGGCCAGACAGCCATCAAAGTCAAACGCCGCTATCTTCTCCGAGGGTTGCACATCTGACTGGCATTCAACCCCCAACGTTCAGAGGGAGCCAGATTAACGTCCTTACGAGATGCAAATGCATGCTAAGAAGACAACCTACATTGCATGCAAGTAATGAGACGCTCCAACATAAACACATTCTAAGGAGATTCACATAACAGAGAACATGGTGCAAGGGATAGTTCACCTCGGTGAAGATAACAGAAGAGAAGGCTTTCCAACCTTGAGGTAACCTTGCACCCTGAACAGCGAACCACAATCCACAGCATGTCCAGATGAACCCCAGAGCGTAACTATTCGGAGACGATAAGAATGTTCACAAGCTAAAACCCATGAAACACTTCTAGTAACCAAGAGGTGGAGATCAATACCTTGTAAGAAGTTGCGAGTGCAGAGGAGCTGAATCCTTTAAGAGTAGCCTCCCATAACTCTGGATCATATCGCACTACCTATGGGACACCATAACCAAAAGGGAAATCATTTCCTAGCAATGTTTCTGAATAAGCTCTGCAAACGCTACTCAATCGGAATATAAAGTACTTGCTTACTGTCCAAGGTGAATAAACTCGATGAGACACAGTCCATATAAAAAAATAATTAACAATAAACTTCATCTCCTACTCTGACTACCTGCTCTTTTTCATCTTGGTTCAGCTTTGATGCAATACCCGGGGTCACTTTCCTCTTCCTGTCTGGACTCTCAGTAAGAACCTGATGAGTTAACAATCGAAAACCATTTAGGAAAGGCAGCATACCAACTTCTCATTATCCTGGTATAACAAATAACAGGATGGGAGATATACTCTGACTGCAGCAATATACTATCCGCTGATTCAAATCGTATGTCATACATATTGCTCATCCGCCTGATACCAATTCTATTCTTCGATGTCTCCGATACTCCACTGGCAGGGTTTAGGGTTTCTACTAGTGCTAGAGAAGCAGGAAATGGGATTACCTGAGACGTAGTTCCCAAAGCAGAACCCTCCATATCTTTCATATTCTTGGTGCTTCTGCTATCAGAAGTGTCTTCGATCGGGGTTTCTTCAGCGTCGGCACGTGCTGTCAACGCTTTCAACGCAGCTTGATCCGAAGCCTGCATCCAATGGCAGCCTCTCATTACTGCATTTCATCTCACCACCATCAAAAGCACAAAATTGATTCAAAACTCACTTTAAGAGTCGGAAAGCCTTCTAATTTGTCTTCACCCACAGCCACTGCTACTGCTGCTGCATTGCTATCCGTAGTCAAATAACAATCAGGATGATGCCTGTAAAAAGCAAACGCCATAATCAGCTCATCCATCAACTCAATTACTCAACTCCTAAACCCTAAACCCTCGTCACGACAGCTAATTGAAACCACAAGCGTGAAAATGAAGATTGTGTATTCCAACTTCAATTTCTTCACCATGAAGAGAAGAAGAGGCATAAGATTGGCATTGCAAAAACAATAAGAATATCAAGAATTATAAGAAAACAAGAAAAAGTCAGATAACTATCAGGATGATGCCTGTGAAAAACCAAACGCCATAATCAGCTCATCCATAAACTTAAATACTCAGACTCAAATTTCTAACTAAAACCTAATCCCACCAGCTAATAAAAAACCACAAGTGCGAAGATGAAGATTGTAAATTCCGACTACATTTTCTTCATCAAAAACGAGACGAGGCATACGATTGGCAATGCGAAAACAACAAGAATAACAAAATAAAATTTTAAAAATAAGAACACACAAGGACTGCATTTTCGCTGAAGTAGTGACATAATCACACCTCGCAACAACTTGCGGAATACATTGCTCCAAAATTTGATTATGAGAATGGATAGCATCACAAATCGTTGCTCGAATTTCCAAGAGTATCCAGTTCTCTCAATCCTTAATCTGGTGACATTAGGCGGGAGATGGTATTGGAATTTTATTTAAGCGAGTACCATTTATAGAAGAATGGGGAATGAGAAGGGATAAAAGAGGTACCACTTGGTGGTATCGTAGCCTTTGATGCGTGTGGTGAAGCCGAGGCGCACGACTCCTTTGGCGATCTTCTTGCCGCACAGCTTGCACTCCGATCGTTCCGACTTGGCATACTCCACGGAATGCCGCGGCGCCATTGCAACAATCGCAAACGCTGCTCGTCCTCCGGTCGTCGTTGCGATGATTCTTGTCAGAGCTTGCTGCAACATCGAATACCCGTCGATTTCTACAATTTCATTCTTGTCAATCTCTCAGTTGCCCCATTTGCATTCCATGAACAACTGTCGGCCTGCTTGCTTCCAATTGAAGTTTTGCGTACACGAATTAGTAAGTTTCATTTTCACTAATCCGCAACCATATTAGTTTAGATTTACTAAATCAGATATTAACCCCAAATTCGTGGGGCAATGTAAACAAAGCCCTAATCTCATTGGATCTTGTTCGGTACACCTATATTACATTATAGGAACTCTGTTTGTAATGCTAATATCGCGATGGCCATCGGACAAGGGGAAATTGGAACAACACTACTTCCCCTCTCTCTCGAAGGTGGATTGGTACACACCACCAAATTAGATAAACATCGTTGCTTACTTTACATCCAGATGTTCGAAGAGAGAGTTGAGAATGAGTGATTGAATTGTGATATTCTAGGTGCTTTAGATGGCTCAATTTTTTTAGCATGGAAACTTATGTGGTGATTTCAACAATGTAAGCGTTATTTGTGCATGAATAAAGTGAGTGGAAAGATACTATGATATATCATTTTTTGTTCTTTTATCTTTACTATTCTACAATTTGCAATGAGTTTTTCAAGTTGGATTCTATTATGCTTTGAAAAAGAGTGCCTTCAAATAGCACCCTATAATGTTCACTATGAGTACATGGTATTGTTGAATTGCAAAACTATTATAAACCTATGGGAGAGAAAGCCTAAAGCTATATTACTTCAAATTAGAGCATTGTTCTTTTCTCTCTTTTGTTCGTCATAATAAAGAAAAAGAAGTGCAATTTTCTTTTTTTATGAGACCTCTAGAACACTACTACGCTCCCAATATCGGGAACGTATGGGGAACAGAACCTGCGAACAAGAGGAACGTGAAGAGAACGTGGTTTAAATTTTTGTTGATGTGTTTAGAGCACACGGGTCCTACAAACTAGCTCATTGGAGCTTCAATTCATTAGAACTTAACATAGTTAGAAAACCATATATTCAAACTTAAGTTAATAGATGAGGCCATGCACTAGTACTATAGACAGCTTCAAAGAGCTAGGAATGAGATACTATGCATGGTGAAAAGATGAATCATAATCTATGTTACGTGGATCATCTTGCAAGCTATTGATATGAAGGACTCCATAGTTGCAAGACAAAGATTTATCATTGTTCACACGGAGAATGCCTTTAGGAATTTCAAGTGTATCAAAGGTTCTCCTTGTCAACCTTCCAATCTATGTCTTAGCATTTAATACCATACACCACTCAAGAAACTACAATAGCATTAGTAGCAAAGTGTCATGTATTTAAACTTGAATATCAATATCTGTACTTTTCAATATATGTAGGGCTTGCTAGCTCACCATCTCTAGTGATATTCAACTCTTTCTATGATTGGCTCATGGATATAATGGCTTAAGACTTGTAGAGGGTTCCAGTAGTTATGATTGAGAATCCTCAAAATGTATGAACCTTTAAAATATATCGATGTGTTATATATATATATATATATATATATATATATATATATATATATATATATATATATATATATATATATATATATATATATATATATATGCTAGTAATAGGTTCTTGCATGCATTTTCTACATGTAAAAACATATGCTCAATTCTAGTGGTTTTTTTAAGATTTTGGTTTGTATTTATTATGATAACATACACACTCAACATGATACTAATTTAATGTGCAATTATCTTTTGTTTTCAATGTAGAATTTGGGTTTAGATGTTTTTCACATTTTGTTCTTTTTGTAATTATGAATACCTAAATCTTTGAGCTCATTGGATCTACTCAGACGTACAACAGTGATTGATTTTTAATTTTTTTACACAATTTTGACTATTTGACTATAGTTTACTAATTAGCTTGAACATAGCTTAGTAATTAGTGAATTTGGGTTATATGCTTGGAGGAATGGAGAGTTTTGAGGAATCATAAGGTTTGACCGTAAAGCTTTGGGCTATACTGTAGTATGAGTCTATAGCTGCTATTTGAGTAATTGCAGAACATTTTGAGCAAAATCTAGGTATAGTTCAGGAGATTACAATGCTAACCTACTAAAGCACTTTTCATAATATGAACAATGGATGAATGGGATACAATTGTGAGATGAATGGAGTAAATGAGAAAAACGGTTGATCGATAATGCACGTGAAAAGGAAAGAGAAGATCAATGGAACTTCAAATTTCGGCTTGTAGTCCATAGTGCCTACGTCGAAGAGATCAACAATTTGTTTGCGATAGTTTGTAATTGTGTGATACTGGACAATGTACTTTCTGCAATTGAGGTTGTGTAATTATGTGATTGTAAATCCATTGAATATAATCAAAGATCTGAGTTTAGAGTAGTGCGGATTGTATTCCATTGCTAAATATTGTGTGCAGTTTCTGTGAAGTGCAGTCAATTGTAAATTTCAATGTTCCAGAATGAAAGTGTGTTATTATTTATTGCACTGCCTATACGTAGATTGAGATAGATAGAGATTTTATAGAGAGTGAAATAACTGTAAAAGAAAGATCCATTGAACATGAGATGTAAGGATGTGATATAGAAGAAGTGAAAATTCTATGGTGAGATAATCAGTGCAGTGGGATCGGAACACATATGTGCAAATCCATGGAGAGAATATTGAGGCAGTTAGAATGGATGATCATTAGTCAATTGAACTGGGAAAGCGCATGATTGGAGAATGTGTTGAAGTGAATAAGAGCTATAAACACTTGATTCGTTAAAAGTGCACATAGCCATGTGCACTATTGTTTTGGGTTAATTGTAAGATTGGCTCAATATGATGTAAAAGAGAGCCCACATTCGTATACACTAGTTTTATTTGTTTGAAGACGTCAAACATAATGACATGCAATGCAAAAGTGTATACATATGGAAAAAATAAATCAAATTTAATTTTCAGTATCTATATTGTAATTTTTAAATTTACCTAAAATCTGATTATTTTATATTATCTTTTTGAAAATTGATGTATATCCATAGAATAAACACATAGGAATAATCAACATAATTATACACGGTGAGTAGGAGTACATACACTATGGAAAAAACACGTAAATCATAAGTAGTTTCATATAGATCATAAATCATAAACTAAACCATGTCAATCTTAATGAAAAGAAAGTTTTTAACAAACAGTCTCAATTCTATGAATTTTTAACTTGAAATGAATGTGGAAATGGATTTCAATATTAAAAACATAAATTATGCATAATGCATCAAAATAAAATGAATATTGCATTCTCCTTGTCAATATCATGTATATAAATGCATAACCTATAAGAAATCTTCATTCAAGTTCTAATTTTTGTAAGAATGATACACCTCACATGAATACCGTATTAGGAAGGCAGGGTCGGCAAAAAATAATTCCCAAAAAAAAGTTGTCGAAAAATAAAATAAATTAATGAAGTAATTTGTCGAAGTCAACAAAAATTAATTCAATGAAAAGCCGAAAAAGAAGAAAAAAAAGTCTACAAGTCGGAATCTTCAAAATTACAGTTGTAGGAGAAGCCCTTATTATGCGTTGACAAAAATAATGCACAACTCATCACCTCCTCAAAATCAGCTGACGAGCAACCGCAGCCGAGTCCTTATCTCTTTGGTATAAGATTTACCGCTTCTCAGGCTCTCTCCACTTGACTCCCATGCTTCCATGCTTCCACGCCAAAGGATGCGGCATACCAGATTATCAGCGATGAGCTTATGTTAGACGGCAACCCACGATTGAACTTGGCTTCATTCGTGACGACATGGATGGAGCCAGAGTGCGACAAGCTCATCATGTCGGCTCTCAACAAGAATTACATCGACATGGACGAGTACCCAATCACCACGGAGCTTTAGGTTCGATCGCCGCATTCTATCTTGATGCTTTTACCCCGATCATCTAGTTGTTCGATCTCGAGAGACTGATTTGAGCACTTGCTTTTGCAGGATCGATGCGTGAACATGGTAGCTCGGTTGTTCAATGCGCCAATTGACGAAGGCGAGCAAGCAATCGGTGCAGGCACAGTGGGATCCTCGGAGGCTATCATGCTTGCTGGTCTTGCATTCAAGAGGAAATGGCAGAACGAGCACAAGGCCGCTGGGTTGCCGTGGGATAAGCCCAACATGGTTACCGGTGCCAACGTTCAGGTGCATAGAACTCTCTTTATCGCTCTCTCTCTCGTTCGAACAATGCAATCGTTGTTCCGAACCATCAGGGACTAATGATGTTTGGAATTCTGTTTTCTAGGTTTGTTGGGAGAAATTTGCAAGGTACTTCGGGGTGGAGCTTCGGGAAGTGAAGCTGAAAGAAGACTACTACATCATGGACCCAAAGAAAGCTGTGGAGCTTTGTGACGAGAACACGATCTGCGTTTGTGCGATCCTCGGGTCGACTTATAATGGCGAGTTTGAAAATGTCCAGCTCCTGAACGACTTGCTCTCGGAAAAGAACGCCGAGAAAGGGTAAGATCTCAACACTCTCTGTTCGCTCCGCATACTGAAATGTAACTTCAGTGGGTATTCATGTATAGTGAGTAATAACATGTTCCTCGTCACTTAGCTGAGTCTTCTCAAGGGACTTGTAACATGGAAGAATTAAGCAATCATATTTGACTTTTAACTTCTCAAGGATTCATAACTTTCCATGTATTGATGTCACCATAAACAAAATGAAAGAAAATGAACCTTTATAACTTCTGCGAAATGACTTACACAATATGAGTGAAACATAATGTATCTTGTAATGAAAAAAGAAAGAAAATGAGGGGGAAAAAAAGAGTTGATCAAAAACATTCTAGCAAAATGTAGACAAATATATTACTCCGTAGCGGAATTGAAGATGATAAAGATGTTTTCTACCATGTCAAGTTGAAATGTCATCATGCAATCTGTTCTCCCCATTGATGATTTCACTCCTTGTTGCAGGTCATTGGGATGGGAATCTGCAAAGATGTATCAAAATCACTAGGATTGGTAAGTTTTTTGAATATTACTTTTGAATCTCAATGGTATAATAAAAATTATAGCAATGACTATATTAGAGCAAAAGAAATGTGGAGTTGATACTTACCAAGAATGTTGTTGTTTGCAGACTTATTTCTTTCTAGCCCTTCCACGGAGTGAAGCCATGGAAGTTGTACCATGAGAAGTAAAGAGATTCTCAACTCTTGAAAGTGTGTCTTCCATCACCACGTCCAAACTGTCCTCAACATCCATGTCCTCACCTTCTACATTTTTGTTTGTTTCCAGTTGAATGTTTGTATCCACTTTGAACAAAGGGGACTTCATGTGTTGTATCATGGCATTTTTTTGAAACTCTGCATCGAATGAACGAAGTAGGCCACACTTGCTCCATCCTACCTTAACCATATTCTGCTTGTTGCATATAGATAACCATGAAGAGAATAACCAAGAGCAAAGAAAAGGCTTTAGAGTAGACATCTTGAAATCAACTTTGATCTTGCAGTTTGCATCAATTTGACTTGTAATCATACTCATCGTATACTTGTTGAATTCTTGGCGAAAAGCATGCTTGAAGGGACGTTGTAGTATCACATCTGCTGGTTGATAGATGCTGGTACAGTTGGCCGGAACGTATAACATATGGATTTGTGGATAGAACTCTTTCATCCACTCTCTAAAATCTTTAGAGATGTGTACGCTCCAACAATCGATTAACCAAATCATCTCTTGTGTCTTAGGCAAGCTTAAGAGAGTAATTTGTAACCGGAGATAACTTGATAGAATTGTCTTGACAGAATTCTTGCATGTCTCCAAAGTGGACCAATGATTCTGACTATATGTCAAATCCCATCCACAATCAGTGCATTCTCGGCGACCATCGTTCAATGGTGGCAAAGATCGAGAAGTAAGTCCTTGGAAAACAACTTGAAAAGGTAAAACTTCACCCGTAGCTGTAGAGGATACAACTACAGTCAATTGCCTTTTGTTCTCTAGTCCATGAACATTTACTTGCTTGATACCCTTAGTATCCCATGTTCGTGCGCCTCCTGTAGGTACTAAATGAATACCGGTTTGATCACTATTCACAACAAGAGAAGAAGGAATATTGTGAACCTTAATCAAATAAGCACACATTTGCGCCATTGTCAAACCTTGCAATTCAAAGTCGGTCGGTAGTTTTCCAGCAGCCGTTGTTGCAGCACGATAACTCCAATTTAGTTCAGACTTGACAAAAGTCTTTGTCCACTTGGTAGAAACTTTGAACTTTTCATCCTCAAGCAATTGGGGTTCTCGCTTTTGAATAATGGCTTTTATCAACGGTTGCATAATGACAGCGGATAGTGGCTGACCTCCTACACGTTGCTTTCTTAGCACATTGCATATCTCATCTCTAAGGATGGGATAATCGGTGAGTATAGGACAGTGTTGTGAAGCCTTAACAAAATACATGCCAAGTTCCACACACCTCTTGTAGTTATCTTTGAAGTCTCCATTAGGATGGAACCACTCATACATTGTTCCCCTTGCAAGATAGTCATAAGGGCTATGCAAAGATCCCGGTTAGTCTATAGGCTGCCCTCAAGTACATCAAAGCATTTGTAATATTCCTAGCTTGTTGCATTGCTTTGAAAATAGGAGGCCAAAGAGAAGGAGTAAACCAATTTTTATAGCTGCCCCTTGGTTTTGAAACGAGCGGCTTCATTCGCTCAACTTTTGGCTTCAGAAATGGAGCGGTGCCCTCCTTCTTTGGCCTTTCCACTGGTCGTTTAGGAACAACATGCTTGGATACAGATCGTTCTTTCTCCAACTTGGAACTCAAAACGACAAACTCCAGCTCCGATCTCCTCTCCATTTCCTCCTTGCTAATTGGGGCAAAAAACCCCAAATCTATCCGTTTTTGAGTAGGAGCCATTGCCACAACATAAAAACTACCAAGAAGACTCTAAATCACAGTGATGATTCAAAACTCTCAAAAAAAGAAAGAGCTCATTGAAACAAACACTCATAGAAGGAGAAATGCACGTTCGACGCATGTTTCAAATTGAACCATTTTCAGCGAAAATGGATGAAAATCGAGCATTCAATGAATAGTATGAACAAAAATCAAACAAAACAGTTCGTTAGCCGCCGGAAAAAATTAATGATGGCTATAAATAGCCGATTTTTTAATAATTTTTTTAAATTTTTCCAACCCCTACTTTTCGAACTTTAATTAATTATTCGGCACAAAAGTGCCGACCCTGCCTTCCTACTACGGTATATTTTTCATGAGGCATTTTTGGTACCAATGTGTTTATGCAATGATTTGGAACTACTTTATAATTCAAAGGTGTTATATTTGAGTAATATTGAAAACAAATTTCACCTCTTACTTTGTTGATAAGAAAAGTTTAGCATCCTTTTTAGCACTAAAACATTGTGCTCTTGCAATCTACATGGCCTAATGATCCCAAAATTCATACATATGATCTACAATAGTTATGTTACTAGATTGAACATTTGAGATTTCTATACCTTACTCACATTTAAATTTACAAAGCATCAAAAGTAATGATGATATCACGCCCAAAAAGCTAGGGACCCTCAGGGGTTGATGCTTCATGTTGAATTTTACAAGATATCTCAGTATTGTAACAAAATTCATTTCTTCCTAGTTACTTCAATTCGCACAATACACATTTAACGAAAATAGACTCATAAATGCAATTCATTTTCTATGAGGTGCACATATACAAGAGAAGCAAAACCATCACATTCTCTCAAGTCTTTTATATATCAATAACATTATAATCACTTCTCATCACATACTACTATAACTAACAAATTCTTCTAATTGATTTTACAAAATCAGAAAGGCCTAACCCTAAACTATAAGGGTTTTGAAGAGATGGATGCACTAATGCATTCTCTGCAAAATTTGTAGCTGTAATTACACTTGCATTTACTTCATTCACCTCCGTTATTGTCAAATTTCCCTCGTCAGTTGAAGTCTCTGGTATTATTTGTTGAAGTTCTCGAATATCTGAAGCAATATACTTATACATAGGTTTTCCACCTATAATATCACTCGCAATTTCTTCCCGAATGTACCATGTCATGTCGTCATTTCAACGATCTAAGAGGGCATTATAATAATAGCCCTCTTCGTTCAATTGTGATATTTTTTGCGTAGGCGGAACATGATAAGTACTAGGACTTGAAAAATCCATAGACTCATTGTCTTCACTCAAATGTATTCCAAATTTTTCTTTCCCTTAGATAATCAAACTTCCAAACGCATTCTCTTTCGAGGACCGCCAAGTCTATCATTATCTTCATATCCAAAACCCTGAAAATCTGTTGTAGAATTCGAATGGTTATTACCATCATCAGATTCGGTGAAATCTCCTGTTGGATCCGTCGGAGGATTCTCTCATAGTATCATAGAAGCCATATTATCATATTTTCATCATGCTCAAATAGTACGAGTTCTTTGGTTTGACGACATAATGCATCTGTCATATGCATAAATCCAATAGCCACAATCATCAATTTCTCAAGACAAAAATAAGATTTGATAATCTCATCCACAATCCTTGGGCAACGTGCCTCGTGGTACTTTGCACATAAGTCCCAACCAACTGCAGGCTCCATGGATACTGAATCACAATTTTTCACACCTTCGGCAAAATTCTCCGTCACATCTACCGTCCAAGGATATTGCGTTACAATAATAATGGGCCCATTGGTTTATAAGTTGCCACTAGTTTCCCCCTCCCTTTATCACTTGACCTTTTGCGCCTGATTATGGAGCAAATAAATAAGTACCTGTAATAATAGTCCAACCTGATTCTGCTGGAATATTTAGCAAACGAATCACAACTTCTGCACTTTCTTCGGATGGAAACATAAATATAGCGTTCCAGCGTTCTGTATCACACATCCAAGTCTCCATCGTGTTTACTATGTCTTTATATTCCTCTTCAGCTATATATAATAGCGGTTGATGTGATGGAGAATACTAAAGAAGCAATAGAGTTAACGAAGAAGAATTCGAATTGCAAATTGTGTACCGGATTGAATCATGCAAAAATGGAATGTAATATAAAGATAGCAGTTGCCACAGGAGAATGCAAGGATGACAAACAAAATCAATTGAGAAGTAGACAAAGATGAAGCAATAGACATATCCATACACGATAAGTATTTCCATTGCTTTATCATATTAATTATTAAGTTTATTCCATCCATTTGAGAAACTATGGTTCTATTTCCAATCCTTCAGTTGTGCATAGGCCATAAATATTAGTGGAGCCAACATAGTATTACCATAGAATTGCCAAAATCATTGCTCCTCCCTGCGAACAAATTTGATCTACTATTGGAATTTTATTAATAGCTAAAATCTATTGTAAAACTTTTCTCCATTATACTTGTTGTAATCAGAAAATTTTCCATAACATCAAGGAATGAGTGACACAAGCAATATAAATAGGAATCAATTGAGTACTATGGTAAAGAAATCTGCCTATGGGGCATAGTTGCAGTTACCTCAAAACTACATATTAAAAAAGAATCACATTTATGCAATCTGTATGTAAAGTTTAGATTTGAAAAATGAAAAACATGGCAATACGAATGTGAGATAGGGATAGCCTTTCGCAACTCATTCTGCAATTACATCATAGCCTCATCACATGACCTAATAAGACAACTATAATCATTCTTTAGTAAACAATATTACCATTAGGTGTGATCACATCAATGGATCACACTTCCATATTCCTCCATATTGGTGCGAGTTTGTCACTCAATCATATTAACAGATCATGTCACTCAATCATATTAATAGATGATGTCACTCAATCATATCATCCAATTGCGTCACCACATTCCTTCATATCAATAGGAGTAGACTATCCTAACCATTCTATTTATTCTCATCCATTATCCAACTTGCATGTTCATTGAATTTGTGAGGGAATGTTATTTTATAAATCTTACTACAAAAATTGCTAAAACAACTTCCTCTTTTCTTTTCTTTTTTAAAATATATATATAAACAAATAAAAAATATATATAATATAAAAAAATTAACAATAAAGTACTAATTAATGGAGCAATACATTGGATGAATCTTCTGTTCGACAGTGAGTCGCATTCAACCATTGTCGGTAACAGTGCCACAAAGCAAAGCAGGTGGTAGGGTTTAACCAAGAGAGGATGGGAGGCACCCGGTGGTATGCTTCCTTTTAGACGTGGAGAAGAAGGTGAAGATGGAGCAATGAGCCCCACGATTATTTTGCTTAATTCCACTGCAGCAGATGCAACAGGAGAACTCGTCACTCTCCTCACATCATCTCTCATTTCTCTGATCGCCGGCGTGCTCGCTCTTAAAGGGCCGCCCATCGGAGAATTCCTTACACACTCCCAGGTGCTGTAGAACCTTATTCTTTGATGTATTCCGTGTTTGGATTACTCTGCCTACTCGAGATTTAAGAATTTCGAGCAAGTAAGCAATGTCTTCCTAGCTAGCGAGATGAAATGTACTGTAGTAAACGTTATTACCGAATACATTATTCTGCTCAATCGTCGGAATTTTGTAGGATTATAGATTGCATGGTATCAGTTCTCTACAGTATAGTCATTTCCTGTTTGCAGGCGCGATTAGGGATTACGATCACTGATCGAGAAGGAAATTATGTTTGTATTGTTTCAGTTTTTAGTGAGAGTTATATTTGAGGTTTTGCTTCGACTCGGTGATTTCCATAATTAAGTGATTTCTGATTAGCAGAGGTTTGAGTTCAATAAACTGTAGCTGATTTTTGCTGTACATGTCTTGTTTTAGGTCTGTACTTGAGGTTTTCGATTCTGAATGGCATGGTACGTCTGGTTGGCAATGACCATTCATCATCATAGTAGCCGACATTAGATTTGTACTTTCGAATTGTCGTCGAGGATTCTTCTAACGGCTTGCTTAAGCATGTGCTCACCTGCGAGCTGCAATTATTGTACATCATGAAAAACACCTGTACAGTGAATCAGGTTTTTTTCGAGTAGGTCTAGAATGTGGACGAAGTTTCGTGTAATCTCTCCTTGTTGAATCAGGAAGAGCTTGTTCGTCAAGCCATTCTTGTATGTTCACGAGGCGATTGGATATAGCTGTAAATTGCTCTGTTCTTAGGGTTCCCAGTAGCACTTGAATCTGTGTGCAAGGATTAGTTTAGCTTCTTCGTGAATGGCTTGCTGCATTTGTGACAGTATAGGCTCAAGCTTGAACAATTAATGAATGCCGGAATTTCATGTTTGTCTGCAGACACAAATCGTAATGCAGTAGTTCTGAAGGGGACATTGTCGAGCTCGTACAATGGGGGCAGGGAGGCAGACGCAGACGTTCCTCACTCCTGCAGGTGCTGGTCCGAGTGGAGGTGGAGCTATAGGACCCCCACCGCAGCGGAATTTGGGGAAAGCGGAACTAGGCGGAGTCATTTTTGGATGTACTCATGTTACCATGAACGAATGCTTGAATAAGAATCTCTTCGGTAAGCGATCTCTCTCCTTGTTCTAAATACTTCTTTGATAGCTTCTGGTCATGTTTTCTTTGTATGTATCACACCTTTGATGTTTTATTGCAGGTTTGCCGATGCAGCATATTAGGTATGTGCAACACATTCGACCAGGATTGACCCTATTCCTATTCAATTACTCGGGACGCTTACTTCATGGAATCTACGAGGCAGCTGGAGATGGTGCTGCCAACATAGACCCCAGTGCTTGGACCGAGGGCCGAGGCAAGACGCAGTTCCCGGCTCAGGTTTTTTTCTTCCGAAGTTGATATTATCTATTTCGTAGCCACAGTAGTCGTTGGGTTGTCAAGTGTTTCAACTTTAATACAATCGCGGATATTGTTTGGGGCTCAAGTTTGTGTTATAAAGTCATTTCGTTTTTAATGCGGCGACTAAATTTGATATACATCACTGATGCAAGGGTATTCTAAATTGCAGGTTAAATTCAATATACGACAAAGTTGTTATCCACTTCCAGAGGGAATTTTTAGAGATGCCATTGCCGATAATTACTTTGCTGAAGGGAAGTTTACGTTTGAGCTGACAATTTCTCAGAAAGATCATTTGGTATCACTTTTTATGAAGAACATGCATGGCCCTGTGAAGTCTATTCCTGCGAAAGCTGCAGGTCCAGTGAAGCCGAAGACGTTCAATTCGGCCGTAGGTAATGCTTGGCAAAAGGTAGAGACAGCGAAGAAAACTGCGAATGACGTGAAATCTAGTATCTCTAATCATGGTAAAGCTAAGCAGGAAGCATCTGAAAATATTTTCAATGTCTTAAAACAGGTTGCTGACAACACTGTAGAAGATAGCCCAGAGGTAGATATTCCAAATAACGATAGGCACGAATTGGATAAAGCCGATCAGTTTAGCCAAGTTGTAGAGAAAGTGCAGAAAGTTGCGCCGCAGCAGGAAAAGCAATCCTCTATGGTACTAGAGAGGTTTCAAGGACTCGACATTTCCAGTGGAATTGATTCTCAGCAAAGAGATACTTCGATGCAAGGTGGATTTCCATACAATGAAGTTGATCCCTTGAGTGAAATGGTTGTTGCTCTTACCCCTAAGCGAATGTCTGGTGCCGATTGGGAGCTCCAAGCTAAGGAGAGGGTCGCCATGGAGCAAAACTTGCTTAGAGAAGACCGGGAGAAGCTTTGGGTTACAAGTAGTGCAGTGGATTTGAAAACAGCTACAGTCTTCAAGCGAATCTTAGAAGCCTCCGCTAATACTATTGCCCAGGTACCATCCTAAGTGCCCAAGCTCAATACTAAGAATCGTATTCATTTGACAATCGCAACAGTGATGTTTGGGACAGCAGTACTTACTCTGAAAAGCTTGTCGTTGGACAGATGCGACAAGATTCTATCGAGTCACACCGCTTAATGCTTGAGTTGCGGGCACGCACCGAGCAGCAACTTGAACAACAGAAGGCTCTTGAGAAGCTACAAACAACAAACGCAATGCTAGAACAATCAAAAGTAGGTAGTGTGGTTTTTGTAAGTGCTTGGAGAAAGTTTTGCTGCAATGCTGAGAGGCTTAGTCATACCTTGTTTACTTGGAGATTGTTCAGTTACTCTGTTAGTGGCATCACTGGAATGTCAAGAGCATTGACAACAGCCAGGGCAGTGGGTATCACATTTGGTTGGGTGCGCAGATGGATATGGCTGCTGAACTTGCAAAAGTGAGATCGGAAATGAATGAACTAAAACTGCAAGTTAACACATTAAACTCGCAAGGACAGGATCACAGCAACAAGCTGCTGTATCTTTCCTCTCTAGGATTTTATGCGGACCAGTACCCTGTCGCACCAACGCGGCGTGTCCCGCAAGAACTGTTCATAATAGGAGGATTATCTGAAGATTGGCTTGACACTGTTGTGGCATATTCGCCACTATCAAATCAGTTAAGAAACGTTGCTTCTTTACTTGGATGCCGGGCCTACGCAGCCACAAGTTTCTGCCAAGGCTCCATATACTTGTATGGAGGTGGAGATGGTGCATCATGGTCGGATGTTGGTGCGAATCCTCACCTTCAGACTTCTTCGTGTGCCACACCAAAGCTGCATCTCACGTGATACTCTTTTGTGGTTGCAGTTGAGCGTTACGATACCGCCACTGATAAGTGGGAGTTGTGTCCTCCTATGGCTATCAAGCGTGGTAGTTTAGGAGGGGCAACTGTTCGTGGAAAGATTTATGCCCTCGGTGGCGGAAATGGTGCTTCATCGTTCAATGATACAGAATGCTATGACCCAATCGTTGGTATTTGGACTCCTTCAACAAAGATGCTCGAAAAAGTAAGTCTCGTCCATTACAGTGTGGCGCATTCTATTCCATCTCATAGGACCTATCGTATCTTAATTTCAATATCGACTTTTCGTTTTTGATCAGCGTTTCTGTGTGGCGTCAACGGAGCTCAATGGCGCCATTTACGCACTCGGTGGCTTTGATGGAGTAAATTACTTGACGTATGTTCATGACTATCTCAACGTAATCATTCTCGATCGTATTTATGCTGTTTTTTTGTGTCTGGATGTTGCATTTACATGTTCCGCTTGTGAGTACAGGAGTGGGGAAAGGTTTGATCCTAGAGAAGGTATATGGAGAGAAATTGCTCCCATGAGTGTTCGACGAGGGAGTTTAACAGCAGCTTGTCTCAACGATAATTTGTAAGAGACACTCAGCTCCGTGATTTTTTTTAAGCAATGCCCATCCTGAGTGAATTTCTCGGATTGCTTATTCATATCACTTGTGTGGATTGCTCCTTAGGTATGCCCTTGGAGGATTTGATGGCGGTTTAGGATTCCTGAACTCAGTAGAAGTCTACGACCCACGTGCAAATAGGTGGATGCCGGTAAGAATCCGCTTCTCAAATACTTGGACTCTTGCCTTGAGGTATTCATGTGAGCAAAAAACGAGGCACCACAGGTGTCATTGTTGAGACTCATGGCCTTCATTAAGGTGGTTGGGGTTTGTTTCCCATGCTGGCATGGTGCTCATTGCCCCAGTCATGTACCGTAACTACAGTGGGGTTCATGAACTTTGTTGCATGGATACCCTCAGAGTCCAGTGAGGTTCATGAACCTTGTTGTACGGATACCCTCATAATCTAATGCAGTTCATGAACCTTATTATATGGGTATACTCGTAGTTCTTCGAAATGACATATCTCTTGTCTCTCATGCACCAATTACTATGCACCAATTACTAAGAGGAACTGAATCAAAGAGTTCCTTCCCTTCATTAAGGGTGGTATAACTCTTAATATCTTCCCTCTGATCGGCAGTCATACAAGATATAAGTGCGAAATTGGTACTCAAACAAAAAGAATAGATCTAAGGCAACCTCTTGAGAACTTAAACACGAGCAAGTATGTACGGAGAGAAACGAAACGGAGGCTTTTACATGTCAACATTAATTGAGTGTCATTTTTGCGTCTAATTCTAGGCACTATAACTAATGAGAAGACAGTAAGAATTACATGAGTGAGGAAGTAAATCAAATGTATCCCAGGTAGTTCGCAGATACAAATGTGCCGACTGGAGAATAGCATATGTTTACATGCAGAATATTACAAACCAGAAAAATGTGTTTGTAGTTGCAGATTAGCCTCCAGTTACTGAGGCTTGTTTGATTATCTTGCAGGGACCTCCTATGATCACTGCACGCGCTTATGGAGCGTCTGTGAGTTTCGGTGATGCAATATACACGCTGGGTGGAATGGAATTTTTTAAGCAATCCTTTCACACAAGTAAAATGAAGGTAAGCCATTTCTGAGTATATTTAATTCTTCAATTTTACACCAAGTTACGCAGCATACATCTTTTGACTTCCGTGAGCATCACGCACATGGAATACATGTTCAATCCGACTTGTTGATGGGTTTGATCTCGGTTTCGGTTGCAGATGGAAGTCTTCAGTGAAGCTAGTGGTTGGCAATCTGTCCCAATGGGCAACATGAGCAACAGGAATTTTGTTGCGGCCGCAGCAATATAATTGCATTACATGATCATCAACTCTCCATCGTGTTTTGAGATTCTTTTGGTCATTGTTTCCTATTGACCATGAATTCAAATTCAAATTTGAAAGATGCAAAGGATTTTTGATCTTACAAGTTTAATATGTTTTTGTTAGCGAGTGGAATAGAATTAAGGTTTCCTCATGTTGTGTGAGGGCTCTATTTGAAGGGACCCTTTATTTTTTGTGCGTATAAGAACGTGGAGTTCGTTTTTGCTTTCACTAGCAAGAAAAGGATACTAGTTCTAGGCTTCAGAGGTCAACTTTCACAAACTTTTGTGAGTTTACCTATGATAACTATAAATTGTCATCCTTGTCTGTGTCGAAGGGGAACATTGGGTATGAAACCCCCTGGTGCATGTAGTGACATCAACACTTCTATTAACTTCTACTCAAGTTGTTGCCTTACATTCACTCTTGCACATCATCATGTCTTTTCATAGCTAGTTTACGAAAATACTTTCGAAGCTATTTGATGTATAGTACATCTTCCTCTTTGGACAAAAAGATCTCGTGAGTTAGTAGTGGAGATAGTATTGTGCAAGGTAGAGGGGTATTATGCAATGTAAGGTTGTTTGGGGGAGGGAGTCTCAAGAGGTGGTAGGTTAACCCTTAAGGTTTGAAGACACTATTTGCATGCTTTACCCTCAAAATTGCTCTCTTTTACTGCAAAGTGAGTTTTTTTGAACTAATATGAATTTTGAAGTATGTAAATGTAGAATTTGGTACTCAGACTTGTACAAGATCATTTATACCATTTCTGAGACTCACATTCCTCAGTGTTTGTGAGATCATAACCTTCATAGTTCAAAAGAAGTTTTTTTCACTTGTTGTGAAAAGGGGCATCAATGTTTTGAGGGCCAAAGTAACCATTTTTGAAATGAAGCTCTTCACATCCCTACTCTCCTATGAGTCAAAAATATGTATACATGATGTTTATCCCTATAGGACCTATAAAACCTATGGAAATGCTTGAGTTCACATGGAGGTATGCTCAAATTGAAATAGAAAGGCCCCTTTTTTACCATCAAAACGGCATATGGAAAATCATTGGATTAAAAATTTGAACGGTGCAAGCATGTTTTCTCCATGTACAAAAAATAAAAACTTGAAGAAAAGTCAAAATCTCAATTTCTTGTAATTTTTTGAAGTTTCTCGTTCTACTCAATTTTAGGAGATTCTGAAAATAAATGAGGAAATGCGATTTCGGCAATTTGGGCAGATTTCAAATAGTCTTTTAAAACTTTGACTGTATGAGGAATTTGGAAGCACGAGATGACTTTTCGGAAAGATATAGATAAACTCCTCCCTAGGGTTTCAACTTCATGAGATGTATATTTAGTCGATGTGACCAAAGGCAAACCGATATTTTTTGGGTCGGCCTTGACTTTAGGGGTTAAGGGTTGTTGTCACCACACTTTGTACTTGTTGTGGCCTTTTTAAGAATAATCACAGTTAACCCCAATTCCGTTAAAATGGCACTATGCCATGTGCCATTTCGTCACACTAGATCTTACATTTGTGCTCATATAAAATGGTATATATTATGTAATAAACCTCAATTCCGTTAAAATGGCACTACGCCATGTGCCATTTTGTCACACCAAATCTTACATATGTGCTTACATGGAATGGTGTATTCTGTAATATCACGATTCCTTTAATAATATCACTCCTTTGTATATATTGTCACTCATTTTCTATAATATCACCTTCATATTCTGTTATATCACATGTTTTTGGACTGCAGTTCAGAAAGTTGAGGTGTGCCATTTTAGCGGCATAACGCCATTTTAATGGAATCGGGGATAATATCACAATTCTTTTTTGTAATATCACTTCTTTATATACATTGTCACTCATTCTCCCTAATATCACCTTAAAATTCTGTTATATCAAATGGTTTTTGAACTACAGTTCAGAAAGTTGAGGTGTGCCATTTTACCAGAATAATGCCATTTTAACGGAATTGGGGTTAGTTGTATTTGAGAATATGCTAAGATAATAAATTTTGAGTATAGTGTGTGAATCTAATTTGACTCATTGGTATATAAGTTTGTTGAAACTAATAATGTAAACATTTTTAATGCTTAGTTAAAGTTGGATATTTGAATAACTTATGGGTACGTAATTTATAAAGTACCGAATGCCTCGTAAGTAGATGAATAAGAAACTCTTAATGAACTTGCTAAATTTGACAAACAATAGCTGATATCTAAATTTCACATAGGTACCTTCTCAATCACTGCGCATCAGATTTATTCTCTTGATCTTTTAGACATAAAGTGACTTTCTAAGAGTTTTATTTTAATTTTCATTCGAGTCACTCATCATGAGCTTTTTTTACAATATCTTTTAGGAAAAGAAGTGTAACCTCGTATTGGATGTCATTTTCACTTGAATTTTTTAAAACGATATTTAGAGAGTTGTTGTAATGTGAAGTGAAGCATAGGGAGATATATAGTGCAAGAGGAAAACTTGATAGGAATCACTAAAGCTCGTGTAACATCACAAATGAGAAGCCTCCGGCCAAACTCTACTTGGGCCCTAGCCCATACTTGAGAGGTCAATGCTTGATAAGCTATGACCCTTAAACTGGGGGTGCTGATATAAAAGGGAGGTGTAACACCTTCTGTTTGCCCACACTTGCTTCACATACCTAACCTCCCTCGGTTTGGTGGTATAGTACATAATTTTGAAAAGCACTCATGTGCAATCTCACTAGGTCTGAGTATGCCTACACTCTCTGCTAAGCCCGTACGTCCAATGAGAGGTGCCGACGAGGCATTGGTATTGTAAAAACATGTCAGTCTCATAATTCAAACTCACGTTTCCATGTTTCCATGACTCAACGCAATTACTACCCATGACACTGCTTGGCTACACCACCAAAGGAATGACTCTTCTTGCACCAAGGCTACCAAGAAGAGTTGAGCTCACGGGTCGGGGGATGTTTTAATGGCACCTCTAGTTTAAGTGTACTATAAAGTGAGAGAAGGACAAAAGCTCCCATGTGGGGCTTTTTCTAAAACTATCTTCAAATACAATATTTAATTGGTACAGGTTTTTTTAAACCAATGGTCCCGTGGTTTTTTTCACAGTTAGGCCCAATTCATTGAAGTAAGCCTGACTACAACTTTGGAGGCCTTCATCATTGTGCACTTCTATTGCCATGGTGGAGGACATGTCATTTTCCTCCTCATTTCCCTTAAACTTGAAAAGTGTTGAGTGTAAAGTATCAATTCTTTGGCTTTTCATTTAGGCCCTTGATCGGCTCAAGTGTTATTTCTCTTCACTTCTGGTACAAAGCACCGTAAGGAAGGATGTGGACTATAAGAGGGTCTAAATTTGAATATATAGCTCCTATCTCCTAGTTAAATGTAGCAATTTGGTAATGACAATTACTTCCAATCTCACATATGATACTGACTTTCAAGCAGAAAGCTTCCAGGGCAAGTACTTGTGTGTTGCAGAACATATCCAAGTCATTCTGAGCCTCACATGATCTATTGCGTTCTAGAATCTCAGTTAGTCGATGCAACATGGAAGAGAAGGATAATGTAATAACTCCAATTATTGAGTTACATTAATAAGGCATTCCTTCATTCTTGAGGTACATCAATGAATCTGTATGAATTTACTTAAGGCCAAGATTCTCACTGCACATGAACATACATCCACACACCAAACATATAAAAAATTATGAACCTAACTTTGTTGTCTTACAGCTTTTTAACAACCTAAAAAAGCTTAAAAAGCTCTTTCACCATTTCACCACCTTTCATTCATGAAAATTTACACACGCTGCATAAATGGAAAAGTGATTCTATATTTACAAATCAAAGTCTCATCACAGCACAACATGAATCAATCAATAAATTACTGAGGGGCGCGACGAGGGACGTCCTGCGGCATGTTGGTGGTGGCGGCGGCGGCGGCTGGCTGTGTCCCGACGACACCCTGCGGCACGTTGGTGGCGGTGTTATCCAGTCCAGGTTGAGAATTGGGCGCCGTCACCCGCCGTGGAGTGACGGCGTTCTTCACAGCGTCCGTGATAGCGGCCGCCGTCTGCCCCAAGCTCTCGGACACCGAATGCGCGGGCCGCGCAGGAGCGGTCTCCGACATGGCGGGCGTGGAGGTCGGCGTCGCCGTGCCTTCATTCTTGGTGGACTGAAACGCTCCCTTCATGGCGTTAAATACACTGCTCACTTGATTGATCGCTTGATTCGTGCTGTTCTTCGCATCCGCCGCCGTCGTGTCCAAGTCCCGCTGCAGCCTCTCATCCGATGCCCTGGCTCAAACCGTGCATTGCTTAAAATCAGCACACAAATCGAACTCCCCCGAAATATTGAAAGAGAGAGTGACCGAAATGCTTGTGTATGTTACATGCAAGTGTTTGAGGTTAGAGCGAGACCTGTTGGAGGGATCGTTCTTGGATTGCTCGTACTTGAGATTAGCTTGATCGGCGAACTCGTTCAACTTGCCCTTAGCAGACTCCTTCACTTGAAGGAGTTGCTCTGAGATCGGCATCTCGCGCTGATACAATCAATCTGCCGTCAGTTTACTCGTGATAGCCAGTGTCAATGGAAGGAAATGAGTGCATGTGTGAGAGATGATGACCTGATAAGTTTCGGGCGCTTTCACGTAGTCGCCCGTGCCCGTGCTGTGCGGTACTCCTGAGGCCATGATGATGAAATTCTAAGCTTGCAAATCCGGCTCTGCAACAAAATTGCGACTGAATTCTAAGCTTACACAATCTGTCAAAAAGGCTCTGTGGGAAAATTGCGAGTGAAGAATGGTCGACGCCAGAAGTGATGGGAAATGGCGATTGTCAAGGTTTTGTGAGTGGCTGGGCGGGTGCTATTATGGCGCCAAGTGTGAGCTTGACAGAGAGAGGCCTTGTGCCAGGTGGTCCATCTTCCAGGAGTTCCGCTTCCATGCTGGCACCTACGGTTATCTAGATGGTGGATAATCCATTTTATTTGTGACGTGTCACTATTTATGACTATTAAGAAGTTGTTAGCCTTCATCTTAACCCTTAAAAGTTCCTTGGGGATAGTATGTACGCTGTCGTATAATTAGGATTTGCTACCAACAAGAAACATTAAACTAGAATTGTAATAGCTCACTAGAACCCCATTAATTCAAATGTCAACTTCTTCTTTGAACTCAAAGTAACCCATTAAAGGTGTGCATTCACTCCAAACACAACTAAAATACACCGTATTCTACTGGTCGCCACGGCACGCTCAGACCTTTAGAGGTTAAGACGATGACCATATAAACTTTTTCTGTGAAAACATATGATAATTTCCCCTATTTGCCTCACAATGGTAAAACATGTCTCATGGTTGAATTTTTCCCATGGAGGTATGCAAGAATTCAAATTCCAACTAAAATTCAATACAAAGAATTATTGAATTGTAAATCAAATGGTGACGTCATGCCTTAGAACCTTCATTACATACACAAAGATCAAAATGTGAAAATAAGTAGAATCCCAATTTTGGTGATTTTTTAAAGTTTTTGCATTTCAAATGAGTTTTGGGCAGATTTTGAGAATACATGGACATATATCCCAATCTTGGAAATTTTTCTAAAGCATGCCCTAATAGTGTTTTGACTATAAATATCAACTAAAGTATGATGAATTTTGGAACGTGAATGGTCTTTTTGGGAAGGTATGAAAAACCTCCACAACCTACCAAAGGTTTGAATTGGAGAGTGTAAAAATCAATAGATTGGTGGCTAAAATTGACATATATCTGGCCTCAACCTACATTAGGGGTTAAATGACCAAATAGTCAATTAGTTCTTAAAACTTTAGGGAAAAAAAATGAAAATTACTAAAAAATAATTATTCACAATATAAATGAAAGAATTAGCCTATAAAGGTTTGTAAAATAACCTATTAAATATGGGAACATATAAGAAATTAGCCAATAGTATTCAGAATTCTTTCCAAATGCTAGTTAATGATATGTAAAGATTAGAGGACCTACACACACCTAAATTACAGGCAATCCATGCTACAACTAATCGGAGTTGCTCTTCCAACAATGACTCCAACACCAACTGAAGGTAAGTTGGGGTTGCCTTGCACCGGAAGAAAAAAAATGAAAGGCCTACGAATGCAGTTAGAATGTATATGAGACCTTGCTTTGATTGGTATAACTTATATTTGGAAGAGTAGGTAAAGTAGAATTAAAGTCGGTGGATAAAGTAGAAGGCACGTGAGCAAAGTAGGGAGTAGGAGTGTGTAGGCATAGTAAAGAGTGGGAGAGTGAAGTCACGAGTAGGGAGTCGGTGGGTAGAGTAGTGAATAGGTGAGAAGAGTAGAGAGTAGACGGGGAGATTAGAGAGTGGCGAGAGCTTGATGAAGTGGGCCGGGAGTGGCGAAATAGGGCTTAAATCGAAGTAGGGAGTAGCGGCAATGCACAAATTGTTGAACTAATAATTGATGAAGTCGGCGTAGCAAGTATTGTGGTGGCAAGAGGGTTTGAAGAAGTCGGCTCTACGAGTGGTAAGAGGGTTTGATGAAGTCGGTGTAGCGACTATTGGAGTGTCAAAAGGGTTCGATGAAGTAGGCTTAACAAGTGTTGGAGTGGCAAGCCGGCTTGATCGAGGAGGCGGATAGAGCTATTGAAGTGGCAAAAGACTTCGCATCACAAAGTAGGCGGATTATAGAAGTAGGTAAACCCTAATCAACACTTTGAAATTTGTAAGCAGTTTTGGTTGTTGTGTTCTATATGATAGTTGTACTCGAAAACCTTTCTCTTCATCAGGGTGAAGCTACTATAGTAAGCACATGCTCACAGTTACTATTTAGATGTATAACTTGTATGACTTTGGAGTAGAGCAACTGGTTAAATCTTCAAGTCTTGTGTTGTTTCAGATTTGTATTGTAGAGAGCAAATATGAACTTTCATGTAGTTCAAAAGGTCACTCAAATGACTTCAACTCAATCCATTACACCTCAAACTTCTCATGTGGGAAGCAAGTTAGAGAAGGATTGCAACTCTACTACTAAACTTTATTCTTTTCATAATTGAAATGTTTATGCATTATGGATGATGTGGAAGGCAACTCCAACACACAACCAAGACATATGGAGCTCATGGCACGCACCTCCAACATACGCCAAGGACAACAATTATCTAAGTTGGCTTTGTGGGAAGGGCTCCAAGGTTCTCCGCTTGGCTTGAGCAAAGCTCTGCACCTTTGGCTATCAGAAGTGGAGTATGTGGTTGAACCACAGAACGAGAAGTTCAACGTCTTGCTTCGCTCCACAAAGTCAAGAAGCTTTGGGATCAATTTAGGTGAGTGTGCTACATTGCAAGATGTAAGTGAGATAAAAGCGGCCCTTCTTGCTTGTAAGGTTGACTTTGCAAAAACAATCAAACTCTATGTCACAAAGATGGGAGCCTCCCCTCAAACCTTCTTAAACCTAGATATGCATAGCCTCATGAGCGCCCAATCCACACTACGTGATGTACCTACTGCAAAGAGTACATCTAAGAAGCCTTCCGTCATCAAGAAGTACTACAGCTGTTGTAAGGTGTGTTTCTATTCCACTTTCAAACACTGCATCACTTTTAGCTCAAGGTAAATATTCAGATCGAGGTTGGGAATCCTATTCTTCTATTTCAGATTAATTTTCTTATTCCTTGAACATGCAGGTTATATGCATCATTTAACTAAATATGGACTTTGGGCTTATTTATGGACTTTAAAACATGGGGAGATCCCTCCATCCACGACCTTAAAATCTACATATTTCAAGAGTATCTTCATAGAACCTAAATTCTAGAAATCATTTTGCAACTATTGTTCTTAATTGTAGACCATGGACTGTCCATATTTAGTTAAATATGTCATTTATGGAAGAATCCCGGAAAGAGGAGTTTGTCTTGTTCAAGAAGATGGAGTGCTCGTCTTGCCACCGCCATGTGCACACCGAGTGTACTTTGAGAAACATGGAGCTTTATTTAAGTCAATATGTTCAAACTGGTGAGTTGACTTGTAGTTTGCCACTCGTTGCACACTTGTAATTGAATTGTGTAATGTTAAATGCAACATCAAATGAAACATCAAATGAAACATTCTGAACGTTGGAGCATGCATGTTCTAAACTAGTGAAGTATGTGTGTCTTTTCGATTCAAAGGTATGAAATCCTCCTTCTACAAGTGCAGCTGCGGAACACTCCACAAGGTGATGATTCTCAACATGATCTCACTCATCAAGAAGTTCGTGAACGAGATTCGGGCAGAGTACAAACATGCTCTGCTGGGAACCAGAGTGATGGAGCTTCCTAACGGCCGAGAGTTGGGCGTAGTAATGGAAGTGATTCTAAAGTTATGTTAATTTTATAGCCATGGTCTTCCTCATCCGCTTATACTACACATAAGTTTAAATAAAGTACCAAAATCTTATGATATCATTCTTAGAAGTATGTGAAAGAGAGAAAATTTTCAAATTTTTGCTAATCATGGGTACTCTTGTTTGGATTAGGATCATATAAAGTGGACAAGTGGTTGGTGGTGAGTGAGGTCTACATGGTTACAGGTGCTGTGTGCGTGACTCACAGGCGTTATGATGAAATTTTCTAGTTGTATTGTTGAGATAGTATATTAGAAATTTGATTATTTGCAACGGATTTTTGTCAACTTTGGAAGACAATGGTGGGTTTTTGTGCCTTCGAGTTTACGTCTGGTTTGTCATACTTGTTGTACTCGCATATGAATAGCAAGACATACAAAAAAACATTCTTCGTGGGTGTGGGTGTCAGTGGATTGTATATATTGTACAGTGCATGGTATTTATAAAGATTGAATACAAAAATTCAATCAAAACTCATGTCACATCATGACTCGTTGACTCCAGTGGTTGGTACCACTGATGCTTTACTCCTCAAGTGGATATACAAGAGATTGCTAGTATAGCATGAATACACTAGCTTTGGCACAACATGTGCTATGGCTAAGCCACCAGCTGCCACATATCCCTTTTAAATAGCCCCTCCCCTACTCATTAGCATGTGCATCAGTAGTAGACGGATAGGTCATACATTGACGCCTTAAGGTTCCTTGGTAGGGTGCTAGTGATCGACCAAGGAACAAGTTCCTCGCCATACATACTTTCCATATTCAAGTAAACTCAAGGGCATCTTCGCCACCTTGGCACTAAACTATGAGGCACTTCTAATAATAGAGTTGTCCAACTCTAGTTCACATTTTCTTAATTTGGTGTTTTCTAGTGCCTATTATGTCCTCAAGTTGTCTAACTCAAGTTCTCATAAACTTATCTTGGTGTTGTCTGACTCCATCCTCTTCAGCACTAGATATGAAGTTGTCTAACTGCAGTGCATATGTTCTCAATCTAAGGTTGTTGTTAGCTTACACTATGGTAAATCGTCATCCACTCACAAGGATAGTATTCATCCATAATACATTGTAGTACATTACACTTAAAGTTGAAAGGCCTTAAAATTGCGACAACCTTTTAAGATTGTCTTTTTTCAGTACAAGGTGCAAAACTTTCAAATTTTGACATACTTTGAGGGATATAACTATGAAATCTAGTACCTTACGTGTACATGTATATTTACTCCAAATCTTAAAATGAAATTCCTTATTGATAGTGACATCACAACATTCAAAATTAGAAAATTAGAATTATTATTTCTTCTTGAAAAATGGGTTTAAAATGTTTTAGGAACCAAAATAACCAATTTTGAAAGTAAATTTGATATGAGGCTCTTCTTCTTAGATAGGTTAGGAATATGTTGATGAAATTTTTACCCTTATATGACCTATGAAACCTAATGAAATGCATGATTTCTCAAATGGAGGTATGTTGAAATTGAAGTACAAAGGAGGTATTTGATAATAAAAAGGCACATAAACAGAGAATTGAAAATCTGGACAGAGAAATGACACCCTACAACATTGTCTATGTTTACAAAAACAAAACTTCAAAAGAGATAAAATCTCAACCCTTGGTGGATTTTTGAACTATTTACACTTTCATTCAATTGATTTTGGACAGATTATGAGACATACATGTAGATTTGGGCAAATTTCAGCATACCATAATAGGGTTTTCAAATATTTAGAGTGAAAATTTCCTTAAGTGTGTGGAATTTCAAAGCATAAATGGTCTTGTTGGTTCTCAAGATAGTAAGTTTTACAACACCAAGAAAACCTCGCCATGATTGTGTTTAAAGGCTTGTTGTGAACAATCTATAATTCCAAACAAGATTTTGTAAATTAAACGTGGTTTTCATTTTAGCAAATTTTTTTGGTGGAAAAAAAAAATAAAAATAATAAAATTAACAAGGAGGCTTCTCTTCATATTGGATCATTGTTATATACAAAGCGATACTGTAGTTCTTGAATTAAATGGAAAGAAAATAAATACTGAATTTGGATGCTTATTTACGATGCACTGAAATCAATAACCTCCAGCATAGGAAGTCCCTCCATCACCTGTCCATGTAATGGTAGTCAATGGACACAACATCATGGCTATACGGTAATATGGTCATATCATATCTCTACTGAATGAAGTGTGATGAAGGAGGTTGAAAACTTAGGTGTCAGGTTTTCAGTAATGCAGCCGTCTCCGCTTTGTCTCGCATGTGTATTGACACCTTCCAAGACAAAAAAAAAAAAAAAAAAAAAAAACAATTCTCTACCACAAATTAATGAACCTCTACAGATACAGAAGAAAATGTCGTTGAAAGTAGAAGGTGATGCAAGTAACTGCCGTATGGTGAGAGGGCCGGCATACGCACGCATTTTCTTCATAGACCTTCCTTCACATATATCCAAAGGTGAAGGTTAATCTGCATGCATCCTGCAACTAAATCCCGAAAATGTGAGGAGACATTCACGCTTAAAATTGTCACAAAACATAGTTGAGACTATTGACTGATGAGACAAATGATAATATGTACCATTCGTTATCTTTTAAGAGGCTCTTTATAAACACTTGAGAGTAATATAGAGCAGATCAGGATTCCATTATGTGAAACAAGAACAACAATGGAAATCAGAATCAAGCACTACCGACAATACATAGAACGACCTACCTAAACACACTTATAGCCATTCTTCCAGTTTTTGAGCATCTTGTTGGGTGCCTCCACATAATCTCCTCTTGACATCCTAAAAATTTGTAAGAATCCGCAACTGCAGATATGATTATCTGTAATGATCAAATAGTGAAGCTATTGATAAGAATGTTGAAAGTACTTATCCCAACACAAACTACGTACAAACAATGCACACGGACGGACCTAAACAAGGACCAAGCATACAGATCGACCCATAAACACCATACCTACACATAGACTAGGACCAAACACCCAGACTAACCCAAGCAAAGACCAAGCACACAGACAGACCCAAGCATAAGGACCAAGCAGACAGACCCAAGCACAAGGACCAAGCAAACAGACCCAAGCACAAGGACCAAGCAAACAGACCCAAGCACAAGGACCAAGCAGACAGACCCAAGCACAAGGACCAAGCAAACAGACCCAAGCACAAGGACCAAGCAAACAGACCCAAGCACAAGGACCAAGCAAACAGACCCAAGCACAAGGACCAAGCAGACATACCCAAGCACAAGGACCAAGCAAACAGACCCAAGCACAAGGACCAAACACAAGGACCAAACACAAGGACCAAGCACAAGGACCAAGCAGACAGACCCAAGCATACAGACCCAAGCACACAGACAGACCCAAGCACAAAGACCAAGCACAAGGACCAAGTAGACAAATCCAAGCACAAGGACCAAGCAGACAGACCCAAGTAAAAGGACCAAGCAGACAGACCCAAGCACACAGACAGACCCAAGTACAAGGACCAAGCAGACAGACCCAAGCACACAGACAGACCCAAGCACAAGAACCAAGCACAAGGACCAAGCAGACAGACCCAAGCACACAGACAGACCCAAGCACACAGACCAAGCACAGACACCGACCCAGGCGACAACCGACGACACGACAATTCGAACCGATGACCCATTCATGACGGTAGCGGACTTCGGCGGCGATTTAACGAACGACGATCAGTGGCGGTATTGGTGCGTTAGGCCGGCACATGTCATACGACAACGCGTGATCGATAATCATTAGTTATTGAATTTATACAGAAGTCGTTCCAGCGCAAAGGCACTTGTGTTGAACGTCTTGATTCTTAAGGCATGCATTTCGACAGCTTATGCATACTCAGTGCTAGATCGGTGACTTACCGCATGTCCAAACTCCTCCGCATGAACAAACAATGTTGGTTTCTCTCCTGTGGAGTAGTAAAATTCTCCACCACCGCTGCCACTGGGATCTGAATCTCACAACAGAAAGCTGATCCGACAACAAGAAAGCAGTTAACATCAGATAATATGATAGTATATCCTTGAGCGTAATGTCCAATTATCATGTATAAAGAGTATTACCTGACGATCGCCGTCTTTCTGGAGGCTACATCAACACAAATGCATGCATGCTTGTATTCCCTGTTTGCTTTCCTTGCCCAATATGCCAATAGTTAGAACTGCGCCGCTTCAGATTTTACTGATTAGAACTCATGAAATGGCCAGCATGTCATGTATTCATCACCTACCAAAGGTGGAGACTAAGATAAATGAAACCCATACAGTGCTCTCCTGTCTGCATCAGTCATAGCATACTATTGTACCTCGAATTTGGAACTTCAAACCTGCATACGCAAACAACAACCGAGAGGATCCGGGAGGATATGCATCATGGATAGGAAGGGAATGTCAGTTTGACTTTAATTGAATCCAATCCATAGAGAGAGAATCAATTGAGGAAGATAATGAACAAAATTGCAAGTCAGTTACCACCACCGTTGCTGTACATGAGCACTAATGATATGTGACTGCTTCACACTCAAGTCAAGTAACCCTTGCATCTTGTTAACAATCTAGATTCACATTTTTGACAGAGAAGTGTATTTGGTATGATTGTATCAATGAACATGAACAAATTTGAGTATCACAATCACCTAAATAAGGCGTGCATTCGCAATGTCTACAAAGTTCAGGTATTGAGTCAAGGATCGAGACCAGTTTCTTCCATTCAAAAGGACGATAGGGTAGCTCTACAAATTTGCGGGTGCCGCATATGAAGCTAAGGGAGCAGTGGTGACGAACTCGTGTCCCTGAGTTTGTCCTGCAACCCATGTGCGGCCCCCTGCAACTTCATCCTTGGGCACAGCTGCAGCAATCTCCTCCACCTCCTCGGGAGTCAGCTTCACAAACGCACTACCTATATTCTCCTTCAAATTCTCAATCTTCGTTGTACCTAAAATGCAGCACTGTCGATTCATTTACAAATAGATCGACGACCTCCAATGGTAGCAACACGATTCATGCAGAGAATAGATCGACGTCGAACAATCGGAGATGAGCATGATTTGAGCAATACCTGGAATGGGCACAACATCATCTCCTTGATGCAACAACCATGCAAGAGCCATCTGCCCCGGTGTGCAATTGTGCTTCTTCCCTAACAATGCCACTCGGTCATATAACACCTTGTTCTTCGCCAGATTCTCGCCTTGGTACCGTGGATACTTGACCTGTTCGTAGCAGTAGTCAGACACTCGCAGATTACCATGCGCATGTAATCTGCGAGTGGGCAATTCCACTAACATGGCGGTAATCTAAGAACCAGCACTCTGTAATATCATTTCTCTTTTCAGGATAGCAGTCTTGAAACATTGAAGCCTCACTCTTTTTTGGTCCAAAATCACATTCTTCCAGTCACTTAATTAGAATTTCAATCACCCTGAACCCGCCATAAATATTGCCATTTTGGTGGAATTATGAGGATATCACTTACGAATCGATAGTCTTGTTCTTCTAGTTTCTCAACGACGGCTTTCCCAGAAAAAAATCCTCGTCCAAGAGGGCTGTAGCACACAATTGCGATACCAAGCTCCCTGCCAGAATGCGCCAGGCGTCAATAAATCACGTGTCGGCAATCTGCAAGAAGCATGTTGGTATCTATATACCTGCAAAGAGGAACAATTTCGTCCTCAATGTCACGAGACCACAGTGAGTACTCCAGCTGCACAGCAGTGATGGGATGGACCGAATGCGCACGTTTGATTGTATCTACATTTGCCTCTGAAAGGCCTATATACTTCACTTTCCCTTCTTCCACGAGCTTCTTCATCTCCCCAACCTGTTTCGCACTTTCCATAATCGTCAGATCATGAAAAAATACTGTTCTGCAACAGAAATGGTGAAAATGGCCATACCGTGACTTCGATGGGCGTGTTCTTGTCAGGCCGGTGTTGATAATACAAATCAATGTAGTCCAAGCCAAGGCGCTCTAGACTGCCCTCGCAGCATTTGCGTACATACTCCGGCGAGCCTTTTATGACAAGCTTTCCATTTTCCCAAGCGACTCCAAACTTGGTCGCCACTTGAATTTTATCCCGCGGCAGATTCTTCAATGCCTGTGGAGTAAAGAAGTCAGCTCAAATAAGAATTTAGGTTAAGATAAAAGATTGTTTAATCCTATCGTACCTTGCCAAGAAAAATTTCGTTGCTATACTCGATCCCATAAAAATCACTGCTGTCGAAGAATGTAACGCCATTGTCGTAAGCGAAATTGATCACATCTTGCGCGTGATTCTCATCCACGGGCTTCTCATCGAGGGGATTTGGGGACAAGCTCCTGCAGCCGAGCCCCAATGCAGACACCTGCCCAAGTGGCGAGCAAACAAGAATCAGAATTTTCAATAGCAAGGCAAATTGCGATTTGGGTATGAGGAGTTGAACACTTGCCTCTAAACCCTGAGTGCCGAGATTGCGTCGCGGCAAAGGAGTAGGGCCCGTCATAGCTGCGCCTCGGTCAGAGAGATCGAACTATCGCACATTCAGCAGGTGCGCGGATTGATTGTTTTGACGGGCTCTTTGATCACCCGTTTTCGTGTACGAGAATGCAATGATTGTGGCGTTATTATGTTGGACACGGAACAGTCTTGGAAAGCTGCCTGATTACACAGCGGCTGGCGAAGTGGCGATTGTTTCCGCGGATGTGGCGCTCTTGGGTGAATTGGCAGGGAGAGCCATTGATTCTTCGTTTTCATACTTCGTTTTCGAAGATTCTTGAAGGAAGTTGTCTTGGAAGGTCATATGAGGGCCGGTTTACACTACGGTGGAGAAGTCCACCGTTCAAGGAATAAAAAGGACGTTTCTCCATTGTGATTGGTTGAAAATGCCATTCTTGACCGATTCTCCATTGTGATTGGTCGAAAATGCCATTCTTGACCGATGGGTGTTAACACTTGGTGAAAAAACCAAAGGTGGAGAACTTTTGTCAGGGATGAAAAAATAACATGGCCGATTAGGTGGTGGTACTTTTTGCTCAAGATGTTCTCCGGAACAGTGATTTCTTGTCCGGCCTTCTTGTCCGACCTTTTGAGGCCGGACAAGAAAGCACTACTCCGGAGAAACTCTCGTCAATAAAAAAATTAATTTCAAAATTGAATCTCCACCATAGATCTGACTTTCAAGAACCGAAGATATCAGTGACTTGAACCTTGCACCTCATGACAACTAATCAAGCTCCCTAAGGTAGCCATCCATCCCCACCTTCTCGATGTCTTCACATTACAGTACTATTGTATATATACACTTGCTATTTTAGCTCCACATGCTGTAATAAACTTTTCAAAACCATTTTGAAGGCTTAAAGCTCATTTTTTCGGCATTTTATCATCTTTTCTTGCACATGGGCAAGTGGAATACAAAAATTGATATTTATTAGGTGTTGATATATGGGTTTGAGTTTAGGCACAAATAATAGCGACAATTCTTGGATTTTCACATATGGTCAAGGTATGTTGAAAGAAATTTGAGATAATTTTCAACATTACAAGGAGGACAAACTTGCTAACTTGATTACATGGAATGACCACCATGAATGTAAGTTCTATGATTCGATTGATCATTGGTAGCATCAAGCTAGTTTCGTTATGAAACACGTGAGTGGACAACACTAGTGTGTAAGGACAAGAAAACTTAACAAATGCTGTTGAAGATGAAACTCAACCGGTTACTACCATTCAATCTGCATCATCAAGTGCCTCAAAGAAGAACAACTTTCAAAACCAAGCTTTGCAATACTATTTTTGAATGACAGTGAACATAAAATGACCATGGTATGTTTCAATACTATTTTAAGTAAAAATGAACCATAGAAATCATAAGTCTACTACACAAATTTATTATAAAATTCAATTTGAAGTTTACTCAATTTGCCATACATATGCATATTGATTTTTATGAAAAGAATTTTTTTTGGTGTACCTTCATACAATGTGAATGTAGAAAATTATGATTTTGTATCACAAAAAGTCTTCACCATTAGGTGAGGTTCTTTTCACCAGTGGACTTCTCCGGTGGACATCACCGCTTAACTTCTCCTCTAGGTGTTTAGACTACAACAGGTCAAGACTCCTTAAGAAATTATATATTGTATTTAATTCTTCTCCGGCACATTCACCATTTGCCTCAATTAACCATGTCTTGACCAAGCATTCTTGACCGATCGGAGGCCTTCTCCACCATAGTGTAAACCGGCCCTGAAGAGAGCCATTGTACTGATTTGAGAATCTTTATTGTTTTTGTGTAGTAGAGGGCATGAGGGTCATTTGAGAACTTTTTTTCGAACAAGTAGTCAAGTTGGGTATGTTCATGCAAAAGAAAATTCTATTTTTTTGACTTTCATGCACATTATGAGTAGGTGAGTAGGTGCCTTCATGAGTTTGTGAATTTTGAGGAAAATTATTTGGCAAAATGATAAATTTTCGAATTTTGACAAATTTTGCAAGAAATTCTTTAGAAAACATCAAAAACTTTTAAGATTGTTTTGTAAGGAATTGAGGCTACCCTTGTAATATTGGTAAACTTTTTGACTTAGGTCACTTAGAAACTTGAGTACACAAGGGTTTTTAATTAGTATCACAAACGTTAATTACAAACCATAGCACTAAGTGTCACACATCACCATAGTGTTACAACACTAATTGTCAAAAACAATAAATGTGAGAGAATGCACACTTACTTGCAAGTGGAAGTAATTATTGGAAATGATGCAATATGTGACTTGAAGAAAAGACAAGGGACACTAATTGCAATGGCGACCCAAAGTGAACACTAATCTTAATAGATTCATGAGATAGTGTAATTAACCAGAAGTTACCCGTTACACTAATCTTTCATAACACCAATTCACAACTATTGTGTAGTGATTGGTTATGAACATTTCACTTTAAAAATTTTTAAAAAATTATAAAATTAAATATCATGTTTGCACTTAAACTCAAAATTTCTAAAAATTGGAATTTGGTTTTGCAAATCTTACCCCATACACTTCGCAGTATAGGGAGCACATAGTAAAATTCTAGGAAATAATATTACTCTTAACCCCTTCATCTAGATTGCTCGCAAGAGGAAAAAGCCAATATAGCTTTCTTAGATTTTTAGGTGTTGAATGGAAAATGGCCAAAATAAATTAGTAATGAAATTAATATTTCTTCTTTGAGACTAAGTACTACTCACATGAAAATTATGAATTCATCTTGAGGGTCAAAACTTGGTTTGCACCAAAAATGACAAATGAACTTTTTGAGATGAATGTTATTAAGTACTGCGAAGCTTAAGAACTTTTTGCATCAACCAAAAATAATCAATTGTATCTTAACAACAAAATTCCAGTCAAGTAGTTGGATTTACCCCTTTTCTTGACAAGAATTTTCACATACGTGAATCCAGCTTTTGCAAGTTGTATCCACTGTGGAACACAGATATTCTAAAAGATGTGAGAAGGTGAACACTGCTTCAAGCACTTCAATAGCCAAATATGACAAAACCTCTGGTAACCTTGGCACGAGGACAACGATGAGACAGCAGGGAAGTCAGGAGACACCACGAGTTATGAACGAGCTAAAATAAGCGGTTGATATCTTGATAAATCTCAATACGAAGGAGAACAAAATTAGAGTGGAAAGTGCTTGATGTAATCATGTGTGCCAACCACGTTTTCGTGCCTGTAGAAAAAATAGTCATGGTGGATATGGAGTATAGTTGTGGCAGCCCAAGCTTCGAGTCTAGCCTGGGTATAAGAATGTGCTACGTAGTGGACACTGTTGGACATTGATAGCACGCGGTGAAGACGCCGAAGGTCCGAATCTGCCTGATGAATGTGGTCACACTCGCCCAGCCTCCGAAGCCCATGCCCACCGCCACCGTCCATGCAATCACCACGATGTTCACCACGTACACGGCCGTCCATGTGGGCAGGAAGAATGGCGGCTTCTCTACTGACGGCTGCCATACCATACCATTCCAATCCATGCATGCATTGTCAGCTAGAGCTCTTGTGACAGTTTATGACCAGCCATGGCGACCGTTTTTCTAGTGATCATTCTAGTCGGTGTTTGAATCGACTAACGAAGATGGTGCGAGGGTGGGAATTTACCGCTCGCAGCGAGGGCTTGCAGAAGTACACCATGTGCGCGAGGCAGGGAATTATGTACACAGTGACGGTGACGAGCAAGCAACCGACGACGGAGTTTATGGAGCCGAAGAACGGGAACGCGATAGCCAGGAACCAGATGGGTAGCAGGATGGGCACTCGGCACGACGCTCGCAGCAGCATGTTGTTCACTTGGTGCACTCCCAGGATCTTCTCCCACACGAAATACAACGGCGTCACCGCGAACCCCACCGTCACAAACTGATCCCCACAAACCACCACAGTCAGCCATGTACGATCAGTGATGCTAACAGTATAATCGTTTCCCCGGTGGAATAATGTACCTGGTGGATGAGCATGAGGATCACGGCCACATCGCGAGCAGGAGACTTCGGCAGCAACTGCAGCGCATTGGCATTCTCTAGGAGAGCATCTCCGAAGGCCCAGTAGACCGCCATGGACGAGGGGATGGTCAACGTGAAGATGTAGAGTGTGGCGAACAAGTAGACGTACTTGAACTTCACGGGTCTGTGCATCGCGTGCATGATTTCCCTGCAACTCAATCCGTTCTCGATCAGATCTTGAAGCATGTGCGATTCAAGTGGCAGGTGAGTTGTTTGTTACATACACGGTGACGGCATGGCTGCCGAAGGTGTAGAGAATGTTGGTGGCGCCGGTGAAGTAGAGCACCAACGAGTTCGGCCCATTGTGAGTTGCTCCTGGCGCCTATCACCGACAGGAGTACCACAGAATCAGAACCTGGCCAAACAGAAGCAATCAGGATCCAAGGTTGTTGATCAAGAGGACACAACAGAATGATGTTGCTTGATTGATTGATTACCTGACCGTATGCAAGGGCAGCTACTGTCATATACCACGATGTGTAGGTGATCGCCACCACGCCGAAACACGAATACAGTCGGTAGTTACGGAACGACGGAATGAAGATCGTCACCAAACAACACGCACCAAATACGTATGTCCACTCTCGCTTATCTAGGTCATCGTTGAGCAAAAATATGTTGCTGCACACCAGAAATGCATGCTCAGTCACAACTTTCAGGGCATTGTCTGTCTAGTCCGATTCCCTGCTACTTGTCTCTTAGAATCGATTAAAGCAAGATTGTGTAAGCATCATTCACCTTCCACAAGCAATAAGTTGTGTGATGGCCGCGAACAGTAGATATACGCAATTGAACGCGAGGCCGATGTATTTCCATTTCCGGCCCAGTAAGCCATCCAGCACCTCAAACCACTGACAGCCAATTTCCCATCAATTTCGCGAAATGGTACGCACAACATCTTAGGGCAGATGAGAGATGGTGGATTCTCGAACCTGTATGACATGGGTTTTGAAAGTATGGCCCTCACGCTCCATGCGGGTCCGGTACTCCATGTACAGCCATGTGATCATGTAGCATGACCAACAGCCGACGATGCCGTAGATGATTTGCAGAGCCACTCCGGACGCGTACCCCAGCTGGGCGAACGACGTCGGTAACGTCAACAGCACTTGCGCTATCTGCAATGTTCAAATCCCTCCTCTCAATCGATGATCCTTCACACCTGGAACCCTAATTTGTTCGCAGCAATGGCGATCGAAAGTGACAGATTGCAAACCTGACTGGAGGCAGCGCTGAACCAGGCGTCGTAGACTGAGCGCCCCTGAAACAGAAACATGTTGACGCGCCCTGTCACGGACGCATCAGGGACGTTGGATGCAGCACACTCAATTCGCTCGTTCTGCTCTTCGATCTCCCCATAGAATCCCGACAGTCTCTCCTCGCTTGCCATCACACCTACGGTAGCGACAGAAGATCCCATCTCTAGCTATCTCGAATCTGCCCATTCATCTCCCAACCCTCCAGGTGAAAACGAACTAGCTGGTCGATACATCCCGTAGCCCCGGAATCAAACCTCCGGACGAAAACTGAACTTCCAATCGAAACCATCACCTCAGGAACACACTCGCACCAACGGAGATGCCACATTCTTCCCCGCTCACTATCAGCAGTCCGTCACTAGAAGCTGCCTGCAACAACATCATCGCAAATTCCGTAACAAATTCTAGAGCTCGTTCAGATCCGACACCGCCAGGGTCCACAGCAATCCGGGCGAGATCAAGCAGTGACCAGTGCGGCGATATTGCAAAGGTGGAGTGTAAGTTAGGGTCGTAGCGCGTGCCGTTGCAGTTTTTGGAAGTTGTTGAGAGTTCCTGACATGATGTGTGAGAAGCCATGCATCCTCGGTGTCGATGCTGTGAATTGGGTGAAAGTCTGCCTGTAGCTCCAAATGTAGCAGCAGTTAATAGGATGCTCCAATTCTGGCTTGGCAACAAACAAATGCGGGTGGTAACTGGGTCCCAAGCGGGCCGGACGTAACGTGCTTTTCTTATCTTCTTTTGGCTGCTGCCATTAATCTGCCAATCTGTACAGTCCGGTGTGCGAATCTAGCTCTAGAGACTAGAGTGCAGCTTGGACTCGGAGCCAGTGGTTGGAAAACGAGTGGATTCAAAGTACAAAGCGTCGTTTCGGAGCGAATTGTCGACATATTCGTCATCCCTGATTTTGTACTCATACCAATGTTCTTTCATGGAAATTTCCTTCTGATGATCTTCCATAAAGAATTTTGCAATCTTTGTGTAATGGCTTTGAGCATTAGTCAAAAAGTGAAGTACTTCCTGAAAGCTCTCAACTTTTACATCAAGATGTCTCATTCCCACCAAGCTTGGGTGGAATGAGTCACCGAGATTTGTGGTTGATACCACACTCCTACACAGGATTGTGGGCTCTAGTGAAGAAGAAGAAGAGAAACTCCAACCTATTTAGAGGTCGGCGTGAATAGAGTGCTCGTTTGATTCTGAGCACTTCAGGGTGATTATAGAGAATATTTTCAAATATCAAATGATTAATATCTCAACACAATTATAAGTAATTATGAATGACAGTGATTTTACTAATTATATATTTCATTGAACTTACGCTACCTTCCTCCCACTAACATAGTCGTCCGTTAGGCCCCACTGACTAGTTGCAAGAAATTAAGAATAAAATTGCATGCAATATACCGCATAGAGGAGCACTAATTAGATTGCCCTTATTAGCTTTTGACTTCATTATTCATGTGGAGGGGTGCACAATTATATATCCTCAAACCGTTTGATGATATACACTTGTACCTATCTAGGTTATATTTTGATTTTACTAAGCTCAAAAGTAATACCAACAAAACAATGTTAAGTGTAAAATCTAAATCCATATGTAGGGTCAATGATTTACCATGTTATACCTATAACTAGAGCTGTAAACATACTAAAGTACAACGTTTCCCATATGCATCAAACAACTCATAATTGGATTTTCCATTAATCTCAATTACATGTACCTCTTCTTGTATAGAAACTTGTGCCTAATTCTGCTATCACTTAGTTAGAAATCAAACCCTACAAATAAAGAATAATCTCATCAAATATGGAACCATGAAGTACACAAGATTTCAATAAAAAGATCAACTTTAATTTCATTATGGAAACTCAACCACTCATTGACAACCACCACAATCACCCACAGACAATTAGGCACATTGACACAGTCAAGCAAATATGTGCAAAAAATTCAAAATTTGCTTACCAATATTTGAAAACAAAATTAATAGCTAAATGAAGCTAGATTGTGGATTAGTAAATTTGTCAAGCAAATATGTACAAAAAATTCAAAATCTGGTTACCAATATTTGAAAAAAAAATTAATAGCTAAATGAAGCTAGCTTGTGGATTAGTAAATGTGTCAAGCAAATGTACAAAAAATTCAAAATCTGCTTACCAATATTTGAAAACAAAATTAATAGCTAAATGAAGCTAGCTTGTGGATTAGTAAATGTGTGAACGACACGTAAAATTGGTTTGACAAAAATGTGTCCTACTTAGCATAGCTTTGTTACTTGAATTAGATCTCATAAATAAGAATGAGGATTGATTCACAACAATATGGAAGCAAAATCTTCGAGTAGGTTATTAAAATAGATTCATAGAATACATCAATTATAGGAAAAGGAGAAGAGAGAAGCAGAAATAGAATAAAGGAAAAAAAAGAAAAAGAAAAAGTCAAAGGAGAAACGGGAAGCGGAAGCACGTGAAGGAAGGGGGAACGCGGACGAACGTGGCCGCACATATTTAGACGATTGAGATATGAATGATGGGAACATGACTAGAACATGATTGACGTGGCCGCATAGATTTGCACAGAACGTTGAACCCCTCTCTGGGCTACCCTTCTTGAAACAAGTTGAAAGCATTACCATTTCACTCTATTAACCTCTCAACGTCCCAACCTATTTTTAAGCCAAAAAAAACACACTTTTAAAAAAAGTCTCATAGATAAAAATGAATGTAAGTTCTTAAAACCTCAACCTTACAATGTCATATTGTACGTCGTGTGAACCAAAATATGAGTTAAGATGCCTCACTTGTTTGCAAGATCATAACGTATTAGTACCAAAACTAAATTGCATAATTTCATCAATTCTACTTTAGGATGAAAATTCTACCAACAAATTAATCGCAATCCAAAAATTACCAACTAAGAAGTTGTTTATCTTCATCTCAATAACATCATTGTACAAAATAAAATAAAATCCAAGAAAAATTATATTATTTGCTTATATAATAGCCTTGCAATGGTGAAAATGGTCAAAGATTTTACAGAGGAAATATAGTCCAAAACTAGACCCTTTGCACTAATTGAAATTCATGCCTTAAATTGGATACATTTTTTATCTTTTCGAGCTTTCCATGAGTAAAGTTAGACTCTAATTGGAATCCATTCCCAAAAATAAAGTTGAAATCTAACAATGGATGAAGGAGATATAGCTCCTTCAAAATCATCCATTTTTTCACTTCCCTTATGGTAAAAACATCATTACGAATCTAATACCAAATGTATTTAGATCACAAGTAATCTTCCAACTAGAAAGTTCTTAAATTTCATCATAAGATCAAGAAATTGTAAAAAGAACTTAATCAAAAATATATTTGATTTCACATAATTGGCTTGTCATGGTAAAACATGCCATATGTTTGAAATTCCAAAATCGAAGCTGCCATCACTAAAATGCATGCCATTAATTCATATTGTAATGTACGGGTCTGCAATTTTTACCACACAAACTAGACTTGATTTGGGACCCAACCCATGTGATTATGTTGAAAAGAAAGTCCAAATGAAGAAGTTATGGCTCTTCAAAGTTTTGTGTCCTTCATCCAAAAATGTAGAAAACCATAGAAGACATTTAGGGGTTAAATTAATCTAATTACTCGGTGGAAAATGTTGACCTTCCCTAGTAACAATTATAACGGGTATTTAACTATTTATGGACAATTTGGAAGTCCAGAAATCAATCGGCTTCCGTCCGACACACCTCAAAGGCGCAAACAAGGCAAGGCAAAAAAACAGAATGATTGAATATATTAGCAATTCGCAGAAATTAAAGATGAATACACTATTAGAGTAGGAAACAAATCCATTTCATTAAAAGAATAAACGAATATTCCAAACGAAGCTCGACCCACTAGCATGTGGTATCGGCGCGCAACCGACTGCACTAACTTCGCATCAATAAATATTACAACACCGTATACAAAATACAGCAACACCAGGTATTGAAGCAGAACATAGATATAGCATAGGTGAACTGCAGTGGTGTCGGCTCGCAGCCGATAAGCAGCAACACGACTCCATCATCAGCTTCCTCCATTCTGGCGCTCCATGTTCAACAATCCATGATACAATTCCTTGGCAAATCTCAATTTGAAGACCGAATGCGAGAAGTCGACGAGTGCGAGTGGTGACCGGCTCATCGCAAGTTCTGCTGCACCAGCTCATCGCTTGAAGTGCCGGCTCGCAGTCGATAGGCTTGCAGAATAAGTAAAACCTAGGAACACTGCAATCTGAGAGGAACACCGTACTTGAGGGAATGAGCAACTTCATAATGAAGTTCACCCGGTCTATTAGAAAGATTCATATATTCACTAACAGATTCGAACTGGTATAAGGGGTAGATAAACGGAAGGATATCTGTAGCTACATTCGGAATAGTAGTACTTGAAGACGTTAAATCACCTCGAAAAGGATAGGGCATGTAGCACGCAGCATCCGGCGCCAACCTTAACGCCAGTGGAGAAACATCAACGAGGAGAAGCTGGTCGGGCCTGCACACCTCACGAGAACGCCGCTTGCAATAGAGAGTCTTCAGGAGCTTGTAACACCACGGAAAATTCATAGGACGATCACAATATTCTCTACCAAAAACAAATGATAGCCTGTCCATGACGCCAGAAGGTAGAATATAAGATAGGAGAGTCGTCAAGTCACGGATCGGCATCGTACACCAGAGACCAACATGGAAGCGCTCCAACAACATGGCAAATAATTTCGTTAGACCTGGCCGCTTGATAACATTACGGTGAGCATTCCAACGATCCGTCAGAATATTGGGGTTGATATAGCAAAGCAATCCAGATCGCATAGAATGATACACTTCTTGGAGGAAGAAGTACCGGCAATGTCATAATCGAAACGGCAATCCCCCAAGCAGATTCGCCTAAAAAAAAGTCGGATCGAAGGATAGAAATGGCATTCACAATAGAATAGAATGAGGCGGGCGTATCGGCGGCGAAATGACAAGAAGACAAAAACAATATAAACATTGAGGTGTCGGATGGCAGCTGACACGAGAAGAAAACAAACTAGACTGTCCATGAGTAGAAACATCACCGAAACAATGACCAGGAGAAGCCATGGATCCTTAAGCTAAAAAGAATAAATCAGCAAACACCAAATATAAGAACCAACACCAAGAAAGGGAATATGATAGAAAACTCTATATGTTGAGATAAAGAAATTCTTCGCATATTAAACAACCTCATAATATACAGTCAAGAAAAAGTCTGGAGTAGATCCCTAGAAAATGTACAGAACTAGAAGAAAATCTAAGTGATCTATAAACTCTAGTTCCCTAGATCATGATATCAAAATCTATACACCCACGCTAAGGACCTGTATTAAGATGGTATTCTATGTAGGCTAACAAGAGGTGTATCGGTCGGCAGCCGACAACTAGAGCCTCTTGAACTTGCTCCAACATCTTGAACACCTCGAAGGCAAAAAAAGAGGAGGAGGAGTAATCAATTTATGATTACTCCCTCCTTCCAAAATCAATCTTCTTGTACTTCTCGTACAGCGGATGAGTCGGGAACATACGGTGTTGCCCTAACCTTGGGTGCTCCTGAAAAAACTGATGAATAGTTTTTCCGGAGGAATAGAGTTCGTACAATAGAGGCTGCAAAATCCTCTGAAAGTAAGGCTTCCCACTCAAATTCATCTCCGAGGTCAAAGTGCAGGTGGAGGGGTGGAACGCATTATACGGATTGTTCAGAACGTTCTTGTAGGGGGAGTCGTCAATGAGAAGCATGTTATCGGGATTGGCACCACGACGAACCAACTCAGGACTCATTTCAAGGAGATGAGTAATTGACTTTAGAAAGTAGGGCCGGTCAGGATTATAAGTGTCCCGGTAGCAACTCCGGAAACAATATCTCTGATCAAACACCAAGATGTCCTTAGGGAGATTGGGACAAATTTTCTGAATAAAATCAATCCTCGGAGTAAGGTTCTTCTCGTATACCGAGGACCAGAATCAAATTTCAAACTTTGCATTCAAGCAGAAGGTTATCAACTCTGCAAGGCCGGGTCTTGCCCTTGCCTCCTGCTTCAACCAAGGGGGACGATCCCCACCGGGAACGACCCTACGAGGAACGAAGTGAATGAGAGTGCCATTCACGTCGAAGAGAATGAAATATTTAAGCGGGGCTACCTGCCCTCGAGGTGAGAGATGAGTCGCAATGGAGGTGCCCGGCTGCGATCCATGAAAAGCGGAGTCCACGATCTCCTCGTTCGCAGACTCACCTACCTCTGCATGAGATTAGAGCATTTGTACAATAAGCAAAAGAGAAGCAAGGTGTATGCAAAAGAGTGAGGTAAGAGCGAGGCTAAAGGAGTGTGGCTAAAGACTACAGGGATGAGAGTGTATCAGCTGGCAGCCGACAAGGGAACATCTGTCGGCTGGCAGCCGACAGATGACCAACCCAACAAATCACACAATGTGAATGAGACGAATCACAGAAAGTGAGAATGGTGGGAGTAAAAACACATAAGATCCAACTCCATGATGAAAGGGAGAGGAATAGTGCAAAAAATTGACATAACGACTTGTCGGCTGGGAGCCGATAAGCTGAGAGAACACGGTTGAGAGATATCGACAGAGGAGACAAGGGATGAAGGCAAAAACGTGAAACGATAATAGGGAGTCGGCTGGCAGCCGATACAGTAGTACAAGGGAACGAACTCGCCGAGCACGTTGCAACCAGGAAACTCATATAGCAGAACCATTCTAGAACCCAAAATGCTGATGCAATGGTGAAAAGAGACTATATACAAGAAGCGTCGTCGTCTAGGACAAACCTTCAGGTAATTGTTGTTGCTGCGGGGAATTATGTTCCGACGCTGCTGGAGACAAAGCCTCGTTCGGGGCATCAATAGCGTATACGTTGTCGTCCACGAGGGTCGCCTCATTTGGAGCGTTGATATCATATACGTCGTCCTCCTCGTAGAGAGCCTCCTCGTCTGTGGCGTTAATGTCGTAGGCATCTTCTTCCAAAGGAGCCGCCGAATCAACTGCGTCCTCCCTATGAGTATAAAACGCCTCCACTAACGATTGAGCCCTCTGAAGTTCCCTAGAGGAAGAAGCCGGAGTTGTCGGCTGTCGGCCGATAGGGGCAGGAACAGACTGGGAAGGCCTGTGAGGGCGACGAGACGGTGGCACCTGCTCAAGAACAATCACCTCGTCCTCCGGGGCATGTTGCAAATCAAGCTGCAACGTGGTCGCAACACAAGAAGGCAGATCTGCTCTAGTATCAGGAGGCGGTGCTGACACGGTGACAATGTGTCGGCCGGCAGCCGATACAGGCGGAGGGATGAGTGTGGCAGTCGATTCAGGGGGAGCCGTCGGCGTGGTTGCAGGTGTGAGAGACATTGGAGTAAGATCTATCTCTTCCACCACTTCCTGAATCCTAACACCAGAGGCGGGACGACGTCCAGGGTTGACAGGCTCGCGAGACGAGACTGAGGGACCAGCGTCGGTCTTCATATCCTCGGAAGACGACGGTGGAAGCTCGACCCTATCGAGGTTGAGTCCCTTCGCACGTTGGACTGCCAACTTGACATGGTCCTGACTTCTGACAAACTCGATCACGGACCTCCCATTTCTCTGCAAGACCATGAACAAGAGTAAGAGAATGTCGACTGGCAGCCGAGACCCAAGGGAACCAAAAAAGTACTGGAAAACGAATAAGGTAAAATAAACCAATATCAGAAGGTGTCGGCCGGCAGCCGATACAAAGCAAAGGAGAGGATGCCTTACCAATCCAAGCTCGGTGACGTTTCCGCCACCCCAAACGTTGATGACGGTGACCTTTTTCACGGTGAGAGTTGGCTTTAGGAACTTCTTGAGCGTCTCATGGTCGACACCGCAGAATCCCCCATTCCAGTCGACAGCACCTTCAGGAGATGCCTGGAACCAATCGACTGGCTTCACGATTCCTGTATACTTCCTGAATGTCGTCCACCGATCAACATCCCGCGTACCTTTGGGTACGTCATGCTGAGCGTAACAAGCGGCAAAGATTCCGTCATTGTCTTCTTGAACCCCCCCCCAAAGACACGACTTGTAATACACCGTCTGAACATACCATTCAGTATCTTCGGTTGTCCAGAGAGCAGAAAGAAGATCCCGTTGCTTCGCGCTCGTTATGAACAACATCGGGATTGGGTAAAGCGGCCGAGTCGGAGTGACGTCGTCATCGTCCATCGTGAGGTCGTCATCCGTGAGTGGGACCTTCGACCGCTCCGCGAGCGCACAAAGATCCGCTCTACTAATTGGAACCGAGACTCCGCCAACACTGTACCCGAAGTAGACGATAAGAAGTGGGTCCTTTTCTATGCCGGTATGGCCAACAGCTGCGTCGATCTCCTGCAAGACATCAGCAACTGTGTCCGCGAATTTGCACTCGAAATACGCCTTCTCGGCATCGACCTCCTCCGTCGTGACCTGGACCGGAGAATACGTCTGCAGGATAGTGCTGAATATGGGCGGCGCAACCCCGTTCTTCGATTTGTCAGTCGTCTGATTCATTGCGCTCGCGCGGCCATTTAGCCACTCATTCCCGTCCGTGTATTTCCGCAGGTCGGTCCATATGTTGCGCACGACACTCGCGGTGAAATGGTGCTCTTTCGCCAACTTGTCCCACTCAGCATCTGGGTAAGGCGACCAGTTCGCATCCTTGCAAGGAAGCGGATACCTCTTCAGCTGATACATGAGCTCATTCATGATGACCCGGTCGAGCTTCTTGTCGCGGCACCAGTCAGGCAGTGTGAGTCTGTCCTTTGTCCTGCTGTTAGCCTTGATGCAGACGCGATTCGCAATGACCTCCGCTGCAAGCTCTTCGAGATCGCAGTCACGGAGACCCAGTCTTCGTAATGTTCAAGATTGGAGACCGCTTGATCAGTCCCGACTCCTTGCCGTCGTCCCCAATTAGCTCACCTGCTTCCCAGACATTGAAGACCTCGATCCACGTATTCCAGGCCTTGTCACCGACGAATACCAAGGGGAGCTTGGAAGACACCTTCTCGTTCACGAAGTGCGCCATAACTTGCGCCTTTGCAGCCTGAAGATCAACGACACAAATTTAAATGAATGAACGCAAGCAGAAGAATTGTCGGCTGGCATCCGATAGGTGGAGATGGATGCAATGTGTCGGCTGCCGGCCGATAGGAATGGCAGAGGGTAACGTTACCTCGAAGGCTGGTGACGGCTTCCCGCCTCCCTTATGTGGCTCAGGGCACCCGAGTCGCTTCCATGCTGCCCTCCCGAGCTCCGCGCATGAACGAAAGGACTCCTTGGCGACCTTCTCTGCGATATTCAGGTTCAGGGCGTTTGATACCCTCACAAGATCGATGGGGTCCCTCGAGAACACTGGGATGATCTCGAATTCGAGAAGCTCCTTCTTGGCATCCAAGCCTTCGGGATACTCGTCCGCCAACTCACGGTAGGCTGTCACTGTATGCTGACCACCGATGATATACCAGTGGACAGTAGGATGCTGCCACCACGGAATTTTCGGGGCGATGTCGGGGTCTGTGTCGTTTAGCTTCCACATATCCAACTCTCCTGGCATCGAATCCATGACAGCCATCATCCCGGTATCGGAATCAAGTGGTTCCCGTTTTAGCGGAATTCCATGGATCTCAGGCTTCTTCCGGATCGCCCCGTAGCCCCTGTAGATGGCCTTCACCTGCAAAGAACAAAACAAATGAACAATCATGAATCAGAGATTCACAGAGGATGTATCGGCTGCCAGCCGATACATAGAGCAGTACTTCATAAGAGAAGGTGAGAAAAACAAAATACCTGGCCCAGACGTTCTTTCGCGATGCGTCTGTACTTGAGCTCGTCCGGAGCGATGTGCAGCTTCTCGCTAGGAATAACCCCCGGCAGCCTCCGCTTCTTGTAGGGAAACAGGTAACCAAGACCAGTCTCCAATGCCTTGTAAATTGCGTCGATCCCGACGTCCTTCATCTTGGATGTCATTTGGTTGCCCTTAGTCAGGGCCTCGTTTAGGGAATACTCGATGGCATTCTTAGACGACTTCGCCCGTCTCTTGGGCTTGCTGGGATCTTGTGACCCCTGGACGTTTTCATCGTCGTCATCGCCAAGATCAACCATCTCTGCTGCAGGTCGCTTCTTCTTCGAAGGAGTTGGCTTCCTCTTCGACGACGATGGAGCCGCAGCCGCTGCTGCATCGATGGCGTTGTTAATTGCCAACCTAGCGTAATCTATAGCGGACCACGCGTCCATGAACTCCTCGATGGTCGCAGGCGCAGCTCCGTTGAAGATCATGCCCTGCTGAACCGCCGGCTCTCCGCAAACCGCCTTAGTGCATGTTGCCCACGGCAGTGATACGGCGATGTAGTCGGTCGGGGCAGAGGGATCCCTAAGGGCCGGTAGGCTTATAAGAATGTCGACGTGCTCCACATTCTCCAAAATTTCTAGCACATCACCAAACCCAGGGATCATATTACCTTTGTAGAGGTACGAACAAGCAATCTCAATTATTTGGCAGGAAGGACTCTCCAAAGATAGTCCCCATTCTTTGAATGGTTGGATTAGCCGTTTCATACCGCAGCGGGACGATGTCTCCATGCTTGACATCCGTGTGTGCAAGCTCAACACCAAGCAGTCTAGCTAGGACTGGTGGTTTTCTGCAAGATAAAGTCATGTGAGAGTATATTAGTAAACGCCAGTAAACGTACATTAGTGTATATTAGTAAATGCATATCTTATCGGCTGCCAGCCGATAACAACCATGGTATCGGCTGCCAGCCGATAGCGACGATGCACAATTAATCAGTGCTGACATGCATTAGTTACGGTGATAGTCTAATGACCTATAGCAAATAGCATGCTATCGGCTGCCAGCCGACAGAATAGAAGCTATCGGCTGCCAGCCGATACACAAGGCAATGTAACGCGCTAAAGCATAGGAGCTATTAACAGCCAGCGAGTACACTAAGCATTACAAGAGAACAGGCTTCAGCATAAGGGCTATCGGTTGCCAGCCAACACACTAAGCAGTGTAATGTAAGTAGATACAACACTGGTTGTCGTTCGCGACCCGATAGCTTGTGAGCTATCACCGCCACCGACGACTCACAAGCTATCGGGCAACCGACAACTCACAATCTATAGGTTGGCGTACCGACAATTTTCACAAGCTATCTATCCGGGCAAACTGACACACAAGGTACAAGAAGATGACGAAAAGATGCAAATGAAACGACGCCAATTGAAACGGCGCATACTGAAACGTCACAAAAGAGCTAAATCGGCTTACCTCTTCGACGACGCCATCGGAGGTGTATCGGCTGGCGAGTGCTCGATGTCGGCTGGTGCGTAAATTGCCTCCGCTCCCGTCAAAGTTTGTCGGCCGGGTGCGTAAGGAATGTCATTCTTGCCGCTCTCTCGCTCATGCAAGGTCGCCGGGTGGAGCGTAAGAAATGTCGGCATTGCTAGAAACCCTAAACCCTAAAACTAAAAACTATCACCGCCCGAGAGAAACAGCTAAGGCAAGAAAGCGAGAGAAGAAAAGGTGAGAGCGTGAAAGCGAGAGAGGAGAAAAGACTGACAAAGAAAGGAGAGATAAGAGAGCAAGTAGCGATGGAGAGGAGAGAGCTAGTAGCAAATGAGAGGAGAGAAATGAAAATGAGAGAAGAGAGGAGAGAGCGAAAGTGTGAGGGAGAGAGCAAAAGTGAGTGAGAGAGCGCAAAAAAAAGTGAGAGACGAGAGGAGAGCAAATTACAAATGAGAGCAAATGAGGGAGGGTGAAAGGTTTACCCCCTCCGGAATTTTCGCAATGATGGCTATCGGCTGCCCGCCGATTTGCGCCTTGCCCGCTTTTCAATCGGCTTGCCCGCTTTCGCAACCGCTTGCCCGCCCGCCAAAATTTTCTGAAGCTCGAGCCGCCAAAACGTCATTTCAAATCTTTTCATCCATTTCATCATTGCTTTTCATCCTACCTAGCAATTAGCCCTCCGAAAATTCAAAATCATTTGAAATTTGAGTTTGAAATCTTCTTGATTTGAGCGCCATCCACGCTCTGGCGTTTCAGATGGCTATCCTTTTTTCCAATCATTTTCGACATTCCATTTCATTTCTCGCGTGTTTCCTGGCGCTCTGAGCGATTTGCTTTGCTGTTTTTGTAGTTTTCCCTGGCCAGAAATAGTCAAGAATTGCGTCATTGTGTTCCCCGTGTTAGTGCGCTTCTTTCTATATATAGAGCGGTAGATAGCAGCCTTTTATTACTTCAATTAGCACGATTTAATAGCTAGAGGCTCAATACCCTGATATTAGACGCCATCCGACATAGTGAATGACACCAGCCGATACGATTCCTTAGGAATCAGTCGGATCTCTTTATATCGGCCGCCCCGCCGTCTGTAACTATCACGTGTCCCTCATTGTCTTGTCTCCCGGGTTTTGCAGAACAAGGTATCGGCCGGCAGCCGATACCTCAGGTGGTTGTGTCTATTGCACCTGTCTCATTATTTCCTACATCTCTTCAACCTTTTAGATTCGCAGTTGTGTCGGCCGGCAGCCGATAGATCAATGAAGAGATCATGCTCCATGATGCTGGAAACCGAACCGATTAACAGCTTTCTCAAGAACGGCGGTTCCGGGAGATGGCGTATAGAACAGGGCACAGTTGTCGCTCTATCATTCGCAAAATTTTACTATCTTTGGCATCGCTTCTATCAACCGAATTATCTTGCGAAAGCCATTTCTTTTAGACGTCCACGTTCTTGACGTCGCTCCAAATATTGAGATGATCATTCCGTTTCTCACTCCTAGCATAAAGTTTCTTAGTCAGTGTCATGGTAACAACATTACATGGGAGGTGAATGACGTGAGACCCTTCACTGATAACCTCGATGAATCATCCGAGCCTATCGGCTGCCAGCCGACACCGAGGCCATTAGATGAGAAGCCCATAAATCAGTTTCTCACTCTCTCTGTTAACATGGAGGTTGCTCTATTGCATGTTGATGGGACCGATCATCACTGTGTCGGAGTGGGCGTCATCGTTGAGTGCTTGCCTAAGGGCACCTGGGAGGGTTTTCGCGTCCCCCATAGCTTCTTTGCAGTTGTCAAGCTCACTACGGTGTATAAGGACTTTGTTGGTCTGGTAGCGTACTGTGAGAATCCTTCTCTCACTCTGTTTGGTGAGTGCCTTGGGTACGAAATCCTTTGGAGCGGTTACAAACTTCGTCCCCTCGACGCTACGCTGCTGAATGGCAACTCTATCGGCCGGCAGCCGATACACCCCACTCTGAGGAGTGTCAAGGTTGAACCCCCCAGCGATGACGGTGGCAAGGACTCACCCTCTACTGACTGCTGTGGTAGTTCAGGTTACCCGCATCATTCAACTGGTCTTTCTCATTTTGAGGGCAGCGACGACTGTGGGTCCGGGACAAATCCGCCAACTCGGGTCGATGTCCTCTCCTCTCAAGGAAATGAATCTGCTAATGATCTTCATGCTACGCCGTTTGACAACGGTATCTTCTCGCAGCCCTCTTCGGATAATTCTGGCGGCAATAGCGCAATCAACTTTCGCCCCTCTATCTCACACGAAACTGAAGAATTGCCATCGGAAGCTCAAGCAGTCCTGGATCGGCCCGACTGGAGGAACAATTGTTGCGACCTACTTAACGAGGATCTTACCTTTTTTGGGCAGGCGATCATTCAAGTATGTCTTCCGGATGAAGCCTGCGATGAGGACCTTCTTGGCAATACAGATGTTGGAGTAATGTTCATTTCAGAGCACGATACCCTACAGCTCACGACCATGAGATGGCCTCTTTCGCGGACTCGACTTGAAGGCGGTCAACTCCTGTCAGTCATGCTATGCTCTGAGGCCGCTCAGAATTCTACCTTCGAACATCCGGGACTTCAGGGCGTCCCTCGGAATCCCCACATGTCCGTTCGTCGTAGACTCTTGTCAAAGGAGCAGCCCGCTAGGTCTAGGCTTAAATCGAAGACCTCGGATGATGAAATTCGCAAGGTTAGTTCTCAGCTGTGCTGCAAGAGTAGGTGCTGTCAGACGTTTCCATGGGAGTCTACTCAAATCCTTCGTCGTAAGTACTATGCTCGCTCTTTTGAAATTAGAAGAGAGACAACGTATGCCGTTCAAAGTCAACTTCATGTACATGAACCGGGAGGCAGGAAATTCATCACGCTTGAGAATGTTGAGGTCTGCGAGAACGCTTGGTATATCATTCACGCTGTCTCTAGATCAGCTTACCACGTCTACAAAGCTGCAGCAATGGGTGGATCAGTGAGCGGATCGCATGGCAATTCTGGAGCTGTCCGTCCACGTCCGCATACGATTCAGGCCAGAGCAACCCTGCAGAAGATTATTGACGAGAATGCGGACCAGATGCCTAACGAGTTCAGGCTTGTTGGAAATAAGCGAGTTGACAATCTGAAGGTTGTTCCATCTGCTCTCAATTGGGACACCATGCGCGAGCAAGTGAATCAAGTAAAACCATTGTTATTTCCTCTTCGTCCTCGATGCCGGGTACCGACCGATACACTAGGTTGCTATGTTTCGGATGTTTCTAATTAGACCATTCTTCTTTTTCTTCTGCTGTCAATTCCGTCGTGGCTTATCTAGTCGTCGCTGTGCTACTTGTCGGCTGGCAGCCGATACTCCGTTAGCGATTAGTTCGTGCTTATGTCAGTGCAGTTCTGTCGGCTGCCGGCCGATAGGAGGTGTCAACCAGGATGTTAACATCCTTCCTTATCTCCTCCTTCCAGGTGAACATCAAATGCCACCATAAGCCGGTCTCTCAGTCCACCATCAGTCAGCTTCGAAAGAACCACTTCAAGAACGTCGAGCTTAAAGTTGTTGGGAGCAGCTTGTCTAAGTGTACTGAGTGTGACTTCCTTGTGGAGTGCATATCCAAGTACCCAAGGGGCTGTGATGAATGGCAGGCATTAGTCGATGACCGGAATCGCCATCTCAACTACCAGCGTGCCTGCCGCCATATATATGGTGGCTGGAATTCCTAGTCCTGCGAGAACCCCTCTGAGTTTCTATGTATAATCCATGACAAGATGGATACCACGAAGACGGCCATTCCCAGAATGCAGAGGATTACGAAAGCCACTGTTGGCCTTGGACAAATTCGGTTTACATTGCGGCATGTTGACACACGGCCACGGTGATGGTGCGTACACACACTACTCCACTGCGCTCTGGCCGGGGGATTCCAACTTCACAATCTCTTCCTTGTGTCGTGTACTGCGAGCGCTTGAGAAGCCATCCGTACGTGAATCTTGGGAGCTCTTTCCCACACCTCCACAAAACAGCTTCTTCCAAGCTTTGCTACATGGAAAGTCTAGGTGTTTCGCTACTATCCCACCCGCCACCGGGTCTCAGTTCGGTCCTTCAGAACCTGGACGTCCGCTTGTTCCGCTTCCGCATAAGCTATTCTTGCAGCTTGATAATTCCGCCAAGGACAACAAGAACAGATTTGTGATGGCCTTCTGCTCTTTGCTGACCGCTCGGCGTACATTCAAGGAGGTCACTGTTGGGTTCCTGATTGTTGGCCACACTCACGAGGATATTGATGTCCATTTCAGTTACCTTTCCAAGCTCATCAAGCGAAAGAACACATACGTTCTAGGCGATCTCATGAAGGCTTTCATGGACTCGCAGAAGACAGTTGCCTTCATCCCTGAATTCGTTCAAGAGGTCGCGGATTTCAAATCCTACGTCAAGGACTTTCATCACGACGGTGTCAACAAAATTGTTGGACTTAATGATATGCATCTTTTCAAGTTCTGGGTCGAAGAGGACGGTGACGATCGTGGCTGGCCTGTCATGAGGTATAAGAGAAAATCGACTGATTCTTCTTGGCTCCCACCTGGTCCCCCCGTCAAGATGTGGACTTCTGACAAGCAAGGGACACCTAGAATTCCACATGGCGACCCACGTCCTGTTCCGTTTAAGCCATTATGGGGCGTCACGGAGGTTAACCCCAACAAGTTGAACTCCGTGAAGGAGCAAGCTTGTGCCTCGGAGTGCAATCACAAACAGGGTTTCATCAAGCACGGTATTTCTAAATTCATTGAGTTTTGGAAGACCGGTATGGCGCGTAATAGGCGTTACTGCGAGGAGATGGCTGGACCTGTTGGCTACTGGGAGCGTATCAACCGGGAGATCAATTCACCATTACCGTCTACCCCTGACGTTCTTGTCGAAGGATTTTGGCCTATTTCAGACTGGACTCGTGATCATTCTCGTGCCTCGTTTGATTTTGGATCGAGCTCCTCTCAGCCACAGGACATTACGCCTGAGGATGATGCAGATGCTTATCCTTACTGTGGTCCTGCTAAAGACCGACCGAGGCTCAACTTTAATCCATTCCGTGATGTTCTTCTTGGAGACTTCGTCCTATGCCGCCCCTGCGACGACCATTTCCTTCCTGACTGGCTGGGGCGTGTCCTTGAGTGTGTTGATCTGACGCCTAGTCCTACCTACGGAAATTTCAAGATCGAATGGTAGACCCCTATGCGAGCTAAGAAGCAAGGAAAATCAATCATCGCTAGGGATTGCTGGACTCGCCGCTGGCATAAGGAGCCTTGTCTTCCTCAGATTGTGAATGTGAACATTGTTCTGTTCTCTCATAGGATGCCGTCACATGCAAGGAAAGGTCCACCAGCTACACATATCATTCTCGAGCAGGCCGCTGCAGCTGCAATGTCTAACCTTGAGGCCGCTGGAGCTGTTCTCTAAGCTAATCTGTATACATTTGTATCGGCTCCCGGCCGACACGCTTCATGTGAGCCTCCCTCGCATCCTCCCACGCTATGACGTCCCTGCTCTGCACTTGTCGGCTGCCGGCCGATACTTATCATCACTCATATGCTTTCGCACCAGCAACTCCGACCTCCTATCGCCGCGGCCGACACGACGCTATACCCGCTGGTTCATATCCGACTCACCTTACTAGTGCGTTCCATGTCTATAGTCTCTGTGTACCTGTTGTAATTTCGCTACGGCATACTCTGCATTATCAATGTGCTAGAGCTCTTTTATCACATCGGCTCTTCTCATCCCATTACTCTGGTTTACATTTTCTCAGCTGGCGGCCGATACCGGATTTAGCTATCCATGACTTTTGATTGCAATATATACATCGTTTTTGACAATGTAGCGTTCTTGGTTGCTTCGTTGTGCTCCCTCCATTTCTCTAGTTTACTGTTTCTCGGCTGGCGGCTGATCAAGTCTGAGCTTCCTATGGCTTTCCGATACAGTATATCCTACTTTGTCTTTACTGTAGCGATCATTGTAATTTACACTTACAATGTACTCCTCTTCTTTCATTGTTCTCGCGTTTCTCGGCTGGCGGCCGATATTGGACTTTGCTATTCATGACATTATATTACTGTATTCCTCTCAATCGTATTGAACTGATCTGTGTATGAATGAGTGAGCAACCTTTAGGATTCCGTTTCTGAGCTGAGATCTGATAATTTGTTACTACTACTTCGTCATATTCCTGGGGCTTCTATCGGCGGCCGTCCGATACAGCATTTCAGCTAATGTGGGTTGGAGACGGGAAATGCTGTAGACGGTCTACGGTCTAGGGTTTAGGGTCTAGGGTCTACAGTATAGGGTTTAGGGTCTAGGGTTTAGGGTTCAGCGGTTTTCCTTGTATTGGCCTTCAGCCGATATAATTTCATTTTTTTTTTTGGGGGTAATTTAGATAGTTTTATTACTTTACATGCACTTTTCAATATATCTTGCTTGATTTTCAATATATCTTGCTTGGTTTTCTATTATTTATTAATCTTCCATACATTTTTATACTTATTTTTTTAGTGAAATTATCCATAAGTTTGGAATTTGTCCATAATTAGTTAAATATCCGTTTTATAATGAAGATGATTATAGTTGCTCTTAATCTCGCGTATCCTAAGTTCACATATCCAATATAATTAATTGATATCCCAGACAATTAAGGATTCTTTCTTCCAATATTGTATGAAACAATGTTTACCAAGCTCCACAATACTATCTCATGTTAAAAAATAACATGCACCTCCATTTAGTACATTAATGATAACTTCAAAGAAAATATGTGATACAGTCATCTTGTAGTTGGCTAAAAGTGACATCACGAGTAGTCTTTAGTGACATCACTATGTTTATGATGACACAAGTCTAAGTCATTTCCAACATGGATTTCTTGTGTCATTTCAGACACATTATTCTAAACAATAGTTCCAAACAATTTTTCCAGTAATGCACGAACCAAACCGCTCAAAATATCATATGAAATGTACTTTGAATATCAATATGAAATGTACTTTCTACTATTAGTAGTTGGAAATAAATATGATTGGATAAAATTACATATATAATAAAATGGAGAGAGACCACAGGTAATGTTTGACGAACCTCAATAGTTTCCCAAATAGTAAGTTTTCTTACACCAAGAAAACCTTGCCCTATTTTAACGGTTTTATTGTAAACAACGTAAAAGTCCAACCAAGGTTCTATAAATTGGATGGGTCCTAACTATATATATATATATATATATATATATATATATATATATATATATATATATATATATATATATATATATATATATATATATCTTTTTCCTCTGGGTACAGCTCCTCAAAATTCGGGATCGACCTAAAGCACTCGGAGGACTCAAAACATGACTTACAAGAGGACTCTTGGTCATATAATGTTCAAACTGACATGAATGCTTCAGTTTGTCAAGTTCCCGACCACCAGATAATTCATCAAGAAGCACTTTTCAACATTTTGAATTCCGATATTTATTCAAGTGCAAACCCAGTTACAGCTTCAAGAGCGATATGTGAACACCATCATAAGAATAATGGACACCTGCACTTCAGCGTGGAACATCCGCAACTTAGAATGCGTTCCATCAATATACCCACCCCACCATGCAACGGTTGATGTTATTAGAAAAAGCGTTCCACATTGAGACCACTTCCAGCCCACGAAATTTACAAAGATGGTACTTCAATGAATGTGAACACTGTCTCCACTACCTAATAAAAGAATGCTTTCCGATTTCTATCATGTACAAGGTGATTAGATTGTGATGTAAGAATCTTGTGGAGGAGGCAACCTTGATATGCCATGTCTCCTTGAAAACTCAAAATCCATCACGACCCTTGCTGGAAACATGTCAATCTCCTAGAACACTGCATTCTCTGACTCAAGCTTCTCGTACTTCCAGCCGTGTCCAGAATTGCTACCATCCAGATACAAAACAGCCGAGTGATACCTGCACCCCCAAACAACCAATGTCCGATCACTAACCCTGTTACAATCGACATGAATGTGGAGCATTTGTTGAAGGCTGAGAATCCAAACAACCAATATTTGTTGACATAAGAAGAAATGGAAAGTTTGAGACTAAAATATTACTGAAACTGCACTAGCTCAACCTCAACTGATGAGTAAGAAGGAAGGGTGGAATGTGTAGCATCCACTAGGACTCAGAACGTCACAAATGTGGTCATGTTGGAAATGCTTACTTCTTAAGAGCGGGACGGTGGGCTATGGAAAGCAACGTGATTCCACTTTCCTGCAAATTCTTGTACAAATTTTCTTCCCCATCTGCACTTACTGCTGATGTGCACTCGTCCAGCACGGCGAACCTAATACCATAAATAGCAACTAAGTGAAAAGAAGGACCAACCACAAAGGAAAGTGTTGGCATATGAAAAAAAGACAGGCACCAAGCAGAGTTGGAGCAATCCATACCTCGGGTTATGAAACAAGACACGGGCAACGGCCATCCGCTGTTTTTCACCTCCAGACAGAGTCTCTTCCCAGTTCTGGTTCGCAGATTCCAAAAGTCAGAGACAAACGAATGACATCTTCTGTTGGTCATGAACCTTATACAAGCGTGGTAAGGAAAAGAAGATTTGTAGGCACCTGCACTTGGTCAAGGCCATCTCCACGATGAACGAGGTAACCAATCTCCGTTGCATCTAGAGCTTCCAACACTCGATCGTCATCCGAATGCTTCATGTGTTTAATAGTATTCAACGACGCAGAGCTGGACCATTTCTTTCCTTGCGTGGCTCTTGAAACAGACAACGGGGGTTTTGGGTACCGCACTTGATCTCTAAGTGATCCTCGCACAAGGTATGGCCTCTGCAACAAGTGAAAAGTACATGTCAAATTAACTGCTTTTTCTGCAACCTATGCATTAGAACAGACTTCTCGAAGATTGGAATTTTTCTACAGAAATACGCTGCTTCTACATGCATGAAAGTTGTAGTGGAGAACTTTAAGAACACTATATGTACTCAATAATAGCTGAAGCTTCCAAAGAGAATTTTGTACTACTAGCTCACCTGAGAAAGGTAGAAAATGTCCTCTCGAGGCGGTCGGGTAATTTCACCACTCTGTAGAGGCCAAAGCTCCGCAAGAACGCGAAATAGTGACGACTTGCCACTGTACAATGCACCACGATTCAGCTGCATCCTTTAACTACTACTATACATCACCCTTTCTCAGAAACCCTCATTATCTTCCAACTTAGAAATACTAGCATGCAACCCATCTTTCTGGTTCTCGATCCTATTTAAGTAAACAACAAGCCCCTCGGGCTTGGTTTTCAAGGAGAGCGGTTTCCATGAAGTTTTCATCTTCAGATGTTTTTGAAGCAAAAAGTACAATGCTCATCACTCAAGCAGATGATTGCAACAAACTTGCCACTTAAAACTGAGTTTAAGATAATGAGTTCGATGACCATTGCGATAGCTAACGATAAACAAAGAGAGTGGTTGATTCGAGTAGTACCTGCCGTTAGGACCCATTATGATCACGGACTGGCCAGACACCACCTCAAAGCTCAAATCCCGAACCAACAGCGACCCATCGGGAGAGTAAAGAGATACATTCTTGAATCTGCAGCGATCAGAAGCTTATCATTATGACTTTCCTGAAGTGTGCTACATGAGCAATCCATTCAAAGATTGATATACGTACTCTATCGAAGGGCCAAACTTCAGAACCGGTGCAGTATATGTTGTCATTTTGGTAACATCGCTGGTCTCCACCAACTTCTGTAGAGCAGCTGCCCGTTGCTGTTGGCCCTCCTTCGTGCTCAATTGCTTCACCTATTTATCCAAATTGGAAGCAACCGATTAATCCTCATAGATCCATCAAATCGATTGATCCTTACAAATCTATCAATAGTAGGAAAAAGTAAAGCTTACAGATTCAAGAAGCTCGGAGACCCTCGATGTGAAACCAGCGAGGGCTGTTACTCTTTTGTATACCAAGACGAGCTGCCCTATTGCTGAAGATGTGTTCTGCACAAACAATCCAACTCGTGAATAAGAAATGAGAAAGGTAGTTTAACATAACCATAATTTATGGCGAAAAACACTACTACTTACCATCATAAGACGCATTGAACGGATATAATCACCAGTCAGCTGTTTGCTGTCGGTTGTCTGCAAAGAATGTGAGAGTGTTAGATGCAATTCGAATCAATATTCTAGCACCCCTGAAATCAAAAATGATGCTCACCTCTTTGCTGAAGTAGATAGGAGCAGCATAAACGCAAAGTCCTATAACAGAGGCGGTATACTTGATGGTGTATCCATCTGCCACCTACATCACGAGCTCATCCCATGTCAGAAGCTTATTCATAATGATGTTGCTCGCAACTCATCGTTTGCTTCATAAAAACGTCGTTTTAATGATGGCAACGTTGAAACTTTGAAAACATTCTGCATGGTCCTTTCAATTACGATGTAATCATTCATAGCAGAATACCTGCTGAACGAATTTTTGGAATGAAGACAGTCGAGAATGGCGCATATATCGATTCAAATGGTCGTTTAGAATCATCCGCTCAGTATCTCCACCGGGTGGGTCATTGAATGCTATCTCCTCCGCATGGCTAACAATCCTGACCATCCAAAGTACAAATCCAGAAATGAGGATACAAAGCACTAGAAATTTGAATGTATAGCGGCAAATATATCGTAACACAACGATAGCGGATAAAACTTACAAAAAAGAAAACACATAGCAGATTTCATGAATATATTTACTCTCACTGTACTGTAATCATACCTTTGATGTGCACTTCGAAAATTCCCCGCAAGAGCTGCCTCTTGTGCCGTCATTAAAGCTAGTGGAGGGCTAATAGAGCGTAAGAATGCTGATGTAAATAGGAAATAAGCGTACAAAAAGAACTGGCCCTTGTACCTGCACGCAAGTAATACCACATACTTCATTTATTCAAAGTCCTTGCAATTGAACAAAGTAAAAATTACTGGCTTACAAATGTTGTCAAAAATAACGCTTTTACCAAAAGACGAGGTTCCAATAATCCTACGCATGGCAAGATACGTCCTGCGGTGTCACTCGTTGATTCAAAAAATGGCGATGAGAGAAAGCTTACCCTATGGTTTTAGCTAAAGAGCGTGTAAATAGTACAATATCCAATATAGGCTTGAACGTGTAAGAGAAAAGTTCGCTAACTGCCGAGGCAAATTTCTGTACATCCTCAGTAATACGCTGCATACACAAAGGCCTACCATTGTTAAAAAGCCATACATTGCAAACCTCAGTGGGCTCAACATAATGATAGAACCGAAAATGAACTCAAACGGATTTTTCATACTTGATCTGCATTTGAAAGGCCACGCAAAGTGGATGCCACATAATACACACGATTTGATAAATAGCACTCGTGCAAGTACTGAGTGAGCCTTTGCTGGAAAGCAAGACTGATCAACGCCTGCACACGAAACACAAACATTAATCAAGCAATTCACCAGCTTAATATCTTTCATTAGAAGAAAATTACCAGTTGTTGTGGCAGAGTAATCAACACTTACCTGCATGTATTTCAAGCCACTGTTGACTAAAGCTGCTGGAACAGCTGCCCTCGCAAACGCTGCAAGATTCGACCTGAACAAGGGCCAATCCTGCTCCCATAACAAGAAATAATTTCATATTAAGAGATACATGCTGCTAATTTAGGCACGTAATTCGGTGGCGCACCTAATTTGATTTCTAACCCAGTTGTAATGAGAAATTTGGAATGTGAATCAACGCCATGCGTGAAAATTTCAAAATGTACTTTCTAACCCAGTTGTAATGAGAAATTTGGAATGTGAATCAACGCCATGCGTGAAAATTTCAAAATGTACTCAAGACAGACTTTGAATTTACATGCAAATCCAAATCCTATGTTCTTTGGTGCATTGCGATCCCCTTGCACTTTCCTACAAGAATAGCTTCGACTATAATACCGCCTTGGCAAAAGTCACCAATTTACGTGACTCTACCGTAGACCCACGAAACATTCACAAAAAAAACGCACCTTGTTGATACATGATTGACCGGATACACCTTCCAAAGCCGAGATGTAATCTGCCAAACAAAAAACACATCTGATCTATGATGATGGCTACTTATTCAACCCTAAAGGCCTTGTCTCTTTAACACGATTGAGACTTGACTCCGAGCAACACAAACAATCCTTGAAAGCACATAAACAGGAAATAGAGAGAAAAGCAAGGACGAACCTGTTAAAAGGGTGCGGCTGACCAGAAGGCAAGACTGCACGATAACTAAGAAAGCTTCCTTGGAATATAATGAAGGAACACATATTCTGATAATCTCCTGTAGCCGCTTTGCAAAAAGAGCATTCACTGCAACCTGCACCAACAGAAAGAGAATTTTGAAAAAAAAGAAAAAAAACAGAGAATCCAACAAACAGTAAAGTAGTAGATCACCTCGGAAAGAGACGAACCTTGGGCTTCCGAGGCTGCAAAGCTTGTTGAGCAGCTGATCGATTATGAATTTCGCACAAAGCGAGTTGCTCCTTCTGAAATCTTGTGATATTGAATTGTAAAACCTTCCCGCCTACAAGCGCACCTCCTCCCAACACTACTAACCCCACTACTCGTTGCTGGTGCTTGCTGAGCACCGCCATCGCTAACCCCTGTCTCCCTCCAACTAAAAGCTCCACATGCTTAAATTCCCTCTTCGCTAATTTCAACCATATGTTTGGCTTTCGGAAAGAGTGATGTGTTTCGAATTTGACCTAATTGACGAAGGGATGAGATTCTTGCGATCCTTTAATGAGGCACTCACGTTGTGCACGCTTACGACGGATGTTCAAGAAAGTGGAAAGTGGTAGTGCGAGGTAAGGGAAATTGAGCTAAGGAAGAGAGGGCAGGAATTGGAGGGGAAGGGCATAGCGAGAGAGTAGAGAGGTGAGAAGGGGCGAGATGGGTGCTGTGGGGGATTGAAAGTGGAGATTACTACTCCGAAGGATCAACGAGGAATTCGGGGGATTTGAGGTGTTCTGGATGTTCCGTGTTCGGTGATCGGTGAAAGAGAAGGCGGCCGTCGAGAGCTGGAAAAGTAACTCAAAGTGCCGCCGCTGGCCGTCAGCACTGACGTGGCCGCCGACGCGGATGTTGCATGGGTTGGGTCAAGTCACCTGAGTTCTGCACCCTATTATGTTTGTCGTGAGTACATGCTACTCTTGAGTCAAGGAGTTATTATGTATCCCTGGGTGAAGAAGCCTACTGTTTTAACCCTTTATTGACACATGCGACCAAATTGGTCCCCGAATCTGAAAAAGAACTTCCATACTCTCAACGGTGGCAAATTTTGAGATTTTACCCGATGTGGTCGTTTTTTTAAAAAATATTTACAAAATCAAATTAGCTCGACACTCACCATTTCGGATTTTCGAGTTTATTTAATTATCTATGCTAAAATATGGTCAAAGGACAGTGAGGTCACACTTTTCTCAAAACAGTGATGTCAATTAAGGGTTAATATTGGTACTGCTTCAGTTTTGGGCACTCTCCCTTAGCAACACACGTGAATTTGCTATTACTATAGGTGTATTTACCTCACTGTAACCCCTAAACACCGCAAATGTAGAAAAAATGACATTTTGGATGAAAGGCAACAACTTTGAAGCAAGGTTACCGGAGTTTGGGAATAATTCTATATTTGCAAAATTTGGCTACGTACTTTTGGCCAAATTCAAACGTACTTACAAACTATTTTTTGTACTTCTAAATACCCATCATCAAGAGATTCATGATAGTATAGAAGTACAAAGAATTTGTATGTATCTGAAAGATTTATGAAACAAATATAACATTCTCCATGCACTCAAGTAACCATGCTTTGAAGAGCCATTATAGCTTTTTTCATCCAAAGTTTTTTTTTGATGAAATCACTTGGGTTAGGTGCCAAATGGAGTTTAGTTTGTGTGGTGAAATTTGAGACCCATACATGAGAATATATATATATATATGGCATGCATTTTAGTAAAGGCATCTCATGTTTTTGGGATTTCAAACATGGGAAATGTTTTATCCTTGCTAACCAATTATGTGAAATTCAATTTGCTTTGTTATGATTTATTTCTTTGCTTCAATATGAGCTCAAGATGAAATTCTAGAATATTGTAGTTGGAAGATTTTTGCTTAGGGTATTAGGTAGGATTTGCAATGATGATTCTATACTTAGAGCATGTCCAACCTTGTGCTCTGGCCCGGGCCGTTGGGTTGGATTCCATATGAAGTCTAATTTCTTGTAGTTGGAGCTATATCCTACTTTGAGATGATATAGGCTTATGTCATGAATTCTTGTGATAGTTATATTAGTTTTTGCTTTTTGAAACATGTGGCATATTTTACTATTCCAATCCCTTTTTTTGTATCAAGAAATTCTTTTACATGAATTTTCTTACACAAGTGTGATCTTAAGATGATTTCCGAAAACTTTTTAGTGGGATGTTTTTTGAACTAAAAACTTTTAGTATTATATATGGAATGATGTTTCTACAATAAAAAAGTGAAAAATTGAATGATTTGAGAAGCTATATCTCCTTCGTCCACCCTTGGATTTCAACTTTGTTTTTGGGGATGAGCTCTGATTACTATCTTGTTTTAGTGGTAGAAAACTTGACCTAATTAAAATTGTTTTAAAGGTAAGGCATAGATTTGAGTGCAAGAGGTTGAGTTTCAGACTATTTTTCCTTCGTAAACATTTTGACAATTTTGGCCGTTGCAAGGTTATTATTTGAGCCAACATATATTTGTTTCATATTTTTTTTGGATACAAGGGTGTTTTGGTAAAAGAGTATATTGAGATGAATATGAAGAACATTCCAGTTGGTAATTTTTTTGCTTGGAATTGGTTGGTTGAGAGTAAATCCAATTCAATTCAATGAATATTACCACATTCTTACCAAAGTCTAACCTAACATATAGCCCAAATTACTATATTTGACACTTCATCTAAACTAACCAAAATAGTAAGCCCTTATTTTTATTTTTATTTCTTTATTTTTTGAAAGAGTACTTTGAGTGATCTACTTTCAAGAACCTTTCTTCACAAGGTTAAGAATAAGTCATGTACCGTATTTCCTCAGAAATTTGGTGTGATTAAATTTACTCAAAAGAACAAGAGTACCCTCTTTGAGATTTTGGTATCAGAAAGACTGTTCTAGTGTATAAAGTCGCCCAAGGCGGTTTTTAGGGTTTAGGGTTTAAGGCTCTTTGAGGTCGTCCGAAGTCACAGTTTTGTTCTGTTTCCTAGGTGTATCTGTGCACATGGATTCAGACATTCTGCGGTAATTTCGAAGTGAGCGATTTCACTATCGTAAAGGATTTTAGTGCGCTAAAGTCGCCCAAGGCGGTTCTAGGGTTTAAGGTTTAAGAGTTTCGCAAGCACATGGATTTTGATCAGCAGCAATAGTTTTGAAGAGTGAGCGACCAATTTTGCAGGAGAATCTCGTAAAGAAAGAAAGAGTGAGGGCACAATGAGGAAGAAGGTGGATCCTCGAATTCGGATGATGATAGAGAATGGGGTCAAAAGCAAGCAACGTTCCATGTTCGTCATTGTTGGCGACAAAGGCCGTGACCAGGTACAGTAATCTCCATTCAGTTGAGATTTTTAATGCATGATTTCAATTTATGTACTGATTGAGCTCGGTGTCTGATAATTAGGTGGTGAATCTACACTACATGCTGTCAAAAGCTGTAGTAAAAGCTCGGCCATCAGTACTGTGGTGCTACAAGAAGGACCTCTTCTTAAGCAGGTATCTTGTTAGTCTCATCGTTTCATTTTCGTCGAAACAGGGGATTCTCATGTGAATGTACGCACTTTTGATTTTCGTGGGCTCGAAGTTTGAGTTCGTGCTGCGGCTGTGTGCAGTCACAAGAAGAAACGTATGAATCAAATAAAGAAGATGATGCAGCGAGGGTTGTTAGACCCTGAAAAAGACGACCCGTTTTCCCTCTTCATGGCGAGCACAAACATTCGCTACTGCTATTATGCAGACACTCACAAAATTCTTGGAAACACATTCGGCATGTGTGTGTTGCAGGTCCGTCTATTCTACAGAACTTGTTGTAATCTCTATGTTGACAGTCAGATTCTCGATTATGTCGATGGCTGAGAAGTAGGATCGCAATGCAGGACTTTGAGGCACTTCAGCCGAACCTGCTCGCTCGAACTATCGAGACAGTGGAGGGAGGTGGTATAATCATTCTTCTTCTGAGCTCGTTAACTTCGCTGAGCAAGTTGTACACAATGACGATGGTAAGATTTCAATTTACCCTTCCTTAGGTTTCGGGTATTATTGTAAACTAGCTGGTTCTGGTACTCTTATAATGAATGGTTCTGGTATTCTGTTTACTGAACCGCACAAATAAACATGATTATGTTGCAACTTTTTACTCTTGATGAAAATTTCACCGACTTTGTTCACAAAAGGATTTCCCTTGGTATGTAGTATAGAAAGGTGGACTCTTTCTTAAGAATTTCAATGAGAGTATCAAGTTAAACCCTATTTACACTATCTGTCACACGATTTTAGTGTAGTGTTTATTGCTGACCAGTTCGTTTTCTGTTCGATTGGGGCAGGATGTTCATGCCAGGTTTCGAACTGAGTCACATGGGGATGTGACGGGCCGGTTCAACGAGAGGTTCATACTCTCGCTTGCAGCATGCAAGGCTTGTTTGGTAATGGATGACGAGCTCAATCCGTTACCCCTATCTTCACATACGAAATATATTACGCCTATTGCTAACTTGGAGGGCGAGGAGCTTCTGTCCGAGGCTGACAAAGACTTGAAGGACCTGAAGGAATCGCTTCGAGACACCCAGCCAGCTGGTCTACTGGTCCAGAAGTGTCGTACTCTTGATCAGGTAACAAGTTATTCTTCAAGTGATAGATGCGCCTTCCCTTCATTCCAAAAGGCGCAAGGCGTAGTGAAGAGTATTATATAATTCTTTAATTTTAGGATAGTTTCCCCCCAACATTAAGGCTATACCCATTGGGTCAAAGATCATGAATCACTTTCAATAATGAGTATTTTACTCGCTTTACGATTTCAACAGTTCTATGGTCTTGACTGTTTGATCATTTTCAGGCCAATAGAGGTCATAAGTTTACAAAGATTTCTGATCTTTTCCCATTTCCTCTGCTTTACCCTGCGCTAGTTAAGGGACTGTTATTTTGCAGTGACGTAGATGTTCGTATATGTTTTGTCTTGGAAGGGTGCTGATTGAGGGATTGTTCTTGTGTAGGCGAAGGCAGTCATCACTTTCCTCGACGCTATTTCCGAGAAGACTCTACGGAGCACTGTGGCGTTAACTGCAGCACGAGGTAGAGGAAAGTCAGCTGCCTTGGGAGTGGCAATAGCTGGTGCAGTTGCCTTCGGGTACGTTCTTCGTTAAACATCATATATTGAGTATGATTTGTAGCTCATGGTTGGGTTTTCTGTTGGAGAGAATACACTTTGAACAATTGACGCCCCCATGTCCCGCAGGTATTCCAATATCTTCGTGACAGCTCCTAGTCCGGAGAATCTGAAAACCTTGTTCGAGTTCGTTTTCAAGGGCTTTGATGCGATGGAGTACAAGGTAAATTTCTTTTCTCTTATCTGAAGTAGTTCCATCGTATCAGCTCAGATTACTGGGTGTAAATTTTCAATATGAGCTTACTAGGTTGTTGGGTGCGTTTGTTGACAGGAGCACATTGACTACGATCTTGTCGAGAGTACCAATCCAGCATTCAATAAAGCTATAGTACGCGTCAACATTTTTAGACAGCATCGGCAGACTATACAGGTAACATGCAGCGCTTCATCCGAACTGACATTCTTTTTTTACTATTTTATCGATTTTAAGTTCGCGGTTGTGATTCTTACAGTATATTCAACCGAAAGACCATGAGAAGCTTGCTCAAGCAGAGTTGCTTGTCATTGATGAAGCAGCCGCGATTCCTTTGCCCATTGTGAAGGCGCTTCTTGGTCCCTATTTGGTCTTCCTGTGTTCGACTGTCAACGGGTACGTCATGTAGCTTATTTAGTATATATTAGAACACCTTTGGTGATATTGATCAGTTGAATCTAGAGCTCAAGTAGAGGATAATGATGGTGCTTTTGAAATTTTAGTATCCAACTTCCCAATGACATGCAATTTGTTTGCCATATGATGTTTTGCTTTAGGTATGAAGGCACTGGAAGATCGTTATCATTGAAACTTATTCAACAGCTGAGGGAGCAGGGCAATAAGTTACAGACGAACGGCAATAGTGACGGTGGACCTGTGTCTGGTACTTCTAAAACCAGACTTTTATAATGCTATGTAGCTGGGTGCCTTCAATGCAGGTGTTGATGATCATTACGTAATGTCGATGTTCTGCTGTTGTATTGGTCAACACATTTCTAGTTGTGAATGGAAAGTAATTTTTTTTTTTGCTTTTGCATTTAGGTGTTTCTAACACCAGATTTTTTCAATGGACGATTGTTTCTAACAGGGAGGACATTTAGGGAGTTGGAACTAGCTGAACCGATCCGATACAAAGCTGGGGATCCAATAGAAGCTTGGTTGAATGAGTTGTTGTGCTTGGATGCTGCCAATCACATCCCTAGCATTGATGGCAGGTGTGAGAAACTCTCTGAAATTTCACCATCCAATTGCTTATACAGTACCTTCGAGAGGATGTGAAAGCTGGTTTTTTGGAACATTATTACTGATATTTTAATGTTACAGGCTGCCGCATCCTCAGGAATGTCAGTTGTACTACGTGAATCGTGATGCTTTGTTCTCCTACCACAAAGCAAGCGAAATGTTTCTGCAGGTACCATACATTATTGTTTTTATCTCGAAGTTGTGTTTGAAGTAATCGTGCGCATTTAGTTTACTTACTCGGTTTGTGTTTGAAATGACAGAGAATGATGGCTTTATATGTTGCCTCACATTACAAGAACACACCCAATGACCTGCAACTCATGTCTGATGCACCAGCGCACCACCTTTTCGTCTTACTTGGTCAGTTGATTCAATTGCATTCGCATATGTTTGAATAATTTTTCCTTTGTAAGGCTTAAGTTCACGTTCTTATGTCTTCTCTATGAGCCTGATCCGGTTTCTTATTGTGATGGCCAGGTCCTGTTGACGACACACAGAACAAAGTGCCAGATATTCTGTGTGTCCTTCAGGTATTGAACGGTTAACTCTCGTTTATTTCCTATTCATGTACCTCGGGCAAAGGATGAGGTATTTACCACCAATTGATGTGTAGGTATGCTTGGAGGGTGAGATTTCCAAGCAATCAGCTCTAAGGAGTTTAAGTGAAGGGAATCTGCCCAACGGAGATATGATACCTTGGACTGTCTCACAACAATTTCAAGATGCGGAGTTCCCAAGCTTATCTGGTGCACGTATTGTACGAATTGCGGTGCATCCCAATCTAATCAGGGTAATGTTCCTTCTGAGTTTACTCATTTACTCTCGATATAGTGGTCTTAGATTTGCCCTGACGCTCCTTCTTCTTAATATTGCAGGCCGGTTATGGTTCCCATGCTGTCGATCTTCTTGCCAGGTACGTATTTCTTTCTTTGAATCATCATACTGCTTTGTGAAAGTTCTATGCTTTTTCAAATGATTTACTGAATCTGTTTGATCCAATTCATGTAGATATTATGAAGGGCAGCTAGCAGATTTGACAGAGCTAGAAGATGATTTACCTGAATCTAAGGACTCACAGAAATTACTTACAGAGGCTGCAGCTGAGGTAAATATTCTCTAGTAATGTTTTCCATTACATTCTACAATGGAGAGAGGATTCGTTCTTATATTTGCAATTTTCTATGCAGGTCTCACTTATGGAAGAGACTGTAAAACCTCGAGAGGATCTTCCGCATATTCTTACACCTGTGAACGACCGGAAGCCTGAGAAATTGCATTACCTTGGAGTGTCTTTCGGGGTTACTCAGTCGCTTTTCAATTTCTGGCAGAAACGCAAGTTTGTTCCAGTTTATGTGCGGCAAACTCCTGTAAGTGCACATGCAGGACCACTTTACGATCGATTTCTTTAGAGACTTCTGAGCAAGCAGCTTCATTTAGTTCTGAACTTTCATTCAGGATCGTGACTGTTATTTTATGTTAACATCTGGAGAGGAAATTCGTTCCGATCTTATTGTTTTTCATTAAACTCGTATCTTGCCAATTAGTATGACAAGCAGAAGGTTAATTAGTGTTGCTGTTTAAATATTTTTGGAGATATTCCTCTGATGTATGTAATCTTTGTGCAGAATGAAATTACTGGAGAGCATACTTGTATCGTTCTAAGGCCTCTTCGGAGCGATGATGTAGAAGAAGTAGCTGGGGTATCTGGTGGCTGGCTCGATCCTTTTAACAAGGGTATGTCTTCTGTATCAACTAAGTCGGACTTGGTTTATATTTACGTTTGCGGATATTGACAATCGATTCTGTGCAGATTTTAGGAGAAGGTTCATGTCACTCTTGGGATTCCAATTTCAAATGTTCCCTCCAGCTCTGGCATTGAGGTAAAGGATTTAACAGACTCTTGCACCTGCTTAAAGGCCTTATAAAACTTGGGCACCCAATTTCTAATGTTGCTTCTGGTGTTGCAGTATTCTGGATCCCAAAATTAACTTCTCGGAGCAGGAGTCGATGGTAGGAGCATCGACAGAGAATATAATTGGGGGCATGACCCCTCTTTTGACTCCGTACGATCTTAAAAGATTGGAGTCTTACGCAAGTAATCTAGTTGATTATCATCTGGTACGATACGCACATTCTGACATATGGCATTTATCATACTAATTTCTGTACTATCTCGATCCTTGACAGTTTCTTCTTTGATTGCTCGAGTACGCCGTTGCATTTTCTTCGCAGCCCCCGCTCTTTATCTAGGCATATCAATTCAGAAGAAATGTTGGTAGTCTTGTATTCTGCAGGTGTTTCTTCTCGTTTAGTACAAGGCGGTTCTTGATCTGTATGTAAATTAATAGCTTATAGATTTTTTAGTACTATCATTCAATGGCCAGAAGGATGTCTTTTATGACTGACATGTTAAGGAGTTACATGGCACACCGATAGTTGTGACGATTTCATCTATCATTCTATGCTGGATTGCTACTGATCACTTTCCTCTAGCACATATCGAAGGCTTACTGGTATTGTTACCTTTGAGTTCAAATAGTTGTGCAAAAGAAGCATCAGTCAGAAGACATATCACTGTCATTCCGCCCTTATGGTTGGCTGGAGTGCCTGGCTTTGACGTACATACAAGAAAGTGAATAAGATAATGTCGAGCTTCAGTTGACCTGTTTGTGAAATGGGATGGTTTGTGCAGATTTTAGATCTAGTACCCACTGTGTCACGGCTTTACTTTCTGGAGAGGTTGCCTACGTCGATATCATATGGTCAGGCGGCAATCTTGTTGTGCTTAGGATTGCAACATCACCAGCTTGAGCATGTTGAGGTCAGTACTTATCTATTTCAGTTTCGTGAGTTTTCGAACGTATCTTCCTATGCTAATGATTGTCATTTGTATATGTTTTCGCAGGCTCAGTTGAAACTACCAGGGAGTCAAATATTAGCTCTGTTTAACAAGACCATTCGGCGCCTTCATGGCCAGCTCCACAAAGCAGCATCGAAAGACATCGAAGCAGCATTGCCAAGACTAAGAGAGGTACTCGAAGGCCATAATCGTCAAATCGACACTTTTTGTGCATTATCAACTCAATGTTTGCTCTTATAATTTTCATCGGCTTTTTTATCGATCCCACATTTGCAATTGAATTTTTGATCATAGAATGGTAAGCTATCTTTTATTCAAAGATAAAGTACAGTTAGAAAGTCATAAAACTGTCTGAAAACAGTTCTCAGAATCATGGGCAAAAAGTTCGAAAAGGTATCAAATTTGAGCCTGAACCTGTTAACCTTTACCATACCTGTAGAAGTTGCCTGATCTTTTCGAATGTGCATAGACAGAGACTGATGTGGGTTTGATGTGCAGGTGGCCATGGCTCCTCATTGGACTACCGTAGACGAGGACTTGATCAGTGGGGCTAAGAAAGTGGAGGTGAGGTTTTTGATTGCGTTACTTTATACATGCCATTTGATGAAGTCTTCTCTTAATAAAGACAGTGATATATTATAATGGTAATCAATTCCAGGCGGCCATTCGGAGCAAAATGGAGGAGAGTGTGTTGGATCCTGAGAAACTGCAGCAATTCGCCATCACTGGCGCGGACGCTGATTTCGATGAAGCCTTAGGGAGTGGCAAACTCCCCAAGAGTGGATATGTCAGCGTTAAGTCCTCCGGTGCCAAGCTCTCGGACGGGAAGGAGTCAGCTGCCAAGAGTGGTAAAGCTGGAAAGGAGAAGAGGAAAAAGGGTGCTGCTGATTATAAGCGACCAGGTGGAAAGAAATCCAAGCACTAAAAACATCCATTTTCGTTTATGAATATGGAATGTGAAAGAAAATCAGCATGTATTTCTGAAAGATTTTGGTAACTGGTAGGAGCTCTCTCGTTGCATCAGTTCATTTGTTCATGGATTAGCATCCACTTAAGAGCCCCCGCGTTATTTACAGAGGGCTTGCACACAGATTTATTGCTACTTATATAGAGAAGGTGTATCTCGCTCAGTCTGTCTCATATTTTTAACTTGGAATGTAGTTAGATGCACTTTTGCAAGAAGGTATACGAAACTACAGTGACCATCGAAACTGCAACTTTTATGATCGAAGCAGGTTTCTCGATTTTGATTTCATGAAATGTTCAACAGAACAGAATAGTCAGATTCTTTTGCAGAACGATCAGTTGATTTCACAAGAACTCAAATCTACGTATATTGAGGTCATCCACTTAATCCTAAATATCACTTTTAAGATGTACATGCAAATTGGAGTTCACCTCCCATGTTATGCACACAATCAACCCAACAATGCAATCTTCATATATCCTTTCATTTCTGCTATTTCTGGAAAGTAAAAAAAAAGAAACATCAGACATGCCGATCCTCGAGTATGATCAGACAATAAGAAACTGTCACTTTCTTAGGAGGCAGCATCGATAGTACATGCATCAGGTTCCTGTGAAGCAAGGTGCTTTCTGATTGCCGTGTTAGCAGCCTTCAGAGTGGTCATGTCCTTACAAAACGCTATTCTCATGTAACGTCCCCATTTTACCTGAGAGGGCCTCCCGAGACATTTTAAGGCAAATTAAATAGAGCGCAACCTTTAATTAGACCCTCCATATTTGGAAAGTCCAGGGTAGAACCCGGCCACTCTCCGGCAACTTTCCTAGTTCAGGTTAATCTAAATTGGAGCCTTCGTCACATGCACCAGTTGAGTACAGGGTTTGGGAAATAACTTCATCCTTACTGACTAATATCCTAGAGTTCCCTTGTCCAACAAGTTGTCTTATTGCATACTGAGAATAGAGAATTTCTTGCAATTTTCATCCAGTGTTTTCAAGAACCAACCGGGAAGAACCGACGGCTAGAGTATCATGAGCCGATGGATCTAGCTGACTTGCCGGTCCATTGACTCCATTCATGAAAGCATCGGCTAAAAAGCAATGAAAATTACAAATAAATTTCTATTCTCAATATAAAATAAGGAAATTGCTGGAAGAGATTTGTGAAAAACCGATTGGGTATGGGAAATGCCGATTATTGCTTAACCCTTAAAAGTCCCTTGGGGATAGTATGTACGCTATCATTAATTAGGATTTGCTACCAACAAGAAACTCTAAACTGGAATCGTAATAGCTCACTAGAACCACATTAATTCAAATGTCAACTTCTTCTTTGAACTCAAACCAATTAAAGGTGTACATTCACTCCAAATACAACCAAAATACACCATATTCTACTGGTCGCCACGGCACGCTCAGACCTTTAAGGGTTAAACGCCCAAGCAAGCCCTTTAGTCAGACATTTGGCACGTAGGTAGGAAGAATCTGCCCCTTAGTCCCGAGTCCTGCACCAGAAAGTCGAAATCAGCCCCTTAGTCCCGAGCCCTGCACCAGAAAGGCATGGTTGACCCCGCACACACATTAATTCGTATAAGTAGCCTTGGACCCAAAGAACATCATCCCATCATAAATTTCTACCCATCACTTGCATTCCATCACCATTCTTGTTGTCTAGCTGCAGGTGATATCGATCTCTTGAGTTCTTCTAACTCTAGCCTTCCCCACACTTTCACTAGAGCTCCATTGCATACATATCAGTACATATGGCGGCAGCAGCATCACGGGAGGACGAAGCTCCAGGAGCCAACAGGTTTACTCATCGATCACTTTCACCCTTACCAGATTCACTCCAATCTGCTCTACCTCAACATCTCCTTGTACGACGTTGTCTTTGTACATCATTTTCATTGCGGTGAATTGTATAGCCTCAGTTAGTATGTGGTCACTTGCCCACAAGCACCAATCCATGCAGTCATTGACATGAAGATGTTACAATTAGAATATCATGCAATTCGATTATTGACCATTAGAGCCTGATCCAGCATTTGATGTTTTCAGGAACAACAATAACTTCATCCCACAGTCCCAGCTGCAACCAAATGCAACTCCGCCACAGCCAGTTCCTCCACAACTGAATGCAAACTTACGAGCTCCTGTGGCTCAAGCGGATTTCGTGTTGAGCTGGTTGATCGATCTCCCTGAAGCGAGACTCGACGTTCCAGAGGCGGCCTTTTGGCCCAAGCTCCATTAGCTGCGATCATGACGAGATGATTTGGAAGCAGGAAGATGAGCAATAGCTTCCAGGGAGCGAAAATATTACTATGCTCGATTCATGCTTGGATTTGTCTAAATTATGTACTCGTTTGGTGAGGATTTGTGTACTCTTTTTGGTGTTTTGGAGTTCTCTCAAATATGGAATAAAAGGCATGAAGATTTTTGCAATTTCTCTGTTGCAATTTGCAGTTTGCAAATTTCTAGCAATTTGCGATCTTCGTTTTTTATTTCAGTTTCGCCGTCCCCTGTTTCGCCATAAAGAACGATGCTTTCAGTACAGTACATCCAGGTGCTATCAGTCTTTAGATAGGTCTTTGAACCCCTGGTGACGCAAGGCCTCAAAACTGCCAAAAAGCCTCAAATTAGTCCTTGGTCATTGCAAAGTGCAAATGTTTAATACTTGAGAAGTTTTTGAGTGTGTAACTCTAAGATATAATACCTAAGTTGTACATGTATGTGTCTTTGAAATCTTGAAGGTAAATTCCTCACCAATTGTGAGATCGTGATGTTCAAAGTTGAAAGAAGAAGTGCTTTTTTTCCCTATAAGTTTGAAGCATTTCGTGAGCTAAAATAACCAATTTTTAGAGTAGATTGAATTAAAGCTCTCCATATCCTAGTTCCTAAGCAAATTACAATTACCTCTATATGATTTTAACCCTTATTGAACCTATGCTATCTATAGAAATGCTTGATTATTCACATGGAGGTATGCTGAAATGCAAATACAAACTCCGGTCTTTGACCATAAAAAAGGCAATTTAAAAAAAATTGGACTGAAAATTCAAACAATGAGACCATGCCTTGGTGCCTCTTCTACACGTTCAAAAAACAAAACTAAAAAAAATCTAAATCTCAATTTTTGGTGATTTTTTGAAGTTATTGCAATGTAATTGATTTTAGGCAGATTTTGAGAATTTATGAGCACATACCATAGTTTAAGCACTTAGAGGTTAGCCGATGCTGGGGTGTTGAGACCACATCTTCCTCCCAATTTCAATAACAGCGATGAATGCATTGATGCAGAAATCATAGTGCTTCTTGTGAGTAAGGAGGTACGCAAGGGTGTATCCAAAGCCTGTACTAAAACAAAGCTTTCTAGAGAACTATATGGAGATTAACCTCTCAACTCGTCGTGAGTTGAAATCAACACGAAGGATAACAAGCAGCAACTTTGAAGAGCCATTCACTATAAGAAAACCATTGAATTTTAGATGTCTTAAGATTTGGGTAGATCACTTTTAAGATGTCTTGTTGTCTTGCAAAATGTCTTGTAAGATGAGAAGATATCTTGTCGTTTTGAAGATGTCTTCAAGTAGGAGTGCGGGATGACTTGAAGACATCCAAAAATACGTGAATGTTTTATAAGTTGTCTATTAAGACATCGCGTTAAACATGAAACTGCCACGTTGGCAAGAAATTCCGGTTTCACCAAGTAAAAAATTTTGAAAGTTACCGGTACGGGGGTAGACAGTAGCCCGCTTGTAAAAAAAACATGATAATGGGCAGCGGTTTGTAGGAGGACAAAAAAATGAACTTCATCCTTTTAACCCCTTAACGTCCCAGCCTATTTTTAGCCAAAAATCACATTTTCAAAAAAAGTGTCATAGATGAAAATGAATATAAGCTATTTAGATCTCAATTGTACAAACTTGTAATAGAGTTGTTGTAGGTCATGTGGACCAAAATTTGAGTCATGAGGCCTTATAGATTGCAAGACCATAACATATTAGTGCGCAAAACAAGCTACAAAATTTCATCATCTTCACTTTAGAGTGGAAAATCTACCAACAAAGCTACTCCAATGAAAAAATCTCCAACTAGAAAGTTATTCATCTTCATCTCAATAGTACCCCTGCATAAAAAAAAATCATAGAAATAAATACTTGGCTCAAAAAATACCCTTGCAATGGTGAAAAATACCCAAAAATTTACAAAGGGAAAATAGTCCAAAACTAGTCCATATGCACTCAAATCTACGCCTTATCTACGCCGATGTGGTCAAGATTTGTACTACTGAGAGTAGACTCTAATTAAAATCCATCCAAAAAAATAAAGTTGAAATCTAACGGTGGATGAAAAATATATAGCTGTTCAAACATCATCCATTTTTCCACTTTTTTCATTGTGGAAACATCATTGAAAATGTAATACCAAAAATATTTGGATCAAAAATCTTCCAAGTAGAAACTTGTTAGATTTCATCTAAAGATCATGTTCATGTGAAAAGAATTCATCAAAAACTATTTTTGGTTTCACATAATTGGCTTGTAATGATAAAACATGCCTAATATATGAAAACCCAAAATCAAAAGCTGCCTTCACTAAAATGCATGCCTATAATTCATAGTTGATTGTATGGCTCTGAAAGTTTTACCATACACGCTAGACTTGATTTGGGACCCAACCCAAGCAATTTCATCCAAAACAGATTTTAGATGAAGGCATTATGGCTCTTCAAAGTTTCTGCCCTCCATCCAAAATGTAGAAAAACGACATTGGGGACGTTTAGGGGTTAAATACTCTTTTGTTATATGTGCATTATAATTTTATTTTGTAGAACTAAAAATATCAAAATATGAATTTCATAAAATTAATCTTATGATTTCAAATTTTTTCATTGGTTCAACTTTATAATAATATTTAAATATTATAATTTAAGTTTATATATATGTCATATGAATATTTGAGAATATTTTAGTAATAAATATTAATAAAATATTTTAATAAAATAAAAAATATAAAAAATATTTATTATTAAACATTAAAATATTTTAATATTATTATTCAATTATTATTTAATTAGTAAAATAATTTAGTTAGCAAATATAGTTATTTAAATATATACGGCAATTTTTGTATATTTATGAACAAAATTATACGTGGATATTTTATTAATTTCACAATTTATAGCTGTTTATCTACATTGTAAACAAAAGTCGACGTCGCACGAGAGTACATGTGATACGATGTCTATGTCTTCGTAGACATTTGAATAGATGTCTTATAAAACATCTTAAAAGACATTGTGTTATTAAGATGATTTTCATCGACTTCAGTGGATGAACAGAGGCGGCTAGGGTTTGCTGCTGCCGCCATAATTAGGTCATAAGACTTTTAAGTAGAAGTAGAGGCCACACGAAGCTCATTTTTGCCTTCATTTTTTGAAGGAGTTAGTGTTTAGGGTGTAGAGGCTAGGGTTTGCTTCTTCATGTAGTTAGGGTTTGCTGCCGCCGTCATAGTTAGGTCATGAGACCTTTAAATGAAAGTAGAGGTTGGACAAAGCTCATTTCTACCTTAGTTTTTTTTTAAGGAATTAGTGTTTGAAGTGTAGAGGATTGCAAAATTATTTCCATTCAGTTTAAAATTATTGTTAAGTACAATAAGAGAATAGTAGTTGTAGAGAGAGCCATGAAACTTGAGAGTTACTAGATTTCAAAAGCATCATGTACAAGACTCCCTAGGACTTGTAGTATTTGATTTGTTGTGGAAGAAACCCTAAAATTTGTTATGGAATAAACTCTATGACTCACAATATCTGCTTTGTTGTGGAAAGAAATTTGAAGCTTGATTAGTTGTGGTTGATAATTTGAAAATGTCATCAAATGTCTATAATGATGTCTGCAGGGATGTCTTAGAGCATGTTTATGAGAATATCTAAAAGAATGTTCAATTGTGTTGATTGAAATTTATTTTTAGGGTGGAACATGAGGGGTCGGGGTCCCCGTGCAGTAGTAACAAAAGCTTAAAGAACACATGAACATAGAAGAAGTATGCTAAAGTAAGTGAGTTGCTATTTTTTCACAACTTCAGAGAGGCGGCAAAACACGATCTGAGGCTGCAAACAGATGTTTGCATGGATGTTTATGACGTTGTCTTCAAGGATTTCTGCTTGAATGTCTAAGCAGACGTCCGCAAGAATGTTTTAACTGTGTCGATATCTTGAGGTCATGGTGAAAACTATATCAACCTAGGTAGTGCAATTAAATGGAACTAAATCACAATTTTTTGCCTTTACAAACCCCTTGTTTAAATGCAGTCGATATTGACTTATTGAACATGTGCAGCGGTAGGACATGCACATGACCGTAGAGGTATCGACTGCAAGCGATGGTAGTAGAGAGACATCGTCTTCGAAGACATCCTATAAAACATTTTGTGAAATATCACAAAAAACACCTGCAAAACATCCTCGCAGACATCTTATAAGACATCATATAAGACAAAACATCATATAAGACATCTTATAAAACATTTTGTAAGACCACAGAAAACATCCTATACACATCCTGCAAAGCATCATTTAAGACATCGTGCAATATGAAAAGTAATCGCTACGATGTTTAAGTGGACGACTCTGACGACCTGCTTAGACTACTAAACACATCACCGTAAACATTGTAAAATGTCTCATAAGACATTGTAAAAGGTCTCATTAGACATCCTTATATGTCTCGTAAGACATCCTTAAATGTCTTTCAATGTCTTTTATGACCATTATTTCAATATAAAAGCAGTCAAAACTATGCTGACATGGCATGCCACGTCAGATTTCCCGGGTGCCACGTTAGACTTTCCTGGATCCACGTTGGATTCTGGCGCCGTCACGTCACGATATAGTTGACCCCGGAAAACTCCACATCAGGATGAAAGTCATCGTCATGTCACACTGCCCGTCTACATGGCGCCGATGTGTACTCCACGTGACCCACTTCTTACCCTCCCAAGTTTGATACCTTGACATGTCATATTTTTGAAAACATCTTCCTATATTTCAAATGTCTTCTTGATGTCTTGTTAAACACTAACCCAACTTTTAGTCTAAAAGTCATTTTTAAGACGTCTAATCAACTTTAAATGTCTTATTTAAGACATTTAAATTTCGATGGTTTTCTTATAGTGATTGTTTCTTAATGAGAGTCCGTTGGGATGAAGTCACTTAAGTTGGGTTCCAAATGTAGTCTAGTTTATGTCGTAAGAATTGCAACTCCACACAATAAAGTATGAATTGATGGCATGCATTTTACTGAGGCAGTTTTTGTTTTTGGGTTCTCAAACATGGGGCATGTTTTATCAATGCAAACCAATAATGTGGCATCAAAAATAGTTTTTCATGCTCTTTTGTTTTGCACACTCATTATTTTAAGATGGAACCCAACAACTCTAGTTCTAGGTGGAATTTTTCAACTAGAAAGCTTCTTCTTCTTATTAAGATCTAAATAACTTATCTTCATTTTCACCTATCACACTTTTTGTAAGATTAAGATTTTTGTCTAAAAATATCCATGCAAGTATAGGGGTTAAACAACCTAAGGATGCAATTGCAAATTTAAACTTTCTTACATATATTAACCCCTAAATTTCCTTGTTGTTTTGGAAGCAAGAAGCCTCAAAATTGCCTTTTCTACGTCATGTGTACTCCCATCCATGAGAATCAAAAAAATTCTCTACTTTTAGACTTCCAACCTTGGGATCTTGTACCTTACTTGTTTTTCAGCTATTGTTGGGATCTTCAACCGTTGGATCTTCTCTGTTTGTGAGATCGTAATGTTCAAAGTTGATACAAAAGTTTTTTGGCCATTGCACGAGACTCATAGTGTAAATGGTGCCAAAGGCAAGTTGGAGTTTGTTACCCCAAATATTTTGGGCATGTTCTTTTTCATATGGTTTATCGAGTTAGATACCCTCATGCAAAATTTTAGAGTCTCATTTCGTTTTGTTGACCTTCATGCAGATCGTTTCTAGAAGAAGGTCTAAAAACAACGATATAGAAAAACATGCACCACAATTGAATAAAAATATTTTCTAAAGAAATTTTGCGTTTATATTCTTTGTCATATAATGCACACAAAGAGCACATTTCAAGATATGCGAAGTTGGATTGATCAAAATATATGAGCCTAGAGATTTTTCCCAATGCAATGGGTTTTGAACTTGAGCCGTTGACAAACATGGATGAAGTTGCTCTTGAGTTCTCAAGTTAGAATGAAGTTGAAGGTGAAATTGACCTTATGAAGTCAAATTAACTCAGTCTATCTTTAGAGTACCGTATACATCGTAGGTGGTGTTAAAATTATTATTAAACATATTATTATCAACAAATGGGATCATACTTTGATAGATAAACACATGCAACTGAAGAATTTCAAACTTCTTCCTGTCAAAAAATAAACTTATTTTGATACGGACTGACATCTTCTATAATCATGAACGTTTAAAATCTTGAGAGCCAAAAAGTGATCAAAATAACTAGAGCAGAATATGATTAAGGTAGAGGCACCTATAACCGACCACTTAAGGATTTTAGCATATGATATTAAGGTATATATTTTTTTTAGAATTTTTCATGTGTGCCAACATAAGGTTCTTGTTGAATGCAAAAAGTTTCGTGATTTTATTTGCATTATTCAAATAGTTATAATTGTTTAAAGTGGAAAGTTGCTTGGAACCTAAAGTCGATCACATGCTCAAATATACAATTGAGGTACATCTGTTCTTTCAAAATCTAGGAATTGGGCTTGATCGGTTATGGGTTCCCGGTCGGGAATGGGTCCCATTACCTTCCATGTTTTTGTATTCAAAAGTTGAGTGCTATCCACACAGCTCATTAAACTTCATCTGTAAAGTACACCAAAAATGGGGTAGTGAAAGAAAGAGGTTCTAAAATGCTTATCATCATAGCAGGTTCGGTCATAAATAATTCTATTTTAAAAAATGAAAAATTTAGAAATTACAAGCCAAGAGGGACAAAAACTTGGGAAATTATATTATTTCCAAAAACCGCTTCATTGTGACGAAAGGGTATCCAAAAGTTGGGAAATTATATAAAAATTACAGAAGAACGAATTCCAAAAAAATATATTTCTGGCAAACAAAATTTATTTTTTCAAAAATAAAATAAAATAAAATAAATAAACTAAATTGTTTTTTGAGGACCGAACCTCTTTGGTGGTACAATAGTACAATATAAAGAATGTTGAGAAAAATATTTGGAGAATGATTGACATGTTCATTGTACACCTATAGTTATAATAATCATCGATTATTCCATTTAATGCTTTCAATACAAATAGGAATGTATTGAGACTTTAAGTTTGGTTTTAGGGCTGAAGTTAGATGGTTATTGCAAGTGTGATCGTTATCGTTGATTTAAAACCACGGATTATACATGTGTACACGTTAGGATCAAAGTCACTATAGAAGGAGTTCAAATCCTAAATGTATCGAGGCATTGATTTCACTCAAAAGGAATACTAGCAAAATTAATCCAGTCTGTGATCTTTGTGTTGTTGAGGGTGATGAAGTATAGAATCATCCTCGCACCAGTTACAGTTGTTGCCCATTTTCATCACTTAAGCAATGAGCGGGTATTGTTAACCCCTAAATTTCCTTGTTGTTTTTGGAACCTTGAAACCTCAGAACTGCCATTTTCTACCACTATGTACTCCCGGCGGTACGAGTCAGATTTTTTTACTTTATTTTGACTTCTAACCGTAAGATCTTGTACAAAACCCTAATTGGAAAAATTGATCTAAATTTCAACCGTTGGATGTTTGGCATTTGTGAGATCATAACGTTCAAAGTTACGACAAATGTTTTTTTGGGTATTGCCCGAGAGACAAAATGTCAATGGTGCAAAGGGCGAATTGATGATGATTACCTCAAGCATTTTGGTCACATTTTTTTTTCATGTAGGTTTATGGGTTCTTCATGCTCATGCAAAAACTTGGAAACATATTCCACTTTTAGAACCTTCACTAAAAATGTTTTCCAACTTAGGGTCTAAAATCTCCCATTAGAGTTGAAATATGAAAAAACTTGGTAGTATCTATAGAGTTTTGAATTTTGAAAAAGTGAACGGTGAAAGGGTGCACTCATAGGATTGTGAATTTTGGACACAACTTTTGTTCAAAAATTTTACAATCTCAATTTGTTATGAATTTTTTAAGATTTACAGTAAGAAAATTAGATAAATAAGAAAGGGGCAGCCTTACAAAGCTAGACCCCTTATTAGCCCTACTACACCCTTTACATGCATTCATAAAAATATCAAAGTAGATCTTGTTGTTATAAATGCAATGGCCTAAATTGGTCAAAGTTGACTTACATTTATGGCATGTGTAAGTAAAATTCAGCTGTGGATAGTGCCACCTATGCCGAATACATCGAAATTACATTGAGATTAGTGCTAGAGGAGGGGAGCATTTAGCATGGCATGTGAGCAACCCCCATTTGCAGATCATGGGTTAGCCATAACCCCCTTCTTAAACCCTTGCCCATGTCATATTTCTTCTCTCAAACCGCACAACTGCCCTATTTCTGACAGCAACCCCCATTGGCTTAGAGCCCCGCCCGTCCTGCCCCTTCTCGACTCCAAAACAAAATAATGCCATAGAAGTCGTGAAAATGAGAATTTTACACCAAGATTTTTACAACATCTTCATCATGAAAATGCCCACCTTCAATAAAAAAATTAGCAAAAAATATCAATTTTTACTACTGCACTTACGCTACCCAAAACAGCTAAAACCCGTTTTGGGTTTTAAGGAAAGTTGGGGGTTAACATAGCACAAAATAAGATAACTACTGAAAATTTGGGTATTCCTCACTCTCTTAATGGCAGAAAATAGAAGAATGGCTCCATTGTTCTTCAAGAAAGATAACTCTTGAACTTTAGAACATCGTGCAGCACGCAAAACGGCTTCTACAAGGGTGCAAGCACTTCTATGATGCGCAAATAACATGAGATTACTCTCAATGAATTTACTTTGTAACCATGGATTGGCATGTAGTGGAATTGGATGTGAGAGCAAATACCTTGATCAAGCATAAAGATCTAACAAAAATTGAAGAAATATGGTCTAAGCTTTACGATTTATTTTTGTAAAAGAGAGTCCAATATCATTAAGGAAATAGGCAACTACAAGCCACTTAGTAAGTAAAGTTATAGGAGGAGTCGGTCATCCAATTACAAGATGCCATGTGAACGTAATTGAACAATAGAGATTGTGTCGTCCAATATCCAACGGTCACAATTGAAGATACTCCGTCGGCGTTTGATGAAGTTTTCGGTGATTAGAGTTGTCTAGTAACTAGAGTTGTCCGGTTAATGGCTCATGTCCAATACCAAGCATACTTTCATAAAGTAAATTGATTGTGAAGCATGACTTCTGTCATGCAATTGTATAATCTTGGGAAATACCCAACAAGCTAGTGAGATTGCATTGCAAAGTGAAGCATACTTTCAAAATGCTACGGTCCACACAACATGTTTGAGGGTTGACTACATCGTAGTTTCATGAATTTGAGGCAGTAAACAAGTGGCTTGGGGTGCTCCAGATTATTTGACACCAACTACTGACAATTTGAGATGACTATATAATACAATTGATGAGTAATTAAATGCAATAGGTAGAAGTACATCATTTATTTAAAAAACACAAAATACACAAAAAACAACCTCGCTCAATGTCTAGCACAAATGTACCTCTTTTTCTAGTAACACATGGTCTAGTTTTGAGAAAACTACAAAAAATCTTTTTTGAACAAGATAAATCAAATTTGATAGTTATGATCGTTGCTTATATATTCATGTGCTCAAAGGGTTGGACAATTGTGAATGACGATACTCTGTAGTAATAAACAAGTTTGAATTTTGATTTGCTAAGTTATAACCAAGTACTTCAGTTGTGAGCATTTATACTCCATCTCATCTTAAGAATTCACATACAAATTTGAAGAGCTCCAAAGATTGAAGACAAATGTACAGTCTCGACCGGCCACTTGTTCTTGTCTAACAAAACAAGACCTTGAAGGAAAGAATGGAAAATGAATTGAATGACATGCACGCAAGAGGCCATTCATGTCTGAACGCGATCGATCGACTGCCCGCAAATATGAAGTGTGAGCGCTGAATGCGTGTGAGCATTATCAATCCGGTGACACTTTTTCGAATGTGTAATTCCGTCCATCAATCGAGCTACGGACACAATCATCCAAGCTTTGCATAGGTGCTGGCAATCAATATTCAAAAAATAGCACGTTGGTCACGCTCAGATTTAAGCATGATCCCTTCCGGTGTCGTGGGACATGCAAGCACGGGAGTGCAATGTGGAACGTCGCAGCCTCTATCTCGTTGAATTGGTGCCATCATTTGACCGAACTCTCTTGAAGTGTCAGCATTTCATGTGCAGAATCTTGACCTGTACTAAAAAGAGAAAAGTGTGTGGTAGAGTAAATCGAAGCTAAGGCACATGAATGAGGCTGATCAGCGAGATTGTGCATGAAATTGGTTACTCGCATTCAACCAACAGAGCCCAACTTGTTCAAGTACCCATTTTTGCATTATGAACGATCGAAATGAGGATTGGGTGCGTCGATGTTCAAAGATATATCAGTAGCTTCTGAAAATCGACTGATCTATCGCCACGCAGTCTGTGAACTTGGCCCAAACGTATCTTACCAGGAGCATAATTGACGAACCTGCCGAATCTACAGTCCTGGTACGGTGACAAAAGAGGTGGCAGTAGAGGGAGAAGCATGGCTGCATAGTGGGTGTCCATCCTGCGGTATGAAAATGGAATTAGTGGCCGCAACGGCCTGTCACATAACCAAACGTAAATAAGCTTCGTGTCCAGTTCCGGACACTCCTCCGCAGAAAACGGTTAGGAACTCGCAAAGCAGTTAGGCCACACTTCTTGCTTCGCTCCACCCATGACCAGTTAACCACCCACTTCTAGTTCTCCAGTATCATTACCCCTACCACTTGCCTCTCAACTCCATCACTTCGCCCGCTTTCAAAGCTCTCCCATCCGACTGCTCCCCAAGACTAATCCTCGACAATAATAATCACCATGTAGCTGGCTGGTCATCGATCGAAATGAACTAATCATGGGAGCTTGAGTAACCGACCTGGTCCGGAAGTTAGAATGGATTGATTGCTGCTGTTGCAGTGTTTGCTGATTTTGTTGTGGGAGTAGTAGAGAAAAGATGGCGAGGCTCCTGCGACTGCTGCTCGTGTGTGTGCTCTCTTTCTTCACAGTAGGAGCTGCTGTGGCCAAGGACTCGCAGGTTGCCATCGATGGCCTCGCTTCCCAAGGTACCCCACCACTAAACATATAATTTCTATCGCTTTAAACTTGACTGTACATTCGATTGAATGAATGGTTGGTTGTTTGGTTGCAGAGGGAGCACTGGTGGCATTTAAGCAGGCCTTGGAGCATCCCGAGGCATTGGGATCATGGAATCCGCAAATTCAGGGTGCTTGCTCCGGCACCTGGAGGGGAGTTGTCTGCAACGATGCCAAGAATGCCATCACCGGCGTGTAAGCAGCTCGATTAGCTACCATTTCTCACTTTTGTTGACCGTTCGATCAGTCGCTGATGCTATCGTCGAAATTGTTATGCAGGACCCTGGAGGGAGATGACTTCACCGGCCCAATTCCTGTGAGCTTCTATCGACATACAATTCCTATATTACTTAGCTGCCATTATCTTATGTGTCGTGGTCGTGTAGAATGATTCATTGTCACATTGATCACTTCGAAATTAATCAATAGAAACTGCAAGTGATTGTGCTTTTCCTGTGCTAAAGTGGGCTTGACTTCCTCTCAATCACTGACATTCATCGTCATCATGTGCCATTTGGTGTTATAAAAAAATTGACTTCGATCAAGACAAAGAGCATATGATTTTCCAGCTAATGATCATGATATTTCTGTACAGAATGACATTCGGAGAATGAAATTCTTGAAGTCGTTGACAATCAGGAAAACTGCCTTCCTGGGTGCCATCCCACAAGCCATCGCCGATCTTCGCAACTTGAGGAATCTGTAAGCAGTGCTCACAAGTTAATCAACAAGCTCAGGAGTAAAACGTTCTCCCCTTAAATTCTGTTTCTCACTCTGACTACATGCAGGATCGTTGCGTCCAACCCTCAATTGAGCGGGACGTTTCCAACGTGGATTCTCAATCTCAAGAACCTTGAGAAGCTGTGAGTTTCAATTACCATACATATAAAAAGCGTTACATAGACAGAAATGACAATTAGTGTATGTACGATTAGTATACTGCCACACCTCACTCTTTGTCGATAAATGATTTTCACATCCTACATTCAATCAAACACCAATCCTCAACTTCATCATTGTTGAAATAGACCATATGATAGAGACAGTGTTGCCTTGATGGTAGAGTAGCTACGAATGATGCAACTCGTGGACATGCATGTGCAGAAGCTTGGCTGGGAACAACTTGACAGGCACGTTGCCGAGCTTGAGTGCTATGAGCGCAGCCCAGTAAGATCCAAGACTGAACGAATCCAGTCTGTACCATTCTGATCGATAGCTACTTCGTAAGTTCAACAAGAGAATGCAGCATTTTGTGGCCCATACTGATGTAAGTTGTTAATGTTGGAGCAGGAATCTGACGGCCGGCATTTCGGCGGGGACGAATGTGTCGGTGCCGATAGCAATACCGACGACGACATGGGTGAATGTGACGGTGCCCGTGGTGATGTTCACGCCGTCGAATGTCACGCTGCCGGCTACGGTGGTTCCAATCTTGTGGTTCTCCAAAGTGTAAGCACCTCTTCTCTTTCTCTGTAAACCTCCAAATTGATCGAGAAGCAAACTTGCTGTTCTAACACGGATTGATTGATCGATTGATTCCTTGGGGATGGGTGAGCAGGAACGTGACAGACGTCAGTTACACTCCCACCTTGTAAGCACCCACACCCACAATCCTCGCTCAACAACATCAGCAGAAAGAATATATATATTGCATCGTTTCTTAGCATTCTAGAACATGAGCACTATGCTTGTATTACATGCTTCTTCTAGGTATGATTCTTGATGGTTTTTGATGAATTTTGAGCAGGGTGTTCTTGTGCCCGAACGGCACCGTTCCATCGCCTGCCAATGTGTACGTACTCTACAACATATTCTCTCTTTACTTTACTGATCTTCACGTAGATGTTCTCTAGTAAAAGTAACTCTTTCTGTTTTGTGATTAGTCGTAAACAATCGTATATGACTAGTTTTGAGTCATTATAGAGTAGTCATAAAACACAGTTTTTTCACCATTGATTGAGATGATATCAAGAAACAAAAAAAAAGTCTTATTGCAATTTGCAAGGAGTTGTTTCTACCTCATTTTGATTAGTGTAGAGATATGTTAAAGTCTCGAAGTGTTTGTAGATATTGATTAATTTATCTCTCGTTTTCTTAAATTTTTGTTTGTTTTTCAGGACATTGCACACTTCGAATTGGACAATTCCTTCCATTGGTTCATGGTCTGGAATTCCATTTCCAAAATTGTCACCGCCGTAAGCTTCACACTTCAGTCTACTACTTCAACCTCAAGTACTCTAATCCAAATGAATCAATTTTGAGCTCATTCTCGATTTCTTGCGCTTGCAGAATTGCAGGGTATAGGAACTTTTCGCAGCTGCCGCCTTTGTAAGTTGGTTCCAAATTTTTAGTTGTTTGAGCGTATTTAATTTGCCAATTATTTCTACCTATCATAAAGCTCGACATAACATTTCATTGAGAGTGCCAAGTATGTGGCCTACTAAGTATATAGTTCATCGTTTGATATTAAACAAAAGTACTCTTACTAGTGCCATTTGACAATGAAGTCATGTAGAGTGAAATTGGTTATCGTATGTCATCTTGAGGATTATAGTAGTCAGTCTTGCTATAAGCTACAAAGTTCTCCTTCTTTTGTCTCACTTTCTACCCTAGACTCCACCATCTTCAGTACCCAATTCCTATAGCAAACAACATATATTGAGGTTACTACTACTCATACTTGAATATCATCACAATTATAGTACGCTATATCATGATTTTAAAAATTGAACTTAATATATTTAATTGCTATGATGATTTGTGTTTATGTAGGAATGGATCGCAATTTCCATTTACTCCACCATGGTAAATTCTTATTCCTTGCTTTGTCATTAATTATAGTCTTGCTAATGGGTGGTATTGAAGTACTCCTTCTTGGTATGATAACTCATGGTGGGTTTGTTGAATATTACAGTAACTGCAGCCCAACATTTATGTTTTGGGATCTACCACCATACATGAAACCATGGTAAAGAAAACCTCTTTTATTCATTTAACACGATATTCATTATATTAGGAAAATTCCATGATTTTGGGAAAATGCAGTTTAGCTCGACTTGAGCTAAACTGCATTAAATTGAGAGATTGAAAATCTTCCAAAATAACGAATATCGAGTTAATTTTTATGATTCAATTTATTTTTCTGGTTTTCTATTTCTAAATGTATGATGTTTGTTGATCAGGAATACATCACAAATTCCACCTTTATCTGCCCCTCCGGAGTGGGACTTTTCAAATGTGACATTCCCGTAAGATAATTATCCTCCATTTTAAATTTATTATATAGATAATAATACTCATATGTTTGGTGACTAAGTGAAATTTGATCCCTTGCAAATTGCTCCTAGATGTTGGAGAGACTATTTTATGGTCGTGTTGAATAAAATGGGGTCTACCTGGACCCCATACATTAAGTTCTTTTGAATTAAGATCTTCAAGTTAAATTATTTTTTTTAGCAAAAAGGACTATGAATGAAATATGAGAACTTCTACTTTGGGCAATTTTGAGATTTTCCATTCTAACTAAATTTTTATTATAATATTTAGGGCTAGTAATGAAAAATGTGACCTTGTTTTCCTTACAAGTCCCTTTCTAGGATTGTTTTTCTTAAATTTCAAAATTTGCATATTAAAAATTTCCAAAAAATTGTAATAGTAGAGTAATGGCTAGATTTAACTATATCCTTAAGATCAGCTTTTTTTTTAATACTCCTTAGATTGTTTTTAACACCTCTACTTGTATAAAAAGAACCAATTTCATGCACTTTGGAGACAAGTATGTGCTCCCGCATTCAGAAGATTAGAGTTTTAAAATATTGATATATAGGATGATTGGTATTCAAAGTGTGTATTCTAACATAATGTATGTTTTGTTTTATGTGTAGGAATTTCAAATTTCCAAGACTTCCACCCTTCCAAAAAAGCCCACTATTTCGTTTCATAAATAGAACCCTCAATTTTCCACAAAATTTCTCATTCCCACCCCTTCCTGATTTTGAAAATTTCACATTTCCATCTTTTCCTCCACTTCCAGAATTCGAACCTTCTTTCCCACCACTTCCTAGCTTTCCCCCATTTCCTAGCTTTACACCACCAAATTTTACCTTTCCACCATTGCCTCAATACATGCCTCCAAATTTTACATTTCCACCATTACCTCCATTCATGCCACCCAATATCACATTCCCAATGTTACCTCCTCTACCTCAATTTACACCTCCTAATTTTACAATTCCCCCAATCCCTTCATTCATACCTCCAAACTTCACTTTCCCACCATTGCCTCAATTCACACCTCCAAATGTTACCTTTCCACCACTTCCTCAATTTACACCTCCCAATTTCACATTTCCACCTCTACCTCAGATCACCCCTCCCAACTTTACATTTCCGCCTTTTCCCCAATTTACACCTCCTAACTTCACATTCCCTCCACTACCCGAATACATGCCTCCTAACTTTACATTTCCACCACTTCCTCAAATATCGCCACCCAACTTCACAATTCCAACACTCCCTCCTCTACCTCAGTTTACACCTCCAAACTTCACATTTCCACCTCTCCCCCAATTTACACCTCCCAATTTCACATTTCCACCGCTCCCGGACATTGCACCACCAAATTTCACCTTCCCCCCTCTTCCTCAATTCACTCCTCCCAATTTCACCTTCCCTCCTCTTCCCCAATTCACTCCTCCTAATTTCACCTTCCCTCCTCTTCCTCAATTCACTCCTCCCAATTTCACATTTCCCCCTCTTCCTCCGTTCAGAGCACCTAACTTTACTTTTCCTCAAATTACACCCCCTAATTACACACTTCCTCCGCTTCCGGAGTTCCCAACACTTCCTCCTCTGCCAGAATTCACACCTCCCAACTTCACGTTTCCACCCTTCCCCCAATTCACACCTCCTAATTTCACTTTCCCACCCCTCCCAGAATTCATGCCGCCAAATTTTACATTTCCACCTCTACCTCAATTTACACCTCCAAACTTCACATTTCCACCACTCCCTCAATATATACCTCCTAATTTCACATTTCCTCCGCTCCCTCAATATATGCCCCCTAATTTTACATTTCCTCCATTCCCTCAATTCACACCTCCCAACTTCACCTTTCCACCTTTCCCACAATTCACACCTCCTAATTTTACGTTTCCGCCGCTCCCGGAGTTTATGCCCCCTAATTTCACCTTTCCACCTCTACCTTCATTCACCCCTCCGAATTTCACCTTCCCACCACTTCCACAATTTACTCCTCCCAATTTCACATTTCCTCCGCTTCCTCAATACACACCTCCAAACTTAACATTACCATCTATACCTCCGATCTCACCGCCAAACTTTACGTTTCCAAATCTTCCTCCTTTGCCCCAAATCACACCTCCAAACTTCACTCTTCCAACTATACCTCCTTTCCCGCAATTTCCTCCTAATTTCACCATTCCCCCATTCCCGGAATTATTGCCTCCCAACTTTACATTCCCAACACTTCCTCCTATACCTCAAGTTACACCACCAAATTTCACCCTTCCCACTCTCCCCCCTTTCCCACCCATTACACCGCCAAACTTCACCATGCCAAGTGAACCATTGTAAGATTTCAAGCTTTGTTTTTACAAATATACATAATATAATTATACTAAAAATTTAAAAAATCAAATAACAAACTATCCTAAATTCTATTCTATTCAATTACTAGTATATGTTGAAAATTGAAGTCTTGAATAACAACTTATCTAGGTTCAATTTCACAAATCCATTCCCATCCGGCAACAAACCACCAATGTAAGTACTAACACAAAATATTATAATAAATATTATGTGACACACTTTATATACAAAATAGCTTTAAAAATCATATTTTCTATAAAGAGCTACTACATTTATAATAATACCCATATTTGGGTTATGACGAAGACTCTTGGAAACTCTTAGAGGGAGATTTTTTTAAAAAAAAAATTGTTTGAATCTCATAGTGTATCATTGTTGTGGTTTTGAAACTATTTGTACATAAATGAAATACACATGTATAAGTTGTGAAATTCATTTTTGATAAGAAGTTTTCAATCTTCATGTATTGCTCAGGCCTGGTACTCCACCTTGCGATGAAATTAAGCAAGAAAAGCCTCAAGAAATTGTCAAAATTGATGATAATGCGCGGCGCTTATCGGAAACACTTGAACAAAATGTGTAAGCAACCGAAGCGCTAAAAATTCTTCTTTAGCAAGAAGTATTCTTATTTGAACTATTATAATTTTTAAGTCTAACACTACTATAAGAATTATGTTTAGAATTGTCTACATTGTTTGACATATGACCGCCACAACTTTGTACTTTTGATCAAAGAATTTACTAATTGGTTCACCAGCTTGTCCTCCTTTAAGTACTATAGGTAGTTATTTGCTTAGTAAAAGAATCATCAAAAGTAAAAATTTATAGAAAATCCTATTCCTAATTAATAGTGTAGCTATTAATTTAGTATACTATAAAATCATGATGAACATTTTGATGAACATTCTTTTTTAAACAATTGAATTTAGTTGATAATGTGGTTATATTTGTGGTGAATTCAGAGATCAAGTAAATGAAGCCGTCACCACTGGCCTTCCCAATCTCAAATTCTTGTAAGAGTTATATAAATGGAGTTTGATGATAGTTGAAAATACATTTGCATATGTAAATACTTATGTGTTTATTATATGCTTTTAATATAGATGAAAAATTGGAGTGTGCTTTGATGATATATCTCCATCCCATTGTTATTATGTTTAGTGAGCATAATATTAAGGATAGGTTGAACAGGCATTTTATTCACGCCAACCTCCAAAAGAGTTCGATGTTTAAATCTTCAACTAACTGTTGATGTGGGTTGTAGGGATTTATCAAATAATGGCTTTGAAGGGAAAGTTCCAGACACTTTACATGGTTTACTCCCAAGTTTAAAACATGTGTAAGTATATTCATAAGCTCTTGAAAGACCAAGATAATTATACTATTGAGTAATAAAAGTAGTTATATCGTCATATGTTCATGATTATTGGTTATGGAAATGTGTAGAGATTTGAGCAACAATCAACTTGAAGGGAACGTACCACGCACTCTCCTCAAATCCAAGGTCAAATCTATGTAAGTGTAATTTCTTTCAATCAAGACCTTTGAAGTATTTTTAATGTTTTATGCTATCAAATTTAGTTCAAGAAAAGATTTCATTCTCACAAAAAAGGTGGTCTAAACAATTAATTAGATTATATTGATTTTTCCTTTTTCTTTTTTGATTAATATGGGAAGTAATAACTTTGAAAAATGAATTTGGCCATGTTTGGTAGTTTGGCTCTTAAACCAATCAAGTTTGGTACATGACATGTTATTAGAAACTCTCTCTCTCTCTCTCTCTATATATATATATATATATATATATATGTATGTATAATTTTAGTTAGAGTCATTTGCTTGATTTAGAAAATTAAGTTAAAACTTTGGTGTGTTGATAATAGAAATCTAGCAAATAATTACTTCACCGGGAGGCTTCCTCACATGCGCTTGAACAGATTTGATCTTTTGTAAGTCCTGCCCAAATCACTATCATTTCTAAATTTTTGCACTTAAGTTGTTCTATGATTATTGAAATAATCATAAGTATTTACTTAAACAAAATAATAACACGTTGTGTATTTGCCATCTCAGGGACATAAGCAGCAACTGTCTCGTAGGCATTGTGCCAAAGAGGGTTGGCAAATTTTCTTCTGAGTAAGTAACATACATTTTCATGGATCATTCGTAAGCAGCATGAATTTACTATTTTATGTAATTGTGAATTGTTATTGGAGTAGATATTGTCACTATTTTTTATCATATGTGGGTGATGCTTATTGACAAACTCATTAAAATGATCTGTGCTTGATTTTCTTTACAGGTTTACTTTTGGCCAAAAATGTTTGCCTAACTCCAAGTATTGCAAATGCAGTAAGTTTTTGGCATCTATTCAATATTTTGCTCCTATACAAAACCATGTTTTGAATGACTAAAATTATCCATCTCAAGAATTATATTTGGAGCGTTAAAATTTAATTATTTTATTGATTGATTGTTGTATTGGTGGTTGAATGTGCAGCACCCCATCGAACTCCATGAAAGATGGATCCTATTCAATTTTGTAGTTAGAAAGGAAAATAAATTGGTAGTCTCTGTAGGCAAATAGAGATAGTGAGTGAAATAATTGTCTCGGGTCATACCAACACTAAATAACTATAAATGACATATAGTTTTGAATCATTGAAATTATATGAGACAAGTATAGATTTATGGGTGGAGATCTTTGTGGTAAATTTGTAGTATGATCCATGGTAGAAATGGTTCATCAATAAATAGTATGAGAGATTATTCATTTGTTGACTTCAAAGTTGCAATAAAATAATCATATTTTTTCTTATACTAATCAAATGATTTCCGTTCCTTATACTAATTCACTCTTGAAACATTCTAACATACTTTGGTTTCAAATTATCCATATTATGACTTACAAAGATGTTTGATCCACTAGAACATCTTCACACTTTTTACAAGAGAAAAAAGGAGCAAAAAAGCTCTATTTTGTAAATTCAATTTGGTGTGAATCAAGTGTTCAATACTTGCTTCAAGGTGCTTATTACAATGAGACATGTGAGCAAGGGGTTCATATCATATAAACACTGTCAAATCCAAAATTTATGCATTGTGCTTGAAAACAATTCACATGTTATACATTCGCAATTTATAAGGGTATCTATACATTAGCCCCCAAACAACCTCAAATTTTTTCAACATATTCTCATGCTTTTATAGAAACCAAGTTCTCTCCTACCAAGTACATGACAAAAATGCACACATGAGAAGTAAGCAAATATTTTGAAACTAACACACGTGCATACCTTATTAATGAGGGGTTACTCCCTACACACTAATAATGGAGATAAACACAATGTGTTTTAAAAAATTATAAAATCTCGAAACTCAAGTTGCAACTTTGAATAGGTTACTGAGAGGTAATTGCCTTGAAATGTGTTACTGTAGCCATTTGAGCTGATCACCATAGTCATGGGGGAGTGCAGCTCCGACATGGAGGGATGCTCTTATTGGCTAAAAACTCTGAGCTTCACTTCATTTGCAACTATACAAGCTCATATTATATTTGAGCAGTGCTTTTCAGGTCTCTTGAGGCTAGAGGAGAAATCTCTCGTCCAAAGAAACTCTCTTCCAAAAAGTGCTACCACATAGATTGTCATGTGAATTTATCATTTATGAAAGAAGTTCACACACCATTATGTTCTTCACCTAGTTTAAACACTCACCAATCAGAGAGCTGCACTTTTGACCAATTACAATTGAGAAATTACCCTTTGGCTGGTGGAGTTCTCCACCAGAGGGTCAACCGGCCCTGAGTAGTATTCTAGAGCCGAAATGAAGAGACCGTTCATGTGGGGGAAGAAGACCTAAATGAGGCTGGTTTGAAAAACTATAGCCAACTGACAATTAGAATACCAAATTGGCCAGTGGCGAGTTCCCGCCTGGACTTCCTTTGAACTGTGGCACGCACTTGCACTTTCTCGAAGGCTCAGCTTGAGCTCAAGCCATGTCCTCGTCCCTCGTTGCTCGCCCGCCCTCGCCCTCGCCATTGCCCGCCCGCATTGCGATGCTCATGCCCGGGCAGCTCCTCCACCTCGCCTGAAACAGGCTCCATGCTAGACCACCCTCCCTCTGATCTTGCTTTAGGGTTTCTAAATCCCTTCAGAGTTTCCTTCTTTCACTTTAGGATTTCGAATTTTTGAGCTCGCCTAGTTTGATCGTCTTCTTGAGATCCATATCCCGGGTGGTGCACGCGGCCCCTGCTTTTTTAGGAAGGAGAAAATTGATTTTGAGCCAATGCGAGGGTACATTTTACTGGTGAAGTACTCTTGGTGGTCCAAGCCTTCGTGAATTGCATAATATTATCCTATTTGTGCCACGATCCATTTTGAGGGCGCAATGCGAAGGTGATTAGAGATTTTCGTCGACGTGGAGCAAGAACTTACAACATATTCTTTTCGCATTTGTCGTGAGCTGCAGTTTCAGGTAGTTCTTCACTGACACTAAAAACAATATGAGATTATGCGAACGGGATAGTTTTGGCTGCGTACTTGTTTTTTTCTTAAGTGGTACGAATTCTGGGAGCTAAACTGTGCAATAATGATTACGCCCGCCGTTCGACATATACTGGCTGGGGAGGATACACAGGAACTGGATAGTGGTTTTTTAGCGATGAGTTTACGATTGGACCATCCGATCAGCTGTTTCTTGAATTGGTGAAAGTTGACGACGTAAATTGGAGTAAATGGCTATTCTGCATGATTAATATCGTGAATGTAAAATGCGAAAAGAATATGTTGTAAGTTCTTGCTCTTACGAGCATAGAGCTTGATGCCTACTTGTCAAATTTGACGTGCAGGATGGGTGTGGAGAATTACCATGTGATAGAATTAGTGGGAGAGGGTTCCTTCGGGAAAGTTTATAAAGGCAGACGGAAGTATACGGGTCAGGTAAGTTTGTGACAGCATACTATCTTCATGGATTGGCTCTTGCTTCTAGAGCATTTGTTCAATTTTAGTTTTTCGTGTTTTTCTTGAAGATAAATGTGCTGCTCTCCTCGCAGACTGTTGCAATGAAGTTTATACTCAAGCATGGCAAGAGTGACAAGGATATTGAGAACCTTAGACAGGAGATTGAGGTGAGTTTTCATACTAATATTATGCTCTTCCCTCCAGTCGATTTGTTCTCATTGGGAATTTGAATTGTCACAAAGATACAACTGAAAACGCAAGAGGCAGTTGGCATACTTGACAATGCGATTGCTGGTCTTTCTATCCAGATATTGAGGCAATTGAAGCATGAGAATATCATAGAAATGCTTGATGCTTTCGAAAGCCCTCAGGAGTTTTGTGTTGTGACTGAGTTCGGCCAGGTATGCTCTTCTATTACCGCTGTTGTCAGTAGGACGTATTTCTTCAGACATTGGATGTAAGCCCGAAGAACTGCTTTGCTGGTCTTCCGACGACCTAGTTAGGACTTCGGGCATATTGAGTAGGAAGTAATCTCTTCTAGTGGGAAGAGGGGTTGTGTGAGGATACTCAATGGCATCTTGCAAGGGGTATTCAACTGCTGGAGAAGTCTGGTTGATATTGATGTACCGAAATTTGACTTCTTAGTGCGATTGTCGAAAGAAATGTTGAATTTACTGTGATTGGTGGGTTTGTTGTAGGGTGAGCTCTTCGAAATTCTAGAAGATGACAAGAATCTCCCTGAGGCTCAAGTGCAGGCTATAGCAAAACAATTGGTGAGCATGGGATAGCTGAGCATGGATGGTGATTTTGTACAAGCATGGAGATTTTGGACTAGACTTCGGTTTTCAAACCTACGTACTTCAGAAGTTCTCCTCACCTTATCTTGAATCTGAGAGTACTCGGTTTTTTGAGCTGCAGGTCAAAGCGCTACATTACCTCCACTCTCACCGGATCATTCACAGAGATATGAAGCCACAGAACATATTGATTGGTGCTGGAGGAATAGTGAAGGTACTTATTTATCTGAGACATTTGTCTTCGTTGGTACTTATTCTTTGGTGCTTCTACTCTCTGTTTTTTGTTAACTCATGTTTATCTTACTACGTTGAGTATAAACACCGTCTGGATTGAATTAAACTTATCGTAGTTTCTTAAACTATTATCGGAGAACTCATTATTTTCGATCGTGTGTTAATATGATGAGTGAGGTCCACACTTAGTCTGGTACCGAGTTCAATGAGAGCAAGTAAAAAACTTGCAAATTCAGCTATTGCACCATTCTAAAATGCCTTCGAAGCAGCTGTACCACATTGTAAAGACTTCCATGACCATATGAAAGGAAGCATTGTTTGGTCTTCACAACTAGAGTAGCCCCTGAGATCGTTGACGCAAAGTGCTGTTTTTCCAGCTCTGTGACTTTGGATTTGCAAGGGCGATGTCTTGCAATACTATGGTGTTGCGGTCAATCAAAGGTATATCCTAGTTTCTGAGAGTTTTCAAGTTTCTCTAGCCTTCTGTAGTATGTCTTCATGCTGAACTATACTTTTTTCGTACAAGGCTCTTGAATTTCGTCTTGCTGGATTGAAGTTCTGAGCTCTTACCGCTGTTTGTGTGATTATAACGTTCAGGGACACCGTTGTACATGGCTCCGGAGCTAGTTCGAGAGCAGCCCTACAATCACACAGCTGATCTTTGGTCGCTTGGTGTCATTCTGTAAGATGCTTCGCCATATACCAAGAGTGACCCGTTCTATTTCTGATAGCTAAGTCCATTCTCACAGTTATCGTCCTGAGCACATTGAAGCAGGTCCGCCTCCATGTCTGATTCAAACATTTGGGCCTCATTTGGGCCTTACTGTGAGGTTCATTGGCAATCATTATTGTGAAGTTAGTATCTTGACCAAATAAGCACTGCATGATGGGAAGCTGAGGAACATTCTATTTGTGGTGGTTGTCTGGGTGCACCGACCAGGTATGAGCTATATGTTGGTCAGCCACCTTTCTACACAAATTCAGTTTACACACTTATAAGACACATTGTGAAGGTTATTTCCTAACCTGGACTCTGCTTTCTTTCATGAATTATGGAGGCATACGTTATTCATGTAGCAGAGGGCGCGGTATGATTTCATGATGCTCGGTTCTAATAAGAAATGTGTCTCGCTTTCCTTTGTCATCGGGTCTTATTACGTTTTGTTGAAGATATGTAGGGGAAGTAACCCTCGCAAATGCTGTCCTCATCTATTTTATAGTGCAAGCATGCCTCTAAAACGGAATGCGACGTTTGTATGCAGGATCCTGTAAAGTACCCGGATAGCATCAGCCCGAATTTCAAGAGCTTCTTGAAAGGGCTTCTTAATAAGGTACTGCTTTGTCTGTATCTGTGCCAGGCTGTATTTTATCTCCTTCTAAACGAGTAACTTCTATCACGATTTGCCTCCATTCAAACGTCGTTGTAATTTGGACCCTTCACACTTCCAAGATTCAAGGCACGTGTGTTCAGTATACCACAAGCTATTATATGCACGTGCAATGATTATCTAATTCCTCGCTGTTGATATTGCCACGAATCCTTACAGACTTTCTGAACCCTCTATTCCAATCACTTTGTATCTGGCAGGTTTCCCAAAATCGCCTTACCTGGCCAGGGCTGTTGGATCACCCCTTTGTCCGAGAGACAAGTGAGGAGGCGGCTGCAGCGGTGAGTTTTAATTATAGCAGCTAGATAATTCAAGTGTTTGATTCTCACCTGTGTATCTTGTTGGTTGATTTTCAAACAATTCTGTTCATTTATATGTACCCAGAATATTGTCCGATTGGAATCGACTGCCGAGAATGCTTGTTTTGTGCTTAATTGTTGTGCAGGAGGCTCGAGCTGCAACAGCAAAAGCAAGGGGTTGTGATGCAGCATGGAGAGGAGAAGTAAACATTACTTTAGCTTCCCCATTGCCATCTAGTCGCGGCGCTGCTGCAAGTCCTGCTGCTGGTTTGCCTCTGACTCTTTCTACATGTGCCAGATGTTTACTGATTATGTTTGTTGATTTCTGTTAAAGCTTTAAGAACCTGTCGGGATGGTTTCCGTGGGGCGAAGTTTTGTTTACTGTGATGCTCATTGTGTAGGCAGTACTTTTTAAGTATCAATAGACTGTAAGTATCGTGGGGCTACTACACCATTTCAATATCTAAGGTTCCGGCTCTAAAGTTGAAATGCCCATCCCTGGATTGTTTATTACTCTGTAAGTAATAATGGGTCATTGGATTGTTCCCGAATCTTGGAACAAGTACTAGAATCATATTGCCTTTTTGCCTTTTTGTTGTCAACCTCTATGAACTATCTGTTTCTCACAGCGATCATGTTCCTTCATCCTTTTGCAGGAAAAACACGGGCTCAACCAGAAAGCCCAGCTCCTGCTGACCGTGTAGCAGTGGCATCCCGCGGCACTGATGGAAATCATTCTACCCCCCAACCTGCTAGTGTTCCTCCCAGTCCATCTACTCCTACACCAAGTATATCTGGTATGTGAATGTTTCGTACCACAAATGCTTCTTAGATCAAGCTTAAGTTTGATTGAAAATCTTTACGAACTCAGTCGTCAATTCAACATTGATGCGAATTTATATGCAGTTTATAAGCAGAGCACCGAGTTGATGCATCGATTTTTGAAGTCTCCATTCCTCATTGAATATCACAGTGCTTTAGTGCGTTGACTTCCTCCGCTGAAGTTACCATCAAAAATCGATTATGCACTTGCAGGTGTGGAAGCAGTATCAACCTTAGATAAGATAGAAAGTACATCAAGAACAGTCAAGGGGGCTCAGGCTGTTGGGCAGGACAGGGGAGCTCTAGCTCACATACTACATCCTTTCCGCAATCTTCATGCTAAGGGGACTGCAGCTTTTGCAAGGCAAGGATTCTGTTTCTAATTATTTATTAAGTTGGCCTTTCTCATTATGAAACTTCGAACTTTATGAATCTGTCTGGGCATGGCTATGTATCAAGTGCCGTTCCCATGGAATGAAGAGGACTTGCTCTTGTCAGGTTGAAGGAATGATTCTGATCTTGGAATGCAACCATTGTAGTATCTGTCGTATAATCTCTGCTGAGACTTCGGAACGTAAGAATTTGAGACTGTGGTTGACAGTGAGCAGGCAAGTTCAGCAGCCAGTCAAGCATTGCGTGTCTTATCGAACCTGCTTGCTGGGAATGCTATCAGTCAGACAGTGGCTGTTGAGGATGTCATTCCAACGGTGGTTGTTTTGTTAAAGGCAACGTTGACCGCCTCCAATGGCCAGCATGTTCACCTTCTCATCAAGGTGGGGGAGCGATTTTTTTGCAAAGAGTTCTGTTTGTGGGGCAGTGCCTTTTGTTCATGCGGTTGATCTGGGAATCATATTTTGTACTTTGCTGCAGGGACTTGGTGTTTTGCGCAAGCTTATTGAAGTTGGAGCGGGAAAGATCAATGGCTCCTTCCTTCACCCCAGCGTAGCACTTTTACGCCTATATCCTCAGGTTGGATTCTTGAACGCTTGACTTTTACCTACGGACTCCTTGACAAAAGTGGTGGTTTGCAATACTTTCTGAATAGAAATGTGTTGCCTACGGTGTTCTTATGCGCTGAGGATGTTGATGTCCTTGAACAACAGGCTGTGGCATATGCCCATGATTCATCTGGTCGCGTTCTATACGAGTCAACATCTTGTGTAGCAGTCCTACTCACAAGAGTCGCAACAGGACTTGCTGCGTTGTTGGCACCAGGCGCCGATGGAACCGAGAATGTTGGAGGTGCGGCTACAGTTGAAGGGCAAACTATGACACAAATCATTGCACAAGCCAAGGTTCTCAATACCGCTGATCATCTCTGCTCTTGCTTGGGGGCAACAGGTATTATTTCTCTGCTACTCATCTCACCAGTTCACTTGTACTCTTGTCTTAAGGCTGAATTTGTTCTTGGACGAAGTCAAAATCTAGGTAGATCAATATGCGACCAGGTGATAACATTCGTTTTGTACGAGAACGCTATGTGAAGACTGCAATTTAAAATAGATCCTATGATGCATTTCAGGATCAAATCTTATTTCTGGTGCTAGTACATCCGCACCAGTGGCTGGTGAAGCATACAAAGCTCTATGGGCTCTTATGAGTAGTATGAAACTAGCATCAGGGAAGGGGGAGCATAGGCAAGGTTTTCCTTTGGCAGCTTTGCGGGGTTACGCTGAAAACTGGGCTGAAGACAAGAAAGGGGACGAAGAAAGCTGTAGAAGTGACGAAGGAGCTTCTGGAGTGATTGAGACGGTGACGGACAGTATGGCCAAGTCACGGGGAGTCCAGGCTGCAGGTTCTTATGCGTTGCTACATGGATCGGATGCAGCACTCTCTGCCACTATACAGGTGTGTGTACATTGGTATTTCAGAAACATTTATCAGGTTGTTACTCATCTGACATAAAGTTTGGATTAGGAATATTAAGAATCGACTATTAAGTTAGATCCTGAAACTATGTCAAGAAGGGTATGTACTCTAAGGTGTCGTTTCATGGTGTATATGTAGATGATACCACTAGTGACTTGCAGTCCGTAATACCTCCTATCGTTCAGCGCTTGATTGATCTCTTTGCAGAATAGTTATACTTCCAGCTGATATCAATTGAAAGCCTGGCTCTTGTTTCAGCGGCAGTGACCTCGTATTGGACCCTAATCTTGTTTACGGACTCGTTGTGCCGATTGTTGATTCGGTTATGCAGGTACTGCTTGGATGTTGCAACCTTTCGCAGCTTGTTTGTGACGTTCTAGCAGGAATTCCAACCCATGAACCACCATCGTACAACACGATCAATGGAGGTGGGGATGGCACAGCAGTTGCTGCAGTGTATAAAGTCCTGTCTTTACATGGAGCTCCAGGTGTGACAACACCGAATAAGGCAAACGATGGTGATGGTGGCGCTGCAGTGAGCGCAACGGGAGATCTCATCACTCATGCTTGTTTAGCTCTTGCTGCCGTTGCGCAAGGGCTGGCGTCTAGAGGGAGACGTGGAGCTTCCTGTATCCTCACCACTTCTCAACCGAAGCAGCGAGCTAGATTGGCAGCTCTTGCTCAGCAGGCTTCTATGGAGTCAGGTGATTTTCAATCCTTTTCCAGGATGGACATATAGCGTGGACTAACACATGCCCTTACATCTTGTTGATATAGTCAGTTGCAAACTGAGACTCCAAGTAAGCCATGCCCAAGTATGAAGTACATGGTTTCTATGCCTTTTTGCTGTGTTGAACTTGGGCCTACCTCAATTACATATTCATATAACCGGAGTTTTATTTTCCTCTCATTTCAGGTGGTTCTTTCCCAGCGCGTTCCGCAGCAGCCATGCTGGCATTGTCATCAGTTCTTGCACTAGAACAAGGTCTTGAACTGAAGAGTGGCGCTCCAGCTTGGACAGCTGAGACTGCACTATCACTTCCAACCTTTCCTTCCCTATCTGTTCTCCGTAATCTTATCAAACTATCTTCCCAGAATGCTCTTCCAACCCCAAGTGATGCACAGGGACGCAATTCTGGAATGCTCACAAGCTGGCATGGTATCCGAGATGGGTGTGTTGGACTCCTTGAGGCACGCCTTCGTTGGGGAGGTGCAAGTGTTGCGGAAGAATGTTGTACAATGGGTTTCCCTGTCATCCTGATCACATTATTAGCTGGTGGCTCAAAGCACGGAAACGAAAACGATGAGCCTAGTGGCTTAGGAGATGATCTCATAGGGTTGTCACCTGTAGGTGTTACGTGGGCGGTGTCTTCCATAGCACATACGCTTAAAGGTGGAGGCTACCGGGACATCTTGTTTCGCCGCAGTCCTGTTCTGACCTTATTGGATCTCATGGATCGGGTTCATCTTTCACATCTACAACTATGGGAAGGAAATTGTGGAGGTCGTGATGGATTGCGGGCCTTGGTGCACGAGATTGTTGGGGTTCTGGAATTCCCTTTTGCGCAAGCACAGAATATGCCAATTTCTGGCTCAGCCCCAAACAACAATACCTCTTCTCCTGGAGGTAGAACAACTCCTGACTCGAGTGTAGACTTAGCAAGAGCTATGACAGCAAATATGCCGCAGTATTGGCAACTACTTCAGGAGGTAATGTTTCAACCCCTTCTATATTGCTCGAATGTTGTAGTTCAGCTGCTTTATCCTGGTAATAACAGTCAAGGCTTTCACGTCTGGGTAGCCGACAGCGATTTAATGTACAAACTTGGATTTGGCAGTTTTTATAAGTGAATTTTGTGCTTGCAGGCAGCTGGTTTTAGATCTAAAGATATCCGGAAAAGATAAATTTATGCGTTGCGCTTCTTCTAGAAGCACACCTATGTTACAGTTGTACCACGTACATAACTCTCAAGTGAATTGTTTAATTTTGCATATATGTTTAGGTGCATGCTGCAGCGCCTCTCGTAAGATGCTTGGAGTTACTTGATACGAATGATCTAGGAAGGCCGGTGGGGCTCATTGCAAGAGTGGTACAAAGTTCAAGGGTTTTGGCAGGAGAAGTGGTTTCAGAAGGTTTTCTCAGTGCTCCCCTCATGGCTAAACTCTTGGACCCTGGCGCTCCTAAGGAAGTTGTGCGGGATGTGCTTATGACATTATCCAACCTTTCTCGCATGAACAAGGTATACGATCGCCAGATTTAAGTATCAGAATAATTGTGTTCTTAGTTGCTACATGATCTCAGCTTTTGTCATGGAGAAGTCGTTCGCATTTAGTCGAGTACTTTATTCGCGAGGTTCTTCTATTGGTTCTTACGGTGCATTCAAACCCCTTGAGATATGTCGGGAGTAGTGCAACGGATAATGAATATTTGTCTATATAGCAGTAGGCTGACAAGTGTAGAAATAGCTATAACCATGGGTCTGGCATATGACAGGACTTTTATGAGCCTATCGGACAGGCCAATCTTTGGGATGCCTTGAAAGCCTGTCTCAACCACACGGATCCTGGCATTCGATCCAAGGCTTGTAGCGCCCTAGGGAATATGTGTCGACATACGCCTTACTTCTATGATCCTCTGGTATGCTTGTTTCTTTCGCAAACTGCATGTGGATACCTCTGTTTTACTGTTATACAAGTCTTTACTTCATTGGTTGTTGTGACATTCTGGTTGCCTGATCCCTTTCTTGTGTGCGCTTTGGACAGATTAAGCATGACATCATCAATATTCTCATTGACCGATGCGTGGATCCAGATCGACATACACGGAAGTTCGCCTGCTTTGCGGTACGGTGTCATTCCTTTTCTCCCTTGGAATGAGTTTGATTAGTCTCTCACTTGAAAGCAACACTGATACTAAGTGCGAGAGTCTCTAATCAAGCTCATTGCACGAGCAAGTCCGGCTCCTATATGTTGTTTTTGCAGTGATCTGATACATAATACCTATGGGTGCTGTGAGTACAGGTTGGAAATGCGGCTTATCACGATGATCGGCTTTACGATCAATTACAGCGCTGCATTCCCCATCTTACTAGATTATTGTTAGAAGATGAAGAAGACAAGACCAAAGCAAATGCAGCTGGTGCTCTCAGTAACCTTGTGAGGAACTCAAGCCGGCTCTGTGATGACATTATCTCCAAGGGAGCAATGCAGGTACAGACTTTACATCCAATTTGAGAACTTGAAGTCAAGGGAATTGTGTTCGTATATACTCTTCAACTCTTTCGTCTTCGAAGCCCATGTTCCCACTGTTTTTAGATACTAACGGTTTTCACACATTCTGGCATAGAATACTTGTCATCCCGTATATCATCTTAGTTTCTGGTGTGCAATGCTACACAATAATCTTGAGCATGTCAGTCCTAATTTAACCTACACGATTCTCTCATGCAGGCTTTATGTCAAGTTATTGCTGATTGTGCGGCCGCTCCAACAAATGAGAGACGGGAAGTAAGCAGTGAATCACCACTCAAGATTGCTCTCTTCTCACTGGGCAACATGTGTATTCACGCACCGTGCCGGCACCATCTACGGTCTCCTGAACTCTTCAAAGTGCTCATGAAGCTAAAGAAGTCAACAGATCCTACAATTGTGAAATACATTACCCGCATCACTAACAAGTTTCCTGACGCTAGCACCCGGTAACAGAATTCTTTTTCGCGTTGTGATATTTAAGCCAAAACACCTTGTTATTGCTCAGCGTGCATCTCTGGCCTTTACTGATCTCGCACCTAGTGCATAGTATCTAGAATTTCAAGGCCAGAGCTATGTACAAGATATTACAAAGCCATGTACAAGATTTGTATAATATACTCAGCTCCAAAATGGAGGCTACTTGGTCACAACTGCTTTCTCGCTACGGAAGCATACTCTATTCAAAGCTTCAGTCTCTTCTCTAGCAAGAACGTGTATGGTGCTTGGAGAAAGCTGTAGGGAAAGAAAGCTAAGCAATGATGGACGACGACGACTTGATGGAGGGTCTGAGCTTGTGGGAAACTAAGCGAACGTGTGGCTGTTGTTGATGAGGTTGTTTCCTGTTGCCGGAGGTTGCAGCTGTAACGAAGGCGATGGAGACAAACAAGCAGCCCAAGCAGGCTACCAAGCCCATGGCTGCCATTAGCGAGCACCCCGCTGCCACCACATCACAACCCAACTGAAGCAGCTCCCACGACATCGATCCTGCTATATTGATACAATCGTCAATCCTCAAAACCAGCAGTGCTGTAGCAAGGTAACGAGCACGATTAAAAACTGAAATCCATTTTACGCTTCCAAAGCACGCACGTTTTACCCACTTACGGGACACTACGAAGGATAATGAAAATTAGAAACTATGAAGTTTAATGAGGTGTACCTTTTGGTCAAGTGACAGATATTTCAGCTTAACTTTTGAAAGATATGGTCTTCGAACACAAGAGTTAGGTTAGTTACTAGTTACTGGGCACTTTAGGGGCATACGAAGTTTGCAGTAAATCTTCGATTGCACAAGGTGAAGTGACTGCAGCTGGAAAACCTGAAAAGTGCACTAGTAAATATATGCAGACATAGATACTGTGCGAAAGTGATAAGGATTAAATTTCTCCATGCACTCACTCTCCTGAGAAAGCACGACAGATTATCCACTGTACCTTCGCTCATCAGCTAACATTCCTTCTCTCCGAGAAATGAACGAGGGATCGAGCAGGGCAGCGGCGGTGGCATGCAGAGTGAGGGAGCTCCACGATGGGTTGTGAGCGGCGGCGATCACTATGTGCCTCCCTACTCTCATATTTCTATCCTACTATTCCGCTTATTTCGAATATGTGCGCCGCATATCCTGCTATCACTGCTCGCATCCTCGCAAGGAGGTATGCCGTTTGCCCGTATGAAGGAGTTGGATTCTTTATTTTTTTATTTTTTATTTTTTATCGAACTGTAATACGAATTGAAGAAATACATCTGTTCTATAGCAGAGCCGTAGCAGAAAAGCAACTACTGTAACCATGTGCACTGAAATGATGGAGAAGAAGAAGTGAAAATGGAGGAGGATGAGTAAGGTACTACTCCAGAGGAAGGCCTATGCTACGAGAAGGAGTTGAATTAGAGTCGTCTCTTGTTTGAAATCTATGCCTTTCCTATAAAGTGAAATCCGCATGATTCGATGCCTCTACCGAGGTAAACATAATTATTTATAATCACCAATTAGATCAAGAAGAGAAATTCAATCACACCAGTTCTTACTCATTACTTCATTTTAACAAAGTCAAACAAAAAAACAGAAATAGAAAAAGAGAGTTTGAGATACAAAATCTTAAAAATTGCTTGAATTACTGAGCTCAAAGTGGTTACATTTTAGGGTTGGCCATCATACCTCCAGCACCTCGTGCCCTCAGCTGATGTACAGGCTCCTTTTACCCGGCGGTACGTTGGGGCGTGATACCGGGTAATCGCAACCAGGGTATAAGGTTCGCCAGAGCACCGAGTTCCGGGTATCAAGCGCCGGCAAACTCAGCCCTCACTCTCGATTTCGGCGGCACGGGCGAGATGTTCCGAGTCCTTTCAAGCACTTTTGAATTTCACCTGGTTCATCTCCTTGCAATTGTTCGTGTCTTTCTAGGTGCAATCGATTTCCACAAAAGCTGCTGACTGCAAATTTCCGCTTGTCATCGATTGGAGTGAGTAGCTATGGCGACGGAGGTGAAACTCTCGGAGACGAAGGACCTCACCAAAATAGAACGCATAGGTGCGCACTCGCACATCCGCGGCCTCGGCTTAGATGATGCCTTCGAGGCCCGGGCCGTCTCCCAGGTACTCTTCATCCCCATTTTACTCAGTAAGAAAATATTGCGAAGTGGCTTTAGTTTCAATGAATTTTTTGCTGACACGAGTAGAGGATGCTCGTCGTTAGGGTATGGTTGGACAGAAGGCTGCTAGGAGAGCTGCGGGAGTGATCCTGCAGATGATCAAGGATGGGAAAATTGCGGGACGCGCTGTGCTCTTGGCTGGTCAACCCGGCACAGGAAAGACGGCTATTGCTATGGGCATGGCGAAGGCGCTTGGCGAGGAAACACCGTTCGCCATGATGGCTGGTAGTGAAATCTTTTCTCTTGAGATGGGCAAGACGGAGGCTCTCACTCAGGTATTCATCAGGGTTTAGGGTTTAGGGTTTACATGCATCACCTAACAGTCGAGTTTTGATTAAGAAGATTTTATTGAATATATTTAGCGTGGAAAAAGATGATCACCGAGCATGTTCCTTTTTTTAGGCGCATTCATTTGTAAGTGATTCTTGTAACACATCTAAATGTAGGAGTGGGATAGATCACAAGCTTTCAGTATTCCTCTGGTATAAACCTTGACAGTATCTGATGTGTAGATGTCGTGCATTCGTTTAATGAACATTAATCCAAACCACTAGGGTGTTGGAGGTGAGAAACGTTTGTCTCACTTTAGGGTATCTTGTTGTGTTCTTAGTATGCTTGCGTGTTGGCGGTACGCAAATTTATTCATTGTGTTCATTCATGTGCTTCCAGGCTTTTCGGAAAGCCATCGGGGTGAGAATTAAGGAAGAAACAGAGCTTATCGAGGGTGAAGTTGTAGAGATTCAGATCGACCGTCCGGCCTCAACAGGAGCAGCATCTAAGACGGGAAAATTAACGTTGAAGACCACAGAGATGGAGACTGTGTACGATCTCGGCACTAAGATGATTGAAGCCCTTGGGAAAGAGAAAGTAACCAGTGGTGATGTGATTGCCATAGACAAAGCATCTGGAAAGATTACCAAATTAGGTCGTTCATTCGCGAGGTCACGTGACTATGACGCTATGGGACCACAAACTAAGTTTGTGCAATGCCCTGATGGTGAACTTCAGAAGAGGAAAGAGGTTGTACATGTTGTGACATTACATGAAATTGACGTCATCAACAGCCGGTTAGTACGCTTGCTTGTTGAATTGGGATTCAAATCTCTTTATGTGTAGACCGCTCTTGATGCTGCATATACTATTTGATGTATTTTCTGCTCCGAATTGCTACCACGGTCATGCTTGTAATATGAGATAACATTGATTTTGAGGCCGTGTGAAATTTTCCATTGCATAGGACCCAAGGTTTTCTTGCGTTGTTTGCTGGAGACACTGGAGAAATTCGGTCTGAAGTTCGAGAGCAGATAGATAGTAAAGTGGCAGAATGGCGAGAAGAAGGAAAAGCTGAAGTTGTACCAGGCGTTCTTTTCATTGACGAAGTGCACATGTTGGACATTGAATGCTTTTCATTTTTGAATCGGGCATTGGAGAATGAGATGGCACCCATTCTAGTCGTTGCTACGAACAGAGGCATCACCCGAATTCGTGGGACAAATTACAAGTCACCCCACGGAATCCCTATTGACCTGTTAGACAGGCTTCTGATCATTTCTACCGTCCCGTATACCGAGGATGAACTCCGGAAGATTCTTGACATACGGTGCCAGGAAGAAGACGTTGAGATGTCGGATGATGCCAAAGAACTTCTGACCAAAATTGCGTAAGTGCACACATCTCATTAAAATACATCTCCTTCACTCTTTTGTATCTCAAAAGCACGTATGCTTCTTCGATGTGCATCTTATGAAGCCTTTTGCGTTTGCAGGAAGGAGACGTCACTGCGTTATGCAATGTGTTTGATCACGGCTTCATCTCTAGCATGCCAAAGACGTAAGGGAAAGGAGGTGGAGATCGTAGATATTACTCGGGTGTATCAACTATTTGTTGATGTCAAGCGCTCCACACAATATCTCATGGAGTATCAGGAGCAGTTCATGTTCAACGAGTTCCCTGTGCAGGATGATGGTGAGGATGAAGCTACTATGGTGGAGGACTGATTCCTCGGGTTTTTTGCGATGAAGTTGTAAAGCTAAGAGCGCAGCTCCTATTTTTCGGCCTCGGATAAGTGCACACTCCAATGGTTCCAACCTATGAAGAACCGACGCCCGCTTTCTCTGAGATTACTTTAGCGTAGTCTACGTGCAGCAGAATGCGACGCCAACGCTGCTTGATAAGGTCAACTGTTCGTAGGATCTATTAGGTTTGGGGTAGCATGCAGAACTTTGTATTGTAGTGCAGCACTTGTGTCCGAAAGGCTTGCTCTGGAGTTGGTCATCAAGCATGTACATGTTATAACCTCAGATTATATGGGTTCACATGAGGATATTGAAGTCTTTATTGCAGTCCTCGAGCTGACGTTCCGATGCTAAATTGTCCTCGGGTCATTTTGGCTCAAAACAGAAACGTTCCTATCACAGAACATGGAACTTTTGACTCCATATACCTCAAGATCAAGGAAGTAAGAAGGTACTGGATGGACAGTTTCTTTCTTTATTTTTGCATCTACTTTTTCAAACGTATTACATTTGATCCATAGCAGTGGTAAGAAGGTACTGAATGGGCAATCTCTCCTTTTTAACCCTTAAAGGTCCTTCCACTCCTCAATGGGCAGCCCGAAATTGGATCTAAGCATCTTTTGGACTTGGGCAACATGAATAGTGCACTTTTCGAACTTGGGCAGCATGAATGAACCAATCAATGATGAGTTTGCAACCTCCTACAAGGTTTTGTGCAATCCCAACCTCCCTACCACAATCCTTTCAAAGCACAAATCACTCATACAAATTGCGAATTGAATTGTAAGATTTCACTTTGTAGATGCATCACAAAAAGGTGACCAGAATGATGTAAAAAAATAAGTGAAAAATTGAGAATCAAAAGAGCTACAGGTAAGATTCTGTTGGAAAATAGCCCGAGGGGCTGACAGGCGCCTTTAAGGGTTAATTCCTCAACCCTTAAACGCCCAAGCAAGCCCGAGGGGCTTGATTCCAACAGAATCTGCCCTGTAGCTCTCACTGTACTCAACTTTTCACTTATATTTTGATGTCAAACTGGTCACCTTCTTCTAATGCATTCGAAAAGTGAAATTTCACAATTTAAATCACAATTTGTATGAATGATTTTGTGCTTTGAAAGGATTGTGGTAGGTAGGTCGGGGTTGTACATAACCTTGTAGGAGGTTGCAAGCTCATCATTGATTGGTCTATTCATGATGCCCACATTCAAAAAGTGCACTATTCATGATGCCCAAGTCCAAAAGATGATGTGATCCAATTTCGGGCTGCCCGTTTTAGACCCCATGGGCGTTTAAGGGTTAAGTGGACCAGCCCCAAGACTGTCAGAAAGTCTCTAAACTCGCAAATACTACCTTTGATGCAAGGTTGAAGTTTTCAAATTTTGACGTATTTTTATGTGTGTAACTGGAGGATCTAGTACTTAACTTGTGTGTGTATATCAAATATTATACTCAAACTCCTTACCAATTTCTGATGTCATAATGTTCAAAGTTAGAGAAGAAGTTATTTTCCCTTGATGTAGAAAGTGTAACCAGTTTTTTGAGGGCCAAAAGAACCAGATTTTGGTAGAAAATTTGGCATGAGGCTCTTCATATTCTTGTTCCAAGGTGAGTTGAAAACATGTCATTGCAATTTTTACTCCCATACGACACACAATGTGTCATTGAGTCAACTTTGATGAAAGAGCTATTTGGCCGTCAATTCTTGACAACTCCTTAAATGAAATGACAATTTTTAACATGGAGGAGATATAATATAGTGTATTGGTTGACATAGCATCCATGGTGACATATAAAAAAGTTATAAGGAGATACATGTCTTCCAATACATACACTTGCCTTGACTCAATTTTGCATGGCATGCAATAATCACTCCAATGAAGTGGTAAAAAATGGATGAAAGACTTCTAAGACCAGATTGGTATGGCAGAATGTCAATCTTGACATACTCCATGTGAACTTAGTGCACATTGTAAGCAAAGTGTGAGTACAGACCATGTTGCACTTAGATGAGCTTTGAGGTAATGCTTGAAGAAACCTTAATAACTTCATTTTGGTGATGTTGCAAGCTGATAGGAGTGCAAGAGATGCAGGACATAAGTTGCATGTGTCATGTTGCAAGACTTAGAAAGAAGAGGTTATGTGATTTGTGAGCTAGTAGTGGGTGGTAGACCACAAGTGCTAAGTGATGCACATAAGAGAGCATGTCTTCGTGCTGTCACATGAGGAGGTTTTGAAATTGCTTCACAAGTTGCCTAGCATGTACGCAAAGAATGCCATGTTACTGTAAGTGTTGATACAATGTGAAGGACTTTACATGCAACAGACTTGAGATTAAGAGTGAAGCAGAAGAAACCAAAATCGTAACCATAAACACATCAAGGATCAACTTGAATTTGCTATGCCCCATGAACATCGGACTGTTGGTGAATGGAAGCATGTTATCTTTTCTCATAAGACCAAGGTAAACTGGTTTTGCTGAGTTGGTCGTAGTTGGTGTTGGATTCACAATGAACAATCTTGTGATTCATGATAAGTGGAACAAATCGTAAAGTTTGGCGGTGGTTCAATGATGGTATCGGGTTCCATGACATTCCATGGCCCTTGCATGTTATGTAGAATCGAAGGAAGAATGGATCAACATTAGTATAAAGAAATCTTGCAAAAAGATTATTGTATACTATCTTTGCATATGAAATCCTTCAAATTTGGAATTTTCAGCACGATAAATGATCCCAATGGTTGGGATCACAAAATTTTGATGTTCTTAAGCGGCTCGCACAATCTCATGACTAGAATCCAATTGAGCATCTTTGGGCTAGAGTGCAACGTTGTCTTAACTAGTACAAAAGTGCTCGAACATGAATTTTAGAATTGTGGGAGCGTATTGAGGAGTGTTGGGCTTCTATGGCAATAGAAGAGTGTAGGAGGTTGTATGAAAGCATGCCAAGGCGAATCTGAGTTGTTTTAGCCACTAAAGGCAAGTAGACGAAGTATTGAGTTGCTTTTTGATAGTGGATGCAAAACTGAGTCAAAGAACATAATTTTCTTTTACATTTCAATGTAAGAAGGAGCTTCTTCTTCATCAAAGTATAGCCCATTCAAATTGCTATATTGCACAATTTACACAATTTGAAAATCTATTGCCAAGTTTTCCACATTACTAATCAAATTACAAATTTTAAGAGTTTGACTCAATTTTATGAGAGCTAAAAATAGTTTGGGGCTCCTCCCATAGAGGCAAGGGAAGAGGTAAGTTACGGATGCTTCTACCATATAAAGTGGCTCAAAATTTCACATGCAACTGTTCACAGAAAATGCTCCATAATCCATAAGGTAGACTGTCCTAAAAGCGCCACCTTAAGAGATCTCACCTATTTTTAGCACTAGTAAATTCAAAATAAAATTATGTCCACATTCGAAATAGGTTTTCGGGAGGATTGCAAAAATTTGCAACATGTAATTCGCATTAGTGAATTTTATACAAAATTCCAAAGTGCTAAGTAAGATTTGACCCAAATGCGTTATATACAAATGAGGTACATCTGCATTTTCACAATCTACAAATGAGGTACAGAGCGCTTTTGGGTACAGAGCGCTTTTAGGACTGCCTACCTTATACTCCTTGCCAAGTTGACGAGGCAAGATCCTTCGGACAAGTCCACCCCTCCGTCCAAATTGATCAGTCTTCATCCACACATCTCATTCTACATCCACAGTATCATTCATACCCCAACAACGGCGTCCATTGATTGGTCTACCCCATGATAAACCTAGTTGGATTTCCACGTCAGCTATAGGAACGGTGGCCAATGACGATCGTCCACATCAGCAGGCGTAAATAGGACAAGCCCGTCGGTTCAGCTCGTTCCTTGTGTTCCAAGCTCGGCCACCGCCACTTCCTGGCCCTACTTTCTCATGATCCTCCTCGCAGGAAAGGAATCAAATTCTCAGTGTGCTCGGAGCACGGTTTAGTCACTTCCTGCAAATTTTTCAAGCTCCAAATTGGTGGAAATTTGTAGAATTTGAGCATTTGGCACGGCTATGGCGACAACAGTGGCAACAGGGGGGTTAGTGCGGACGGCTTGTCTCGCCGTCTCTTGTGCTTCTTCCTCCTCCCCTCACAACCGATCCACTGCTCCGCTCAAGATTGATGGAATTGGAATGAAAGGCAGGGACAGATCAGGGTTTCTATTGTTGCGCTCAGGGGAGGATTCGAAATTCTTGACGACTCCTGTGGTTGTCGCTGCTGCGCCCCGTCGATTCGATGCGTTTGAGGAGCCTTCTGCCTCCTCAGGTTAGTTGCTAAATTTGGAAAGTTTCCGAAATTCGTGCTTTTCTTTTGTCACAGGAGGCACTCCTTGTTCGTGTGAAGTATTACGATGAAGTAGGGGAGTAGTGGTGGATTTCGAAAGTATGACTGCTCGATCATGGTTAGCGGTTCTCCTTCAGATGTTGTAGTAGGTTTTCTAGTTGTGTCGATTGGAGGTGGTTAAATGCAGTGAGTTTTCTTTGGTAGATTACGGTAAGCAGTGCATTTTTGTACGAAGAATGATGTAGGAGACATTTTCCTTGTTCTTGAAGGTTTTGTGTGGATGCAAAAGATTTGGGATGCTTTATTGAGGTTTGAGATTCGTTCATTAGCAGAGGTATTTTTGTCGCATTGCGGAATTCCAGACTTGGTGGTGTTACCTTATTGCTCACTTCTGATCTTCTGAAGTGAAGTGAGTGTTGGATTGTATAGTGATTTTCAGTAGAGCTGTTCCCTGGAGGTTATTATACCACAACAGTATAGAGGCACTGATCAGTATCGTCAATTGCAGATTGGGGAACTGAGGAGAATGCTGACGAGATCGCTTCTCAATCCTGGGAAAAACAAGAAGTATCTCCCGAGGCAGGCGCTATCGTTTTGTCGTCGTCGTCTTCTGCATCCCTGCAGTCCCTATCCAAGGTAAAGTGAATGTTTATATTACCTTTAAGTTAAGGTACCTCAGACACTAAAGCTACTTGGAGCTTGACCTAGTCGAATTCTTGAACTTATATATATGTAGAAGATTGATATCGATTGATAGTTTTAAAGGTGAGAAATGACGATATGCGAGATTGCTAATCTTGCAAAATCATATTAACAGGATGCAGCGATGGGAATCATCTTGCGTGCTGCCGGCTCGACCGCTGGTTGGACAACGGGATCTGGCTTAGAGGGCCCTGCTTACTCCATGAAGATGGCTGGAAGTGAAATGCCCGGTCCTATATTCAGCAAGTCGCCTAGGCGTCGTATGCGTGTGGCATTCACATGTAACGTCTGCGGCCATCGTTCTATTCGAGCCATTAATCCTCACGCTTACACCGAAGGCACTGTATTTGTACAGGTAAATAATGTCTACTCTGTGTTCAGTTGTGTGATAGATTATGACATCCGTAACTTTTCTCTACAATCGATCTAGCACTGCTGCATTTACTTGTTTGACCGTGCTCTTACGATGCTATAACATTGTTGGTTAAGGACGTCGTCAGTCTGATGTATATCATCCGATGACGAGATATCCTTAGGTGAAGCAGGTGACTTGAAATGCAAATTAAGATGTGATTGCTGAGGAAATGGTGGTTCTTAGTCTGTGAAATTGCCTGTGGCTTGAGATTGATCAACATTGTGGGTGGCGTTACAGTGTGAAGGCTGCGATGTGTATCATAAACTGGTTGACAACTTGAAGCTGTTTCACGAACTGAAGGGCCGTATCTACAAAGGTTACGAGTGTTTTGAAGTTGGGTTCGATCAGTACTACGACTTCCTTGGCTGACTTGTTGCAAAGTCCTTGCCCATATTGTGAAGTTAATGTGAATATTGTGCAGGAACTTGGGCTCGATTCATACATTCTAGGGTGCTTATGTAAAGTGACCGGCGAAAAGGCCGGTCCGTCTGTCATTTCTTAGTTGGTTTCGAAGCATTTAGTGTTCGTCCTATTGTCAGATCCAACGGCAGTGTTTATCCAAGTAAATGTATCAATGAATCACACCACTTGGTGCAAGATTGTCACTTTGCAGATCTCTTTACCCGTGGATGTCTGACATCAATATGTAGAACAGTGGGATGAATATTGAAAAATTCATCATACGAAGCACCTCTCTTGATTTCCTCATGTCACACTGATTTTCGGGCTCAGTACCTGTTCTAGTAGAGTAGTCATTATATGCAGAATTTTATTCGGCTTGCTGTTTTTACTTTGACGCGTTACCTGGCCTTTCATGTGAGGCCTTGTTTTGGGATATCTTTCACCCGTGATGAATTTCAATCACCTTCATGAAGTTGAAGGTCCTCGTGTTCACCAGTTTTCGAAAATTACAAGTCACTTAATTTAACGTCGGAGGTCTATCAAATCGACTGTCGCCAATTTAAAATCATGCGTCAACTCCTGAAGGCATGTCTACTCAAATAATATTCTTCCGTACATAAGGGTGTACTCCATCTTTGCAAAATCTACTCGAATTCTTCAGCAAGAACCCAAAAAATTCCATTGCGGTCCATATTTTGAAAGGCCCAACTCGGAATGGCAAAATCTGGCTACTGATCTACAACGACACCAAGTTGTGCCTTGGATGCCTTCTTCTTTCTCTTCTTTTTCTTGAGAGCTGGTGCCTCAGGATTTGTTGCCTCGGGTGCTAAAACAGGTTTTGGTGGTAGCTTAGGCTCACTAGCGACTTCTTTCGCAGTTTGAGCAGCAATTGCCGGAAGCCATTCTTCACCCCTTTCCCGCTTCAGCTTAGCCACTCTCTCCTCCTCTTTCTCCCTCGCCTTCTCTGTTTTGGCTTGAGAGCTTTTTGCTGATGCCAACACTTTCTCTCTCAACCGCTTTCCTTGCCCTTCAACGGTATCGCTGTCAACCACTGTCGCCTGAAGACGAACCAAATGCTGCACTCACACAAATAGACGATTTGGTCAACACATATCCTACTTGGCAACGTAAAACCAACATGCCAAATGAAACCAGCCACGAGGTACAGTAAAAGAGCATGTCATCTATCCAGACATGTTAGCGCTTCAAGCAGAATCTGAGCTGAAAGAGTGATATATATCTAAGTCTACATGGTTACCCATTCTATAAGTAACTCTCTTATGTAATACTTATTGTTTGGTCCGAGCAAGATTCGTCATCTTTATCAAAACAGGTAGGAGGCACATAAATTTGAGGAACATATTGCTTCTATCATTGAATAGTTCAACTCCCACCGCGGCCTCGTATGCTTTTGGTGGTTATCAAAAACGTAACTTCAGTATGTTAACAAGTAGGAAAAGTAGGGTACCTCATCTGAGTCCTCATCTATTGTAAGGCTTGGCCGCAGCTGCGGTTTAATTCTTGGCCTGTAGGGCTTTTCCTCTGCATGCACAGGTGATGATCATGGATCTTGAACGAGGCGAAAGCTCCTCAAGCATGCTCTGAAGAATTTTAGTATGAAGAATTACCGCGGATTGGCACGACAATGCCGGGAGGAGCACGTCGAAAGAGACGAATGCCACGAGTCCTTCCACCTTCATCAGCCGGTGGAGGAGGCTTCGTTGGAGGCTGTTCCTCAAATTCAAGTGTTTTGTCCAAGTGTTTGTGTAGAAGATCCTGCAACTGCAATTGCGTCCCAAAATAGAAATTCAGAATGATGATCACAAGAGTTGTAGTGAATTAGGGGTGTGAGTGGGTACATACCCGTGTTTGATAGAGCTTCAACCCAGAATTGTTTGTTTCCGTGCCATCTTCCTCATCGGAGCCTCCTCCTCGTGCTTCCCCCCCGAATTTTTGAAGTGCGTCTCCGGATTTTCGAAGCGATGCGACTGGCGCGGAAGCGTTCTGAATTACAGCTAAAGAATCGATGGCCACACTTGCAAATCTGGCCGCTTCCAGTTCATCCTCTTCGTTTGACGACATTGCTATTGATTCCTAAGAGCACCATTGGTCCATGTACGTGCAATCCTTGAAGCAAAAGCACTGGGCGACCCGATTAGGGCTTAGGGTTTAAGCGATTCTCGTTCGTCAACGTTTGATTATCCCTTTCTCTTTCGTCAACGTTTAATTATTTATTTCTCGTTCGTCAACGTTTGATCAACCATTTCTCGTTCGTCGAGTTGTTTGCGGTAAGAGAGGCTTCTCTAAGGTAACTTGCTCAATAAAGGTGCAATCATCAATATGGGAATCTGTTATGGAATCAGTTGTGTGAGTAAATTTTTGTGCATATGCAATGTTATGAAAGATTGAACACCCGGAATCATCATTTAAAAAAAAAAATCAGAATTATTTTTGAATTTTCGAAGAAGTTCTTGTAGATGTATAAGAAATTTTGCACCCTCACTAGTAGAAAAGTGGCTTGGTTATACTACACTAGTTCATCTTATAGTGGCAATTTATACTGACATTGGGTGTAAATTGTTGCTAGTGCCTGGTATACTCAAACGACTTTTCTACTAGTGCCTAAAATGACCTAGTGCCAGGTACACTCATACGACTTTTCTACTAATGCCTAGAATGGCCTAGTACACTCAAACGACTTTTCTACTAGTGCCTAGAATGTCTTGGTAGACAACTATTCTACTAGTGCCTAGAATGGCATGGTACACTCAACCGACTTTCCTACTAGTACCTAGAGTGATCACAGAAAACATATTGAAAATTAGACTTTAGATTTATTACACTCGAATCCCTTTGTCACATTCCATACATTCACATTGGAGGTATTTTTTTAGAATAAAAGCAGCGCTTGTGTTCGAATATCAAACTCCAAAAATTTAATTTTACTAAGTAGTGAGACTAAACAAGATAATTATGGAGTTGAAGTATATGTACCTTGTGGCTAGTTAAACCTAATGAGATATCCTGGCTAATGAGATATCAATATAATTGTGCCTATTTTTGGAAGGTTGCCTTATCCTTGTTCACTTTCCTCATAAACTTCTATATAATCATATGAGAAGTTTACAAACTTTTCATGTGCTTAGTAAGCACTTTCAGCGGCTATAAACTTTGAAAGGACTTCGGTGAGTTTTAGTTTAATCCTAAACTTCATAGCCTATTTTTGGCCAAAAAATCTATTTTGAAAAGAAAATTTGTAGATGAATTTGGAGGTAAGATATATAGATCTCAATCCTCATACGTCCCCCAATGTCAAAAAACAACAGTCTGGATGAAAAGTGAAACTTTGAAGAGCGATAACTTCTTCATCCGAAGTATATTTGGGACAAATCACTTGGGTTGAGTCTCAAAGCAAGTCTAAATTGTGAAATGAATTTTTAAGACTCTTCCAGTAAAGTTCGAACTAATGAAGAGCATTAAAGTGTAACCACTTTTTGATTTTTGGGTTCTAAGATATCAAACACATTCAAGAAATGCATCAAAGAGATGTTTTTATGAAAAATAAATTTTAATAAGGGTCTTAGGATGAATGCCAAAACATTTCTAGTTGGAAGATTTTTGATCCAAATGACTTTGGTATTGGAATTGCAATGATGTTTTTACAATGAGAAAAATGAATAAATGAATGATGTTCAAACTTCAAAGAGCTATACATCCTTCACCCACCGTTGGATTTAGACTTTCTCTTGTAATGAGTTCCTATTAAAGCCTAGTTTTATTGCTAAAAACTTGACAAAATCAAAGATATGTTGAATATAAGGCATAGGCTTTGAGTGCAAAGGATAGATTTTTGGACTATTTTCCCTTAGGACATTTCTCACCATTGCAAGGCCATTGTTTGTGCAAAGAAAAATATCTCATGAAATTTTTTCGTTTGAGGGTGTTATTGAGATGAAGGTAAACATCTTCGTAGTTGGTGGTTTTTACTATGCGGGTATGTCTATTGGTAGCATTTTCACTTTAAAGTGAAAATGTTGAGATTTTGTGATGTATTATGAGTACTAAGATGTTATGATCTCCCAATCTATAAGGTCCCATGACTCAAAGATTGACCCACATGATGTACGATATGTCTACTACAAGATTGTACGGTTGACATTTAGAAAACTTACCTTTGTTTCCATTAAGGACACTTTTTCGAGGATGTTGGCAAGTGGACACAATTGTCTCGGGAGGCGGTCGACCTAAGCCGCTTGCCGAGACTATTGTGTCCACCTATATATATATACCTTGGGACTCACAACATTTTCCTTAGCACATTGTAAGAGGGCTTGATATCCACCGTAGTCGCATATCGAGAAGAGAGAGACCTGCTTTTTAGCCATGTCGTCACGACAATATTTCCATGTGGAGTTGAAGGAGGGTGAGACCACCATTGTGTCGTGGAAGAAGTTGGTGCGTGATGATGAAATTGCAAAAGGATTGTATTACGCTGATGGAGTAAATTCTTGTGCCTCAACGAGTAGAGAGGAAGACGCAAAGCAAGTTAAGGTCAACCAATCTAGTACTGCGGTGTAGATAGCGATGATAGCGATGACGAGGGTGACGATGGAAGGTTGGGTCACTTGGGTGGAGATCAATACAATAGTGATGATTCATTCATTGATGTTGAGGGGTTAGATGAGTATTTTGGAGTCAGTAATAGAAAGAACAAACATTTTGGGTTTTCATCAATAGAGGGCCACTTGAGCATGTGGAAGTACCGTCTCCAATGGAAATTGTGCAACCCACAAAGCGGAAGTTGGAGGCATTATCTAAGGTATAAAAAAAGATAAAAGTTATAGATGAGGCAACCATCAACCTTGATGGATGCAACCCATCTCAAGAAGTAAACGAGGACGATTGGTCCTCAGGATCAGGGATTTCTAGCAAGGGGGAAAAATGCACTATGCCAAAGGCGTCTAAAGCGCCTAAGGCACCTAAGGCGCATAAGGCACCTAACGCGCCTAAGGCGCCCAAGGTTCCTAAGGTCCCCAAGAAACCAAAAGAGCCGAAGGTGCTGAAGGCGCCTAAGAAGCCGAAAGAGCCAAAGAAACCGATAGTGGGAGGAGTAGCCAATAAGCCCAAGCAATGTGAGGACATATCGCCATGTCCCGGCAAAAACCTCCATGCATACTACTCGACAATCTCTCTCAAAACTCCAATCATTCCCGTTGCCCAGAATGCACAACCATGCAAATCACAAAAATAGTGCCAAAGGAGTTGAAGGGGCCAAAGAAAGTGAAAGATGGCGATGTAGCTGAAAAGCCTAAGCAATGTGAGCAAATCAAGCCGAAAGAGTGTGAGCAAATCAAGCACCATGGGGAATGAAGTGGTTCCAAGCACCTTAAAGCGGCCAATGTTTTCACTAGTGTGAGGAATAAGAGGGGAATGTGATAGACATTCATGGATTGGGGAAGGTTCTCAATGTTAGCTATTTTTGGAACAAATGCATAGTTTCTACTTGGATCCCTTGACTTTTACACCTCATGTCCATGAAAGAGGTTTGCCATTTATTCCTAACTAAGATTTGGAGTCGGTACGTGATGAGAATGCGGAAAGACTAGATTTTAGAGTTTGGTTCGAGTACCATATTATAACAAGTGAACTAGTGAGTTATTGGTCTAAACAACAAGGCTTTTTGCACAAGGAGTGAGTCATTACTTTTGCGTAATGGAATTGGTAATGAGATTTATGATTCTCAAGAGAGAATGAAAATAATTGCAGAGTGGAGGATTATGGATGTGGTAGCAGCTTAAGCTTAAGAGAGAGTTGGTGGTGATAGTGAGTGTGATATTATCGAGTCAAGAAAAGGAGATGACGAAATGAAGGAGATTGGTTTTAAAAGAATTAAGCTCCATTTCTAGATGTTTTATGCATATATTGTAAAATTTGTGAAGCTGACAACATATATCCAAGAAAGTAGATAGTTGGTAAATACAATTGAATTCTATGAAATATAAATCTCATTTGGCTTTTAAAAGGAAAAGGCCATTTATTTTTTATTCAAGGATAGATGGAAATGGTCCAAACGGGGGCAAAAAATTTACATGACAAAAAAATAAATTTATTCTACTAGACTTGCTTCACATTTTTGTGGTGGATGTGCTCTTAAATGTCCATGCCCTTTCGAGTCACTCATAAACCTCTTCAAACCCAACCGTACAACATTAAGAAGATTGGTAAAAAAAACTATAGAGATCAAACTTCCGGTTGTAAGATCTAAAAGTTATAGAAGTTTTGTAATAATATTGTTGAGTTGTCAGACTTGAAAAAATGTTTGAAATTCGTAAAATCATAAGGTTTATCTACACAGATTTGGCTATAATTAGAGTGGGCAAGGAGGATTTTGAGAATTCATGGAACAAAGTGACTGTCTTAGAGATGTCAAAAAAACTTGACTTCAACTATTTTGTATACTGAGCACATGATTCATATGGACATTATTATTGTTGCATATGGTGGTATGATTCATAACCTTGCAAAACTTTGTATGATTTTTATTTATTTATTCAATGAAAATTCATCGAATACTCAAATGGCCACCCTCAAATTGTACATCCATCAAAATCATCGCATGGTTGTAAGTAGAGGTTAAGATAAAGCTTAAATAAATGACCCTCGAGTATTTCCACCAAAATGGGAGATGATAATTTTGTTCTAAAACTCTACAAGCTCGTAGAGCAAAGAAGGTGCATTTCAACTATTTATTTGCGAAAAGAGTCCCCTTTGGTTATGTGGAGAATGCATGTTTTTGGTAATGTTCAAAATATGAGGTGCACGGCCATCTTCGACGTCAAAAATGACATTTGAGACATGTAAACATGTTTACATATTACGCATGATTCCTAAGTCCTAACCCGTTTCATGAAATGTCAGCACTAACTTCGCCCAATGGGCCTGTTAACCCCTAAAGGTCCAGGAAAGCAAAAACTGCTTTTCGGAGTCCAAAATTCAGCCAACTTTGACCATTATAATCTCACAAATGAAGAAGAATCAACGGTTCAATTTTGGCAAGTGAGTAGAAGGTTAAGTTGACTTCAAGATCCTACGGTTGGATCTTCCAAATAATTCTTAGATTGAGATTTTTTGGGCCTAAAGTAAGGGAATGTCCATTTTTACAATTTCGCATCAAGAACCTTTAGGGGTTAAATTGAAAACATAGAGGTCAAACAAAAACACTGTAGTGTCAAGAAAAACAAGATTTACTTTTGTATGATGGAACCAAAAATGTGGCTTTCTTATAGTGAGCATTCAAGTCTTGTTTTTGGGTTTCCAAGGTTTAGGCATATTTTACTATTGCAAGCCAATTATGTGAAACTAAAATTAGTTTTGCATGAATTTCTTTTGCATGATCATCATCTTAAGATGAATTCCAACAAATTTCTAGTTATTATTATTATTATTATTATTATTATTATTATTATTATTATTATTATTATTATTATTATTATTATTATTATTTATTATTATTATTATTATTATTTTTATTATTTTTATTTTTTTTTCTATGTAATCCAAATGATTCTAGTATTGGATTTGCTACAATGTTTCCACAATGAAGAAGTGACAAAATGGATGATTTGAGGTGCTAGATCTCCTTCATCCACCGTTGGATTCCAAGTTTCCAACTTTGTTGATTGGGTTAGATTTCAATTTTAATCTTATTTTTGCGGTAAAAACCCTAAATCCATCCAAGATGTGAAAAAGTTATAGCATTAATTTTTTTGCAAGGGGTCTAGTTGTGGACTTTTTTTTGTTTGTAAAATTTAAGAAAGTTCTCACCATCGCAAGGCCAATATTTGTAGTAAGAAATTTTCACTTGGGTTTTTTTTATCATTCGAGGAGGTTATTGAGAATTTGAGATGAGGGTAAACAACTTTGTAGTTGGTAGCTTTTTCACTGCAATAAGTCTATTGATAGCATTTTCATTTCAAAGTGAAAGTCATTAAGGTTTGTGATAATTTTTTAGTACACAGAAATTACGATCTTGCAAAGTTGCAATCTATGAGGCCTCATAACTTAAAATTTGACCAACATGATGTACAATATATCTACTACAAGATTGTACGGTTGGGATCTGAATAATTTACCTTTGTTTCCATTTATACCACTCTTTTTGGATTATTTTTATTTTTATTTTTTGGTTAAATTGGTTAGGGATCAAGATGATTTCCAACAAATAAGTCAAATTGGTTAGGGATCAAGATGATTTCCAACAACTTTTTAGATGGAAGCTTTTTCATGTGAATAACTTTGGTATTGGATTCGCAACGATGTACTTACAATAAAATGCATGATCTTTGTGGAGCTATATCTCCTTGATCCACTGTTTAACCAATCAATTTTATTTTTCAACTTTATCTTTTCGAATGGATTCTAATAGTAGTCTTGTTTTAGTGGTATTGTGGTAGAAAGCTTGACCCAATTGAAGATGTTTTGAACATAAGGAATGAATTTGATTGCAAGAGGTCTAAATTTTGACTATTTTTTTATTGCAAATACTTTTGCAGTTTTCACTATTGCTAGGCTATAAATTAAGCTAAGAGATTTTTTTTACAAGGGTGTTATTCACATGAAGGTGAACAACTTTCTAGTTGGAGATTCTTCTATTGTAGTATATTTGTTGGTAGAATTTTCACTCTAAAGTGAAAATGATAAAATGTTGTAGTTTGAATTGAGTCTTGATACATATTGAGCTTGCAGTTTATGAGGCTTCATGAGTCAAATTCTTGTACGCAAAACCTCCAATAAGTTTAACACAAGTTTGTACGGTTGAAAAATAATTTGTCATTCAAATAATTGGCTCGCAGAGGTAAAATATGCTCCATATTTGAAAAATGAAAACCCTGAAACAATAGTTGCATTCACTAAAATGCATGCCATATATCCATAATTTCTTGGATGGGTTTCCATTTTTGCTACATAAACTAACTTGATTTAGAACTCAATCCAAGTTAGTTAGTCCAAAATGAATTTCAAAACAAACCTCTTGGACAAAGTTATGGCTCTATAAAGCTTCAATGTTTTATCTAGACTTTAGTTTTTCACGTACGGCGTGTTTGGGGTTAAGCCCTAGAGGTCACTGGTGTTTGGGGTTAAGCCCTATAGGTCATCTTAATCCCTAAATGGTTTGACTCATTGGTACAAAAAAAGAACACATTCTCAAAAAAAGTGTCATAAATGAAAACGGAGGTAAGATATTCACATCTCAACCGTACAAGTTATGAGGCCTTATAAATTGCAAGATCATAACGTATGAATACTTAAAATACATCACAAAATCTCAACATTTTCACTTTGAAGTGAAAATGCTATCAATATACTTATTGCGATCAAAAGTTCACCAACTACAGAGATGTTTACCTTCATTTTAATAATAACACCCTTGAATAAATAACACCCATGAGAAAAATTTCTTTGCGCAATTAATAACCTTGCAATGGTGAAAACTGCCAAATTTTTTACAAAGAAAAATAGTCTAAAACTCAACCCTTTGCACTCAAATCTATGCCATATCTTTGACACATCTTCGATTTTGTCAAGGTTTCTACCACTTAAACTATACTCTAATTGGAATTCATCCTAAAAAAAAGAGTCGAAATTCAACGGTGGTCGGCGGATGAAGGAGATATAGCTCCTCAAAAATCATCTATTTATTCATTTTTATTTTGAGATAGAAACTTTGCTACAAATCCAATACCAAAAATATTTGGATTAAAATTCTTCCAACTAAAAAGTTGTTAGCCTTCATCTTAAGATTGTAAATATATAAAAAAAAAATTCATGAAAACATTTTCTTAATTTCCATAATTGCCTCACAATGGTAAAACATGCCCCATGTTTGAAAATCCAAAAACAAGAGCTGCTTCACTAAAATGTATTCCATCTATTCATGCTTCATAATTTGGGTTTAAAATTTTAACCACTCAAACTAGACTTGGTTTGGGACCAAGCCAAGTTATTTCATCCATAACAGACTCCGGATAAAGAAGTTATGGCTCTTCGAAGTTGTTGCAGTCATTCAAAATGTCGTTTCTCAACATTCAGCAGGATTAAGGGTTAAGACCCAAAACAGGTTTTAAGGGTTCCCGCATGAACAAAAATTCAACTAACTTTGGCCATAATAATCTGACAAATGAAGAAGAATCAACAAGTGAAATTTGGCATACAAGTAGTTTGCCAAGTTAACTTTGAGATTCTACGGTTAAAACTACTAAAGGAATCTTAGATTGAGCTATTTTTCTCTTCAAGTTCAAGGAGGTCATTTTCGTAATTTAGGCAATTTTGCACCAAGGCGGATCTTTGGGGGTTGAAGAATTCTCTCTCTTTCATCCACCGTTAAACTTCAACTTTATTTCTTGAATTGAGATCTAATTTGAGTTTGGCTTTTGTGATAAGAATTTTTGCTCCATCAAAGAGATGGCATTTATTTTAGTGCAAAGGGTTAGGTTTTGAACTCTTCTTCTTTTTAAAATTTTTCAGCAATTTCACCAAACAAGCTTATATTTGAGCGGAGTGATTCCTTGATAACTATTCTTGGTACAAGAGGTGAGCAACTTCCTAGTTAGGGGTTTTTATTTTACAAAGTATTTCTAGATATCTCATAGATCTATCATGACTCGAATTCTGATCTACATGGCTTACAACATATCTAGTACAGGATTACATGGTTGAGACCTAAATAGCTTACCTTCATTTTCATTCATGACACTGTTTTGACAATTTGTGTTTGTAGACCAAAAATAGGTGGAATAATACCCATTATCCAAATTGCAGCGGTTTATCAAAAGTTAGCAAAGTTGATGCTGGAGTGTCACACACGTTTCACCTTTAAATTGATGAAAGCATTTAATGATTGATTAAGTCAAGGGTGAATAAAGATGTGACTAGCATGCGTGAAAAGATAGTGGGCGGAGCTAGCAACCCAGTGTCTGCGTGAATTTAGCAGCAATGAAGTCGAGAAGACGCTAAAACAGCAACAACAGAAACATGACATTTGGCTTGCAATGGAGCGGACACCCAACAGTTTGAGCGTTGAAGCAATTCCGCCGTTAAACCATCGCTCTCGAGAGAAACCTGGTTTTAAGGAACCGGTGTCCCACACAAACACTATCACAGCAGTTCGCTTTAGCAACTTACGGACCAGGCAAGCTACTCGAGCTCAGTTGGTGAACTGCAAGAGTGCGGCCAAGTCCTTCCAGATCCTGGCGATGGAGACCTCCCAACCCACTTTTCCTTCTTGATTTTACATCTACAACTAGCTCGGTTGCTGCAACCCCGACAGACAGTCTTCGATCGATCAGTTCGATCCATAGATAGATAGATAGATGAATCACCATACAAACTGATTCTACGCTCATACTAGCATAGGCCTTTGATTGAAGGGTCTAATTTTGACCAGTACTGTGCATTTATGTCAAAGACGTGTACATGTTGGAGGTCACCATCACGGTGACTCTCATTCACAGCGATGCATCAGCTAGAACTTTAACGCGCCTGGCGTTTTGAGTCTTAACTTTCATCAGACAAAGTCCTGGAGGCAACACATCAATCATACTTTGCCCAAATTTTACAATAGTACGATGCTAGCTAGTAAGCTACAGACTAGATCGATCGTAGATCTGGCCCAGTGAGCCAGTAGTAGTGATGACCCATTTATCATGTATCATAAATATAAATATATGTTTATTATATATCGATACAACTTGTCATAGTAGTATACATAAAAACTGTAATGACTTCCACCTCATCGTGTAACAACAACCAGGCTGTAATTGCAAAAAAAAGAAGCGATGGAGGATGTCATAAAGTCTGCGCTAGTTAAGGAAAAAAGGAAAGTTGAAGCAGAAACTACGATTAGCTTGGCAGACGGTCGAACAGATTGATATGGTGCCTACGTTGAACGTCTACCAACAAAAAATGTACTTGGTGATCGCAATGACTGTCATGAAGGCATGACCCCCAACCACTGATTTAATTGAACTGTCGCTCTGTAACTTGTTGAGATGTTCAGGTCATTGGATTTATGCTTGCATAGTCGCTGACGGACGCCGATCGATCATGAGTTGCTGCGTAACTTTTTGCACGAGTTGCAGAGCGACATCTGAAGCAGAGGTCCACTGCTGTGTTGCGCCAGTTGGCGACTATCGTAACCCATCCTTTCAGTCTGCATCATCACATACCATTTATCAGTCTCAGTAATTGTTGATTCACCAAACACCAACACAACTGTAACGGCAATTCACCAGACATGAGCTCATCGACGTAACACGACTGTAACGGCCACACACCGATCATCATGTTAACTTGACAGTTTCAGTTTCAGTCCGAGAAAAAGCGCTAAATTCCGGTTAGATTAGATTGGAACTTTATGTTCGTTAAGACTGACAGGATTTCGATTCAGTTTCCTGCTAATCAAACTGATAGCGTTAGTCGTTACGGTTATGCGGATTCTCGTTCTGAAATCTATGGTGATTGGAGATCTGGGCGTTGACAGTCCTGAAACGGGTGCGTTTGATTGAGTTGTGATAGTGGTTACCTGGATGAGGTAGCTGAGATGGTGATTCTCGACGATGAGGTCCTGGCAGCGTTGGCGGAGAACCTCGCAGTCGGACTCATTGCGTTTGGCTTTGCCTCGGGCGCGGCGGTTCTGGAACCAGACCTCCACTTGGCGAGCTTGCACGCCCAGCTCCATCGCCAACGTGCTCTTCTGGTGCGCGTTCGGACGCTGCAGCCTCTCGAACGTGTCTTCCAGGACGCGCAGTTGCGCTTTCGTGAACCTCAATTTCTGGCTGGATCCTGCACCATTGAAATATGTCCGTGCGATCAGTCAACAAATATCCCAGTAGTACGTGTACATACATTCAAGGATTACCTGCAACAACAAAACTATTCTCGTGTTGATGTACTAAACTAAACATTTCAAGGACTTGTACAAGACTTCCGTATTTTGAATCTCCGCGATTTTAGTTACCTTCGTCATCGTCGTCGTACTCTCCAGCGGCGTCGCTGGATCGACCAGGAAAAACTGATCGCAGCATCTCCCGCTGCTCGGCGAGTGTTAGTGCGCTCGACAGAGACGACTCATCGCAATCGCAACTACCCATGTTGCCTGACGAGTATTCCTGCGTTTCAGAACGGAGTCAATTCCCCATGCAATTTGCTTGTGTAGTATAAGGTTCTACGTACATCCCAACCAAGAGTCCAAAATGGTCACGCCACCGACAAGAGGGCGACCGACAGTGATATTTTCCAACTGAAAAAGTGGAACAGTATACACAGTGATCGATGTACCGTTTAGAATGAAAGTTAAACAAACAAGTTACTTATCGCGGCACGGTAACCAAGACCGTCTTGCGTGCAAGAGATCTGGCATCACTTGAACTTGATGAGCGGCGTTATTGGAAGTGCAGGTTACACCACGTGCACTGTCTACACGGTGTTAATGATTGGTACGTCGCATGGAATTCTATATGAATTGTTGCAACCGCGGATCATTATGTTGCAGCATCAGAATTGCATTACTTGCATTCCAGACATGCATTGGTTCATGCATTGTTACTCGACACGAGCAGTATGTTTCCTATTCGAAATGTCCGTGGTACTCACTTTCACTCATACGATTCAATGTGCCTGATTAGTTATGTCAGGGAGCCTGTCAGTGCAGAGGACTCACCAAGAAATTCTCACGTCCTGGAAAATTGGGTCTGGTGTAATACGAATCGTAATTGGAACCCATTGAAGTTCAGATCCGAGCTCCTTGCGCTTCTTTCACCAATCACCATGCACTAATCTGCCTGAGCAACTCGCCGCAACTGCCCTGCGCAAAACCATCGCGTACGTCAGTACCCAACACCGAGTTACCAACAATCGTTGATTGAATGAATCAGATATTGGCTTAGACTGTCGAGCTCCCAGCCAGTTCTGGCCACCCGCCGTTCTCTGAACACCAACCTTCGTTGTGTTATGAAACAGACTGCTCGAGCTGGCTCTGCTTCAAACTATCGTGCCTTCGTGTCTCATCAAAAATTTGCATCACGGCTCGAACTTAGTGAGGGCCGGGGAAGTCGTCACGCGTGCTTCGAATCTGTGAATTTAACGGCCCAAGATTTCCTGAATTCTCACAGCTGTTGTGGAGAGAACGGCTAGAACGTTTGCTCACTTCATGGGACCACAATGCAACGAAATTTGCATACTCGGGAGACCTACACGGGTCTGTCTCTCTACCGAAGCGGTGCTTTCTTCACCATCGGAAGCGGCGTGGCTTACTACGACTTCTGCAGCTGAGAATACCATGAAACAGCGACGTTCTCGTATTCTACAGCTCGACAGAGACCTCCAGATCCCAATTAAGACGAGAACTTACGAGAGTAGAGCTTCTTCTTCAGAATTATCGCCTCGAAGGTTGCGTTCTGGCCAACTTATAACGAAGCGGGAGAGAGACAGACAGACAGACAGGTCTCGTAGCTTATCTAGATGAGAGAAGGAAGGCTGGCCAGAAAGTCGAGCGTGCACCTAAACGTCGAACTACGGATCTGAAGGAAACTAAGACGCAATTAGAGTGAGCCTGACTTGGATATCAGGCTGCGCAATCAGTGGAATCATGACACTACAAGGAATGTGCAGCAGCAGGTCGGTAAAGGCAAGGCAGACCCCCCGGGTTCCAATCAGTGACGTCCACGGCTTATCGCGCTTTCGCCACACAATATATCGAACGCTGCAATTGGTTTACTCTAAAAAGGAGACACAAGCCGGTACCGCCTCTCTAAACTAACCAAAACTTGTGGGCTACGAAAGAACGGCCCCACGAAAGAAAGGAAGAACGAAAGAAAGACACCACACAGATCTTTGCTGGTTCCACACTCACTCACTCACTCACTCACTCCGGTTAAACAAGACAAGTGAATAATAAAGAAATGATACTACGACGGGTGTTTCCTTTCCTACTTTGCACCGACGTGCCAAAGTAAGTAAGGCAAGCAATCTCACAATCAGCACAAGGTCCGCGCGCACAAGCTTGCCGATTAAAACTCATGATCAGAAAGCTGCGAATCCAGGCAAGATAAGCGTGACCGAGGGAGCGAGTGAACGAGCAGAAGTCAAACTTACCTGTAGTAGCGCGAGAGAGTGAGAGTGAGGGGAAAAAGGAAGCACAGCGGGGCCACCACCAGTAAGTTAGTTCCAAGCAAAGGCTCAAGGCTTGTGGGGTGGCTTGGGGGGGGGGGGGGCGCCGCCTGCAGCCAAATGTTCCTGCTGCTACAGTTGTATGGAAAAAGGCAAAGCAAAGCCCCCCCCTAGCAAAGTAGCAACACTAGCATAGAGCCATAGAGCCCCTTTTCCTGGCTGGCTATGACCGACTGCCGGTGAGTTGAGGGGGAGGTGAAGGCGGACCCGACTGTAATCAATCCCTCTGATCAATCTTCTTCACTCATAGCTCGCTTTTACTGCCCGTTTTTAATTCTCTAATCGCCCCTCGTACCTCCCCCGATTGCCATATTATTACCCCATTTATGTTCCGTTCCTGCAGCCCCGTGAATATCACTCACGCCCTTCAATGCTACCCTGATGACTGATTGCGCAACAACGGTCCCCAACCTCGCAGGCCGGTCAAGCTTGGACCCCCTCCTTTAATCCTCAATCATCAGCAGCGGACGGTGGTTTTGTTCATGAGTGATACTTACATACGCCCTTAATTCAGTTCGTCACGGTGTCAAATCACGCTCCCATTCTCCATTCATTGCCTCAATTCCAAGTCAAGCACCCTACTACCAACTTAACAAAAGCAACAGTGCTTGAGGAAAAAGGACTTTACTGTCTCTGAGCAATCCCTACTATCTCTCTCTTTGTGGGTCCCGAATGGTGAGTAATTAGTGTAATGAAGAGTGCATGGGTGGTATGGAGTGCGTGAGGGGGTTGCTATTAGCCAGCTACTTAATCTGCTTTGAGCCTTTACGGTCTCAAATCTAGGCTTTTACTCTCGTGCTTGTCTTTAAGTCCCGGGTGTTTATAATAGCCCGATGAGACCAGGCTCCCTTGAAGCAGCTGGGAAAGCTAGTGTCATGCTTTAATAAATTTTTATCGCGCTCATGGAACGTCAGCTTCCTTTATGAATTAGAAGCAGCAGCAGCGAGGCAAAGAAAAACATTCAATCACTGAGTCAGAAAGGAGGCTGAATCATTCAATAATCCCTCTTTATTGGTGTACCATGGGACCAGTTTATTCACTGATCTCGGAATTATTAATTCTCCCCCCCCATTCATTTTTCTACTTATGTTTGTACAGTTGTTTTCCATTGGATTGTTGTGTTATTATGGTTGGAGGAATTGTTGCGTTATAATTGTTGGAGGAATTGTTGAGTTATTGAGGTTAAAGGGACTGGGGCCTCGGTGAGGTTGAAGGAATTGTGGAATTACTAAGGTTGGAGGGATTGTAAGATTGTTGCCTTCTTGAAGGACTTGTAGAGTTTTGACATTTTCTAAAAGTAAGCCAAGCGAATGTGTCTTGGTAGTACTCTTGTGACGTGCAGGGCCAGAGTTGTCCTAGTTCAGAGCTGAAGCAACCATTTGAACATTGACATTTTCTAAAAGTAACCAAGCGAATATGTCTTGGTAGTACTCTTGTGAAGTTCAAAGTCACATTTGTCCTAGTTGACAGCTGAAGCAACCATTTGAACATTGACATTTTCTAAAAGTAAGCCAAGCGAATATGTCTTGGTAGTACTCTTGTGAGGTTTAGAGTCACAGTTGTCCAAGTTTAGAGCTTAAGCAACCATTTGAACATTGAAAAAGCACAAGTTTTCAGTTGAAAGCATATGTACAATATACATAGTGAGAATAGTGATATCTCATGACCTTTTCAAGAATGCCTCTAGAACAAGTAAAGAATATCCACCTTTCTATGACGGGTTCTCTCGTTAAAGTATTCATCTGACATTCTTAACACTCTCAATGCAGAAGTTCAAATCTGACGAAGCCCACTCGAGATAGTGGTATTTGATAACCAATTGATCAATCGAAGGGCACTTTTAGAATGCTAACCTATATTGTTATATTATGTTCTATGTGCTCAGTGCTCACATGTTGAATTTGGACAAAACTTGTTCAAGATACCAAACTAGCCTTGTTCAAGATTAGATTCTCTCAGCCCAACTAGGTAGATGTGTCATAAAAATCCAAATAGTTGTAGTGATATTAAGTCATTTCAGCCATTTAACGTCTTAATGAACATTTTATACATGTATGGGTGCCTTTAAGTTCCAATTTTGATAACCAACTTTGCAAAGAGTTTAGGAGTTCAGGAGTATTTTTTTGTATGATAAATAGGTGGTGATGTGACCTCCATGAGTTAAACTTGTTCAACAAACCTTTTCGAAAAATTATGGATTTTTTAATTTATTTTTTAATAATCTTATTAAAAAAGATATAGATATGAGCTTTAAATTTAGTGAAAGTACTCATTAATGCCGAAGTCAAATATAGTGTTTGACTTGTAAGCAACTATATACCTTAATGCCAAAGTAAAATATACTGTTTGACTTCTAAACAACTAAGTATATACCTTCTTGAGTGAACATTTGTTTGGCTTTTCAAATTTTGATGATATTGTTAAAGTTTTGGGCAAAATTTAAGGCAATTTGTTCCTAACTTAGTATTTTGAATCACAAATGTAAAACCTTGTACCCAAGCATGTTTCCGATTACGGATCAGAAAATTGGTTGCTGCATGGATATTTACTATATGAGAGATTGTAACATCCAAAGTTTGTGCAAAGGTTCTTTTGGGCAATGCTTGAAAGGCATTGTCTCCATGGTGGAAAGGGAGAGTTGGAGATCATTACCCCAAACATTTTGGTCACATTCTTTTCCATGTGGATAACTAAATCAGGCATGCTTATGCAAAATTTTAAAGACTCGGTCAGCTATTTTGACCTTTATGCGAATTATTTTCTAGAAAGTCTAAAGATAACAATATAGTAAAACATGCACCACATTAAATATATTTGGTCTGAGGAAAAAGTGAATGTGAATAGGTGACAAATTTGTAACTTTTGGGGAAAAATTTTGAAAAAAAAAAAAAAAAAAAAAAAAAAAAAAAAAAAAATCTCAAATCCTAAAAATACTGAAAGAAATATTTTTTAAAATACTAAAAAAAATATGCTTTTGGATGCTAAAAATTGTGAAATTTTATATACTTAGATGTTGCCCTCGTAAAATGCACTACACTAAATAGGTAGATTAGTGATAGATACACTAATTTATATAAACATGTTATAAGTTTCTACTGTTGAGAAATATTTTTACCCTCTACATCCGTCAAGATGGGGATCCTTCCACAGTATTGGAATCAATACTCTTGGTATTTTTTTTTCTATCAAAAGCGAAAACTTACAGCATTTTCAAATCTTATAAAAATCTAACATTAATCTACCTATTCAGTGTAGTGGTTTGGTTATGGAAAAAATAATTTTCAAAAAAGCAAAACAGAAAATTAATTGTAAACTACCCTTATTGGCCAAAAAAATAAAAAATAATATTGAATGAATTATATGGTTCAAAATGTGGAATTTGACTTTGCAAATTTTACCGCATACATCTTATATGCATTTACCATACTTACACTAAACCTTAGTCCAACAACTAGAATTAGACCCTTCATCTAGGCTGCCCTATATCCCAAAAATCCATTATGAGTTTTTAGGTACTCTAGGGCGAGATAACAAAGTTTTTCTACAAGAAAGAACCTCGCAAGATACCCCCAAACATCATATAATACTCTAGCCATCGGCTCTACATCATTTGTGAGATCAAAATGTTTAAAGTTGTTGTAAAACACTTTTAAGTCATTATTTTAGATACATGGTGTACTTAATTTGTGCAAAGGAAACTTAACCTCTAAACTTCCTTGCACTTGTTTTCATACATTTTGGATGAAGGTCACGAACTTTGAAGAGCCATAACTTCCTCATCCAAAGTTTGTTTTAGAGGAAAGCACTTGGATGTATTCTAAATCAAGTCTAGTTTGTATGATAAAAATTGCATACTTATACAATGAGGTATGAAATAATAGCATGCATTTTAGTGACAGCAGCTCTTGGTTTTGAGATTTCAAATGTTGAGCATGTTTTACTATTGGAAGCCGATTTTGTGAAATCATAAGTAGTTTTTCATGATATTCTTTTTACATAAGTACAATATTGAAATGGATCCTAACAACTTTCTGGTTGGAAGCTTTTTGATCCAAATAAGTTCAATATTGGATGAAAAAGGTGGAAAATAGGCAAAGACATTGAGGACTTGAGAGGTTAATAATTGTTGCTAAAAAAAAAATCATATTTTTTTTCATGAAGATAACTACGTTGAGTATGCCTATGCAAGATTTTAGAGACTCATTTTGCTCTTTAAACCTTCTTGTAAATTAGTTTCTAGAGGAGGTATAAAAAAATCAGTTGGATATAACAAGCATCATTATAATCGTACATGGTTTTGGAAAGTTTGAACAATAAGCAAGTACGTTTATGGATTAATGAATTTAGAAAGAAATATTTCATTTGTAAGACTATTACAAATCTAAAGTTTTGACAAATTTGAAGAAAAAAAAATGTAATCCATTACTTAATGTATTGATACTTGGGCGTTGAGTAAAACCTTGGGTTACCAAATGCAACCTTATGTAAGACTGTTGTCTGAAGAGGAAATCAATGGATTATACTTGATGATTCTAATCCTATGTATATGCCTTCATGGCAATGAGATCCTATGGTCTTACGCTGTGGCTCCGGAACAAGGACCCAAACACGATATCTATAGATTTTGAAATGGGCAACGCTAGAATTTTGACCGATTAAAGTCTCTATGGGAGAATGTTCAAGATGCATGGTGGGTCTATAGTTACTTAGTATAACAACAATATGCAATACAACATGTCACCAAAAGGATGAAGGTAAATGAGCATGAATCAATAAGGTTGGCTTATAAGTTGAATCCTTTTTATGAAAGCCTACGCCAGCTCATTTTGAGGATGCTTATCTGGGACAATATAGGTTAAAGAAATTTGAGTGGCTTTACAATTGTCTTTGAAAGCATGTGACTTAAACTCTTATGCATTGTCTCTGCGCAAGAAATTGTATGGGTAGTGGGTTCTAAACTTTATCAGTGATGGTGAAATTTTAGAGAAAACAATATTTCAAATGCTTAATAAAGGGACTTCAAAATGGACCCAGCAACATCAAGAAGAACGAAGAAGTACCTGAAAGGTCCGGATAGAGAATTGATGGCAACCACAAATGTACTCTTGAAGCTTGTCGAGTGGTGGAGGGAGTTGTTGCGGTAGTGTGTACTCTGAGGGTCCAAGGATAAGTTTTCCTTGAGCACACGCCTTGCACAATCCAAGCTTACTATTGGCATAACTTAGAGAAACCTTGTCACCTGTTAGAACAGGTATCATCCATCTAAACATGGTCAGTTTTAGGTGACACATGCTGCAGTGCCAAAGTTTGACTTTAACAGAAACGGCGACTGAATATGCTAAATGGTCTTGGTGACCAGTATTGAGACAAGAGATTGGAATCTCATAGAGGCCGTTAGCTGCACAATGTGCAGTAGCTAGGCACTTGTCTTCTTGCATGACGTTTGGAATCTCCTTATTGTCCCTCATTGCAGGTAAGGCCTGAAATCCATTTGTTTGAAGGTCGTGAAAGCTCATTGGACTTCGGTGTGCTTCCAAGGCAAACATGGCTATGGAAGAGATGAGGGTCGCGCCTTCCAGAGCTTCACTCCTGCGAGGAGCTCACGAAATGTCATCTTCTGTTTTCTGGGGAATGTACTCAGCTCACAAGTACGCCATGTTTCCTAATCAAGTCTCAAAGATGTGGGATCATGCCTCCACATCTCGAAATCTTGTCTCGAGAATTCAAAGTAGTATGTATCACGTAGGATTCTGTTGGTTGCTCCATTATCCAACCAGGGCAAGTCTCCGTATGACGTCTCCGATCGGATGTGAGTGCTCAAAAACTCTAAGTCTTTGAGAGTATAGTTTTTAGGATGACTGCCATCAAGAGATGAGACATCAAAGCAGTGTAATCCTTCTAATCCTTTCGGAGCTCCTAGAGTTCTTTATACAATTTCTTCGTATGTGCTTCGACACGCAGGGGTCTTACGTACAGCCTTGCCATATCTTTGTCACATATTGGATATAATCATTAGACACAAAACATGCTTTCAAACCAACACACACTACCTTCAGATATTTCTTCGATCAGCCTCTAACTCTAGAAAAGTTAAAAGTTGTATGCTCTATGTGTTATGAAAAAGTCACTTAGAAGGACGTGTCTCAATTATCTCGTACCTCCTAGTGTTATGAAAAGTCAAAAACATAATTATACTATCACTGGAGAGTTAAACTATGACTAAAGAAATATGACAAGCAAAAATAAAACTCCTCACGGACTAAATATTAAGATGGACATGTAATTATTTGAAAAATCTCTATTGACCGTTAGAAAAGAAAAATTCCTACTAACTAGTGAAAAAATCCTCAATCAAGGCTATCTCGATGAGCACAGGTATCTCTGTGGAGAGCATGCTAACAGGATGCATCAATATAGGCCTATCAGTGAGTGTGTTATTACTCATACAAGATTGTAATCATTGATAGAGCTCTCATTAAGACAAGAATCAATAATAATAAACGGATGGACAAATAACTGAAATCTCTTAGAAACAACTAAAATTGGAGAAGAAGGGACATTCAAGGTAGAAGCACCATCAAACAACTGAAATCTCTTCGAAACAACTAAAATTGGAGAAGAAGGGACATTCAAGGTAGAAGCATCGTGGTGATAACGTGTTGAGAAGGAGAATAAATAGATGATAGAGAAAATGAGCAAGAAAAAACTGGAGAGAGTCCCATTTCATCAACTTTATATAGGAGGTGGAACAATTAGTTAACTTGGGATTTACCCATGAGTTAACTTATAAACCAACTCACCTTTCTATTCTCCTAAATAACAGATGTAAGATTTCTTGGATAAGTAGATTGTTACATGGGGATAACTTCTAGTTATGTATGGTTCTAAAAGCATACAGTAACATCGAGTAATTTGTCAATGTTCACACAACAGTCTTTACGGTACAAAACTATGGTGCAAAACTCACAAAAAGATTGAAATGTAGAAAATGATATATTATACTTCAATACTTCTTGGATACCCTACCTTTGGACATAATTCAAACCAAGAATGTTGAATGTTTCGGAAAATTATATGTTGGGATTTGTTGAAAGTGCATAAATCATAAAGCCTTATTGCTTAATTTTTGGAAAAAATAATAGTTGTTTGAAATTGCAAAAATTCAAAGACTAAAGTGGAAAAATATAAAATTTGATATAGAAAAAAATTGCTTCAAATTAATAATACAACTCATTCTCAAACGAAGATAAAAAGTCTAAATCTTATGTGAGCACAAATATTATGATAATGATAAAGACTATGTTAAAGTTGCTTCATAGTGCATGTTGATGAAGCATCACAATGGTCCTACTTTTCGACCACCATATGTTGTTTTGTCTTCATTTTGGACTGTAATTCAAAACATGAAACACATAATTAAAACTCATTGGTCATGGAAATGATTTTAATTTTGCAAATTAAACCTTCAAATCGAAAAATGCATACCTAAACCATTATGTGGAGCGTATTTCTTGTCACTCTTTCAAGCCTTTGCCCCACCATTAATAGTGACCCCACAAAACGTCAAAAGGGCAGAATAAGCATGTTTAAAATCCAAAATATTTTTATTTTTATTGCCAAAAGCTTTGCCCACTTAAAAATAATTCATTTCGTCTCTTGTATGTTTAAACTAACCACAACTTACCGTAATTCGGTCAATATTCTTGACCGAATTCCCAAGATAAAAATTACATTACAATAGCTTGACACTTTGCTTTATTGTCTTACATAAGATTTTGTATATCTATAAACACTCAATATCACCAACAAATTTTAATAATGGGCAATCCGACACATAAATTCAACATGCAAATGTGAATAATTTATCTGAATCTTGTGAGAATGCATCAACCCATCAGGTGAAAAGCATGGAAAAGGTCAACATGGTTCCAACAAAAGAATAAAGTGATTGTAAACCTTGATATTGAAATAATAATAAAAAAGGAAGAGAAAGTATTGTAGCAACACTATTAGAAGGTACACTATTAAAAGAACTTTCTTTATCTTTAACCCTTTAAGGCGCTTGTTAGCCCCTCGAGCTGTTTTCCAACAAAATCTTGCCTGTAGCATTTTTGATTCTCAATTTTTTACTTATTTTTTTATATCATTCTGGTCACCTTTTTGTGATGCATCTACAAAGTGAAATCCTACAATTCAAAGGGCAATTTGTACGAGTGATTTGTGCTTTGAAAGGATTGTGATAGGTAGGTTGGGATTGCACAAAACCTTGTAGGAGGTTGCAAACTCATCATTGATTAGTTCATTCATGCTGCCCAAGTTCAAAAAGTGCACTATTTATGTTGCCCAAGTCCAAAAGATGCTTAGATCCAATTTCGGGCTCCCCATTAAGGAATGGAAGGACCTTTAAGGGTTAATCTCAGCTGGAATTGGAATTGTTCTCCCAGCTAGGTACACATGATAAGAGCATGCCCAGCCCTGTGCGGCAGGCCGGGCCGCTCCACTGGGCGAAAACCTCACACGCTCCGTTCGGCTGGGCGTAGTACCCCCACCCCAGGCTGCGAAACAGGCCACTATAAAAGGCCCCTGACCAATTACAATTGCTAACAAGCAGATAATAATAGATATTATTCTTTGCGAATGAACTCTCCGCCATGTGGCACTCTTGCAATGGTTAATGGAAATGCTAAAATGTGAATGAAGGCACGGGATAACTTGGAGTTATGGTAGGTAGTCCTAAAAGCGCTAGGGGACCCAAAAGCGATTTGTCCTCATTTGTAGATTGTGAAGATACAGATGTACCTCATTTGTATATAACGCATTTGGGTCAAATCTTACTTAGTACTTTGGAATTTTGTATAAAATTCACAAATACGAATTACGTGTTGCAAATTTGTGCAATCCTCCGGAAAACCTATTTCGAATGTGGTCATAATTTTATTTTGAATTTACTAGTGCTAAAAATAGGTCAGATCTCTTAAGTTGGTGCTTATAGGAAACTCTACCTTATGGTGTGCTAGAATTTAGGAAACTCCAACCCTCTTGAACGGGTTACAGGGATAGTGTGTGGGATGGGGCTCCGGCCCACAATGCAGTCTGGGCATGCTATAAGTTCCCACCAGAAAATAATAAAAATAATAATAATAATGCAATGGGGGAGTGAGTGATTAATGGATTGATTGGATTGCTTTGTTAGCAAGCATTAAACACAAGACAACAAACAAGAGAGTGCAAGGCTGTCCTTGATAGACGCTCTCAAAGAAGTATGCCTTGTGTAGTTGCATCATATATCAGTATAATGTTATAATCATTAGTAAGTTGATAGATTATCAGTGGATGAGAATTTCGGAGGACTAAAATAAAGTCCAAAAATTAAAAGAGGTAAATGTATTGTTGGTCTTAATTTTTAGGGTTTTCTATATATAGTTCAGAGCATTCACATTTTTTATGTAATTTACTTTTGTAAATAACTCTATAATAATTTAAAGTCTAGAAATTAAGACCAACTATACTTTTACATATTTTTATTTTTGGACTTACTTTTATTATTGCCCATGCGTCAATCACAAAAATGACAAAAACAATTTAGTTGGTTGGTTCTTAGCATTGTGTTATGTAAACCCATGAATTACAATAATGTTTCTACCCTAGTTGCACCCTTTTTCGATTCCTGGACTAAAAAGTTTTGGGAACCTTGATTGCCCATATTACTAACATTCTTTGACAAATGTGTTAATTCCATAGTGCCAATAGAAATAAATAAGTTGCTTTGGGAGATAAGAAGGGTCTGAATTCATGTGGGGATAGGGGTTTGGAGGGGCTCGAAACCCGCAACTTTGACGCTCGAGGGTCTAGAATTATGGTAGGGTGGGGCAATTGAACGCCAACCACCCTTGACAAATGGCGTTGACGGGGCTAAAACACCTTGCTTTGTGAATGCTCCAAGGCATGAACACCTTGTTTTGTGGAGTTACAGAATTCAGTGTCACTTCGAGTGGTGGAATGAGTGGCTTTGTATTTATCAGTAATTAGCAACTGAAAGGACGAAGTTTTCCTGTCGTTACCATATTTATAAGTACTTACAATAATAACTACAAATTCTAGAAGTGATCAATATAGGTTAACCTACCATCGGACACCCTATTGTATGTACGCATGGGGTACATTAAGAGTAATTGTAGGGTGTTGAAATCTTCATCAAAGCAAGAAATTGACATGCAAACTTTCAAGGGGGGTGACCACCCGTAGGTTCTCCTACCTTATTGTTAATATACTGTACTTCTGTATTTTCAAAGCCCATCTCCGTATTTGTGAGGTATTTGTGAGGTTATTTCGTTCATTTTTTATGAGGTAATCAAGGGCTTTCATGAAAATAAGGAGCTCAGTTTTTGAGGGTTTTGCCCCAAGGTGAGGATGCCTTATTTCTAATCTTTTTTCAATCAAACAATGTATTATTCAGATTAACCCCTGAAGGTCCTTGATACAAAATTGTTTACATTATCAAAAAGAACCTTCTTCTACTTCAGGTGCAAAGAAACTCAACCTAAGCATTGATTAGAAGATCCAACCGTAGGATCTTGAAGTTAACTTGACCCTTTTCTCGAATGTCAAATTTGAACTGTTAGTTTTTCTCCAATTTTGCGATTATAATGGTCAAAGTTGGCTGAATTTCCTCCCTGTGGAAATTCCAAAGAGCGATTTCCGCTTTCTTGGACCTTTAGGGGTTAAGCAACACATCAAGAACCAAGGGATAAGCGTGGTGGAGGAAAATTTTCCACAATCTCAAGAGATGGCTTACTAGAAGTTCTACCTCCTCGAGCACACTTCAAAGGCTAGCATTGAGGGTGCCTTCTTCCTCAATTGAGGCTATTATCCAACTTAATGGGCCATAGAGGGTATCTACAATACGATACTCTCGTGATGAGGGTATTATAGAGAATACTTTTCCTTCCGATGAATAGATACTCTGAGTAGAGTTCTTTACGCAATGAAACATATCTTCCATTTGCGTAAATAAAAGGTGGGGGAGATGAGAGAAAGATTCCTTTCAAGGATAATTCAATTCTACTTAAGAGACGTCCACTAGCCTTCAGTGGGTCATAATTAGCACTATATTGTGAAGAAATATTCAAATTCCTGAGGGAGTTGGAAGTACAAGAAGTGAAGTCTTCAAGCCTACACTGAACCACTAAACCGCACATGATATTCTCTTTAACCATTGTGAAAATCACTCAATAATCTCTTAGTACGTTGACAAAGAACCGTACTACCCTAAACCATACTACAAAGGAACATAACTCTTGAATACCGTGGTACTTTTGAATACACTTGGATGTGGAATAAATGTAACCACGTACAACTTTAACAACGAAAGTAAAAAGGAAAAAGATATAGAGGGGGGCCGGGGGCAAAAAGGTAATGAAAGCCGGAAGGCTGGGATTGTCATTTCCTACTCATTGCAGAACACCACTTTTTCTCCGCACTTTTCTTGGGCCAAGAGTTTCATGCATTCACTGGACGACAACAACATCAAATCATATGAACAAGACAAAACGGGGTCCCGCCCCCCCCCCGCCCCACCCGGCCATACCCTTCCTTGCCATGCCATGCCTTCATGCCTTCCCTTCCCCTCCCTCACTTGGGGCGGGGCGGGGCGGGCCTCCTGCACGGTGGGCCACCGCTATCCGCAGGCTGCTGATGTGATTGACTGATCATCCTCGCATGCTAAAACGCAACATAAGACAAACGCAATTGGAGGGGGGTGGCTTCCTCCTTTTTCGTCTTAATTAAACGTCTAGAAGGAATTCATCCTCATCTCTCATGCCATAGGCCATAGCTCCACTCATTACAACTAATTCTTTCTTAACCCCTAAAGGTCCTTGATACAAAATTGTTTAAATTATCAAAAAGAACCTTCTTCTACTTCAGGTGCAAAGAAACTCAATCTAAGCATTGATTAGAAGATCCAACCGTAGGATCTTGAAGTTAACTTGACCCTTTTCTCGAATGTCAAATTTGAACCGTTAATTTTTCTCCAATTTTGAGATTATAATGGTCAAAGTTGGCTGATTTTTCTTCCTGCGGAAATTCCAAAAAGCGATTTCCGCTTTCTTGGACCTTTAGGGCTTAATTGTGTGGGTCCCTAATGGGAGTCAGATCTATCAGTTTCTTAACCCCTAAAGATCCACGATGTTTTGGGAGCTTGAAATCCCAACACATACCACTATGTACTAATGGGGGTACGTCCAATATTTTTGGAAACTTTTGATATTTTCAACCGTAGGATCTTGAAGTAGACTACCATTGGTAGTAGTGTGAAAATTTTCAACCGTTGGATCATCACTAGATGTGAGATCATAACATTTGAAGTTGACTGTAATTTTTTTTTTGCCTTGACCGTAGAAGCCGAATCGGTGGCCGTGGTCGTTTAGGGGTTAAGAACCAAAAGTTTCATGGAATTTAAATCACTAAATTATCAACCCCTAAAGTTTTAGAGGTCAAGATATGGCCATTTTGACTTTGGTCAACCTCTCCCTTACTATATTTAATTCCTGTGAAGTTAAAACCTTTCACTAAACGCTAGTATTTTCTCCCACTTTTCCAACAAGTCCATTCAAGCCTCAAATTTCGTCATGGTTTAGGAGATATTCACTCTCATAGTTTGAGAACACTAGTAGGGCATGCTTGCCCACAAGTGCGGCATATCCCTATATATTCTCAAAATTCTGCCCAAAAACAATGAGATCATAGTAACTTTAACATTTCACCATATTTTGAGATTTTAATGTTTTTCAAAAAATAATAATAATTTGGTTTGTGTAAAGAAGGTACCATGGAATGTTCTCACTGATTGGATTTTCTACATAATAAAACTCTTCACATGCTTTTTCAACCAGCAAAAGCAGGCCTTTGTATTTGAATTTCAGCATACCCCATGTGGAAAGTCAAGCTTTTCTCTATGTTTTTTATGTTGCACAAGTCCTCACCCGTGTCCTCCGGACACGGACATCAAAAAGGTAAGATCGAAATTTATGAAAACATGTAAAAAATTCAGACCTAGGTATAAAAAATAATTATACCCTATTGAGAATCCTCCAACTACGTATTTCTTTTTATACCTGAGTTTAAATTTTTAGTTTTTTATGTGTTTTAAAAAAAAATTGATCGGCCCTTTTTGATGTCCTAGTCCAAAGGATATAGGTTAGGACTTCTATATACCGATGTCCTTTGGACAAAAAATAAGAATAAAATAGTAGTCAATTAATTAGTGAGTAAGTTCCCCTCGTCCCATGGGTAAGCACTTTATTTGGTGCTCTTCAAAAACTACACCCTATACTCGGTTCCCTCGTAAATGGTCTTCCTACTTTTTAAGATTTATAGCATGTCCTGCGTTCCCTTTTTCTGGGTTACCCATGCTTTGGCCCGTTCCCCGTTCTCATCATTTCTTTTGTGTTTCAACAACTTCCCTTTTTGGTTTCCGTCATTTGTTCCTAGTTTCCATCATTTGTATGTAGTTCCCATCATTCGTTCTTGGTTCTCATTATTTGTTAGTAGTTCTCATCCTCCTTTCGTAATTCTTATCCTTTAATCTCGATTCCTGGTTCCCCTCCGATGTTCCCTTGATCTCCCCTCAAGTGACTCTTTCTTTGCTCCCATTTTTATGTTCCATTTTCCTTGTCTTTTTATCTCCTTGTATTTTTATTATTGGGATCTAATAAACTCTTAATAACAACCACATATCATTTAGAGAACTCTTCAAAATCTTTAGAACAGTTACTCTTTATGTCGTGTATACATGACCAACTGATAATGGCCATGACCATGCATGTCTTTGATTAATTTCTCCCCCTCATCCCGATGGATGAGCTTTTTATTTGGTGCTCTTCAAGAACTGACCCCTATCCTTGATCTTCTCGTTGATTGTATCTCCTTGCTTTATAAGAATTTTAGGATATCCTTCATTCCATGGATCCCTACTTCCTAGCTGTCATCTGTTCTATTCTGGTTCCCCATTCTCTTTTCCTTTACTAATCACTCCCAACCTCTAATTTCCCATTCGTGGTTTCCATCCTTTGTTCCCGATTCCGGCTCCCCCATCCGGTCATCCTCCAATTTCTCTTCTTGGTTACATCATTTGTTCCCGATTTCCATAATTTCTTCCCAGTTCCTATCATACATTGACATGTGGTTCTCATTATTTGTTTTTGTTCCCATTCTCCGTGCCCAATTCCTAGTTCTTGTTCCATGTTCGGTTGATCTCCTCTTTACTCCTTACTTTGCTCCATTTTACATGTTCCACATTCCTTGTCCCTTCGACTCTTGTTATGTTAATGAGATTTAATAAATTATTAATAACAATCAAGTACCACCTACGGAAATCCTTCAAAATCTTTAAAACTCTTCATACTGTGTATACTCTCATGGGCAAACCACCCTACTACCGGGAAGGATCACCAAGGGCAAATAGAGAAAACCGGCTGCATCAGGTCGGGCAACCTGCAAAGGATCGCTAGCAGGTAATCGTGTTCTTTTATATATATAGATGAGGGTAGAAATTATATGATCATATATCTAACTTGCTTGGAAACAAGGATTTGAAGAGGTTGAGATCAGATTTTCTTTTGAAACAGTTTTTTTGGGCCCCATAGAACTGATTTTCTTTTTGACTACAAGGCAACTTGTTCTTTTTCTTTCTTTTTTTTTTTCTTTTTTTTAAATTATTTTTATTTTTATTTATTTTTATTTTTTTATTTTTTTGTTCAACTTTGAACATTATGATTGCACAAATGGTGAAAGTTTTATTTTGAAATTTGCTGTATATGATCATGAACAACTTAGGTATAAGATCCTACGGTTCAAACTCTTTGTGAGGTCATCATTTTGCAAAGTTGGAAGATGTTTTGTTCCGTTGTTGTAGAAAGGAAAAGCGGTGTTTTGAGGGAAAGAAAAACCATTTAAAAAAACTAGATATGACTTGAGACTCTTCAAATTGTTCCGAGGAGAGTCAAGAATAAGTCTACGTTGTTTACCCTCACAAGACCCATAAAACCTAAAGAAGCGCTAGGTATGTTGAAACTCAAATACAAATGCCAGTTTTACACACTTTCAACTAGTTACTGTAATATTATTTTTTTATATAGGCCTTTATATGACTAGGCATGCTAAGAAAGAGAATCTTGATAATTTTTATAGACACAATTTTTGATGCCCTTAACCCTTAACCGTCCAAGCATGCCCCTCGGGCTTGGTTTCCAGTGTATTTTGAGAGGGGCTTGACGTTTAAGGGTTAATTTCAATTTACAAAAATTGAATTAAGTTGGTGCAAGATGATTTGATATCGGCTCCCAATTACATGCAAATTTCTAAGTGCAACGATTGCTATTGGATTCTACTTCTATGTGGCTTTGATGACCATGTAATTGGTACTTCTCATATACTTTATCACATTTTAGGCTATTGGTGGCAATGCCATGGAATATGGTCTTTTGAGGTAGTAAATCATCACTCAAAGTTGCACTTGTTCATCACCAATACTTTTGTTAGAATAAAAAATGTGAACATGAACAAACATGGTGGGTAACACACTAGGAACTAAAGATGGAAACGGGGAACAAATGATGGAAACCAAGGTCACAGGGAGTTGGCGGACGAGGAACTATGAACAAAGGAGGGGAACCAAGAACAAAAGATGAGAACCAGAAATGGGAGTTTGGAGATGGGCAACGATGAAGTAGGAAACAAAGAATGAAGAATCAAGAATAGAAGACCAGGAAATTGGGAACAAGGGAAGAGATGACATGCAATAAATCTTAAAAAGCAGAGGGGACCATAAACGAGAGAACTGGGGACATGCGATACTTTTTGAAGAACACCAAATAAAAGCTCATCTATCAAGACAATGGGGATCTTAATCACAATGAAAAAAAAATAAAAATAAAAATAAATATATATATATATATATATATATTATTTTTTATTATTTTTTATTTTTTTTTAAATTTTTTTTGGTATTATTGTATGTGAATAATCATGCATTTCTATCCATTTTATAGGTCGTACAAGGATAAAAATTGCATAGACATGTTCCTCACTCACCTAGGAGCAAGAATTTGAAGAGCCTCATATGATATTTTCTACCAAAATGGTTTTCTTTTGGCCCCCAAAACATTCCTTCACAATCAACATAGAAAAAACTCTTTTTTCAACTTCAAACATTATGATCGCACAAATGGTGAGGAATTTGAAACTAAGATTTGGTTTCCACATACATGTACAAGTTAGATACAAGATCCTACGGTTACATGCTTCAAAACATGTCAAAATTCAAAGCTTTTCATCTTGCATCAAAAGAGAGAAGTTAAGAGGGTTTTTGGCTATTTTGAGGGTGCTCACTTCTAAAAGGGTTAAGGCCAAAAGTTCCATCCTTAGGAGAACATATGGCTTGAGGCTCTTCAAAGTTTTGTTCCTAGGTGAGTTTGGATCATGTATACACATACGCCCAAGCCCTTTTGAACCACTCAAAAACTTCTTAGAATCTCATTTTACAATATTAAAGCAATAGTTTCAATATTTTTAGACGTTATGCAAACTTTGCAACGATAAGATCGTTATCTATGTCCAAATGTTCAAGAAATTGACTTTGATTTGTAAAGTGAATGACCTCAACAGAATCATAAGGTTTGACCGGCCAACCGAATATGTAGAAATTCTTGTCCCTTTCTAAGTGGTCGACGTCAATAAAGTGTCTATTTGTAATGCTAATAATCCTATGCCCACCGAATATGGGGAAATTGAAACAATGCTACTTCTTCCTTTTGAGGGTGGACACTATAACTACGCTAGTTTCTAGCTAGTTGCTCGTGCCTTAAAAATACTTGACAGAGTATCCCCCAAAGGGGCTTTGAGGTACCCATACAACAAGGTCCAAGGACCCCATCATAGTTGAGTGGACTATGGTGGTGAGCACCATGCCCGCATGGGGATAGAACTCACGACCTCCTCAATGGGAGCCATGAGCCCCAACCACCAAGTCGAGGCTTGTGGTGCCTCATTCGCCAACCACTATTCACAATGGACTAGCACGCAAAAGGCTTTCTTAACTTTGAGACTAAAAATGAGTTCCCCTAAATATCTATAGCAACAGATTTGTTCTTGCTATTTCGGGCAGCCTAGATGAAGGGGTTAAGAGTATTATTTTTCCTAAGATTTTTAATGATGCTTCCAATACTGCGAGGTCCATGTGGTATGATTTTCAAAAGCCAAATTTCAATCTTAAAACCTTCATCTAGAAATTTTAGGTCTTAAGTCGAAATTCGAAAACAATATTTCATGTTTTCGACTTGAGACACTTTTTCCTCCTTTGAATGTTATGATCTCACGATGGTGAGGAATTTGAATGTAAGATTTTGTGTACATGTAAATATACAAGTTAGCTACTAGATCCTAAGGTTACATACTTCAAATTTGTCATAAATTAGAAAGTTGCATTTCGCATCAAAAGAGGGCAATTTTGAGGGCTTTTGGTAGTTTTGAGGCGACTCTCCTTTAGGAGTCAACAACTCAACACTTTATGAAAATACACTACAAACACAAGGAAGTTGCATAAAAATGTAGTTAATTCTTAGATTAAGTATTGCGAGCCTCTCAATAGAAAGTTTAACTTCAAATAGAGGCTTTGTGGAGACATGTACATTTTACCAAGTCTTACCAAATTGCACAAACAATTTGCTTAACCCCTAAAGATCCTTGATACAAGATTGTCTAAATTATCAGAAAGGACCTTCTTCTACTTCAGGCCCAATAAAACTTAATCTAAACATTAATTAGAGGATTCAACCATAGGATCTCGAAGTCAACTTGACCCTTTACTCATATGTCAAATTTGAACTGTTAATTTCTCTTTGATTTTGAGATCGTAATGGTCAAAGTTGGCTGAATTTTTTCCCTTTGAAAATCCTAGAAACCCGATTCTTGGATCTTTACATGTAAACCTAACAAGGCATCTACGTTTGATAGTGAACCTCATAGAGAGCGAAAATCCACAGATTTTGCACTTTGATAAAATATTTGTTTGAAACAATGTCAAGAAGTTTCGTTTGTGGAGAAATCTTATGCCAAAGACACTCCCAAACTTAGAATGTAGGGGAATATTCATGTAGGGAATTTTCATGTAAAATAATCTTAGATAGATGTTAACCCCTAACTCTCCTTGAAGCCCAAAATGGGTTTTTGCAATTTCGGGCAGCCTAGATGAAGGAGTTAAAAATAATATTTTTGCCCAAGTGTTTTATTGGGTTCTCCTTATACTGGAAAGTGTATGTGGTAAAATTTGCAAAGTCAAATTCCAATTTTTGAGTCTTTAAGGACGATCCTTGGGTTGCGAGCCGAGATGGGGCAGCTTTAACTAGTAACTTTTTCAAAATTTGTTTTTTGAAACATGTTCATAACTGAATCACTACTCAAATTTCAAAGTGACTCAAGTCAAAAAGTTTACCAATTTTACAAGGGCAGCCTCCAAAAATTTCAAAACCAATATTTGCAATGCCCAAAAAAACTTGGGAGACAAACTTTGGATGTTACGATCTCTCAAATGGTAAACATCCAACGGTCAATATTTTGTACAGTAATCAAGCATATTCTTAGGTACAAGATCTTACGGTTGGAAATTTTAAAAAGGAAAAGAAATTGATTCACACCCCCACGAGTGCTTAGAGGTAGAGAATTTCAGTTTTGAGGTTTCAAGCTCCCAAAAAACACCAAGGAGATTTAGGGGTTAAATTTAATTAATGGAAGTGGTCGAGAAGTACAATTCCAGGTTTACCCCCATGGCTTTGTGAACAAGATGTAAATCAAGTAGGACAATGGTAAATTGAGGGATCTTTAAAGAATGAAAACATGCTAAATTTTCCCTACGTAATTTTTCAAATAGCCTCGAAACCATTTCACAATGCATAATCTACTTTACTCCAGGTTTCTTAAATAAGTCAATATCTAGTTAAGTCACGAAATATTTGCAAGAAGGGAACAAAAGCACAAAAGCTCCTCATTTAAATGCGATTATCTCCAAGCTTGTTAACTTCATTTGTTTTTTTTAAACAATAAATATATGACAAAAAACGCCGTCCTAGCGTAGTTTGAAGGCGAGAGAGGCAACCCAATACACGAAGAATTCTTGGTGGTGCTCGACAACATACCATAAGGAAGGTTGATGTGGCCCCAAATGCTACAATAGAGATGTCTGGTCGAGGGTCCCCCCTTACCTTGACAAGTAAGGGAGAGGTACTGGGGTTATGTTTGGAATATCCCTACCAGAAAATCTTGGCCAACAGTGGGATCATGCCAATCAGTTGCGGCCCTGTAATTGGCTCAAAAGGGTGCTCGGTTTCGTAAGCCATCCATAATCCCCTGGGATGCTGGACGCCTCCCTCCTTGGCCGGCTTGTACCTCACCATCGCCACCACCCACTCGGCCGGGCGGAGGATATATATATATATATTGATATGGCAAGGAAAGAGTCAAAAGGACTGAACTCATCTTATCATAATATACTTGGATTCGCGGGGGTGGGGGTCCGGGAAAGCCCGTGCTCGGATGAGAAATATCGCAAGCGGGAGGCAGCCGTCTTGCCAATGAGGTGGCCGTCGGTGGTCCACTGCCGGTGATGGTGGTAAGTGGTGGCCATCCCTGGCATGCAATTTCGCACTGCTTAGATGAAATCCATGCATTTGGTTCCGATGCTCACTTTAGAAGGTCAAATGTTGGTTTTATTGGCTGGACTTATCCAGTCTCTCTCTGTGCTGGGACCGTTTCCATATTTGTCTTTGCAGGAAAGGAAAGGGAAAGGCGAAGATTATTTGCTTGGAAGGCAAAATATAAAAGGGGGGGGGGGGGGCTGGGGTGGGCGGTCTGTTTGTCAACATGGCGGCAGAATGATCTTCTGGTGTCATGCTACTGTGGTGTTGCTTAGCCCTTAAAGGTCCCTTGGGGATAGTATGTACGGTGGCGTAGAATTGAGATTTGCTACCAACAAGAAACTCTATATTGAGATCTTAAAAGCTTAGTAGAACCGCATGGATTTATATGTCAACTTGTTCTTTGAACTCAAATCTATTAAAGGTGTGCACTCATTCCAATACAAACAAAATATGCTGTATTCTGGCAACCAAAATATGGTTGTTGAGACCTTTAACCCTTAAACGCCCAAGCAAGCCCGAGGGGCATGATTCCAACAGAATCTTCCCTGTAGCTCTCTCTGTACTCAACATTTTACTTATATTTTGATGTCAAACTGGTCACCTTCTTCTCATGCATTCAAAAAGTGAAATTTCACAATTGAAATCACAATTTGTATGAATGATTTTGTCCTTTGAAAGGATTGTGGTAGGTAGGTTGGGGTTGTACATAACCTTGTAGGAGGTTGCAAGCTCATCATTGATTGGTCTATTCATGATGCCCAAGTTCAAAAAGTGCACTATTCATGATGCCCAAGTCTAAAAGATGCTGTGATCCAATTTTGGGCTGCCCGTTTTAGACCCCATGGGCGTTTAAGGATTAAGGGTTAGAGCATGACCAGCCCGCACTGCAGGCCGGAGCATGGAGCCGGATATGAAGTGCTAGGGGCCCAACCCACACACTAACCCGGTAACCCGGTCAAGAGGGTTGCAATACCCTAAATTCTTGCCCACCAAAACTCCAAGTTATCCCGTGCCTTCACTCAAGTTTTAGTGTTCCCTTTAACTAATGAGTGAGAGCCACGTGGCAGAAATTTCATTGGCAAGAAATGATTTCTAAAGAAAGCTATGAAAAGCGGAATGTGAGGTGGTGTGATTGGTGGGTGATTCGTGAGCGGGCCCTGCCCTCCGTGTTGGGCCGGGCTTCGTAACCCCGGACAAGCGGCGCCTTTCACATTTTGGGACGGCCTTGCGGGCCGGCCTACCGTAGAGGGCTGGTCATGCTCTTAGAGCATCTCCACCCATACTCGCTAAAGGTGACTCGCTAAAAATGCTCATCTATATTTGAAGAGCCCTTGAAATCACACTCCCCGACCCTCAAAGGCTCCTCAAGCACCAAAAGTGCATGTGACATAGTCAATGCACCAATAGCAAGTAGAATGTCAGATTTAGTCAACTAAAGTTAGATTTGGAGGGCCATTTCTTGACGGGCCATAGTAGAAGAGAGTCACGAGACATTTTTGAAGGGCCCTTAGCATTTCTCATCCACTTATTGCGTGTGTCAGACACTGTGCGAGTAGGGGTGGAGATGCTCTTACGCATGTGGTCGCTAAGCTTTCAACTACTTTGAGTTGGATATGTTTGATGTGGAAATTTAAGTTATCTTATTCTTTGGTCATTCAAACTTGCTTGATTTTGTTATCCAACTTGTGGGTTATCGTCTAAGTTAGTTAACATTTTAGTGAGACTAAAATTTGAAAAGCTGAAATGATAATCGCCGTATTTATTGTTGAAAATAGGAGGCTTGAAACAACTTGGTAATTTATTTTCAAGGCTTAGTCTATCTCGAGAAGTTGTCGTCTTGGATCTTATATCATGACTATAAATATTACACCGGGGGTGCGGGTATATAAAGGAGTGGTCTTCTCCCTTTGTAGGTTCGTATTGTGAACCACGCAAGGTTTGTCGGTATAGCTGGGGTGAGAAAAAGCATTAAACTCGAAGCCAAGAGGTGAGGTTGCCAGTTCAAATGCGCCACAAGTTGTGCACATTTGTTCAAGCGTAGTAGCTCGTGTCTTCCTCCTCTTAGATCACTCTACGATACACTTTAGCCAGTGTCAACCCACACCGGGTCGTCTCAATTACGAACACCTTGAGAGTGGTGTTCTACCACCAGAGTCATTGAGGGTGGACCACCAAAACTACTAATTTTTTGGTAAATTTTTGAAGTTTCTGTGTTTTGATTGATTTTGGGCAGATTTTGAGAATAAATGATGAGCAGTTTGGGCAGCTTTCAAATAGTATTTTCAAACTTTCAGTGTAAATATCTCCTAAAGTATGGGGGAATTTTGAAGCATGAAAGAACTTTTCAAAAAGGTATGAGAAATCCTTACAATTCTCAAGTAGTTCTAACTTCATAGTGAATATAGTTAGTGACTACGAGGCTAACCAGAGTCCAAATGCCCCTTTTCGGGCTTCACTATCATTTAGGGATTACGGTGGGCAATCCTAAAATTCCTCAAAATAGCACACATGTCCTCAAGTGAACGAAGGCAATTATATGCACTCGAGAATCAAACGGCCAACCTTTCCATCCCACTTTGAGTACCATTCCACCAAAGTCATCTTCAACCCTTCTTTACAAGAATTGGGCAAGCACATTCGGTCCTAGCTCGTACATAGCTTTGCTAACAACTACGAAAGAATCTACGGTGATCGATGTGACAAAATACTAAAGTTTGCATCTTTTTGGCCTTCCCTTTCATCGTTCCACTTTTTGGGAGAGGAAAAAACACACACACACATGTGGCCATGTCAAGAATGGGATGAAGAAAAAGCCCAACTTACTTTTGTTTGTTGAATCATAGCTTATATCTGCATGCAGTAATCTGATGACACAAAAAATCTAGCAGTCCATGAGTACCCGAGTGCGCCTTTTAAGAATGCAACCACATTTGATAAATTCCTATGGGATGTATGCTCGCTTGCTCGCTCGCTAATCCGCGAAAAGAGCCATGGGGGGGGGGGGGTGTACATCGCACGGTTTGATTACTCGGTCGGCGAAGAGGCCATTCGTCGCTTTAAAACAAAATGTACGATGAATTCCAATGTTTGGAATTTTTTTTTTTTTTTTTTTTTTTTTTTTTTTTTTTTTTTTTTTTTTTTTTCAATCATAGCATCATTCAATTTGGACTTCAATCAAATCGCTATGAGAGTTCAACTTGCCGTCATCAGAGGAACAACCAGCAATCACGAGCCTGGCGCTCAGTACATTCAATCATAGAGCCTCATGAAAGGAGAACCTGAAGAAAGGCAGGACGACAATAGTGGGCCAGGGGTGGGGTGGCGAGGGGTTGTCCCGGTGACCCGGTGATTGACCGCTTTGAAGTTAATATGGTAACCCTCATGACTATGGTTTACTTTATGTTACTTCACTATGCATGATGACTTTTGTACCCTTGAGGACCTCACTCATTGCAAAAGGTAGCCTAATCTTTTACCAACTAAACAACAACTCCAAAGTATTGTTTCTAATTTTCGTTTTATTCTTTTAACCCCTAAAAGTCCAAGAAAGCGGAAATTGCTTTTGTAATTTCCGCAGGGAGAACATTCAGCCAACTTTGACCATCATAATCTCAAAATTGGAGAATAATTAACGGTTCAAATTTGACAATCGAGAAAAGGGTCAAGTTAACTTCAAGATCCTACGGTTGGATCTTCTAATCAATGCTTAGATTGAGTTTCTTTGCACTTGAAGTGAAAGAAGGTTCTTTTTAAACAATTTTGTATCAAGGACCTTTAGGGGTTAAGTATGTGTATTAATACATTGATGTTTATTGAAATGCCTAAGGGGTCTTGAGCCTAGAAACCCAAATAGTTTTAAAGTGTTTCTGATGCAGTGTCTTCCTCAGATCTTGGGTGAGGAAGGCAATAACTCTCTAATATTCTGCTTGGGCATACTCAACTTAGTCATATGAATATGGGCAAAATGGTTTGGCTACCAACAGTAAAGTTCCCTTTTGTAAAATGAAGACAGTGTTTCCCAAGCAATGCCCAAGTCATTTTAATCAATGTTAAACACTTTGATTATAAATTTACTAGTAATAAATGTGTAGAAAATAGAAAATTCGTTATTCTAAGAATAGAGGTAAAGAGGAAAGCCAAAAAGTATGCAGCAATAGTTACCTACAATATCTTTTGGAGATATACACTGCAAGGATTAAGGTAGTCGGTTCAATATTTTGACTCCATGAAGGAGGAAATTTGTTTCATCTCCAAAGGCAAAATCTTAGCCATGTAGCACCTCGATCACTTTTGACCTTGTTCCATAAAAGATCACTTGAAGAATATAAAAGACGTCTACAATGGCATACTTTTGTAATTTCAACCAAGTCCTTGGCACGGCAACAAGTGTGTCATCTTAAGAAAGTAGTGACAAGGTGGTGTCGCACAATTGAGCAAGCTTGCTCAACTACCTTTGATTGCAAAGAACCTACCTATAAAGCACATTTCTTGAAGATCCATGCTTCCGAGGGGTAAACACAAGCTCTTAGCCTGCATGTAGGACTTTATCACCGAGGACTTGTGAAGTGGCTTAGTGACAAGCGTGCGATGCCACTTCTCAATTGTGCAGCCTATGGTATTCCTCTCGATTTTCTTATCGATGACTTCTCAAACATCACCATGCTACAAAATTTTCACTTGTTTCATCATTTTTTTTTGTTTCATGTCTTCTATGCATGTAAAAGAGACTAATTGTGAATTGTCAAGCAATCAACATTACTAGAAATGCAAATCCTTGAATGGCGTAGATCACTCGTGAATTCTTTTAAAGATTCGAAAACCAATTAAAGGATATAGAAGAGCTCGATTGTGCAATGCAATCGTGAAAAGAGAATTGGTGAAATGATGAGGAGAGACTTGATGATAACCCTAGCTAGCTAGATTGAATGAATTTATTTGATATCTTGAAGTAATGATTGAAATTGCGTTAAGTTAGTTTGATACACTTCTGAAAACTTTTGCAATTGGACACATTGTTTGAAGAATTGTGCCCCTTGCCTTTGTTGTTGATACCTTTTTTCTCTTTCTAATATCATGTTCTTTGTCTTCTTGAAAAACTTTCTATACGCGTTGCCATTTTTCAAGAAGTGATTTACACATTTTTGTTCACATGGTGTGGAACATTCATTATCCAAAAATGTAGAGAATTTGCTTCTATATCTTGGTTGTTTCAAGTTTATCATGAACTGCACTACCTTTTATTGATTTCCTTCATCCTTTTGAATGAAGATCTAGTGGACCAAATCATGTTTTGAGTTATAAAATTTAAAAAAAAAAAAAAAAAAAAAAAAAAAAAAAAAAAAAACTCATGGACACCAATTCCAAAAGTACAAATGTAGGAATTTATTAATCTTGATATTATTTATTTTTTATTCTTCAACTCTAATATTCATATTATCTTGCACTATGGTAAATTCCCGTAACTCTCTGACCACCATGTCCAAGAGACCATGGTAGCTCAATTTTCATGTCTATAGAAGAAGAAGAAGAACACCGGACCCGTGAGGGTTGGCGTGAATAAAGTGTCCGTTCGACCTACCCTTGATGATATGCCCACGAGACATAACAACTTTCATGTCTATACTACTAGCATGAAAGGATATCAATCTTTCCTTCTCATACAACTGATACAAGGCCTCAAAATAAAAATTAACAAGAGAAAAAGTTTCAATTGAGGGAACAATCCGGTCAAAGAAGAAAGTCTTAAATCGTCACAATGACAAGGTATAAATAAATGAGTGGAGGAAGACCACATTGGAACCAATAATGGTATATATTATACCACTAGACCATCTTGGTTAATCTACCTCTACGACAATCATTGTCTCTTTAAGCGGTTGGTTAAAACCATATGATTGTATTGGTTCAAATATGGTTTTAAAAGTAGCCCTAAGTTTGAACATCGTATGCTATCCAACCTTAGAAGTGGCCCAAATTTTATGTCCAATGAGTAACCAACTTATTGACCCTCCATTCAAATATGTCTAGCGTCTTCTCAAGTAGGCAACGAGGCGCATACTAACAAGACCACAATTTTCCTGAAACATTAAGAAAATTATCTAAAAATAGGAGTAATCTTCCTACAAGAGCTGAGTAAGACTTACGAAAACAATTAGGAACTCTAGGATTGACCAAGGAGCAAGGTACTAGAACAATGCGGTTCCCAACACCAAATCCAATCGATAGAGAGGAGGCAGAACAATCTCTCTAATTCGTGACTTGGAATGGCTTAACCCAGCCTTAAACGCCCAAGCAAGCCCGAAGGGGTTGATTCCAACAGAATCTTCTCTGTAGTTCTCACTGTAATCGACTTTTCACTTATATTTTGATGTCAAACTGGTCACCGTCTTATGATGCATTCAAAAAGTGAAATTTTACAATTCAAATCACAATTCGTATGTATGATTTTATGGTTTGAAAGGATTGCGGTAGGTAGGTTGGGGTTGTACATAACCTTGTAGAAGGTTGCAAGCTCATCATTGATTGGTTTATTCATGGTGCCCAAGTTCGAAAGTGCACTATTCATGATGCCCAAGTCCAAAAGATGATGTGATCCAATTTTGGGCTGCCCGTTTTAGACCCCATGGGCGTTTAAGGGTTAAGTATAGACAAATGTAAACCTCAATATACAATTTGCATTTAGTGAAAAATTCTTCTCTATCTAAGTGGTTTGCATTATTTAGTAAACATGGTAGAGAGAACTTCTATTAGCAACAAGTCACTCATTATTTACAAACACTTACGACTTGATCATTAGTGTCATAGTAGTATTGTTGAACCTAAAGGTGATAAAAGCAGCAATCTACCAAAGAAGCAATTAGAGGAGAGATTAAATAATTGGGATACACTTATCAAGACACTCGGTTAGAAGATGCTTTATATTGCAATGGATCTTTACATCTTGACCTAGTAAGATTTTCATGGTCACATTGGGAGGTCAACAAAAATCATCAATTAGCTAAACTTCATCACTTCTATATTCATATATATTCAAAGACAAGGTTTCATTAGAGAAATATTTTCAACCAAGAATGCAGTCTTTCAAACCATTTACTAATGATTACATTACAAAGAGAAATATGAAAATGTGCACTAGTATGCACCATTAACTTACTAATAATAGTTCATTTGGATTACATGTGCATGTTTTTTCTATAGCAATATCACTTTAGGATTTAAACATGATATTTGACCAAAACGGTTTTTACAAATTTGAACAAGGTATAATTGTATAAACACTTACTAAATCCCTCAACAATTGTAAATGACACACCTCTTCAAAGAAAAATTTCCCCTCACATTGTAGTTGCAAACTTGTGAGAATTGATAATTGTGAAATTTCAAGGGTTATAAACCCTATAACCCTAAATCATAATAATGAAATTTTGACGAATCTAAAACCACATGTTATATAAATTTTGGAGAAGTGGAGAATAGGCAAAGTCTATCTATATTAGAATCTATCATTTTTGCATTTAAAATATATTGTTATTTTCTCCAAACTTCTAAAATCTAGGAATTTCCCATATTACTATTGATATATCTAGTATCTAGTAGCTTCATTGTAATCCCTAATTCCATCCACATTTATAGGTTCCAAGCTCACATTCCACATTTAACCATATTTAGACTTTGCATTCACTTTTAGACTTTTGTATATGAGCCTAAAATATATATGATTGAAAAATGTCATCACAGAACTCAGATTTTAGAAACTTATTCACATATATTGTTGTTAATTCTAGACTCTTAGAGTCTAGATTTAGTGAATTGTGTCATTCGATTAAAATTATAGGCAATTTTATTACATTGAGACTTTTGCCTTTTTGCACAAATTGTCAAAGTGTCAAGGAAGTGTTTGTTGACAGGAAGTGGCATTGCTGGCGACAAATCATTCTTCAATCGAGAATGTTGAAATGAGTAAAAGTATATTGAGTCTAGTAAGAAAAGTCTCAACATAAAAAAATTGCTGTTAATTGTGGTAATAGGCACAAAAGTTGAGAGCGTAGTTTTTATCCCCTCCTCCATACTTGGCACTACCGTACTAGAATAGTGGGGGTACTTTGCATCATTCTCTACAACTTAGGTTCTCCCAAATATTGGTGAAAACAAGCAACACCATGGTACTTTTGCAAAGGTTTTAGAGACATCTTTGAATTCATGATGTTTTTGATAATGTTAGCTATCAAAACACAAATGTTGCTTATGTTGCCAACAAGATTACAAAAAGTGCTAGAGCAAGTACCAAGGTGTTGTTTCATTTTAACCAAAATTTGGCAAAACAAATACTAACTGATATTTAACTAATTATGGACTTATTTCGAACTTATGGACTTTTTGCAACTAATGAAGAACCTTGGTTTTATCGGCGGCCAGCCGACACATCCCCATATTTGCGACTTTCAAAAGGTCACAACTCACTCAATTTCTGTCCAAATCAAACATATGAGGTGTTTTTTGACATCTACACCTCATATGTTTAATTTGGACAAAATTGACTGAGTTATGACCTTTCAAAGATTACGGATGGAGTCTCAAGGTTATATCGGCGGACAGCCGACATTATTTCTGGACTATGAATTTGTCCATAATTAGTTAAATTTCAGATTACTGCAAATCTTCCAAATCTTAATAGTGTTCGAAGCTTAATCTCAAACATTCTTCCATGTATAGATATCCACCCATATTCACCAACTTGCGCCAATCGGCAACTCTATTAATATGACACCATTCTGCCAAAATGGCACGCCTCAACTTTCAAAACTATCGTTCAAAACTCAAAACTCATGTGATATAATAGAATTTATAGGTGATTTTATAGAATATAAGTACTATCATATAATGAAGAACGATACTACCATTTTTAAAAAATAAATAAATAAATTATATATATATATATATATATATATATATATATATATATATATATATATATATATTCAATTTCATAGGAAGTTCTTGTGCTCGGAATAGGAATTGAGGTCACCACTATTAAACGCATTGAACTTCGTATACCGGTATCTCAAAAGTAAAGTTCCACATATAGTATAGCCTCCTCAATATTGATCATGAGGATTCTCAAATTATCGAATATGATGTAAGTTGATGCTGCGGTTTTCTCACTTCAAGAACTGAATGCATGATACTTCTGTGCTAATACTACAAAACAGTGGAAGATAGAATCGTAGGGCACAGTGAGAAAGCAAGTGAGGGACTGAGGGTAGTAGCAACAGAATGCATGGAGCCAGGTGAGAATTGATCGAATACGCACGCGGCGGTTGCCATTGATCATTCGCTTGATCGCCATCGCTAACCGTTTCATTGATCTTGGCCTTCTTCACTCGATCCAGATGGCCTCTCTACAACTGTTAACGTTTCTCCACCTCCACAAGCTAACCATATACATACACTACTCTTGATCGACAGCAGCTGATCGAACTGGAGCAGCACGATGAGGGCCATGGTGTGGATATTGCCGGTGCTGCTGCTGATGTTTAGTCAGAGCTGCAGTGCGCATTACCTCCCACTGGATCAGTGCGACTTCTACTTCCAGGGTCACCGCGAGAATGTACCCATGCTAGATGTGCTGGATACCCGAAACATCACCGCCTCGCCTCCTATCCTCTCCAAGTACGTATTTGCATTCATTCTTCGGTCCATGCATGCATGCATGCTCAGCTGGTTTATTCTGATGTTGGAGTTTCTGGGTGGCAGGTTTGATGTGGAAGTGGTTGCAGCAGATGTGCGTGGAGACTGTTCGTTTCTTCCAGACCCATCGATGGCGTTCGAGAAGCGGAGCTGCAGAGGTCACTTCCATGTGAAGAATCACCATCTGTCTGGTCGGTTCGCCAATGAGGAATTTGCATCCATGGAGGCTTTTCGCCTCCACCAAGTCCTGCTCGCCCTTGACGTATGTACAGTCCAATCACTCAATACAACGATAATGAGACTGATTGCCATCGTTTACTGCAGTCGATCGCATGCAGTTTGACTTTTTCTTGACATGATCTGGTAAACTCGCGACAGGGCGTCACACTTGCAGACGGCACCATGCTGAACACGTATGACAACAATCGGCTGTATTGGCGTCCCCGACGCTGTGTCACTTTCCTGACAACTCCAGGTCAGACAGAGCACGTGTAACCAAATTGTATTGATTCCAGCCAGGGATTGTTCAATTGAAGATGTGCAACATGTGAAAAGATGAAAACCTGTCTGTTGGGGTTTGTGGAGCTTCAGTGTGTCTGTGTCTGTGTGGGGTTGCAGCAGTTATTCCGCATTACAATGCTGGCACAGAAGCTCAAAGGGCGGCGAAGGGAGATGTCATAACGAAGATGATGGATTTCGTGCCGAGGATGCTGAACACGGCGCATCGGAAGAAGCTGAACAGAATCAAAGCGTCGGCGCAGCGGCTTGGTCATGACATGGGTGCCCTTGTCCAGGACGTTGCCCGTTTTCCATAGCCATGCAAATATATACATATATAACAGCAAAAGTTAGAGAAGAGTGAGTTGTGTTTGTTTCCTTCCAAACATTGTTTTGGAATGCTTGCTTGCTTGCCCCGTTCCAGAGACCTTGAACGTTTTGAAATGAATAAAACTGCACATGCATGCAGAATGATTCCGAAGTCTTGACTCTCTCCATGATTCTTGTTACTTCGAATTTTCTGGCATCAACGCCCTCGCTTCTATACTTGATGCAACACCGATTAGTAGTAATATATGGACTTGGAGTCACGGAAAGGGAAAGGCCAAGTGAATGTCAAATTACTTGGCCTTTGTCACGGAAATGTCTAATTTATATCAATTTAACGTTGATTGTACCTTGATTGTACCTACGTAATTTTTATGCTACCTAATTTATATAAGTTAATTTATATATGTTTCATAAGTCTCCCATTAACTTTTCTTTCTAATGTAGATTCTATATGTTTAATTTGACCAATTTATGGAGTAATCAGCCCATTCATCAACTTAGTGAAAGGTGGCTAAGGTAGTGTACAGCTTGAGCTCCAACTTTACAATGACATTCCAAGTCAAAATGAACTTTTCACGATCATTTTGCAATTCTTTATGAGTAGCACTCACTACGGTGTAAATTACTCATGATGATGAAAAAAACTTCAGAGTTATGTGATATCTAATATTATTGAATGGTATGTGATTGCCTCTCGTCTTACAAGGTACAATCAACGTTAAATTGATATAAATTAGAGACAACAAGATGCCCAAAATAAAGATATCACCCCATATTTTTCTTCAGTTCCACTGATAGACCAACAAGCCACATAGGGGCTTATCCATTTCAGCCATTCACATTAAAGGGCTTGTACGACCTATATTCTGCAGTGCAGTGACCATACAATGATCATCCAATTACGTAAAAGCTTTCATTCTCCATTAGTAGCCATCATACACTGCTCCAACATTCTTCTTTGGAGTGATCGCTTTAGCTTAGATGAAAGCTGGCATTCTCCATTAAATTGATGTCGAAACTTGCAGTCATTGCGGCCTCTTTCCTCCACTGTAGTAATCAAACATTTTTGCAGGCTTAGGTTCAACTTCTCGCTTTCAGCAGCTACCTGTTTTCAAGCTCTTCCAAGGACACTCAATAATACCAGTCAGATCGGAGTTAACAAAATCCACGCAATGGAGCAACGGAAGGCGTGACTTCTCGCTTTCAGCAGCTACCTATTTTCGAGCTTTTTCGAAGAAATCCAAGTACCCTCCAGATCTGTTAAGGGAGATAACAAAATCTCACGCAATAGAGCAACTCGTTATTGTTTTATTCACGATAGTAGTGTTCTACGTGAACAATTGAAAGAGCACTAGCTAATAAGTTCCCTTGTACGAGTGCCATTTTAGCTTCAACTGCATCCACCAAGGATGTACCCCACAAACACCACGAACTAATCTGGGATCGAATACATTAAAATCAACTTTCTCTAGAGTTTGCAGCAATACTCCTGCCGGTACCTGTCAAAAAACGACTTCATCATGATCCAAAACCAGCTCGACTGACAGTTACATACCATTTCAGCTGAGTGAGATGGTGGACAAAATAATTGCCTCTCCTTTTAACAAATTGAAGTAAAAGAATTCAAGTGTGAAACAAAATACCGCAGGTAGAAGAACGGGTTTTGCTTGCGCAGGGACCGTAACAGCAAGTGAACGTGCTTTTTCCAAGTGCGAATTTGCAACAGACGCAACCTGCACCCACTCAGAGCTTATTGACCCAAACGAGCTTTGTAATGAAGACAATAATCACCAAGAGAAGTGCTGAAAATGTTTACCTCGTGAACCGCGTTTGCTAAAGCTTCCATGTTTTGGCCACGATACAATTCTTCCTGAGCCAATCCATACTGTCGTATCATCACAAGACATCAGCATTACTTAGATCATGCAGTCTTGAAGGGCCATGGTGCCACTGTGTCCTAGTAGAAGAAGAATGAAAGAGATAACCACTTCTTCAGAAAAAAACCACACTAAAATGTAGACATTTAACTGTAGGATGCACAACGATGATTTTCATGTAATGCATAATCATTGTATATTGCAGTTACTTAGACAATTTATGCATGTTGCAGCCGCAAAGAGTTTCTTGTTGGTTTCAGTCCACATCACATCTTTTCAGCAATATTTGGTTCTTATCACATGGTCATTGAACAATCGAATACTGAATGTCAACTTCATTGTTCCTTTATTCTAGAAATCTCATAATTTTTGGCAGTTGGTATTGTCGTAGGCAAGTACATCTGCCATAGTCTTACATTGTCGATGTTGTTCTCAATTAGTGCGTTACCAACTCTAAGCATACATTTGAGTCATTATAGTGAACCGATTCCACACCTTGGCAGCGGTCTCAAGTGGAATATAAGATCGGCGGCGAGCACCGTGATGAGGAGAAGCACGTAGCAACAATCCCATCCCTGCTGTTTTGCCTACATATCAGCAGATATTGTCACAAATAATGTTTCAGTAAGATTGGTCCATGCATCCACACTCCAGATGCAGGAACCATGTGCCCTAATCAGACTAAGTAACAAGGTTAAGGTTAAATTAAAATGAAGAAGAGAAGCATTCAGATACGTTTGAGAAGCTTATACAACGTACCAATGTGAGAAGCTGCATGATCAGCTGCTGTATTGCGCACACCAGATGCCTCCAGAGTAAGGTACAAGAGAGATGAAGCAGTATCTTCAGCATACCTACCTTTGACAAAGCCAGTTTCTTGTTAGAAACGAAACCTCGTTACATATTCGATCAAAACAAACACGGAGTATAGGTCCAAACCGTTCAATTTCCGCTATACTCACAGGAGAAGTTGCATCCAAATCCATCATCTACAAGATGATGAACACGATGTCAATAGTCAATCGGAAGCACAATAAAGCACGAATGCAATTGATCATAGCCATACCCGAGCCTCTAATAAGCGTGTGAACCAATGTTTGCTCAAACGATTCTCAGTAATAACAGCACCAAGCGCTTGAACCACAGGATGCTCCAATGTCTTCTTCTGCATAAAAGATGATAAATCATCACAGAACTTAATCAATGAACATTCTGGACGCTGTGTTTTTAGCTAGAAAAGGACAATCAAGCAATAGCAGTACAAGGATGAAATGTTGCTACCTTGTATAATCCATCAACAGCATCACGCCACCAGACTAATCGCATCATTGCCAAATTTGACTCTTTCATATCACCAGCCTGTAGCAAGTGAACTTTGATTCTCAGCAAGTTCAATCGATCGAAAGATTTCGAAAGGAAATCGCAATGCCCTAATTCACTGGGAAGATTGATTCATTGCCTGTGCTGTCTCGATGTTGAAAGCTCGTAGAGCGAAGGCGGCCGCACGGGGACCTGGCGACAGATGCAGTGCGCACAAATAGTTTTCATAGTCGTTTGCCCTGCGCTACCACCAGGGGATTGAAACTCCATACAATTTGGAGCTAGAACTGTACCAAAACGAGAGGAGAGAGAATAGTACCTGACTTGCCGAACACAATAAGCGAAAGCATTGCGAAGTTTGGTGGACGAGGCTACAGCCGTGGCCATCAGAACTACTCTTGCTGTCGATGTAGTCTAGGTTTCAGGATCACGAAATGGCGGGGTAAGGGTTAGAAATAGCGGGGACAAGGGTTTTGAGCAGATTTCAAATTCTTAGGGTTTTGGGTTTAAGGTTCCAATGCAAAATTACATAGCCCCGCCCTTAGCAGAGGCTTCGTCGATGGATATGAAAGCTTCGTGGCTGCTGTAAATCGAGAGGTGATTCTGGACACTAACAACTGTCGGGCGAAACTTGATGGTTGGAATTATAGGCCTGTTGCATCGCAGAAGTGTCGTTGATCCTGAATGGCAAACTCAACCTAGAATTGCGAAGATGAAGGTGATGATCGAGTGCGTTATAAAATGGTTGACAGAGATGTGACTAGAATGTTGTCATTCTACTATACTTCCCGCATGTGGCATGCAGCTCTTTCATGGTTTGGACCTACACTAGTCATAAGCTTGAAGCGACAATGCAGCTCGGATTTTGCGGATGATTCATGAAGCAACACGCAAGTCCAGAGCCTGCTTCCCATGACTGGTCACTTCAAGTAACCTCCTCGTTTATGGGGTAAACTTCTCGGTTATGGGGTAAACTTCTCGATTATGGGGTAAACTTGTTGTGGACTTACCTGTGCGAGCAATTGGTCTGCATAAGAATTGAGGAAGAACCTAAGGCTAATACAAATGCAGTCCATGAAAATAACAAGGTAACTTATTAGATTTCGGAATAACACCCATGAAAATTGTACAGTTTTTTCTATTCTTGGTATAACTAGAGAAAGTTGCTTACAAAAGTTTTATACAATAGGAATTCAGGATATTAGAGAGTAAGAATCTAAAACCTCCCAATACGCTTGTTTGCATGGGTGAAGCAAGTAGAAGGTTGAATCTACTAGAATCATCATCTTTGATCTTTGTGAATAAATTTGTTGTGAATTTATGAAGTAGAACTTGTATATGTTCTTCATATGGCACATTATAGATTGTTTTGAGTGAGTATTGAACATCAACCCCGAAAGCTCTTATGCACCTCTTGTGAAGTTCACCCTACTGGGCCATTTCTAATATTGCACCATCATTAAGCCTACTAAGTCACAAGGGTACAAGCAAGTTTGGACAATATGGTAAAAAAACTAGCAGCCTTCAACCAATTTGAGGTCCAAAGTAATTCTAGTTTATGGAAACATCTTGGTATTACTACCTATTTCTTAAGTTATGATGAAGTTCTAAAAGTATCTCTAACACAAGGTGAGAGTGATAAGTAGTGTTACAATATACAATTATCGTTTGTATCACTAATTAATAACTCTTGTGTAGTGATTATATACCATACGGCATAGGCCAGTTTAACACCTTGATGTTGAATAATTGGTTATTTTTTGAGTTTTTTAATTTGATAGTTCCATTTCCATTTCCCTGCCAATTCCAATTCCTCTAGGTACAAATACCATTTTTTCTCATACAAAACAAGAGTTATTAATGAGTGTTACAAACATAGTGTTGCAACACTAAATTGTGAGTACAAATACCGATTTTTTGACGATTTTGATTTTGATTTAATTTCTGTCAAACTGGCCTTAATGTGCAGCATTAACCCTTAAACGCCCTTGGGGTCTAAAACGGGCAGCCCAAAATTGGATCACAGCATCTTTTGGACTTGGGCATCATGAATAGTGCAATTTTTGAACTTGGGCATCATGAATGGACCAATCAATGATGAGCTTGCAACCTCCTACAAGCTTATGTACCACCCAACCTACCTACCACAATCCTTTCAAAGCACAAAATCCTTCATACAAATTGTGATTTGAATCGTAAAAATTCACTTTTTGAATGCATCATAAGATGGTGACCAGTTTGACATCAAAATATCAGTGAAAAGTTGAGTACAATGAGAGCTAAAGAGAAGATTCTGTTGGAATCAAGCCCCTCGGGCTTGCTTGGGCGTTTAAGGGTTAATGTGACCAGGTTTGTATTTTTAAGCTTCACACGTCTAGTAAAATTTCATGTCTACTAAAATTTTCATGTAAAAAGACATGAGATAATTTTAGATCAACTTAACAGCTTGAAACAGACCACTAAGCACAATCAAGCACAGTTTGAAACAGACCACTCTGACCACGCTTCTCCGAAGTACGGTAGGCTGCCCTTTTTTCCCACTGTTGCAAAAAACTTAAGGGGCTAACACACCATGTAATGAAGTAGTCGAAAGTACCTGCCAACGTGTCAATTCTCAACATAAATATTGAGAGTTTGAATCACAAACTCTGCAAGCTGCAAGGGTAACTCCTGGATTACATGAACTCATTCTCGTCTAAATTGCCAGCCTGCTTACACATGACAAAACTGCTACCACCACCAGTAACCAAGTCGCTCTCACACAGAATTTATCGTAGCTTAACTAAGCTCTGGGTACAAACCGGAACTTCCCTTCCTGAAAGTCTCCCAAATTGGGACCATTTTTCCAAGGTGCAAATTCTTCAGCTGTTTTTTGCAACTGCGATGTTGCCGAGTGCAAGTGAAGCGATAAAACCTCCTTGCCTACAGGACTTTCACGTGGGAGGGCGAAAAGAACACGATTCACGTCCGTATCAAGCGCCAATTCGTACACCTCTTCGAACACCTGTAAACATGTGATCGTGAGACGCTTGCACCATCTTTACTAACATTCTCAACCATACGGATCCATGCAATAGAGCATAGTTCTACGACCATCAAATTGACAGAACATGGCGGCCGTGTGGTTTTGATTATCGAGGCACCCCAGCTGATTCTTACGTTTTCGAGCTCAGAGATTTCATTTCGGCAACTTCAAGCTCGTAGTTAGTAAACGATTCAACTCATTCTTTGCAGGGATATGGAAAGGATCAACTGAATTGACAGACAAAACGATCTTTTACTCATGCATTGGATTGAGATACTTGCCTTCTGGAGCCTCGATGCCGCCCAAGAATGTGCTGCTGCAGATCGAGACACCACATTGACGACCAGCATACCCCCGGGAACAAGTGCGGCCTTAGCTGCAGTAAGGAAGGGCTCTTCCAGAAACTCTGCTGGTGGACAGCTCATTTCCAAACTGACAAATACATACACCCAAAATCACTAAGCCTTACCCAATTGTTGTAGTTATCCACGTCAGAGTGACCACTCCTAAAGTAGAAGATGCTAATGCCGTTTCTCACAAATTTTGTTACCAATCACAAGTCATCTCCGACAAGTATAGTCACCATCAAGGAAAAGTTCACAACTGTATGCATACCTGGAATCACCAGCATCCGCATCAATAATAATAACACTGAACCTTTCGTCTTCCACTGAGCTCGAATTTTCGCTAATATGACTCGCAGCCAGAAAATCTGCAAGATCTTCAAGATTTCGCTTTGCAATTTTATGGACTAATTGGATACCGTCTCCTATGTGAAGCTGCGAAGTCGGACATGCTAAAGTTAGAAGGTTGCCCAGGTAAAAACAAGCAATCCTTGATTCTTTCTGCTCTTGACCATGAAAGATCATCAAGCAAGACCTTTGCATCTTTCCTAGAATGAAAGCGATAAGATGCTATTCAGCCTTTACTCGTGCAATGTCACTTACCGAACAAAGTTGTCACTAGGATTAAGCTAATTCGATGAGTTTCAAAAATACATGAGAACTGATCTATTATATGATTCATGAAGAATTTTCCTCTCTGATAACAGTAAGGTATTCAGAATCCCAGATACGTTGAATAACTACCTTCATACGGTCAGTCTGGACGAACCCAAAGTGGCGCTCCGCTAATTGTGCAATTACACCATCCAACTCCACCACCTAGGCAAAGGTTACGCATAGTATTAGCTGACTATATGAATCACATAAGGAATTACAAAAGTAGATCATTGTACTCTGACGTAATACAGGTAAGTTTAGAATTTAAACCTTGATCTCATCAAACGGGAGATGGTTATGCAGAAACATGGGTAACATGCCGGCTCCAAGCCCCACCACCATCACTCTTACCTGCAAAGTCAGACCACTGTTACATGATAATTCCAATGTCGCACAATAACGATGGGGGAGCCTGTTACTGAAGTTCAATGAAGTGAAGTGTAGATTCTTACTGGCACTTGGATGGACCAGCTTTGCTCAAGGTTCGTAAAAATCAAGGCAAGACCTGCAACAATTCCTGCATGATAGCTACAAGCCAACTGACTATGGTCCACCCTGTATTCCACCACATCTGCGACCAGAAATAAGCATATTAAAGCGCCATTAGTAAAATCTGGACACGCAGCTTACAGCTCATATTTGAAGCAAGGAAACAAATTAAGCCTACACATCTGAAGTGTATGACATAGTCGACCTTGTTTGACTTTGGTATCATGAATAAGAGGAAAATTACGGCAGCGGTAACGCGATTTCAACACCCAAAATCGGAAAGGGGAAAAAACATTAAGTCAATCACACGAGGTGCTTATGTGCAGTGTACCTTGTTTCGTTTCCTGCGATGGCTCCTTCGGTTTACCCTTTTTCTTATTCTTTTTCTTACTCGATTGGTGGTGTTCATCTTTAGCAACTGGCGAGTGAGGCACTAAGATTGCATCAGACTGAATAAGATTTTGATTTCTATCGAATATGAGCCGGCGAAAGAAGCTCTGTGTTGTGGTTGATTCACTGTCTTCGCTGCTATTTTTGTACTCGAGAACCACGTCTTCAACCTTAATTGTACCGGTAATTGGCGACTTTATCTACATATGCACAACTTCATCATGATTAGATGATTGAACGCCTTTATAACAGTAACGAAGGCTCATACAGAGAAGCTATAAGATGATAAACCGGTGGGGAGCATACCTCTTCAAGAACAGTTCTCCGGTGTACACCATCATCCGTCGTCATGTATCTGTCCGAACAAACTTCTCAGCAAAGTGATGCTCATGTTGGAACTATTTAAAGACGAATTACTGCAGGATGGTAATAACTCATTCTCCAGAACAGCGATTATTCTGTCGAGTAAGCTACAGCTTTAGGGTGTGGAAACTTACGGTATATCTTTAGAATCCTTGCAGTCAAGGGGCAGGTATAATTTTACAACATGTGACAGTTCGTCCTGCGTTGACTCAGACGGAAACCAGCTGTATAAATACAATTACTCTCTTAACAGGTTTTGCAATAAGTATCCTACATTGCAAACTTTGATTACTTTTACATGATAAAAAATATAAACTACTCCATACAAAGACTATTTAAAGCGAACCTACAAGTACCAAAGGTAAGCATATTGGTGTTCTGAAACTGAAAAGTACCTGAACGGCGGCTAAACTTCCCGGGTATTGCTGAGTGTCTAGCATGACCTGTGTAAAATGAACACGTCCAACACTAATCAACTTGATGAATCTCCATAAGCGCTCTCGAGTTTTCACATGTCAGCTTCCTGAAACTCCAATGATGATTGTCCAATCTTGCTACATACTAGGCTAGTGTCAGTCGAGAAATAAACAACACAGGAGCCAATTTACCATTATCAGCCGTTCTGCTTTTGCAGCCTCAACAATCTCCCATTGTCCTTCCTCAGTGGAGAAGAGCCACTCATGTGCTCGACCCTGAATCAGTAGCCAGCTGCATTAACATCAATATGTAATCTAATGATAGAAGTAACCAATTTACAAAACAAATTACCACAGACTCGAAGACAAGCAGTGGGCAGAAAACTTATGTGCTTACTCTTGGAACCAAAAAAACGGCCGCCTTAAACATGTGAGGTTCAGAATTGGGCTTGGCATCAAGGATAACTGCAGGGTAGTGACCTCCTAACTTCACCGTTCGTACGGCGCCGGGACTTAATACATCGTATTGCTCAAAATCGCCAGCTTTAACTGGCTCATCATCAAATTTCACGGAATTTAAGGCCCGTTGGCGTACTTCATTTTCTTCTTCAATTGCAGACACTACACCTTTCATCTGCATAGCACAGGATAATATCACGATGAGCATGCCAGTAACTTTGATAGGTTACATCTGCTAGGCGAGCATCAAGCTAACGTGTCTCAAATGTCTTTGTGTTAATGATAAACTGGATCTTGCAAGAACCTCCTTACTATCCTTGCAGTAGTATGATCATCTAGAAGAGAGCTTATCAGAAAAAAACTCATTCATGCAGAGTAAACACGAGTAATAACAACTTTGATCTGTTACACATTAGAGCAAGATGCAAGAAACCCTCACCTGGTCTGCATTAGCTGCTGTGGGCTTTATTACTTCCAATACAGAATCGACAAGAGTAACCTCAATAGAATCTGTTTTCGTGGCCACTACAAGCAGAGGCTGCAAGACTGCAGTATCCGTTGTGTCTTCTTTCACTTGGTATACAGCAACGTCCCAGCCACTTCTAAAATTTCTGAATAGCAATCCTGCATAAATCACAACATCAAAGTTATGCACGATGAACATGAATATTGCCAAAAAGTATCGACGGAGGGGGTTCACCCACCTAGCACATGCTCCTGAGCAAGTGTAACACAGACATACTTGCCCTCCTTTCGCAGCACTCGTCTCACCTGCCATAGGGAAGAAATTGGCCAACATCAGAGCTAAGGATGTTCCTTCTACATCAAATATCAACTTCCGCACCTCAAACTATAGGTTGTGCTTTCAACTCAATAAGATCCCATGTGTGAGCTCAATATTCAGGCAAACCCTTGTCTTCTGGTAAAACATGTGTGGTTCATAAAACATAGATTTGCTGAATTACTAAAGACGATGTTTTTAGCACAAAGATGAAATTTATTCGAAGCAGATGTCGAGTCTACTCAAACACTACTAGTCAATTTGTTATATAACCACCACATCCAATTCGAAGTCTGGAGGCAATTCCTGAATCCTTTTAGACAGAATCCTACCTCGGTAAGAAATCTTTTTGCTGCATCCTGAGGTTCATCTGGTTCTCCCGAAAGCGCGTCTAAACTGCCCTTGTCCAAAACCACGTCGAAGGAACCATCTGCAAACTGCATGCCAAATATGCATCTTCGTCACAATGAATCCCATAAACCCTAAACCCTAGAGGATAAGAAATTGTTCTCAATTTGTAGTCAGTTCATCATTATCACTTGCAAGGGAAATAGGAATGTTCGAACAATTAGAAAATGCGAAAGTGAATAGAAATTTGGGGTTTAGGGTTTAGAGCAGGACCTGCATTTTGGTGATATCCATGACCTGCCATTTCATAAGCGGGCGCGCCCGCACATGCAATCGAAGCATCTCAGTGATGACGCGCTTGTTGAAATCCACATTGACGATGCTGTGAAATCCGGCATCGTACATGGTCGCCGAGAGCTCGGAGTTGCCACACCCGGGCACGAGAATCTGCAGCGGCGGCTTCAATCCCAGAAGCTCAGAGAATACTGTAGGCAGGGATGCCCAATCCCCATACCACTCGAAGGGGCGCCCCTTGCTGGCCTTGAAAAAATTGTCCCAGTAGCTCTCTTGCCGAAAATCCGTCAGCGTCGCCGGCAGTGGCACCCTTGACCCCACAGCCCCCGGCAGCACCACTCCTTTGCCCATCTCTCACTCCCACAACGATCTCCTCTCGCCGCTCACACTCTCACGCTCCAACCATCCAGGCTAAGTATCACTAGAATCTAATGTAACCAAGCAATCTCATTGCAAAACTCGGACGCAGAAAAAGTGGCCGGCGAATTGTAACGTATAAAAGTAAAAAGCTTGTCAAAGCTCTACAATGCTGCTCCAGCGCTGATTCTTCACCTCCGAGCTACTTACCGAATTATGAGACAGTTTCATAGATTGATCTGTCGTGCAGCATTCCGAACTGTTATGAATTCTGCAAGGGATTCAAGCAACTTCCGAGTTAGAATGCCGGTAGAGCTTCGAACTAATACCCGCCTGACCTATTACCGATCACTCTGATAAACAAGAATTTCGCATTCAACCAGAACCTGCTTCCCGGGGCCTGAGAAAGTGGCTCATTTGCACACCTCGGAGATCTTGTGCCCGCCATTTTTTGGTTTTTGGGAATTCGAACTTTTGAGAGAGATCATGAAGGCGGGCATCTTGTTAGGTATGGTAAAACCACTTCTTTCTTTCTTTCTTTTTTCTTTTCTATTATTTTTAAATTTATTTTGTCATTTGAGGTATGTACGTTCTTTGATGAAGAATATAGAATTTACATATTAGTAAATAAAAAAGAATGTAAATACAAGAGAAAACCAAAATATCAATATTTTGTAAATATGAAATGAAGTTATAAAGATTGCAAGCTTAGATATCAATTAATGTTCACATATGTTCCTCAATAGCCATTTTAGTAAACTATCTCTAGTGTATCACAAGGTATTCTTCGTTCATGTATAGTTAGCTCAATGGTCATCAATTCCAAAACTATCTATAAACTATCATCATAATCAATTGAAAACACAATAACTTTGCAAGCACCAGTGTACTCAATGATTCCAGCTAAAACCGCCCTCTAGTGGCCCATGAGTACAAGGGAGCCAAGTATAGGTGTATTAGTCACAATCATGTACTCATCTCATATATGCACTAGTATTGTCACATGCAACTTTAATGTTCCACGTGTACATTTTACATATTGCGTGCACTTTTGATTTGTCAGTGCACGTTTGATTTACCACGTGTATATTACTTACTATGACACACGTTTTATTTTCTATTTGTCTGTTTTACTTATGGCGTGCATGTTTTACTTACCATGTGCAATTTAACCTGCCACATGCACACTATACTTATCACGTGCACTTTCAACAAGCCACGTGTATGTTTTACTCACAACATGCAAATTTCATGAGCATCGTGTACGTTTTACTCGTATCGGCAACTTTAATTAGCCACATGCACGTTGTACTTCCAATGTGTAGTTTTAACAAGCTACGTGCATATATCACAAAAAATATTGTCACAAATCAAAATCATCATTGTATCGTCAAATGTTAATTAAAATGAAGGATTCGAGAACAAACAATGTGTACCAATACCTTAATTGCAATGCAAGAAGAAATGAATGAAGCAACTACATGATATCCAAGGTACTTGTTGCATGAAGCACGATCACAATCTCTCAACCCACCATGTAGCTTTTTGGTTACAATCCAATGCAAACATCATGTTCTAAAACAAAGCAAAGAAACTATATCCTTACACGGACAACAAAAATGTTTGTTGTAAGCATCATGCATTAGTATACGATAGAATATTATGTTGGTGTCATTGAAAAAAAAACATTCGGGTGTTGTTGGGTACAATAATTTTACTCAAGTGTTATTGGGTACAATAATTTTACTCAAGTCTTCGCACCTTGTGACTTGAATTAATATACTCTATTGAGGCAATGGTGGTGCACATTGGCAAATGTTGAAAAAGTGAGTCCTTCCCCTGTAAATAAGTTTGGGTCAAATAGGTACTAGAGAAAATCACGTTGCAAATTAAATCTAGACCGTTTGTGAGTGCGCACATCATCATTGTGGTCATTAGCATAGGATAATCAGAGTAGCTGTAAATAATAAAAGTATGTAGCTCATATATCAATTACTCGATGTTGTCCTCATTTAAATACAAAAGGTAATCACATAAATAATTTAAGAAGAAGTGGCACGTGTTAGTAACGCAAATTTTCCAAATTCCAACCCCAAATTTTAATTTGGAAATTATCTATTTTAGATTAGAGGACCATGTATGGTATGTGCATGTCATATGTCACCTGAGATTCCTACAAATCACGTAAATGTTTACGTGTCACATGTCACTTGGGATTTCTACAAATTGCGTGTCACATGGTTTCACAAGCCACGTGGAATTTAAAATTCCGCATGTCACGTAGAATCTCTAATTCTACACGTCACGTGAAATTTTAACGTGTCACATGGAATTTCTACGTATCAAGTGGAATTTCTACGTGTCACTTGGAATTTTACGTGCCACTTGCAATTTCTATGTGTCACGTGGAATTGCCACTTCAATTTTCTATATGCCATGGGCACTTTCACAAACTTTCACTTGAAAATACCGTTGGACTTGGGGTAACCCCAAAGAATATAAAGTGTCCCCTCATTATCACATCTTATTGAACACCATATCAATTAAAAGAGTGAACCATAGATATACATATTAAACCATTTAGAATGTACGAAGAATAATTGCTCATATTATTTGATTCCTTATTATGATTTAATTTTTTGCAAGAACATAATTTTATGTTCATACCCTTTGTATTATGTAGTGTTGAAATCAACTTCAATATAATAAGATACAATCTTGAAGCACTTCCATTTTTTGCATATACAGATATATCTGCTAATCTAATACCAGTAAATAATCCCAATCCAAAAAATTCAACCAGAAAGTCAAAACTTCATCCTGATACTTCAACAGTTCAAAAAATTTCAAGAAAAAGTGAACTTAATCTAGAAATTGGGGTTCTAGAAGTGCTAAATAATGTTCCCTCGTGAGCAAATCAACACAAAAGCTTCTTGCACAAAAATGCATGCCATTACTTTATAACATATTAAATTGATACAAGATTTCTACCACCACACCTAAACTTGATGTGCAAATTAAGACAACAAGATTCATCAAGAATAAACACTGCAAGAGGAAGATATGGCTTCAATTTGTCACCCAAAAAATTCAAATTTCCACATTCAAACAGATTTAGGGGTAAAATGTTGTGGTTGTTAACCCTAGAACGTCGGAGCCCATAATCGTGGCCTGAACTTTGATATGTCTTACTCTGAATCCTCCATTTCGCCACTTTACCTGAAAGTAAAATATTTTATTTTATTTTTTGTAGATGTGATCACATGCTTTTCATATGCTGTAAAAATTTCAGATTTTTTGGGAAGATTTGAAATTCAAGTGAATTTTCAAAGAAAAACCAAAAATAATTCATATCAAATACAAATCACTTTCAAAAAATCTGAAATTTTTAGAATAAGGGGACATTGTAGTGAAGACTAGCATGGTGTAATCCAAGGTTTCGTGTCATGCTATATTTGAAAATTGAGAAAGAGACCCTACAGGCATGTAAACTTAAGGTGTCAGTAAATCACTAGATATTAGGAATTTCTTGAAATTCTAACTTGGAGTAGAAACAAGACTTGGTAAGATTCATTTTATGGATTGAGCTTGAACTCAAAAGAGATCATTTAGTTGCCTAAATTTGAGACTTAATAAAAGTAGGAAAAAGTTGCAGAAATGCACTTTGTGGTGATTTGTTTTTAACCATTCTTTCAACTTTCATACCACATGTGATCTTAGGAAATACCTTAAATGACCTCAAATGAATTTCATGATATGCTATTATCATTCATAAATCCAATTACAAAAATCATGAATGAAATTCATCCCGCAATAATAGGTTACAGTGAAAATGTTCTGTTCATCGGACATAAAATGGCCGCTCCGACGTTCCAGGGTTAATGATGCTTATATTTATGAAGTTTTCATTCACTTGTTTTTACAACATATTGGTATCCTCATGTGAAAAATAAATAGTATGTAATTATCATTATAGCAAGTTGGTGTAAAACAAATCTGTTCACAGTTGATACTTATTCAAAAATCAAGAAACATTAATGACAAGAGTGTAAATTGATATAGTAATAACAAAATATCATTTCACTATAACAATCAAAATTAAAAGTATTTTCTTAGTGATTGCACGAAATCTAATTCCAAAACAAGAAGCACTACCTTCTTATGATAGCCTAGTAGGTACGACATTTGTATGTAATTCCGCACTTGTCTATTTTCCATGGAAGTGTTTTTCATGGTGCAGACCTGGAGAGCTCCAGTCCTCGATCGCTCTCGTCCTCTTCTGTGAACACGAGTATGCGGCGACGACGTAATATTTTGCAATAATCTCCTTTTTGAGGATACTTGTAGAGATATCGCAAATTAGTGAACAATGTACATCGTAGCAGAAGAAATGGTTGCTTTATCTGATGAGAACTAGGAGATCGGGAGCTTATTGAATTGACAATCGTGTTCATTTGTCTTCTTAGGTCAAATTACACACATAGCACACGTACGTGAGCCGCAGCGAGTGGGAGATGGTCACGCATTTTGTAAGACATGGCGGTTAATGCAGCACAGATGACTTGAGTGAAGATTTTATGTTGCTTGCTATTTCAGGATTTTTGCAAATTCAGGTTCGTTGCCGCGTACTGAAGGTTGTGATCCATGAAATTGGAAGAAATAGTTAGAGTCAAGCTCGACATTGCTCTTACAGCTTCTTGTTATTGATATGCCTGTGATAGCTCGCCACGGCCGTTCTCTTTCGAAGGCATTGTCTGATCATGCTCATTCCATGACGGATAATTAAGGTTGCTTCTACTGCAGATTCGAATTGAACTTGAATTTTGTTGATGAATAAGGACATGTGAGGAGTATGAGCATAGTTTACTTTTTTAATCTTGCTTCAGAATTAGCCTCTTTCAGTAAATGTGCGCACCGATTGTAGAGAACTACAAGAATCATATATAAAATTGGAAAGAGTCATCTCGTGCCACATTTATTTACTCTGTGTTATATTCTGCATCCATTGTTTTAACATTGAATTTGCGCAGATTGGCTATGGATCCACTTGATCCAGACTCCTTGAAGCCTGTATCCCTCTTGCCAGTTCCTTTCCGACGTGTCTTTCCATTTAGGTGTGGTCCCTTGCCATCCTGTAGCTATCTGCACTTTAGATCTTCTGTAAATGATTCCATGATCCTTGTCGGTCGAATGGACGAAAATTACATCGTTCTTTGCTCTATTCATGAGACACTGCTTAGATCGTTAAAGACTGTCCTGCTTCGTACAGATACTTCAACGCTGTGCAGACTGAATGTTTTGCCGAAGTTTTTCACTCGGATAACAATGTGGTGATTTCTGCTCCCACCGGAAGCGGCAAAACAGTGCTCTTCGAGCTCTGTATCCTCAGGCTTCTAGGGAAATCCTTGACGGCTGATGGTGACTTTCATCATGTTGCCGGTGCTCGAAAAATGGTAAAGTTCATCAAGTTTATGTGGCTCATACCACAAGCTAGACTGCACGTTTGGTCTTCGAGTCAATGCAGGGTTGAGACCTTTTATTTCTAATTTTTCAACGGTTCCACGCGTGCTGCTTGTGAAGTTATTGAAAGACTCGGTGTTAAGAGTTTGCAATTCGATTTGGTTCAAATCAGAGGACAGTGAGCTGATACGTGCTTCGATCAGTATTGACCAGTATACGTGAATCATCACTATCCACACACTTGTTGTCTATGCTCTTTCGTTGCGACAGGTGTACATTGCACCGATGAAAGCTCTTGTACAAGACAAGGTCCGGGACTGGACTGAGAAGTTCAGCTCTTTGGGAGTCAAGTGCCAGGAACTAACCGCCGACTCAGGACCGACAAATGTCCTAGATATGCTAGATACTGATATCATACTGACCACTCCTGAGGTGATACAAACATTCTTGTGCACTTTAGCTCTGTCATTATTGCTATAATGTTCGGGACAAGGACTAGAGCAGATTATTTTATCAGTCCTGAGGCAGCATGCGAGTTTACGCTGCTCTGCGGAGAAATTAGCCATGTCCATTTATCGCATTTATTCATACAATATAGTTCACTTTCTAGAGAATCAGCTCGTTCTTTGTGGTTTCAAAGCAGAAATTTGACATCATTACTAGACGGCATCGCGATCGGGGAGGGATGAGCTTTTTCGGAGATATTGCTCTCCTCTTGATCGACGAAGTCCACATTCTCAGTGAAACTCGTGGTGCAGCGCTTGAAGCAGTAGTAAGCAGGCTGAAGATGCTGGCTCGATTCCCAGAAATAAGGGGATGCCCTCTGTCAGCTATTCGCTTTGTTGCAGTATCGGCGACAGTTCCAAACATTGAAGATTTAGGTGATTCCTACTTCAGAATTTCTGGCATCTGTTACACCTTTGAAAGCAAGCGATCGAATGGTTATGTTGATCTACTTGATTCATCTACAATCGCTTGTTTTTAATTGACTTCTCTACGTTGTGTGCATGTTATGACATCTCAGCGGAATGGCTTCGTGTCCCCAAGACCGGAATCAGAAGGTTGCTTTGTAGCAGTACAAAATACGAATATCATTCTTTATCTCCTTAAATTTCACACGCAAGTAGCTTACTGCAGCCACAAGTTTTCGTGTGGTGGTTATTTTCGATGTTGATCATTTTTGTGAGCACACTACCTAAAAGAGCACAATTCAGATGATGCTTCTTATGCGGATCTTACTAATGTGTTCGTTTGTGATAAGATTTGGAGAGGAGTATCGACCAGTAAAACTTATAACAAGGGTGTTCGGTGTGTTTTTCCTTCCTATCTCAGTCATGTTAGTCAAATTCTACATTCAGGCAATTTAGTTAGAAAACTTATGGTCAATATGACGATTGTAGATTGAAAAGGTAGATTGCGTAATTTCGAACTTTAATCCCTCAAGCGACAGACATATGTTATCAAGAAGCATATAAGTCACGAGGAAGAATCTTCTTTGTTTGCAGGCTATGATCCTGCGAAGAACGATTTTCTATTTGAACGGGTAGTGTGATAGCTCTGAACGTAAATTCGAATGCAAGTATTTCTAAGTTTTGTGTAGATGTTCTCCAATTACATAGTAGGTTTCGTAATAATAAAGCATGATGTTATACGAGCATACATAGCATACTTCAACAAAAATTTGACAAGTTTAACATTGATTCCGAGATTCTTTTTATAGCCTGGAAGAACTATATATGGGCTTAGGCAAACTTTGGCGATTGAAGAGAGGTTGATCTATTCACATTGCTAAGTCTGCTCTGAGGTTCCAAGAAGAAGCTTTCGCAGAATACACCCCAAATCTTTCGACTGTTCTGCCAATTCACAGTGGTTGATGTTGCACTTCTAACACGAACTCTTTTGTGTATGTGTTTGTTTGACAGAAACTTCAGAACTTCCTGTTAGGTAAGTAGCAACTTGATGCATGTCCGTATGACCTCATCATGTACAGGTTCACAACTCGTCAACTTTCTGAGGATCATAATTGAGAGGTGAGCCTTTGCAGCTGCTCATAAAACAGAATCTTTTGCATCGCAGATATCTTGATGCATCATTCGAGAGGAAAGCCATCGCTTGTGTTCTGCTCGACCAGGAAAGGAACGCAAGATTCGGCATTGTCTCTTGTTGAATCTGTTTCGCAACTTAGAAATCAGAACCCATTTGTAAAGAACATGGAGCACTTTGATCGACTGCAACAAGCAGCTCAAGGGACGAGTGATGTTCATTTGCAGCAGTGCATCCGCAGTGGGGGTTGCTTCTCTGAACCAGTGTTTAGAATCCTTTTTGCCCTGAAAAATGCTCTAAAAGGAGGAGTGAATGTGCTGTGCTGGGAAGAACTGGTTCTCAAAGATAAGTCCTTGAACAGTAGGCTCCGACCACCATCACGGAGACTTGCCACCTTCATCAGAGGGCAAATCTCAGTGCTAAGATCCTCCATAATATATGTGGCTAACTTACCTTCTCATCTTGTTGCAGTTGCGTTTCACAATGGCGGCCTTTCAATGCAGGACAGAAGTCTTGTTGAGGGGCTGTTCCTAAAGGGTGATATTTTAGTGCTGTGTACAACAAGTACGCTGGCACAGGGTGTGAACTTGCCAGCTTATGCAGTGATAATCAAATCAACTCAGTACTAGTAAGAGCCTCAGGAGAGAAGTAGTATCCCTGAACCTCGTTGTAGGAAGTGCTGGCTTATTAACTACACCAATCAACTACTAACGACTATTCCCGCTGGCCTCGTACTTTTATGTCGACTTTTATACTTTGGAAGCCTGTGAATCTGAATGATGTCAAATGTTTCGGCTAAGAATTTCTCACCAGTTTTCAAGCTTGAAGAAACTGGATTGTACTGAGAACAACCTCTCTCTGATGCTGTCAGTAACAAGATCAAAAGCGGCTATGTCGAGTACGAGCGTTCAGCAATATTACAGGTAATCAAAAGTCTCCATGTGCTTTATCCTTTACTAATTAGAATGCTGAATATGAGTATCACACCACTTGATTTGCATTCGAAAGACGGTCCACACCCAGATCCTGACGCTTAAACTTTTTCTTCCAGATGAGTGGACGAGCTGGCAGACCTCAATTTGAAGATAGTGGTGTCGTCATCATAATGACAAGAACCGAGAGTGTAAGATTATAGCTCATGGTTACTTCACGGCTGTCCTGAATGTGACTTGATTAATTTTATGAGAAGGTTTCTCATTCGCATTAACAGTAAGTTACGTGTGAGGGGTTTTCTGCTGACTTCTGGGTCCCGAATTGGCTTGGTTGCGCGATATTTCAAGTCGTCAGTGCTAATAAGTGAAGGTACAGGGTAAGGCATATGAGAAGGCATATAAGAGATCAGATTCATGACATAATTGTATCTTCTTGTGCAGCTACATTTATATCAGAATTTACTATCTGGAGCGGAACCAGTGGAGTCGCAGTGAGTATTTCTATAAACTTCTTGAGCTTTTGCATCTTGGAGCTATGTATTGATAGTGGCTTTCAGTAGATTCTTTTTTCCTGAGGTTCGAATTTTCATACTTGCCAACTTTACGCAGGCTACTTCCAACCATCGTGGAGCATTTGAATGCTGAGATAGTGCTCATGACTGTTACTGATTGTAGCCAGGCTATTGATTGGCTCAAGTGTTCCTACCTGTATGTCCGCATTAAGAAGGTGTGATGCTTTAAGTGAAGAGGCTTCTCGCGTTACTTTGATCTAACATGATGTCACTGAATGACCTGACAGTAAGCGTGATTTTTCTGCTTAGAACCCACACCATTACAATATCAAGAAAGGAGTCTCACTAGATCAACTTGAAAACAAGTTGAAGGGTAATGCTTCGACAACGCTGATGCTGAATTGTAATCTGAGTATTTGATACTCAGATTTAATCTGAGTAAAATTTAATTTGTGTACTTGCAGCGTCTCCAAGACTGAACATGTATTTCTGCAGACATCTGTGTGCAGAATGTGAACGAACTTGCTAAATATGGTTTGGTGAAGACAGACGAATTCGGGTTTGTCTTAACACCTCTCGGTACGTATTGCGTGCATTCTCTTAGAATGTTATTTGTATGTTAAAGTTTCTTGACTTGCGTTTCGCCTGAAGCATAGTGAATTTTTCTTTTATGGCGTGCAGAGCCTGGACGGATAATGGAGAAGTACTACTTGCGGTTCGAGACAATGAAAGCTATCACAAAAGCTCCCGAGAGAAGCACAATGGAGGATCTTCTTCACATTTTGACAAAAGCTGACGAACTTTCATGTACATGAGGACCTTTCCTTCCCGTTCCAGTGAAAATGCAGTAATTTACCCGCCAGTTTTCCTCTACTAATTTTTCTTCAGACGTAATGAAGTACTCATGGCTCTTGACAGGGATTAAGCTTAGGCGGGACGAGAAGAAAAGACTGAATGATATTAATAACGATAAGAGCGGCAGAATCAGGTTTCATGTAAACTTGGACGGGAAGGTGAAGAAAAGGATACAATCAGATGCTGAGAAAATATTCATTCTAGTGAATGATGCTCTTTCTTGCGAGCCTTCCCTTTTGGATTTCAGTATGAGCCAGGTGAGATGTGGACATTGACTTGCGGTAAGCGCGTTACAGGTCCAGTCCGTCACCGTATTTTTGGCTTCCTGCGAAAATATCTCGTTCGAAACAAGAATTCTTACCGATGAACTCTTTCGCTTTCACAGGATATAACTGGAATTTGTAGCACTGGAACTCGTATTTTTCGGTGCATGAGTGATTACTTCATCTTTCTGAAGAGATTTACTGAGATTCGAAGCGGGCTTTTGTTATCCAAATGTCTGAAGCAACGACTCTGGGAGAACACGAAGTATCAGATAAAGCAACTTCCGGGCGTTGGTTCGGTGACGGCAAAGGTGATCAATGCATTCTGTCATTGTATGAAATTGATCTGTCCTGTGGCATATGCTTGGTTGGCATCTCAGTCTAATTTATCATAGAACTTGATTACTGCTGACTCAAAGTCCAAAATAGCTCTTCAGATTACCATGTTAGTGTGCACTTAGTACAACAAACCTGTTTTTATCTAGAGTAAGAACAGCGTCAGGCATCAGATAGGACATTTCCTCATGGGCACACACGAAAGCTTCTCAAAGTCTTTTAGCCAGATGTCTCGTACATCATGTCTCCTTCGTATCGGCGCTTGTTCTGCAGGCTTTGGTAACGGCCGGTGTGGATTCTTTTGAGAAGTTAGCGAGCGCTGATTCTCGTCGATTGGAAGCCATCACTGGACGAAAATTTCCATATGGAGATCAACTCAAAGCACTGTTGAATGATATTCCACCAAAGATTGAAATGAATCTTTTTGATAAGGGTAGAGACGATCAATGCCTACTCACACTCCACCGGATCACACAACCAAAATCGTCAGATAAGAACTTCCATATGGCTGAGTTGGTAAGCTAGTTCTGGAACCTTCCTGACAGATGTTGCAAAATCTCTCCTTATTGGCAATATACAAGGATCTGTATGATACAATGACTTACAGAAATGGCATTGGATTACGTGAATGATTACGTGAAATTTAATTTCCTTCCGTTTCGTTTTCCATGGTCCACTTATTTCATTGAGTATATGCATCAAATCCGAACGAACATATGTCAATTATGATAATAAGAGCATTGTAGGTTTAACCATTGGTCATGAGTGTGGCGAGTACACATGGTACCCTTGAGAAATAAAATAATTGAGGTTTGCAGGTAGTGGGAAACAAGGTGAACAATACTTTACTATTTCGTGAAAGAATCAGGTACAACTTTACTTCACTTTGCTCGACCTTCATCTGGATGTGCTTAGCTTTTGAACAATTCGTGTGTAATGGGTTGTTAGCGGGTTCTCATCTGTGTTACTTTCTCTCCATCAGAATGGACCAATTTGCCAGGTACATCCAATTCTATCTGTTCATCTCATCAAGATGTATTCGCTCGATTCGTGGAATCTTATCATGTACTAGTCCTAGTTTGTGCCCATCCATTTGAAGACATCTGCTCCTTGTGACTGACCTGATCGGTTCTAAATTATGCCTACTGATCAATGATGAGTTTTGTGCAGCCCTTATGCGGTCACAATAACGTGCGGTTCAGCTCACAACGAGCCGCAAGTTGTAGTTATTGCAGCTCTCATTTCTGAAGAACATAGTAAGTAAACTTACTAATTCGTTTAGACGCTTCGTTTGTCTGAATGACGTGACTTCGAACAATGCTCTTTTCCAGGCCTCTAGAGTAACGATTGGGGCGGTGGGTCGCAGTTGGAGTTGACGTAGTTTGCACGTTAGCAATCGATAGAGAAATAAAGGGTGGTGAGCTGGGATCGGCTGAGTGCCAAGAAAATAAAACCGCTGTGAAAAAATTTCACATGTCCTCCCCATCTGGGACAATCATAATTTCTGACAGTCCAACCGTCCCAAAAGTACAAAAGAAGAAAAGACCTTCATCAGTTGATAAACGAGCAGGTGCATCTAATGATCCCGTTCTGGAGGCTCCTGCTTATCCTCCTAAGAACCTGGATCCCAGTCCTCTGACCTTAGCTACACGAAAATTCCTGAATAAGCTCCGTTCTGGTGGCAAAGATACACCGCTGAAGGGCTCAACGGTTACTATTGGGCAGGAACTAGATAGAACGTTTAAAATAGACTCACTAGCAACCTCGGCAGCACATAATTCTGAACCCACTCCTGGCAGTAAGTGCGCTCCTGCAGATTCCTCCGCAATACTATCCACTCCCCAGTCAAGTGATATAATTGGTACTTCGCTGATTGTACTATCCGATACTTCAGAGACCCCCAGGTGCAATGCTCCCGTTACTGTAACTACATGCAGAAATTCACTACCGCCTCGTTGCTTGAAGAGGAGATTGTTTCAAAGCGCAGATGTCAGCAATGAAGAGGCAAAGGTGAACTTTTTACACGAACTTCCTCCGGTTGTACCACAAAAAGACAATGTCTCCCAGGGGACTTCAACGTGCACTCAAGAACCATGTTCGTCGAATATCACAGGCGAGTCATTATACGTTCCCTGATTCTTATGCTCTTTCAAATCTCATTATGAATCTAGTACTGTTGAAGAATACCAGCAGTTAAAAGTGGATTTACATTTGAATCTGTTTCCGAGAGCTGAAAAGTCACGCTGGCTACATCCATAGGTTTCACTGGGAAATCTGCAAAGAGAAACACGACCGCAGCCTCCAGGAATATCTGCGATGCTGAGAACGTAACAGAAGTTTCGGACCTCGTGTCGAGTAAGAGGCAAAAACCCGCGCACAACGATGTTGAATTACAGACAGGGACTGTGTTTAACATCACAGGGCAGAATTCTGGACCAGTAGGAGCTGTTAAACCTCCAGCGCCATCTTCTTTGACACAACCAGCTACAACAGATCTTCTATCATCAAATTTGAGGACGAAAATTCGACGGACTGGATTCTCGACCATTGTGAGCTTACCCTCTGTTAAGGATGACACTCAGACAAATACAATAGGCACGACAAAGACCTCTGAAAAGTGGTGGATAACAAAGACATCTGAAAATCTTCTATCTACTGACGGAAGTGATGGGCAACAAAGCAATTTGCGTGGTCCAAAGTTCGTCGAGCCTTCGACGAGGATTTCCGCTGGTTTCACAAGGACGAGTGCACTTACGCCTCCCCTAAAAAAGGACCCCGGTCAACCAGACATAAGAAGAACAACTGACGATTCCTTGTTTCCGTGGAGGAGGTTGTTGTGGTGTCTTACACCCCCTGATCGACTGAAATATTGATTGATTGAATTGGATACACTGAAATATTAGCTGGACAGGCTCGCAGATGTCTGTAGGTCGAGTTGAATTGGTCAGGAGACAACCTTGCAGGTAAGTTTGACCGATACTGTATCACACATAGTAACAAGAGTGCTTTTCTACGCAGACAAGTCGAAGAAGAAGTGAAACAAGAACCAGACTCGGTCATTCTGAAGAGCATCGCTAACCCACATCAACAGAATCAGTTGTGGAACTCCATCAACAAGGAACCCACTCTCAGATTTAACAGGTAATAAATACTCTGTGAAAGATTCTCCAAAACTGTTCGTCTTGATGCAATTCACTTGTGATGACAGCTTGCACTAACGATTTCATACAGTGTTGGAGCCAAGGAGGCTGTGAAAGAGCAGAACTCAGTACTACACAAACGTCCTCATGATACTACAACTACTTGGTTGACTCGAGAACATATTGCGACTGAAAACAGGTTAGGCCACTGTCTTTTTCACTTCATGTGATGTTCACACATTGTCTATGTTTTGAAATGTAGATTTCTCTCTACTGTCCTCAAAGTTGGCTGAACGTAATACTTACTTCACGTTTGAATACAAGCCCTGATGGAATGTAAAGGAGATGACTAGAGGCATATGCGATCTGACTCAGAAAGCTTCAATATAAACATTAAGAGATATATTTCTTTGAAGTCAGATTGCTGGTAGATTAGAAGCGACTTGGTACCTTCGCTACACTCAGAACGACCTCTACTGACATTGCTGAAGGTGCAGAATTATAACCTCATCGACTGCCCAGAAAAAGAGCCCTTCAAATCAAGTATCTCCATATAAAAGCTTGAAAAGCTTCAGTATGGGGTTTGCCAGAAAATCTACTTCTAATGCGACCAGGTCTGGCCTTAACTTTCCTAGCTTCGTGTTCCTTCTCATATTTCAATGAGATGAGCAAGGCTGTTAAGATACTCACTCAGTTCACGACTTCCTTTCAGCATTTTAGAATCTGCTGTGGAGGATCCTGAGGAATATATATCCCTTGATGTTGAGCCTTCGAACGACGACGACTGGAGCTTTGATACTGAACCTAAACGGTCGGTAACGCAATACCTCCCGAAGTTTATATCTGTGCACTGTTGATCTATTCAATATGGCTTCTTATAGTTATATTGACCGTTTTGTTGATAACATAAGATCCCTAATATTCTTCCTAACTCTACCAGGTTAAAAACTTACGACTTTCGAACAAACACGCTTGAAGAGCCGTCAAAACAGCCTCCTCTCAAAGCGGATTTCAGCTGCTTCAAGTTTAACCCCAAGCCCACCGTTTTCGGGTAATTTCAATTCTGATTGTTGTTCCTTTCCAGTTTAGGCAGAATCCAATGTTTCTTTCAAATCATGAAAAGCATGAGCTATGTTGTAAGATGTCTAACGTTTACTCTTCTCCATTTCATATCCATTATTCAACATGATAACTCGAGACGTATTTCAGTGAAAGCTTCGTCCATATGTCTATCTGCTAACATAGATAACCTGAAAAATGCTGTCCTAAACAACTGTTTTTTTATCCAATTCTCAACTGCACAAATCAATTAAACTCAACGGTCCACCGTAGGTACCTTGATGAACCCAGAGCAACCAGTGCACATTCGGGCGGATCTACGACTACTCAACCTTCTTCAACTGTGACTACTCAACCTTCGTCAACTGGCAAACAAGCATTCATTGGCTACAAGAGTCTCTTCTCCTTCCTTTGAGAGAACGAAAAGTGCAGTGTACTATGGTAAGCCGGTGCGCATGATCGACAGGATAGTTTTGTTCAAGTTTCGTTGTACTTCAAGTGTTCGTGACTTGATTGGCGCTATCATTCGGCTGTAATAAGTAGTTTGTATTGCGCTAAATAGCAGCAACTCATTTCGTATCAGTGACTCGACGCTAATTCTTGTTGAGCGAAAGCTCAAAATCAGCTCAGTTAAAGTCATTGAATTTCAGGTCGCTATCGATTGTTGCAATTTTTCTGTTCAGATTGAGATTGTTAGTGTTATGTACGTTATGTTAACATTGATATGTTTCTTCTTCTTTTTCTACAACTCTACTGCTGAGGTACTGTTTTTCCATCTTTATCGTGAACATGTATACATTGAGTAAAAAATTTTAGCCTTCCAAAAAAGTTAGCAACATATCGACAATTCTGTTAGAGTGGCACTAAAATCTAAAATTGGTTGGGTGAAACCTTGAAGACCGCATTCATGAAACGGGTTGATATCATTGAATTCGGAGGTGATTTCTGAGAAATAAGTGAATGTTTGAATTTCCATGATATTTCCATGATATTTCCATGATATTGTAATAGACATCATTTTTTAGGCATACAAATGCAACTTTCGGTGTAACATGGTGCATGTAATACCAACCAATTAAACAAGATTGTCGATAGTAGTAACTACCATTGTCAATGTAGTGAAGGTAGTGTGGAAAGAGAAATCAAGTTAGATTCCCCCCTTGGAAACACCTTTCATGATGTTGTTCCGAAAACATTGGTATGTGATTATGTCAACAACAATGGTATCCTCTTGGTATTCAATTTTCACAATGTAGATATTTATGAATTTTCACAATGTAGATATTTATGCAAAGTGCTGGAATGACCTCCTCGTAGTAAGAAACAATAATCAAAAACCATGTTCAGTATTTTGGGAGTTAGAAGTGGTTAATGAATATTACCTTAAGTATTTAAATCTGATCACTATAAAGTACAATCTTTGGATTATCGGATGATTATAAATCAATTTTTAGTAATTTTTCTTTCTTTATAGTGTGTTTCAAAAAACTAGAGCCTACTGATTTTGCTTTAGCATAGGAAAGTTAGTAAACTTTGCATATAAACCAACTTCTACAAATATCACAGGTCACAAAGTCATCTAAAATAGAGTTTTGTCCTTTTAGGACTCTAAGAACATGTCACCAAAACAGAGAAGATGCACGTAAAGCCAACTAGAACCCTACCATGCTTTTTCAATGTCAAATCTTCTCGTATGTACGTTTGTTGTGGCTTTTGGATGATATGTGATTGCACACTCTTAAAACCAAATACTATGTGTACTACATCCAATTAGTCTGGTCAACCAGACTAAATCAGCTTTGTATTCGATTTAGCTAACGAGTGCACTTCATGCATGTCACTACGATGATTGAGCAAGATGTATAAACCTCAAGAACCACGTACACATCTAGTAAACTAGCATCACAACATACAAGCTTGCATTCACAAATCAATAACATAATTGTGTGCAAAAGGTGAGCACTATGGAGGCACCACAAGCCTTGGCTTGGTGGTTAGGACTTAAGCCCCCAATGAGGAGGTCGTGAATTCTATTCCCCATGCCGGCGTGGTGCTCACCACTATAGTTCACCCAACTATTGTGGGGGGGGGTCCTTGGACCTTGTTGTATGGGTACCTCAAAGCGCTTTGGGGGGGTACTATGTTAAGTATTTTCAAGGCACTAGTAACTAGTTAGAACCTACCGTAGTTATAGTGTCCACCCTCGAGAGGGGAAGTAGTATTGTCCTAATTTCCCCTTGTCCGGTGGCCATTGGGATATTAGCATTACGAACGGACACTTCATTCATGCCGGCCCTTTAGAAAGAACCGGAGTTTCTATCTATCTATCTATCTGTGCACTATGGAATACAGTGCTTCATTAACAAGTCGCGACTTGACTCAGGTAAAAGTATTATGTTAAAATGTGATGCTATCATCCCTTTTAGTTTTTACCACATATGATTCACTAAATCCTTCACTTCGTGAAAAGACTTTTAAAATTCTTGCAAACCATTGCACTTCATGCATTTGTATTCTTTAAAAAAACAACAACTAAGCATAATACATCAACCTCACGAACTAGAGAGCTAATAAATTGCATCGGCAATTCATAACATAACTTTGCACAAATGGCAACCATTACGTGCTTTGATACCGTTTGACGAGCAAGTAGTTGTTGTGAGTGACCAAGTCACGCTATTAAAAAATTATCTTAAGATTGCACGCAAGTGTTTCACATACAATCTACTATATCATCACCTTCGTAGAGGATTTTGTTGAACTTCTTGCAAAAACACAAAGCTAGTCAACAAGCGTCACAATATACTAGCTCGCATACACTATTTAAGTACATAACTATGCACAAAGGAAAGAGGTAGTGGAACAAAGCGCTTCATCAAAAAGTAACCTTTGCAAAATACCAACACATGCAAGAATGATCTTTATACACACAAAAGCTCAATCACACGCTAAGACTGCTCTCTCCATGTAGCACAAGTAATCCACAAGATCATCACCTTCTTCTTATAGGATCTTGTTAACCCTCTAGCAAACCAACGTGTTGGGTCACCCTTTAGTTTTGGACTATACTTTGTTGTTTCAATTGATTCTATAATTTAACATTAGATTTCATAAAATGTTTATTTCTATTTCTAACGCCCCCAAGTATATGTATTGAACCATTCCAATCCAATCCGTCGTTACCCAAGCTTGAATTGCAATTATAGTTGGGCTTCTAATTGTTACAACCTTGACACCAATTGCAGTAATTAATATTAATATTGGGCCATTCCTGCCACATGAACTCCCTGAAGGGGGTGCCACATGGACCCCATGAGTGCACTTAATATTAAAACTTTATTCTTCGAGCACAACTCCCAGCCCTCTTGAACTTTCTCACGGGAGGAAGCACCTACAAACAATATGGGTTAAACCCGCTCCCCCAAGACTCCATGCCCACAAGACCCCCACCCCCAAGACCCCTCACCCAAGACCCCTCCACCTGGACCCCTCCCATACCCCCTATTCTCCGCATTTTCAGGCATGCTTCGTTGCCCACATTCCAGGGGCGTTAATGAGATTTTGGGAGATAGTAATCAGCCCCCTTGAGCTCTAGTTACTGCCCAGAAGTGAGAGACATCTGTCATTTTCAGCATTTTTCATGACTATCGAATGAATTTGGACACATTTCAACACATTCCAATAATGAAAATAAATAAAGAAAACTCTAATTTAAATTTTAGATTTAAGATCTGTGATTAGAATTGAATACATTCATGATCTCCTCCATTCCACCGCCTCCTTCTTGTCCAACGTGTATGATACTTGAATTGTTACAATTAAGAAAACAAAATTCTACCATCTTAAAGCATCAATAAAGAAGAAATCTCTAGAATATTTCTTTCAAAGTAACATTCTCAACATGCTTGCAGTAATGATACTATATTTTTTATAATCGCAAATTTGCAATAAAATTAACCCCTATAGATCCACAATGTTTTGGGAGCTTGAAATCCCAACACTGACCACTATGTATTGATGGAGGTACGTGCAATATTTTTGGAAAGTTTTGATAATTTCAACCGTAGGATCTTCAATTAGACTACTATCAGTAGTAGTGTGAAAATTTTCAACCGTTGGATCATCACTAGTTGTGAGATCAAAACATTTGAAGTTGACTGTAAGTTTTTTTTGGCCTTGACGGTAAAAGCCGAATCGGTGGCCGTGGTTGTTTAGGGGTTAAGTATTTTGTGTTGTGAATGTTTTCCAGAAATAATCACTTATTATCTCTCTCTTGGATCGTAGCCGTGGTACGGCATTTGTACAAAAAGGACATATAGCATTATGTTGGAGCCATTTATCAATACACACCATATGAAAATGATGTGAGCAAGGCAACGGTCTTATCTCTTCGCCATCCAAATAATTGCTTAGACAAATGCAACATGCGGCGTCTTCAGCTGATATCATTTTGCTTTTGTGAAGTCCAATTCTTAGAGCACCTTTACGAGGAGACAAAATATCAAGTTCCTCAATCATCGTAGCACAAGCTTCAAATTTGCAAGATGGGATTGCATCAAAGCTTGTCACACTAGCATGTTGCCGAAATATACCCAAAGGTAGGAATTCGAGTTCTGTTATCATTAACTGTAGTACGCATTGGCCGAGTGGATACACTACAAATAGCTCGTTGCACAAAGACAACCTGTATGCATTTGTAACAAATTAGCTTGTGATATTGTATGAGAGATATTGAGATTTTATGATAAAAACAAAATATTAAGAAGTATTGAGCATTGAAGTAAGATTAGTACCACTTAACACTTGTATTGTCCATTGGATTTTTACTTCTAAACATTCCCGAATCAATATAAAACCATGATAACACCATAGATGTAAACATCACAACCAATGCGGCATTGTTGGCAAAATTCCTCCACCTGCACAAGCACCAATAAGACACACATCTTAAATTAGATTACAACCGAAATCTTCCTTAACAATATGAGAAATAATTCAAGAAATTATACATATAGTGCACTATAGTTCTTTCAAACTCCAAATTGGTCAAACATGTATCCTTGGATACTTCATTTAACAACTAATCAAAAAAACTAAAAAAAAAATCTATTTTTAAATACACTAATTAGAATACCAAGAGTATATGAATGATAATATATTACAATTTAATTGTTCTTGTATCTTCAACACCTCGGATGCGTGGAGTAAGGTAGAGAATGCTTTGTGCAATTATAGCACAAAAAGAAGTTATACTAAAAATAGTTAACCAAATTACGTGAGACGAATCCCACCCTCCATCACCATGTATCCAAATTGTTATGGAAAGACTAGTACCAAGAACTACTTGAACCATGTAGCCAATGGACACAAAAAGTATCCATGGACCAAAATTTGCAAGCACCCATTGTCTCTGTTTAAAATTGACAAATTCCCATAGAAGTCTATCTCTAAAATTGGCAAGGTTATTTACATGGTCCATCGCATGGTCCATGTGCAATATGTTCATTATAATTTGCTACTCTTTCTCACAAATCCCTCCACAAAAAAGCAAAGAAGAAAGTACAATAACCAACTAAACGAAAGATGATATATATATAGTGATTACTACACAAATTGTTTTATAAGTGATATAACTCATTACTTTTACTTTAATAATTTATAACTATGTTTACTTTTTTAGAATAATAAAGTTGATTGTTTGCTTATTAATAGAGAAATCCGCTAAGTACAACAGACTAGGGACCAAAACACCTAGTTTTTATTAGACTGGGGACCAAACGTCGAACTGGGCACCAAATTTTTACTCTAAGATCGAACTGGGGACTAAACTCAAAAGAAACATGATTTTGACGGTTTTCCGACTTCGGTCCCCAGTTCAACTTGGTGCTCAATCCGCAACGTGATGCACAAAAAATTGAAGGAGCATGATAGTTGTTCATCTGTGTGTGAAGGTCCCTAGTTTACATCTGGTCCCCAATTTGGTGCATTTGGTCCCCAATCTGTTCTACTTAGCGGATAACTAGAAACAGGGCACGAAACGACGGACTGGGGACCAACTAGGGTACAAATTGGGGGACTACTGAGCAGATTTCTCTGATATCATCAATCAACAAAGATTAGGAACTTTGTTCTCTGATTTTGTATTATCAACTGAAATTGTATGAATCGAAATATGATTTAAAAGCTCATTCACGGAAGGTCAATACTTGAAAAGATCTTCCCAAGTTCAGAGTACGTAGATTCTATCCGGGTTTTTACATAGACAATGTAAAAACCTAGACATGCAATAGCTTTTAGAAAACCTTTCTTTAACCCTTAAACGTCAGACCCAGCCCGAGGGGTTGGGTTTTTTTTTGAGAGAATCTTGCTCATAACTTACACTCCATTATACCGAATGGAATTCTTAGAATTCCAAACTGAGCACCTTAAAGAGATCTATACTTTCTTAGAATAGAGCTCAAGCACATTAAAAATAGAACAATGCTAAAAATGGAGTTTAAAAAAGATTTTGGGTGTGGTATCAGGAAAGCATATGACGTTTAAGGGTTAAATTGCTTTCAATCAGAAAGCAGGCTTTAACCTTCATAATCAACATGGTACATAGAAGATTCAAACCCAAGGAACACGTATGGAGACATGGGGATTCAGTGCATAGGAAACCTCTATACTTCTATAGTAAAATGTCCAAAAAAAGAATTCGTTGAACCCAACAACAAAATCAGGCCCATCCTCCTTCCTTCAACTTCAACTCAGATGTAGCTCGGGCAAAGTTTCCCTGGTTTTAAAGCTCGCCTGAAGCTTGCATGAGATAATGACAAGCCTAATGCTGCTTACTGCTAATTGAAAAAGCTACATACTGTGGTAGAAGTACCTAAAACCACCAGCACCCCAGTATCAAACTGTAGGTCTCCCCATAACCGCACCTAGCCTGAACTAGCATTGTCAGAACACTCAATTCAAATTGACCAATCAAAACAATCAAAAGCTGGTGGTTTTGGGTCGAATCATGAATGGAAATTTGTACCAACTAGGTGTGACAATGGGAAAGTCTACACAATCAAAAGCTGGTGGTTTTGGGTCGAATCATGAATGGAAATTTGTACCAACTAGGTGTGACAATGGGAAAGTCTACAGATTAGTTTTGGGTCACCAAGTACTTTTGCCTTTAAAAATTTATATTTATTTATGTAATGGGAGTTAAATTTTGAAAAAATTTGCATCCTATGAGAAAAATTCTTTCCTATATGGGAAAAATATACCCCAAAAATAACCCTTCTAAAAAAACCTCAAAAAGCTTAAGTGGTTTTAGGGCATTCGACCTTATGCCGAGTTCACCAAGAAGCCATCGCCCTTGTGAGTATTCTTACATGTGAAAAATCATGGAACTTCTCGACTAATCACGTTCTCCAGTCTTCTGATGGTATTACAAGAATATCACTGCCAGTAAATTCCATACCAGGATGATGCATGCTTGTATTCCAACGAGAGCTGCTCAGTACATACCGAATGTCGATTCCATGGACAGAATGTAGAGCCCCGAAGCAGTTGTCTTCTTTCACTGGCTCCGGATGCAACTTCATTGATGCATCCTGTGTTGAGAATTTGAAAATTTGCGGTTGGGGTTTGAGAAACATGGTAGCTAGGTCTTTACCAGTCGCTAACGCTAACCGTCTTCTCTCTGGCATGGTATTGAGTCCTCATGATTGTCGAGGCTTTCTCAGATCCAGGATGCCCAAGCCACTCTTTATACAGGCCTTCCACAATCTGATTGTCGAAAGGATCTCTAATATCCACCTCGTTCAAATATGCGCCTTCCAGCTGCTGAATGAGCTCCTTCGCAGTTTGCCCCTTCTTGGGTTTAAGCTGCCCTGCACCGTTCAAACAGCCGGAGGGACAGGCCATAATCTCCATAAAATGGTAGTCACATCGTCCACCTTTGATCTGCCTCACTATGTTCTGTATGTTGCGGAATCCATATACACAAGCAAACTTCAGCACCTTCTTCCCATCCACTTCCAGAGAAGCTTCTTTGAAATCAGCGTTTCGAAGCGTCTTCCACTGTAAAGGCCCAGTAATCTCCGTTTTGAAAAGCTCACGAGCTGCGTATTTGAAGATGGTCTCAGCATAACTACCTGAGCCTCCCTGTACTCCATATAAATGCCCCCGCTCGTCTACATTGGCCAGTACTCTGTCCAAGGGAGCCTCATCCAGATCCGCAAAATCTATGCTTCTAGTTTGTATTATATCCAAAATTTCGCCTGATGTAAGTACACAATCCACTTCTGTTACTCTAGTTCCCTCTTCTTTTTCTAGTTCGAAAATGAAATCCTCTCGAGCAGCTTCCAGCTTTTTGTCGTAACATGGCATGATGGTTACATGATATATGTCTTCGGGCTTAAACCCCAGAGTGGTACTAGCATGCCGCTTTAAGATAGCTCCCATCACCTGCTGTGGACTCTTTACTGCACTTATGTATGGTAATATGTCATCTCCATGATATTTCTCCGCATAGCAAATCCAGCCTGCACAGCACGCTTCCTTTTCAGTCCTTGCCGCATTCCCTGATATCTATGTTACCACCTACTCATGCACTGTAAGTATGCCTAGGCATAAAGTAGAGTCTACTCTCACTACCGCTGCATACAACATTAATGTGTACTGATACAATTTCAGAAAGGGTTTGGAGTAAAAGCTTGAACGATGATAGTGTTCTGTACTTTATCGAAACTCTCGGTATTTCCGATGTCATGAGAGATTCTTACCTGGGCATGATGATGCTAAGATAGGAAACTTTTCACCGGCACGAAAGCGCTCCACAAACTCCGAACACGATTCTACGAGGGACAAATCTCTACTGCAGCTGGTATCGAACACTGCCTTCACACCAAGCGACTTCAAAAACCCCGTCAGCTTCTTGAACGCTTGAAGTGGCGTTAATCCATAATAAGCTGCTAAAGAGGCTCTCGATTGCGGGGACAATGAAACCACAACTGCTTTGTTCTTCGCATCTAACTGGCTCAACAATTCGCCTGTACACCACCATAAACTCCACACTAATCAGAGGTACTCGAAGTAAGCGTAATAATTCTCTCAAATATGAGTACAGCATCAGAAAAACCCTAAATTATTCTGCATACAAATTCGAGCAAAATCAGACATGATAACGAACAGATTCATTGAGCTACCGTGAGGAAACTCTGGTCACTGAAATTCTAGGTGTAGTAGTATCATGGGACCAAGGACGTTAAAATTTAGCAGAAAGCCACACCGGTGCTCTGTTGCTCCAGCATGATGGTTTCCGCCGTGGTGATGCAACCACTGCACGCCAAGCAGTCATGGAGGGAAACTTTGACAGGGTCGACGGTGTTCACTTCTTTCTTCGGCCGAATGAGAACTTGTGAGTCTTCCGGAAGTGATTGCTTCTTCAAGCCCTTGAGGGTGACCACGCAGCCTTGTGACTGAGCGATGTAGTCGTTGTGATTTGCCAACTTCACAGTGGACGCCATCACGAAATTTTGGTATACTCGCAACCAAATAAACAATCGCCTGTACAAATTCGCTATACACAATTGCTCGCTGTTTCTGTTGCTAAAACCCTAATTGAGAGAACCCACAATTCCCCGCCCTCCTTCCTCGTCACCGCAAAAGGTCTCCTTCCTTCTGAAATTCGATACGATGCTTGACCGCCCCTAAACTCTGATTTCGATGGTGACCCAATTGAGCTAAAACCCTGACAGATGGTCCGTTCCTGGTGTGCTTCTGATGCCACGCTGGACACGAAGGCGGTGGAATGGAAGCTTAATTAAGGGTGTTGTGATAAGCGACCTTGGAACCTTCTAGAACCTTCTAGCAGATCTTACTCTCCGGTTAGTTCGAGTTAAGTAACAGTCCTACTTAGTTAAGGTGGTGTGCTATCTAAAAGCACTGTAAGCAAGTATCTAAATTAGGGCAAAGTAAAGTATTTCCTTGAGTATATATGTGAACCATATATATATATATTCTATCTTTTCAGTATCATTGATTGCTTCTTCTTTCTTCTTGCTCATAACACGTTATCAGCACGATAGTATCTTGTCTTCTAAGTTTTGCTAGCATGGCTGCTTCTAAGCCCATAGTAGAAACCAAAGTAGCTAAGAGTATCGAGCCCTTTATATTTCCTGAGTTAGAAGCTGATGGTAGAAATTATTTGCGATGGTGCATTGATGTCAAAGGATACCTTGCATCTAACGAGTTAGAAGATATTCTAACTTATTCGGTACCTGCAAATTTCACGGCCGCACAGAAGAGCTGGGCCATCGTTTTTATGTGAAAGCATATTGACGATTCGCTTCAACAACAATACTTACAAGTTGATGATCCAGCAGATCTATGGAGGCAACTAGAACGGAGGTTTCGACATGAGAAGACCATCTTTTTGCCCAAGGCCCGCAGTGACTAGGCAAATCTAAGGGTTTATGATTTTGCAAACTTCTCATCATACAACACCCAACTCTTCACAAGTACATCTCAACTACATATGTGTGAAGAACCCAAGAGCCTTGAGGAGATAATTCACAAGACTTTGTCAACCTTCCCAACTGCGTCTTCATTGTTGGCCCAGATGTACCGGACTATGAAGTTCAAAACTTACAACGAGCTCACCCAATCTCTGCTTCTCTCCAAACAACAACAACAGTTGCTCCTGAAGAACAACAAAGCCAAACCGCCACGTGAGACGAACGCATTGGAGATACCAACGCGGAAGGCGAAGGGAGGCGGGAAGTACAATCAACAGAAGCAGAAACAAACTCCATACACCAGGCCTCAAAATAAGTCTTCTAACTCAGACTCTCGCTCTTCTAATAAGTCCATTTCCCGCAAATATTTCAAGTGTGGTAGAGACGGTCACTTACAAAAAGATTGCCGAACGGGCGAGTGTAAACAATGTGGTGGCCCGGGACATCTAACTCGGGATTGTAAGTCCAATGTGTGTCAAAGATGTTGCAGAGTTGGACATAAGACTTCTGATTGTCGGGTCGGGGCGTATACGGAGAAGTTATACAAAGAACTCCAAGAGCTTTGGAAGGGTCAGCGAGAGTCACACTCTTTGGATGCCCCATCTCTTGATGGCGCTGACCCTGAGATCTACACCGCCATAGTTGAGTCTTTGAGCACTCACATCCACTTGGAGACGTCTAATGGAGACATGGCTTTGCTAGACAGTGGTTCTACGCATACAATCTTACGTAGCGCACGCTACTTTGATTTCTCGAGACATGATTCTGAGACAAGGAAACATGACCCCACCGCTTCGCGACATGATTCCGAAGCATGGCGCACTTGTGAGCTCAGCACAGTCGCCGGAAAACGGAAGATGATCTTCCGTGAGGGCCGGACAAGAGTGAAGCTCTCCGGAGGCGCCACCCTCATCTGCTCCAATGCCATGTTTGTCCCGGAGGCACACCAAAGTTTGATCAGCTTTCGCGACCTCCGGACACATGGAATTCAGGTCCTGACTGCGATCAGGAACGGTGAGGAGATTCTAAATTTGATGCAAGGAGACAAGTGCCTAGCTACTGCACACTGTGGAGCTAACGGCCTCTATGAGATTCCGATCTCTTGTCTCAGTATTGGTCAACGCGACCATTCAACATATTCTGTTGCCATATCTAACAAGGTTCAACATTGGCACTCGAGGATGGGTCACCCATGAGTGACCATGCTTAGACGGATGATACCTGTTTTAACGGGTCATGAAGTTTGTCTAAGTGATGCTAACAAGCTTGGGGTGTGCGAGGCGTGTGCTCAAGAAAAGCTTATCCTTAAGCCTTCGGAGTGGAGACTTCCGCAAGAGCTCCCTCCACCAATTCATAGACTTCAAGGGGACGTCTGTGGCCCCATCAATCCTCCATCCGGACCTTTCAGGTACTTCCTCGTTCTTGTTGATGCTGCTGGGGTCCATTTTGAAGTCTCTTTACTAAGCACCCGAAACATTGTCTTTTCTAAGATCCTAGCATCTTTGATAAAATTTAAAACCCATTTTCCAGAGTATCCAGTGAAATTCTTGCGCATGAATAATGCACAAGAATTTAAGTCCCATGTTTTTGAAGATTATTGTAAAGCCACTGGGATTACTCTAACTTACAATGTCCCGTATGAGCATTCTCAAAATGGGCTAGCTGAGGCTTTTATAAAAAAAATTCAATTTATAAGCCGGCCTCTTTTGATCCATGCTCTTCTTCCTTCATCGTTTTGGTCACATGTTGTATTGCATGCAGCTACCTTGCTGTGGTATAGACCTACCCTACTTCTTCAACATTCTCCCCTAGAGAGTTTAACTCGTCAACCTCCTAGCGTTGTCCACTTTACAGTCTTCGGATGTCGTGTTTGCGTCCCTGTTCTAGAGCCTCAACGTAAGACTATAGGGGCCCATCGCCAAGAGGGCATCTATGTAGGATTTGACTCCCCAAGTATAATCCGTTATGTGTCCCCTCAGACAGGCGTCCTACACAAGGCTCGTTTCCAAAATTGTCAATTTGAAGAAAAAGTCTTCCCTTCTCTCATCTCTCCGGGTGCTTCTCAACCCCTAGTTTTCCGTGCCCCTGAAACCTTTACAATGAATCCAGATTCTATTACTAACCTCACAAACTCAGAAGTTAGAAAACTACTAGATCTCCAGGCCTTAGCTGAAAAGCTTCCAGAAGGTTTCAATGATTCTTCTCGAATTACTCGCAACCCTTTTCCAGGCACTGGTCTGTCTACCATCAAACCCTTACCCAACCAAGCTACTGCTCAGTCTTTACTTCCCAAAGCCAAGAAACCTGAGTTTACAAGTCAGCCCCGAGAGTCTGCTTCTTTTGTCTCTAGCTTAGAAGAAGCTACTGACCCCCTTACATTAGAAGAAGCAAAGGCCAGACATGACTGGTCCCGCTGGCTTGAAGCCCTTCAACATGAGTATGCTTCTTTGCGAAAACATGAGGTCTTTGGACCGCTTGTGACCAACTTGGATACCAAGCCAATTGGCCACAAATTGATTTTTACAAAGAAAAGAAATGCTAAACGGCAAGTTCTCCGCTACAAAGTCCGCTTAGTAGCCCAAGGTTTTACTCAACGCTCAGGAATCGATTACACATCCACTTACTTTCTAGTAATGGATTCTTCTACTTTTCGATATCTGTTAGGAATAGCAATCCAATACACGTTGGAAACCCAACTACTAGATGTAGTAACAACCTACCTATATGGTCTTTTAGATATCGAGCTTTATATTAAGCCACCTCCTGATTTTCTCTCTCAATCTATGCCGACTGACACATCTAAATCCTACTCCGGTCTCAGACTTCAACGTGCCTTGTACGGCTTGAAGCAATCTGGTCGAATGTGGTACTCTCATCTACATTCTTTCTTGATACAACATAAATTACAACATGACCAGAGTTTGCCTTGTATCTTCATCCTTAGAGAGTCATCTGACTTTGCCATAATTGTCATTTATGTTGATGACATCAACCTAGTGGGTATCCCGGCAGCATGCAAGAAGGTTGTAAGTCTACTAACCTCCTGCTTCGAGATGAAGTTGTTAGGGAAAACCTCCTATTGCCTTGGCTTGCAGATTGCCCATCTTCCTGATGGCAGTATCTTTTTCCATCAAACGAGTTATACCCTGAAGATGTTAAAGAGATTCAACATGGACAATGCCAGCCCTTTGTCAGCTCCGATGATTGGCAGAAATAGCACCAACGATGATCCTTATCATCCATGCCAAGACAAGGAGGAGGAGTTCAGAGATAGGACGCACTATCTTGCAGCTATCGGCGCTCTATTGTATCTAGCAACCTTTACAAGACCTGACATTTCTTTTGCTGTGAGTGTCTTGGCAAGGCACAGTCAAAATCCCTCAATCAGGCATTGGCGCACTACCAAGCAAATCTTCATATATTTGCGTGGCACTGAAGACTTGAGACTCCACTATACCATGAGTGAATCATCCGACATCATTGGCTACGGAGATGCTGGATACAAGTCTGATGTCACCACAGACAAGTCCCAAACTGGCTATATTTTTCTATATAGTAACGCACCTATCTCTTGGAAAAGTTTGAAACAAACGGTGACAGCAACCTCCACCAACCACTCGGAGCTAATTGCTTTTCATGAAGCAACCCAAGAAGTTGTCTGGCTTCGCAATCTCCACAAATTGTTGATAACCAACTCGGGCTTGAAGACTCCTATCAACCCAACTATCCTATATGAGGATAATGCAGCCTGTGTAGCACAAGTCGGTGCTCGATTTATCAAGAGCGATCGTGTGAAGCACATTGATCCGCAGATCTTCAGCTTACTCAAGATGTGGTAACGAGTGGACAAATTCAAGTGCAGAAGATCGAATCTACCCACAATATTGCTGATCTTCTTACGAAGGCCCTTCTAGCCCACACTCATCGTAGACTTGTACAAGCCGCTGGAATGCGACTTCTACATGACTTAAACTAAATATACTCTTTTCTACACTTTGAGCTTTTCCTATCAGATAGGTTTTTACTCAAAGGTAGTTTTTAACGAGGTATCTACTGTTAGAGGGGGAGTGTTGTGAAGTGTTCCTCAATCGAGGAGGAGTGTTGTGATAAGCGACCTTGGAACCTTCTAGAACCTTCTAGCAGATATTACTCTCCGGTTAGTTCGAGTTAAGTAACAGTCCTACTTAGTTAAGGTGGTGTGCTCTCTAAAAGCACCGTCACAATATCTAAATTAGGGCAAAGTAAAAGTACTTCCTTGAGTATAAATTCTATCTTTTCAGTATCATTGATTCCTTCTTCTTTCTTCTTGCTCATAACAAAGGGTCCCTTTACACTATGGACCATGAAGATTGACCATGTCCTTATAAAATTTGTGATTGGAGAGTAAAGCGTTCCCGATCCCATTTGGCTTTACACTACCTTGAAAAAAGGAGAATGACCACTAACTTTGAGGTCCCCATAGTATGCTAAATTTTACATAGTGGATAATGTTTTTCGTGGTCTTTTTGATATAGTTGAGTCGAAGCAAATATCTCCACTCAACTACAATCAAGAAGACCATGAGGCTCAAAAATCATTGATTGGCTAGTGTTCAATTATATAAGGAGAAAGGAGGAAAAATTGGAGGATAAAAGAGAGAATGATGAGGATTTATATTAGAAAATTGAGCTTAAACTTGTCTTGGTCCAAATCCACTTTACACTACAAGAGTGACCAAGCCACTTAAAAATCCATTTTTGATTTATCATGGTCACTGCTCTTGCCCCAAAGCCATGACCATGAAAATGATTTCAACTTCTTGGTAATTGCTCTTGGTCCATGGTGTAAAGGGACCTTAATGTATTTTATTATTTTATTTTAATTATAGTTCTAGAATGTGACTGTATTCAAATTTGTTATAAAAGTAGTGAAATATTATTGAAGTGAAGTGTGTTTAGATCTATTTCATCATAGACGAATTTCGAAACAACTGCAATTGCGGTTGTAGCAATGGGGGCCGAAGTTGTAGTTGTGATAGTTGCAAATCTCAATCCAACCCGTAATGTGAGACCATACTTTGGTCGAATGTGGTTGAGTCAGCCTCTCGATCTCTAAATTTAGCTCGCATGAAGTTCAAACGAGCATAAACAATGAGTACCAACATTTAGCTACAAGTTGGCGGGTTGATCTTAAGAATTTCTGAATGGAGTTTCAAGGTTCAAGGTTTTTGTCGGTTAAAATTCTTTTAAATATTCCAGAATCAAAGGGTTATCACATGGGTACCACCCACGTATAGCACAATATTGATTAGAATTATCAGATGATCATCTAAAGTAAAGGATTTGCAACCGAACTTGCCAGTCTCTCTAACTACTTCACTGCAACAAGTGTGATTACAAGTTTGTAGCAAATCAACTGCCTTTGCCAATAATTCAACCCAATTCATTTTTTTGCTTCGGCTAGATTTACTCTACTTACGCCCGTTAATGCCATACAAAGTCAAAGTTTTGTGCCTTAAAGTTCTGAAATAGGCCCTTGGAGCTTGATAGGGCATACGGTGGTTAACCTTTAAAGTTTTAAGAGACCCCCTATAGGTTGATTTGACTTTGGTCACCCTCTAATTTTCTAAATCTAGATTACATGAGGTTGGAACCTTTTTGCAGGTTGCAGCTTGTATTTCATTCTTTTCCGAAAAACCTCTTGTGTTTTGGAATTCCTCATTCTTTAGAAGATATTCATGGTCAAAGTTTTAACACACTATTGGAGCATACTAAAATCTACCGCTAACCATTGTTTATGATCATTAATCCTCAAAATTTGCCCAATATCGATTGAAGTGTAATTTTTTCAAAAAATCACCAAAATTTTAGATTTTTCTTTCTGTTTATAATTTTTTAGATTTTTATACATATATATATATATATATATTATTATTATTATTATTATTATTATTTATTCCATGTAAAAGCGGAACTGAGGCATAAACTCACCATTCGTGTTTTCACTCCAATGATGTTTTCTTATTTGAATAAATAAATTATTGGGGCTGTTTTTTTTAGTTAAATATTATAATTAACCATTGGGGTGAAAATTCGAAAATCTCAATGGTTCTCCATTATTTTACCTCTTTTATTCTAAATGATCATCATATGTGTATTTTCAACATACTTCCATGTGAAAATTGAAACGTTTTCAATAGGTCTTACAGGTCCTAGGAGGGTAAAAGTTTTGTAGACATGTACCTAATTCACCCGGGAATAAGAATTTGAAGAGCATCAAGTCATATTTACTTCTAAAGTAGGTTCTTGTGGCCCTCAAAACTCAATTTCTTTTTTTAGAACAACCTAAAAAAACTAAAAATAAAAAAATAAAAACTTCATGTTCAACTTTAAACATTGTGATCTCACAAATGACGAGAATTTAAGAATAAAATTCAATATACCAATACAAGTATAAAGTAGTGTAAGAGTCTAGCTGTCAAAACAAGCAAAAACTACAAAAGAAATATATTGATCCAAGACTTAGGTTTACAATGAATAAGAGTCCCTTATATACTAATCTCTTGGCTCAACTGCCGAGGCTATACTTTAGCTCTAGTGCCGAGACTATACTTTAGCTCTACTGCCGAAGTTCTATTTATAAAATTAATAGCGAGTGAACATCCGAGCTTATCAACGAGGCCTTGGCCCATGACAAGTAGGTACTAAATCCTACGGTTACATATTACAAAATACATTGTAAAATGAAATTTTTCACCTTGCATTGAAAGAGGACACCTTACATGCAAATAGTGTCTTGAAAATATATAAAGGCACCACAAGCCTTGGCATGGTGGTTGAGGCCCCCAATGAAGAGGATGGGTTCTACTCCCCATGCCGGCGTGGTGCTCACCACATTAGTCCATCCTATTATAGTAACTATGATAAGGGGGTTCTTGGACCTCGTTCTATGGGTACCTCAAAGCCCTTTGGGAGGATACCATGTTGGGTAACTCCAAGGCACTAGTAGCTAGCTAGGAACTAGCACAGTGTTCACCTCGAGAGGGGTTAGTAGTCCTGCCATTACACCTCAAGAGGTGTAATGACCTCCAGACATACATCCAAGGATAGGTGAACGAACACTCTATTAACCCTTAAACGCCTGAGGTGACCCAAGGGGTCATATTCCAATAGAATCTCCTCTGTAGGTCTCAATGTACTCAACTTTTCACTTATAGTTTGATGTCAAACTGGTCACCTTCTTGTGATGCATTCAAAAAGTGAGATTTTAGAATTTAAATCACAATTTGTATGAGTGATTTTGTGCTCTGAAAGGATTGTGGTAGGTAGGTTGGGGTTGTACATAACTTTGTAGGAGGTTGCAAGCTCATTGTTAATTGGTTCATACATGATGATGCCCAAGTTCAAAAAGTGCACTATTCATGATGCCCAAGTCCAAAAGATGTTGTGATCCAATTTTGGGCTGCCCCGCTTGAGTCCCCATGGGCGTTTAAGGCTTAACCCTTAAACGTCATATGCTTTCCTGATACCACACCCAAAATCTCTTTTAAACTCCATTTTTAGCACTATTCTATTTTTAATTTGCTTGAACTCTATTCTAAGAAAGTACAGATCTCTTTAAGGTGCTCAGTTTGGAATTCTAAAAATTCCATTTGGTATAATGCAGTGTAAGTTATGAGCAAGATTCTCTAAAAAAAAAATCCCAACCCCTCGGGCAGGGTCTGACGTTTAAGGGTTAACGCCAGCCTCTAAATAGGTTGGAGATTTTCTTCTTCTCTCTTGAAAATTTACTGGTTATCACAGAATGGATTGTTCCTCAATCACTTATACGTTGACTTATGGAAGAAAACAAAAAGAGAAAACTTTGAGGGGTTAACCCTTAAACGTCAGACCCAGCCCGAGGGGTTGGGTTTTTTTTTGAGAGAATCTTGCTCATAACTTACACTCCATTATACCAAATGGAATTTTTAAAATTCCAAAGTGAGCACCTTAAAGAGATCTATACTTTCTTAGAATAGAAGCTCACGCAAATTAAAAATAGAATAATGCTAAAAGTGGAGTTCTAAAAGAGATTTTGGGTGTGGTATCAGGACAGCATATGACGTTTAAGGGTTAACACAGAATGAGAGTGAGGGGGTTACAACTTACAAGCATGGAACTTGTTCGAAAAAGCAAAAGCAAAAGGAACCCAAAAAAAGGTTGGAGGTGAAGCGTGGACTTTTCCTGGCTGGGAGATAGTGAAGGGCCGGGCCCGACGGCCGTGGAGGCTCAGGTTGCATCCAAGCTGGCAAGCCAAGTGTACCGCGATTGTATTATTATATTTGGAAGTGGCCCCGGCGCATCTTCTCGCTCCGAGCGAGCAGCCTCCGGCCCTGCGCCCCCTGCCTCCAACTTCCGCGTCTTGTGTTTTCTCATTTCACAATACAATTGATTGGTTCCTTGTCTCATCTGCTTGCGCTGGCCATGCACCCCAATTCCTCGAAAACCCTTGCGACTGCGTGCTGTGACTGTGAGATATCTTACTGTACCCCGTCTGCTTCTGGGACAGAAAGCCAGTTGCAGAACCCGTTCGCTTGTGCCGGCCGCCAACTGCGCCGCGCGTTTCTCCGCGCTTGCTCCTATAAACTTTCTCAACTGATACCCTCTCATGTTTTGAACTCTCATTGCCCTCTGCGCGCTCTTTAGTTGCCAGTTTCAGTTTCGGGATTTGGGTTTCGAGCAGGATGTCGTCGTTTGCGTTGGACGATTTTGTGGGCAATGGAGTGCTCCGTGACCAGATGGACCGCTTGATGGCTGATGGCTGGGACGATGTGCCTACTCTCAAGATGATGACCAAGGAAGATATGGATACTCTTCAGCTCAGCCAGCTACAGCGGGTATGAGAATGGTCAAATTTGACGTTCAGCAGGGTATTTAGTTTTAGCAGTGTCGTTGCTCGAGAGTGGGTTTTTGACAGCAATGTGTGAATCGGTTCGAGGAGTACAGTGGTATGGTTTAGGTCCTGGGCCTTCATGAGCATGTCCGCGTTTTATTGAGATAGTGGTCATGGAGTCTGGTGCAGCGAAGAGTTATCGGCGTACTTATTGTTGGTTGAATCTTCGGCGTGCAGGATGCGTTGGAGATCCGGACGTATCTGCACGATCATTTGCTGATGGAATACGCCGACACGCTAGAAGCCTCCGGGAAGACGTTATCTGAGCTGCTGAGCACCCCTGCCGCGGAGCTCACGCGTGATTACAAGATGAAGAGGGGGCATGTGGCCCGTTTTCTAGACCGAGGCAGCGCTTGCGCCATCCAGTTACCCAAGGACCTGGTGCTGCCGGCGCGGAAGGTGACAGCCGCCCACCATGGCGGCGCGCCATTGTCGCCACCGAGGAATCGTCCGACGTCGCCGCCGAGGATGACTACTCCACCAGACTCGGGCGTCAAGATGGTCACCAGCAGTCAAGAAACAACGTCGTCGAGGCCCCCAGTGGTGCATCAATCCAACGAAGGAATCTTCTCAGCTCCGTCTGTCACTCCGCGTCTGTGCGGGTTGCTGCAACCCGGGGGCCTGAAGGAGGAAGTCTCAACTCTAAGTTCCTTGGAAAACATCATGATCCGGAAGATTGCGCCCCAGCACAGCAAGGGCGTCAATCCTTTCGCTGGAAAGGGTCCCATCCACCTGCCGGAGCCATCTCGAGCTTCTGAATTGTGGGCCGAGAAGCCCACCCTCATCCTATGCCTGCGACGCCCAGGGTAAGTTCTCTCTTCTCTCTATCCTACACACAATTTCTGTCAATGGCTCTGATGGCTCGGTCATTGGCCAGGTGTGTGATGTGTCGGGCGGAAGCGCATCAATTGTACAGCCGGAAGCCGATTTTTGATGCGATGGGAGTCCAGCTCGTGGCCGTGATCAATGAGCATATTGATGCCGAGGTGCGCGCGTTCTGGCCGCGCTACTGGGGTGGCGCCGTGGTGGTGGACGAGGATCGTGAGTTTTTCAAGGCGCTCGGGCAGGGGGAGCTTCCGAAAGAGGGATTTGTGACAGGATTTCTCCTGAACGCCGCCGCGAAAGCGAATTACAAGCGTGCCAAGGCGACCGGCGTGGAAGGAAACTACACCGGCGAGGGTACCATCAAGGGCGGCTTGTACATCATGCGGCCTGGTAATGGTGGCGTCGCGTACCAGTTCGTTGAACGCAATTTCGGCGATTGGGCTCCTCTTGAACAAGTCCTCGAAGTCTGCGGCAACCTCTCGGTACGCAACTCACCTGATATGCCATTTTTCTGGCACCGAAATGGCTTCTTCAACCAAATCCCAGTCACTAGATTGCCACCTCCAACGAATTCCTTGGAACTGAATTGCCACATTGAACTTATCCTGGCCTTCACGACTGTCTCCTTTACTGATCAGTTGATTCTCACGGTGCTGCAATTGTAACATTTGCTACATGTTCAAACTGATATTAAATCCTCTGAATAAGAAAGGCTCCTACTTCCGCTTAAAAGTGGGGATTCATTTACCTTTTCGTGCTCTTGAGTTAGTTTGAATGTGGCATATCTGCATTGTTAGTAATTTTCTTTGCTCTAATCTTCATTCTGTTTTTCTTGCAGAAACGCTGAAGACTGACGGACGCTCTGAAAGCGGGGTTATGGCGATAAACCCTGACCCCCACACAGTTATGAACAATAGATTCTTTGTGAGTGATCACCCTTATGTAATTTTCCTAGTTTTTTTGGAGCTCAAAAATGAAGCAATTGTACATCAGGTAGCCAGTACTAGCTGTTCAAAAAGGAGTTTAAATTACCGACTTCTGCCTGTTTTTTGAATGTTTAAACTGGTTCGAAAGTGGCACGGTGTTCTTAGGACAGTGTTATAGCTGTGTTCACCCTCTTCAGAGAGGTGAATGGGTGATGAAATTATTCTTTCTCTTCCATTTTTGAGGAGGGGGATCATCCTTGGTCGGGGTAAGCGTTCGTAGCAGCTACCAAGGAGGATGGAGGAGGGGTAATGAGCCCCCTAATTTTTTGATGTATAGACATTAAATGCCAAGTAGTAGGCTTTCAAGGGTAACTTGGGGTCGCAATCTCAAATTTGAATTCAAAATTATCAAAAACGGCCTCGGGAGATCCCACGGATTCTAGGGTGTGCCTCCTTGGTAGCTGCCACGAACCATTGCCCCCTTGGTCGAAGGTTTTAGTTGTTAATTGATCGGGGATATGAAGTGAAGGTTTACGAATGCCCCTCACTTTGTCGGATAAATGTTACTCGTCGACTTACCTCACTCTGTCGGATAATTGTTACTCATTGCTCCCGAGGGTTTTAAGGCACAGACTGAGCTTATTTTAGCGGTAATCAATAAGCATATCCGATGAGCCTGCTGCAGTGGACACCGAATATAAGAACGAATATTCTGTCTTTATTTTTTTGCTCTGTTCTAACTTGTTGTACGAGCGGTTTTGGACTAAAACTGAGGCTTGGCTCTTGAGGGAGCTTTTATGAGTTCCGACAGCAAATAGATTCTCCAAAAAATGATGTCAGTACTTCCATCCAAAAGTAAACTGGTGTACCACATGGTCTGCCTGTCTGATAGAGGATGGGTATGGAGTTGCTTTTTTGAGGAGTCTGCTCATGAGCAGTGACATGACCGGGGCATCCCAGAGAGTTTCCTGCTTCTCACCTTCATCGGATACGGAGAGTCGATCTTTTCATTTCAAGAGCACCCCTCTTAGAGCATTCCCACCCATCGGAAACTGAACTGAATACTGGATGTACAGTAGTTTAGTTCAGGGCGAAAATGCCCCACCAACCGGCAAAATCTTGCACTGAACTATTATTCATTCATTTTAATCAGTTTGGTCTGCAAAACCAAGCCCTTTTGCCGGGAAGTGCACTGACCTTAACTCACAATAAGACAAGACTGATCTATTTGCGGAGGAAACTGCGGGGCTTTGTCACCCACTAGAAATCAATCACAGAAAGTTCATGGGTGGGGTTGCGATTGCAAATTGACTATTCAGGTTGATGACATTCAGGTTTGCAGGTTGCAGGTTTTCAGTTCAGGGAGCCTATGGGTGGTGATGCCCTTACAGAAAGTGGCACCCCTCATATCTAACAAACGAGAGACCCAGTTGTTTAATTAGTACAATATGTTAACCAAATTACAAAATTATGATTGAAGATTTTCTAACCATAATAAATTATTGTCACAAACTAATCCTTTATTGGCAATACCTTGGGGGCTTGCTTGGTACATTTTACACTATGCGGAGACTAGCCAATCAAATATACCCACCCTAGCCCTAATTATTGAAATGTACCCCAACTGTGGAATTATTGAATGACATGAAGAGGGCCAAACCTAGCACCAAAAATTATGACGTGTAGGATAGATTAATTACAACTTCTTTAACTCAAAATTATACATTGATTGGTTTTAGGGTTGAATTAGCCTTACTTGTGTTCAATTTAAGAACAACCTAATTGAGTGGTAGAGGTGTGAATTGATTAACATTAAAAACTCAAGATGTAGTTATGTAAAGTAGTGTACATAACACTATTTAGAGTAGTAATTACAAATTATCTCAACTTCATCTCAAATCTAAGTGACTAATTTGCAGATTTACAATGTCTAAGCTACAAATGGAAATACTAAAAATTATTAACATCATGAGTGATACAATATCTTTCACCACCTTCTTACTCGTGAATTATCAGAGAAGCTCTATAACCACATAGCTACAGTAGATTATTTAAATACAAAGAGATTCTCATTTTAAGTCAAAAACAACATTAGTTATAGTGGTCAAAATCAACACAGGCTGTCCAATTTCAATGAACTTCAGGTATCGCAATAAAAGTTGATAAGAACCTGTTTCGACTCGTGTTCATGAGAATATGTTAATCACCCCAAAGAAACCCCACAATAGTCACAATTTTCAACAGTTTCAAGAGTCGGAAAATAATTCCTGCTTTCAAGTTGCCCATCGACAATCAAAGTGTCACTCACTAGGAATATCAGGTGCCCAAACACTTTCAGACTGTCATCTCGACTAGGTCGATCTACTAGGTTACAAACCAAGTTATTCCTCTGTTACTGGAGTCCCTGGATTCCTTGTACCGCTAAAAAAATCAGAGGTATACCCACATTGTCACGTTCCCACTATCAACAAAACTGTTCTACATTGCTGTACTGTACAAGTCCTGGCACCTCTCCTTCCTGCAGATCTGTGCTCCTAACCGAGCACACCCACATGTAAGACACTTTCAGAACCACCGCTTCTCCCTCGCAAAACTACAGCACGTTAAAGGCCACCCTTTTCGTGAGTGTCAATAACTGTGTGAGTTCATCATCTCTCGGTAGATCATGTCGATGAAAGTCTCGTTCTGCATCACAAAAAAAACTCGAATTTATTAACTTTCCATTTTGTAAAGACCACAAGATTAGGACAGGAGATGATAGCACATGTACCTTGACCAGACGACTCAAGGCTTCTCGTACTCCTTCCTTGGTTATAGGGCCACTGTGCTGCAAGGCCGGGGCAAGCGACAGTGGCGGGTTGGGAGGAGGGAAAGGCTGCAGCAATGGAGCTCCGTGCGACGGCTGCGTCGACGTTGTGGGAGGGACTAGAGGCGCAGAAGCAGCAGACGACGAGAGGCTGGGAGGCACGAAGAACGACGGCTTGATCAAAGTTGCACGAACCGCAGGGGCGCTATCAGACGTATCCAGGGGCAACGATGTCGTCAACGAAATCATCGGCAGAGCTGTGGTTGTCGGTGAGACTATCGATGGCATGGGCATTGGCGTTAGTGTGGGAGAAGCGGTCATGGCTGTCCGAGATTGAGCTATGGGAGGACGAGATGCTGTCGTGGGAATGGAGTCCGAACCGCCGCTGATGCGCGCTGTGCTCTGCTGCGCACACCCACAACGCCCACATCAGTTACAAGCTACTGTCCCAATGCATGATAATTCAATAGGTACGAACAAACTACGATGTACTCAGATCATCCAGCAACAGCATCCCCATTCCACAGCAAGCGAGATTAAGTGTGGATGTCATACAAAGAAACGCTCCAGCGGCTCCTCTTGGTTCAGTTCCGGGAGTGTGGCAGAAGCTATAGGCCCACGCTCGAGTGGACCCTCCAAGTGAGATGCTGTTGGAACGGCCTCGAGTTCCAAAAACTCGGAGCTGCACGTGACACACATATGCAGATTGTTATTGCTTGTGAACATCATACTAAAAGAATAGGTTGACGGAAACATACGGGCTATAGCATTTGCAGCATAGCGTCCAAGCCGTCACTTTCGAGGATCCTATTATATAGGACAGAGAGGGATACGCACCTTGGGGGAATCAACCTTGGCTTTGGAGGTGGTTTCGAAAAGGCGTTCATGATCCTGACGAAAAAATGAATGTCAGGGTTACACTGATGTCATCAATCAACCTTACAGAACACAGCATTGAGAGACCTACCTCTGGAAAAGATTAGCAACATCTTCGCACTCCCGCGGATTGTAGAACCAGATGCCATTCACTTCCTGAGTGGCATTTCGATATAGAAGATATGGTGATTGCACTTCGTACTCGAAATCACCCAACAGATTCTCTACCAAATTGTCTGTTCATAATGGCACAGTGTCCATCAATAACCAGAAAAAAAATTCCTGAACTGAAAAAAGCTCCACCAATATCCATGTTCTCTAACACGATTACCAGCTCTTGTGACACAACCCCCACTTACCTGTGCTTCGCCGATTCATCACTATAAACTGGAACCGTGGCGACGTCCGCCTGCAGCCAAAACCTCCACACATAAATACGAGATTCCACAGAAGAAGTAAGCCGTAGATAAATCAATAATGTTGCACAATAGAGATGATCGTCACCTTTTTACTACAAAAAGTGAACCCTCCACGTCCTTACGACTCTGCAATTCAACACGAAGGAAAGATCCGTCAGTGCATTTCCTTACAGCAGCATCTACTCCTGATCGTAGCTGCCGCTCCCCCGAGTGATGGAAACAGGACATACTAATCTACAATTGTAAATAGAGACTGGAACCCTAAACTGCGGCAGGTAAAAGGGATAGACGCTCCTAACGCTCACATTTTCGAGCCTCCCCTTCACAAACAGAATTCTACAACATAATTCATTGCGACTTCCCCCGACTAGGTCAAAGAAGCAAACCCTAACAAACTCCGAAGTCCAATTTCCTCAAAGAAAACCTGACTAATCACTCAAAACAACCCTACGACGCCTGATTATGATTCTGTAACAATGCGGGGGAAGAACCCCAAAATTGATCATACCCATTGGCTGGCGTCGACGTCAAACTGGTAGAAGGTAACATGGGCAGCAGTGGTGAGGATATCCTCGACGTGCCGGTCCATGCGCTGCAGCACCGTGAGATTGAGCTCCTTGGTGCTGTTCTGGTCGAGCTGCGGAGGGAGGGGCTTCCCATTCTGCGCCATTGTGAAGCTCGACCAATTCTCGCCACACTGATAATTCCCTGCTCCCTGCTGCTCCAAATGGTTGTCAGAGAGGCGATACAGAAGCAGCAGGGAAATTGCGTGCAAGCGGGGGTGGGGAGGAATGGGCAAAGAGCCCAGGGAGGGAAAGGAAGGGGAAGAATGGGTCTCTGGTACCGGTAAGCAACGGACAAGCAGGGCAGGGAGGGAGTGGAGAATGAAGGCAGAGAGATGGTTGCGCCGGCAGAGCAGGAATCGAGAAGCGGAGTCCGGGTCGTCAGCGATGGATGCCTTCTCTTGCCTGGTTGAATGAGCGACTAGTAAGTTAAGCGTAGGTTGGTCGACTGACAAAGTGGGTCGTCCGTCCGTCGTCTGTCTGTCTGTTTCCGTTCGTCAACGTTGGCCCAGCTGTTATTGGCCGCCCTGCTGCCGACTTGGCCTCGTCACATCACTTTCGGTCGACAACTTTCGGTAGCACCAGTCACCTTGTCAGTTAAGTTGATGGTAGTGGCACCTATAACCGATCGTCCAAGGCAAGGTGCTTAACCCCTAAAGTCGAAAGCCCCCAGAACTGTGAGAACTCCTCAAAACCACCCTTTTTCAATACAAGATGAAAATTTTCAACTTTTGACTGAATCTCAAGTATGTAACCGTAAGATCTTACACCTAACTTGTCCATGTATGTGTGTACCAGAACTCAGCTTCAAATTCCTTACCAATTGTGAGATCATAACATTCAAAGTTGAAAAAAAAAAAAATCCCTTGTTGCAAAATGGGTTGGAAGTTTTTTGTGAGCCCAAAAAACCAATTTTAAGAGTAAATTTGAACTAAGGCTCTTCAGTTGTTCCTAAGTGAGTTGGGAACATGCCTATGTAATTTTTACCCTCATGTGACCTATGAAACTTGATGAAATGCCCAAACTTTCACACGGAGGTATGTTGGAATTCAACTTCAAAGGCCCCTCTTTGGTACCGTATTTCCAAGTACAAAAAAAAAAAAAAAAAAAAAAAAAAAAAAAAAAAAAAAAAAAAAAAAAAATTGAAAAAAAGTAAAATCTCAATTTTTGGTGAATTTTTGAAGTTCATGCGATCTTATTTATTTTGGACAGATTTTGAGAATTAACGAGCATATACCACACTTTGTGCAGTTTTGGGCAAATTTCAAATAGTGTTTTCAAACTTTGACAGTCTCATAAAGTATGAAGAATTTAGCAACATGAAATGACTTTTTGAAAAGTTGTGCAAAAACTCTTCAATGTGCAAAAGGTTTCAATTTTGTATGAGCTAAATATAGTAAATACGGGGCAAACCAGACCCCAAACGACCCGATTCGGGCTCTTTTCGACTTTAGGGGTTAACACTTAACCCTTAAACGTCTAGCTATACGGATTGGGGCAGCCCAAAATTGGATCACAGCATCTTTTGGACTTGGGCATCATGAATAGTGCACTTTTTGAACTTGGGCATCATGAATGATCCAATCAATGATGAGCTTGCAACCTCCTACAAGGTTATGTACAACCCCCAACCTACCTACCACAATCCTTTCAAAGCACAAAATCAATCATACATATTGTGATTTGAATTCTGAAATTTCACTTTTTGAATGCATCACAAGAAGGTGACCAATTTGACATCAAAATATAAGTGAAAGGTTGACTACATTGAGAGCTATAGAGCGGATTCTATTGGAAAAGAGCCCCTTGGGCATCCTTGGGCGTTTAAGGGTTAATAATGAAGTAAATTTCATCATTTATGATTTGTGGTGAGGTTAGTCATGTAAGTAGTTTGTGTGTATGGGCAAAGTAAATATTGTAAAATATTGGACATGGGTGAATTATAAGTTCTTGACCCTCCTAGAACTTGTAATGAATTTTTGAAGTTGGACTTTTGTGTGTTTTAAAATCGGTGTAAAGTATTAATGTTGATGGTTTGTACATTTAAAATCAACCCTACAAGCTCCAGGGTATCGGGATCATTAACCCCTTGTAAGTACGGGGTGAGTTTAAAGCAGTTTACCTCATAAAGTTCTAAAAACTACAAACAACGCAAACCCTGTATTGAGGTTAGCGAGAATAGAGTGTTTGTTTGACTTATCTTTGGATGTATGCCCCAAGATCATAATACAAGTAATTTCACTACCAACCCCTCTTCAAATGATCATTATGGTAATCCCATCTAGTTGTTAGTGCCTAGAAATAGCTAACATGTTATTGTCATAGACTTTGAAATACCCATGCAACTAGGTCTAAGAAATCCAAGACCATCGTTGAGTGGACTGTAGTGATGAACACCATGCAAGCATGAAGAATGGAAGCTAACAACCTCCTCTAGTCACAACCAACTCTATACTTGAATCTAGAGGCTTGGTCGATAATAGGTCTCTTTACCTTACTACTGCCTTATTGATTTGGCTACTTAAAGAAAAAGCCACAACATCAATAGTTTATTTTAAGCACTATAAATACTCAATTGGGGAACTTTGATTAAGTTGGCTTGTCTGATAATTGCTATTATTTTATGCATCCTCATAAATTCTTGTACCAAAAATGGTTGAATGTAAGTCTACACCAATAACAGTGTGACATGTTTTACATATCCCCATATATTCTTGCAACAAGATTGAATGAGCCAATCAACCATCACAAGAAGGAAAATCTCTAAGAGCTTTTTTGGATTAAGAATATTCTAATGTATCACTTTATCATGTGGTAATTTTAATGTCCTTTTTAATGAATTTGCTCGTACAAGATGTACTAAAGCATGTTTTATCATTGGCTAAGGCATTTCCATTATGTCGATCGCTTTTACACATGTCATCACATGCCTTCTCACTTTGGACTTGAAAAGCTTCTAGGTACTTTAGTGTAGGAGTACACTTTCATTGGATGAAAATAGTTCCTGGTCACCTAAAGTTCATTCGCTTCCGTTTAGGTGGATGCCACACGAGAGGGAGAGGAAGTTTCACAACTTTCTCCAACATGGCACTTTGCCTTTCTTTTCTTTGTTTTTCTCCTTACAATGTGGGCTTCCAAGCACTAGTGCCTGGTAGTTTTAGAATGCATTTATTGTGCTATGTCATGTTACTTTATTGCCATGTAGATTCGGAAGCATTATTCAAAGCAAAATCCAAAGCTAGAAAGTTGTTCCATGTCATTGTTGCCTCTCCCCATACTTCCTCTCATGTGGCAACCACTTGCTCATTTGAACCAATACAATTTATCCAACTCACTGCCTTTCCTCTCTTGTGGCAAGGCCCTTATGCAAAAACTCTAGTTTTGAAGTAAGGAAATGGGGAGGGGGTAACTTTCGAGGTTAAATAGAATGCTGGAAATGTGTATTCGCAATCTTAAGCGAATAAACCACATTGTCATCTACTCGAGGTTAAAGTTCAGAAATTGAGGATACATATGTGAAGAGGTGACATCGTTTGTACAAATCCTGGATTCGCATGCTGATTCTAGAAGTTTTCGATCAGCTTCCTTTGACGAAGATGAATTGACATAGTCACAGAAGCTTAAAGGACATTCGATGCATCAGAAGCCGAAAGCTTCCTTTGAATTATGTCGGAATTAAGAACTTCCATTGCATACAATACTTAAGATCGGGCGAGCCGATCGAGGGCACCACTCATGCAAGAGAATTCTGTATCAAATACTCTCCTTTTCCGCGTTCGAAACGATCGACATTGGTGAACATGAGCGATGAGTTGGTAGCGCAAGCTGCCTCTGCACTGGCATTCTCAAGCTCGTTGGATGGGTACAAGGATAAAGTTGACGATGCTAGGAAGTACCTCGAGATGGTGCAGGCTGAAGCCAGCACTGATGAGTACAACGGCTTCGTGGGTTGTCTTAAAGAATTTGCAAAGGCGATCGTGTTCCCCATCATTCGACTCAGGAGGGGGTTCATAAACAATTGCGCCTTGGTGTATCTTGAGAATCACCGAGACCTGCTCTTGAGCCTCAGCGAACAGATACCTGGGGTCCTCGACGACGAGAAGCTGGACCCAGAAGGACGTGAAGTGGCAGTAGAACGAGGGCACAGAATGGTGGACACAGAATGTAAGAGCAACATGGCAGATTGCTTTGGAGACGCTTTCGTTGAAGGACCGAGGGAGAAACATTCAGCGGCAGGACGCTAATTGAACTCGTATCGATCGTCGTGGAGACAACCATCTCTGCAACGAAGACGATGTCGCTGCTCTTGCAACGCCGCAAAGATCCACGGAAAGAGTTTAAAATGTACACTCTGAAGCAACACCGTAGGATGAAGTCCCAGTAGGGTGAGAGCATCTCCACCCCCATGCACTTTGAGACTCTCGGGTAGTGGCGCTTCCCATTTTTGTATCAACTCCCTCTACAATGAATCACCTTACCTTACTTTTTGACCATTATTCTACTTCTCAATATTTTGTTTTGGTACTTCTTGGATTGTCTTGCTTCCCTATATGAAGCTTTTTGAACAAAATGCACTTGCTATCATGGTGTGCACTGGTGCGCCTCACAACATTTTCTACAACCCAAGTGAAGATAATCTAAGCAAGTCATGTTGCAAGATGAACCATTGCACACCATGATAGCAAGTGTATTTGTTCAAAATGTTTCATATAAAGAATTAAGACAATCCAAGAAGTGCAAAAAAATTGAAAAGTACAAGAGTTTTGAAACAAAAATGAGAATGTTTATGATACTTAACAAAATACAACAACACATGATCTCCATAACTATTTTGGGCAAATTCACTCAACCTTTCACCTTGCCCACAAAGAGGATGAGGCATATAAAATTTTACCACCAATAATGGCTTCCATGAAGGAAACTCTCTTTGTATACTAGAGAACAAACCTCTCCTGGTCTTTGCGTACTAGAGAAAATGCCTCTGCCGGTTATTTTGAGCTCCAAGCGGTCTTGGGGCAAGCCTAGAGGGCGAGACCCGCAAGTCCATTGCCGAAGACACCGAAATTCGTAAGGATAAAATGGCTTGACCTGGCAGCCACCTCAGCAGACACGTGGCCACACTCCGCCAGTGTGAACGCAACCCCAAACCCCAAGGCGAGACTTATCGTATTCCGTAACAGCGCATTTCCAAGGTTTCGTAGCGATGATTCTCGGATGATGCACATTGCACAAGGCAAATCGAGTGCCTGAATAATCGAGCAAAAACACTCGCAATTCTATTGCAGGGAGGGATTGGAAGGGGAGTTTGGCGATGGCGACCTTGCGCACAAGCTCCCTATCACAGGTGCTAGCACATTCCAAGCTAGTAACTCTATCTTCATCGCCATCGCCGCAATGTCGTGCTCGTCTGGTCCCCCAAATGGGGATGAATTCGTCAAATCGGTTGGCATTTGCGCCATTAGGGTCTGCGGCATCCAGCTTCCGAGAGGGCGACGGGGGTAAAATTATTGCCGGGGGATTAGTAGCATTGAGCTCGAGCAGGAGACGCGCGGGAGCGGCGAGGGCGGCGACGGAAGATGTGCCATCGTTCAAAGGATTTCCGCCCATGCAAGAGAAGCCGAAATTCTGGTGGCGGATATTAGCGTGTGTGCCATACCTAATGCCGCTGAGTGAGACGTGGATGTACGCCGAGACGGCATACAGTCTGCATTCGTTTCTTGAGGATTACGAGTTTTGCACTTACCCCTTTCTTATCCTCATCGGCTCCCTGCCTAGCTGGTTCTTGTTGGCGTATTTCTTCGGCGCTTACCTCGGCGTGGTGCGCAACAACCGGTGGCCGCATTTCCTTCGGTTCCATGTGGTCACGGGCATGCTTCTGGAGATTATTGTGCAGGTGATTGGTACTGTGAATGATTGGGTGCCGCAGGCTGTTTATTGGGGTAAGTTCGGTGCTCACTACTGGCTTGCCGTCACCTTCGCTTTCCTCTTCATTGTGCTGGATTGCATCAGGTGTGCTCTCAATGGCATGTACGCCGATGTGCCCTTCTTGTCCGATGCATCCTACATGCAGATTCCTTACGAATAGGGTTATGGATTCTCCTAGAAAAAGTTATTAGTTAATTACGGTTTGGAGACTGGCCCCGCCTTTTTTTTATGAAAAATCTGGAGTTTGCCTCCATTTCTAAGAGTTGCTTCTGGTGAGTGATGCTCAACTAGGATCCTCCTTCGCTCTGATTGCTTATCTTTTGTGATCAACATTTTCAACATCGTTGTCGTTGCACTCTATTTTGCCCAAGTTTCAAGTAGATACAACGGGTCTGTATCTCTTTAAAGCGAAGCAAAGCAAGGTTGTTCAGCTTTGTTCCTGCTCTTTCTATACAATAAGACTCATCTTTCTTACCATGAATTGGCGAGATTCCTAATAGAGCCGGTCGTCAGATGCGGTGCTTGTGTTTCCCTTCATTGTGGAAAGTTCCAACAACAATGCTACATCAACAATGGTAAGTAGAAGAAACGCAATTGGACAAAGCATCTCTTCTGTCTTGCCCAATGCTAAATCCCACCATGCAAGAGTTACTGATTACCTGATTCTCTACAGTCTCTTGTGAAATACTATCTCTGTCTGGTATGCAGTGGAATCGATTTTAATGTCCTCCACATGATCTGCAAGCAACATCGTTGCACTAACCACGTTCCTCATTCGTTACGCTGCCTCTAAAGATTTTTCACGTCGTCGATGTTAATATTCGTGCTGTGAATGGTCCTCGCTTTTCCCGAGCACATGCAGACTGTATTCAGTTCTTTGTTGCTTGCAGGGTTTCTGAAGATTTTTAGAGTGTCTTGTGCATATAGGTCTTCACAGCTTTCAGATATGAACTTTTAGACTACATGATTCAGTTTATGATTAATCTGCGAGTGTAGTGTTCTCAATTCTTCCCAGAGATAAGGCTTGTGCACCACCCCTGCGAGGGAGATTTATGATGAATGGAGTTTATGAATTTTAGTGATTCCTAAACACATGCAAAAGGGCTGTGCTTCATTTTCATTAAATCTTTCAATTGGGCAAGGAAATAACGAAATGAACTGTAACTTCTTGATGTGGGAGCTTTTCATTGAGCTTTTGCATATGTTCAGGAAGATGGAACTTTTGCACACGTTCAATGGCCTTGCTCTCTCTCTGTCAAGACCTTCATACTTGTTATAATTGATGGAGACTCACATCGATATCCGTACCCTATATTCCAAATCGATATTGAGTTTGAAGTGGATGACTTGGTGATGGCTCATACTGATATTGAACCTAAGTTGATGATTGAACTCGTCTGAACTTGTAAAACCTCCATTGCCTTGTTTATCCTCCATGCAAGTTGTATGAGTTGTGCCCTCGCATTGGAAGAGCATAAAATGGTTGTCCAAAATTTCATATGTATTGACCATACGGTAATAGTACCTAAATTTCTGACAGCCTCCATAATCAGCGATGGAATGAAGATATTTCCTTGGGTAGTATGTTTCTCATATGTACAGTACATGTCCTAGGGTGGTAGGGTGAACAACTAAAGGTGTACCTATATTAGTCACTTCTAAAATTTGTAGTTTAACAGCGTAAGTGCTCAAAAATATCACGGCAATAAGGAATCTTCGTTTTTTTTTTTTTTTTTTTTTTTTTTTTTTTTTTTTTTTTTTTTGCTAATCACTGAAAAATAATACATCACACACGTCATTACTCCAAGTATGGTGAATGGTTTAAGTTAAGTATGGTGAATGGTTTAAGTCAAGTATGGTGAATGGTTAAGTGTTCAAAAATAGGTGTACTTATTGGTGCAGAAGCGTAAACCAATGAAGAAACTTTAATCAAAGAAATTTAAATGTTCAAATTGGTCTAATCAAATTCTAATTCAAAACTAAATTTTAAAATTCAAATTAGTCTAATTTTAATACATTTGTTATTGAAACGTAATTCCAAGTTTTTTTCAAATGTCTACCTTGCTCGAGTTTGTATTATACATGTAAAATGTGAAGTATGTAAAGTAGATAAAGTATACAAAAGTCTTAAATATAAAATATGGTAATTATTACAACTATACAAATTCGACAAACAAATTAGAGATCCGAAAAAATAGATTTGAAGATTCATATTGGTTCAATTTGTATACTGAAATGTAAAGTATGAAAACTATTGTAACCATCCCAAAATTTGATTAATTATTGTAAACATCCAACCTAAAAAAACAATTCCAAAAGTCTGCCTTGGTCCACGCTCCACTTTGTATACAACAATGATGTAGACATTTGTTAATAATTATCATAATACAAACATATTCAAGGTTTAATCTGATCTGAAACAATAACAAAATTCAAGCTTAATTTATTTTTGATATGGTCCAAGTTTAATATGGTCATGTACCAGCCTCAAAAACAAACTTAAAATATTAATTTGGTCCAGTAACAAATTTAGAGGCTCAATTCAAAGATTTAATCTGGTCCAATCTACAAACCGATGAATAATAGCCAAAGTCACAATAATTATCAAATCTTAACAAGAATAAAAAAAGTTCATCTGGTCCAATTTACATTAAAACGTATGAAAAGTATTCAATGTAAAACTTGATGATTCTTGTAACTATGGTTACAAGAACAGATTGGTTCTGCTGGACATCAGTAAGAAGTCTGTTTCAAGCCTTCTTGAGAAAAAGATTGCCATGGCAGATTTGACAGGTTGGAGCTTCCGTACCTCAGGTCTCGTGTTCACTTATTCTAATCGTGGGTAGTACGATGATGATACTGGGAAGAATTTCAAGTACTTCGTAATATCATGGAAACCAAGCTAATCAGTAATTTGTGGAGGTAGCAACACTTTTGAAGATAATTAAGCAGGAGTTGCCTCGTCTGCTGAATCACGTACTCGATTCTAAAATTTCGAAAATCACAGGATCATGGCTCCTGGAGCCGAAGTTGATAGTGAGCAAGCCAACCATTCAATAAGCCAAAGTCTATGTTCCTGTGCATGCATGTGAGTGCTAGGTTGGCATAAGTTCAACTCTCGACTGGGGTTAAGGAATACTCCCTCCGTCCCATCATTATTGTCCAGTAGGTTCTCTCAAATCTACCTCGGAGAACCTACTGGACAATTATAGTGGGACAGAGGGAGTATTTGTTTGCAGTAGCAACAATCGCTGACAGTGCAGTATATCGGACATAATGACAGACGTAAGAATCATAACGGTGGAGTTTTGGAAGACTGAAACATCAGATAAACAGAGAGGTACGAGCACGTACATTCGCTTCTTGAGCTGATAGTGTAAGATGTATTGTTACAGTACACTGGAATGTCCAATTTTAGAGTCAGTGCTAAGCCAGTGATCGCTGACAAAAGAATCAGTTTACCGTGGAACATTGTTGGGACATTACATTTTGACTGCAATGAGTTGTCTGCGTGGGATGCAATGATGCAACATCTGCTAGCTATTTCACAACAAACAACAAAACCTGCTAAATCGTCTGGTCGAAGTGACTTACTTCCCCCCAAATTCAAATTATCAATGATGCAAGATCATGCTCTTATGCAGAAGGAAGAAGAGCAACAGCCTCCCCACCAAGGACAGCAGTATCGTCGCCCTTCTTGAAACAGTGAGTAGCGAAGGTGACCCTGTCATCCATATCAAAAAATTCCAAGTTACTTGGTTAGATTACACAACGACATCATCTCTCCAGTTTTGAAACTAATCCCATCTGTTTTTACCCAAGATCTTACCTGTCGTTAAGACTTCGAGAACTCGTACTCTGAGACGAGATTCCGGGGAAGTTGGAAACAAACAAGGCAACTGAGAGCAGATAGTATTGACAAATCTCATTGACATTAAGAAATTTCAAGAAACCATAGCTTGATTGTGGAAAAGTAGCATTTCAGCAAACAAGTGCTTACCTGTGGTGGCGTCGAAGCTTTTTGATGGCGATGACCTCCACTTGGGCACGGAGAGCATCGCCCACGAGAACAGGAGCTTTGAAATTCAATGTCTGCGATACATACACAGCTCCATCCTGCAAATTCAGACGATACACTTTCAGGATTGGGACACAAGAGAATAATTTGCACCGGTTGGGACTAGACTTGATTGATGTGTGGGAGCTTACAAAATGGGAGCCAATAATGGCCGGAAAGAGACCAGCGTAGAGCATGCCCTGCACAACACGGCCCTGGAAACCTGCAATTCGAGCAGCAGCATCACAAGTATGAATAGGATTTGTGTCGCCGCAGAGCGACACATACGACGCAACATCTTCCGTCGTAAAAGCGCGATCCATTTGGAATTTCTGCCCTTCTTGCACCACCGCCCTAGATGCCAGGACCCCTGAAGAAGCAGTCGAGAGCCCTGCGATCGCCCATCCTTGATCGATCGATAAGCAGGAAAGTTCGCAAAAGTCACTCATCGATTCAGTCAGTCCAGGAAGCGTACCTTGCGTATTGAACCATCTTGCGGAAACTAATGCTAATGCGCTGCTCCTCCTGATTGCACTCATCGCGAGCAACGAACTAGGCCCGGAACTGCCTCAAATGATTTAGGTCTAGGGTATAGTAAACCCCTCAAATGTGCAGGATTCCCACCAGTGCGCTACTTGATTGGCATGGTCAGAAGAAGAGATACCTTAGAAACTGATTTAGCTCTCCTCTCAACTTTCGAGCCTTCTGAATCAAGTGAAGTGCTTCTATATTACCAAGCAAAGGATTGACGTTCTCACTAATCCCACAATGCTGCTGCTGCTGGGTTAAGCTTCAACGACTTCTGTGACTCCTCGATTATCTACTATCTGGACGCTCTGGACTAAATTAGGTCATCAAATGAGAGGTAACGACCTCTGTAGCTGCTATCTCGCTAATTCCATGGAGATTTGTGGCAAGCAGCTGTGACTCTGCAATGCCGCGGAGAGAGCAGAGAAGTCCACAATGCTTCCCAAGACGGCATTTATTTGTAGGGGCTGTCGCAATTATCGTGCACACTGCCTTGTTCAAGTCTACGAGGCCCTGAAAACTACAAACAGAGCTCAACTCTGGAAGGAGACAGTGCGCATGGAAAACTGTGGCCGAGATATGGCCGTCTATCAACCTAACCCTCGCGAGAGTGAGTCATTGAAGACAGTGAACTTATTGCGTGGCATGCGGTCCGAAGTCCATCCTTGGCTTTACTCCTTATCAATTCGTGCATACCGTAGTGAGATTGTTGAATGAAGAGGAGGTGAGGGAGGGGCACGTGAGAATGCTATTCTTGGCGTGGAGGGGGATCTTGCGGTCAATTATTAAAAGACCTCAGTCTGGCATGGGGGTAAGGGGGACTCCGTTCTTGCAATGCACCAACCTCACTTGCTTACTCGACTCGTACCTCTTACCTTTGTTTTTACTTTGAGGTCTGTTGCTGTTATCGTTCGGTTTTGCATTTGAAGAACGCAGATAATTCACTTTCTCGAGATAGTGGGCCTTCGACCTGCTCATTCTTTCACTACCTCCTGATCAGATAACAGTTGGAGGTGAGATATAGCTGCAAGCGTGTGATACGAGAAGTGAAATTGGGTGAATATGGGAACGATGGCACCGTTTGAAATAAGCTACTGACTGGCAGGGCTGCTGGTGCTGGTAGGGCTGTTGCAGTGCTGGCCGGTAAGGGGGATTCGGCCGGTAGCGGTAACGGCCAAGTGGAGTGGCAGGCGCGGCGGCCATGATTGGGTATCATTCAGCTGCTTCACCGATCGAGAAGCGCGTCGTGGATTTCATCTGGATAACGGCCAATCATTACCGTACTGACTGCCCGAGTTGCAACACTTTCTTGGTAGATCCATCATGCAGCAACTGGGAGCCTCTAGTCTAACGACCGTCCGGGGTGCAGCAGGAATCATTTCACGGGTCTTATGCACACTCTCCCTCTTGTCATATGAAAGCCAGGCAGCCTTAAAGGACTGTCTACGACGTAGCCCCTTCTCCCACTTTCCTTCCAAGTTCCCCCCTCCGATGATCGAGCTCCTCCTCGCACGCTCATCATCACTTGGAGGGTCAATGCTTATCATTGTCCACCTCCCTTAACTCCATCATCACTTGATCACTTGTACTGTCTTTGCTCGATCACCCTGCCAGCACTTTCAAAGCCGTTGTTACAGAACGGAGAAGAAAGAAGAGAGCGCAGGGGGAAGCTAAGCTCCTTGGGCGGGGACGAAGTCGAAAGTTGTGAAGAAGTGAGCGAAATCAAGAGCGGGAATTTCAGTTGCTTGTATCGAAATTTTATATATGCTGCAGCTGGCCGAGATAGCTTCGTCGTCCTCATGAGCAAAATGGTGTTCGACGAGTTCAAGCCGGGCAATTGGAACACTGGGACGCAATTGTGTGGCTTGGCCATGCCGCACCTGATTCCGAGCTCGGGAATGCATATCGAAAACGAGCTGCAAAAATCTATGGACGAAATGCATGCCAGTCTGACGGGGCCTGAAGACTCGTTCACGTACCAACAAGCAGCAGGAGGCAAGCGCTCAGGTCCGCACCGATCAATCGATCTCAACAAGATAATGCACTGTTTCATATGTGAATTCCCCTCATAATTCATCAATTAAACCACCGGGCTTTTTGCGATAGAAGTAATTCACTCAAGAACCTACAATGTTCAGTCCAAGATGCGTTCATTCCCCATCTTAGCCTGTCCTGGAAAAATCATACTCCAAACTGGGCCCTTTTTAAATCCAAACTCTAGCACCTCCAATTCACAGTTGAGGAGCGCTGCACAGTTCCAGCTATGAATCTACGATCTTAGTAAATTCCAATCCTTCCTGCTAGAACCTCAGATCGCCCTTCGACCTGCACTCCTGCTCCAGTTCATTCCGGTTATGGATATACAAAATTTCGATTGCGCTTGTTTCGCAAGCTCCTGTGGATGCAGGCTTGTTGCGATCATGGAGACATTCAAGACTCTACGCAGTCTACATCTCTCCCTACGAAAACAAGGGAAGTAGTTGATTACAGTGAAAGCTGAGAAGCTAAGGAGCACCCGAAATTAGACTTTCTGCCATGATTTCTCAGGAAGAATCATAAATCCAGGAGTTTTCCAGGTTACAAGAGTTAGTGCTAATATTGGGGTCGTAGTTGTTAAATTTCCCGTCGGCTCAGAACACTGGTTGCTTGCTCATGTTGATGATAGTCCGAGTGCATAATGATAAAAGCCTCTGCAATCTTCGCAGGTGACGAAGACGAATGCTGCAGCAGCTTGTTTCAAGAAAAGCGACCGAGGTTGACGCTTAATACGTTCGACGACAGCTTCGTCATCAATGTCGATGGCCGGAGTCTCGACGAGGATGTGGACCACGATGATTTCAGCCGGAGTGCATTCGGCTTGCAGGATCATCACTCTATGGCTGCAGACTGCAGCACCAGTGGAGGCGACCTTGAAGATTCACTCATGCTCCGAGATTTCCCACATCCTCGCCACGTCTGTGTGGTGTTTCCCTTCATTCCTTCCCCGTGCGTCTCCAACAGCTCGCACTGTAACAAGGTAGCAAATCTATCTATATCGCGCACTGCTAGAATCATGTGACAAACACTGACGTGCATGTGCTGGTTGCCATGCAGTGCTGGTGCTACTCCTGCGAAGTGGTGGCGCCATGTCCACTCTGGGGAACAGGATTGAACAGTGGTGACCACTGCAATGCCACTGCCTCCTCCTGGTTCTGGCTCAAACACAAGGTTCTGGCGCCTTCCCGCTCACAATTTTCCCGCTTATTGTCACGATCACTCCAGTTTCAAGCTTACAGTCATGATCAATCCAGTTTCCCGCTTATAGTCACGATGAATCCAATTTCCCGCTCGAGTGATGACCGAAGTTAGTTAGTTAGCATTCTGTCGACGGATTATGTTGCATCGTTTTGAGTTGTCGGTTTTGAGGTGGGCAGCAGGTGATGGGTGGGCGCACCGGGGAACCAACGGGTGGCAGCGCCGCGCAAGCGCAAGGTGACCTCTATGGCGGGCAGTCGAATGCGTTCTGCACTGTGCCGTTGGGCGGCACCATGGAACAGTCCGAGATGGGCCACACACTTACTAGTCTGCATGAGGAGAGCGCTGAAACCGACTGTCTTCTCCCTTCTTACAGTCCCACCTCGTCAATTGTTCTTGTTCCCTCGCGGCCCCGCTCTGACCCTTCCACGGACTGCCAGTACGTGACATGTCTACATTCTTGGTCTCTTTTCTTGCTCCCTTCACCGTTTCTTGTTTCCCCCGCTCACTCTTGCTTCTGTTGCATAAGCAGTTGCTTTGAGTTCGGAACTGTTCATATTCCTTTGAAAGCACGGCATGTGGACAAATCGGTGGAGGAGCTTGTCCGATCTTTCGACCAGTTCTCCTTGGAGCTTTTTTCTCGTAACCGTACGCCTCTTAGCCATCCAAGTAGATTCATACATGTTTTCTTGAGTCTATCTTACAAGCTCTTGCATGCTGTGAGGAGTTTGTACACCAACTTAGAATGTGCGGACTCAATTCTTGGATGCAGTTGGAGATCAAGGAAAACCAGCACAGCTACAGTATGTGGAGGTCATTGCAAAAGACGACTCGACGCTCTCAAATTATCACGCTCTTCTGGATGAACTTCTGTGCGTACTACTGAACTTTCATCTTAATCCTCCTTGTCCGAAGCTTATAAGTCAGTAGCTCATTGCAAGACTCTTTGATGAAGACTCCCCGGTGTTGCAATGCAGGTTGAATGAAGCGCAAGGGCAGCTGCAAGTGATTGTGACATTATCGACGAATTACGATTTCGCAGAGATTGGCACGGTCCACATTCGAACGTTCTTTAGGAAAGATCGTGGGGAGGATAGTTTAGTGCTACGGGAGCTTCTCAAAGAGCTTTTCCCGGACGATGTGGCTCTTCATGCGCATTTGCAATGCGTTGATGAGCTTCGTCGATGGACGGAGTCGTCCGATGACTGGACGACCTTCGCTGGACTGCTTCGAGATCTTGAGGGCAACTGCTATGAGGAAGCTGCCCAACCTGCAGGTCTGTCTGTCCCCTTGCGTCCTTACCAGCGGCAGTCTCTGCAGTTCATGCTGGACTCCGAACAACGCGACGGCGGATTCCTTAGCGTCAACTACCAACCCCTCCAGACCTCTGTCGGTGGCACGTCTCTCTTGTACTCGGCTTCTTTGAACCACCTCGTTCTCCGGGACCCTAATGAGGAGCCCTCTGAAACCACAGCTCGAGGCGGCTTCCTCTGTGAAGAAATGGGCCTCGGAAAAACTATCGAGGTACTCTGATTCACACCGAACGCACATTTTTTGCTGGTCTTTCCTCCTGGCAGTAAACTAATGGTGACGATGATGTTTTCAGATATTGGCTCTCATCTTGGCAAACCCTTGCCCTGCGGATCGGTGTGCTCCTTCATCTTCCAAGGGCACGCTCGGTGAGTAATTCAGTAACATGAGCCAGAAGATTCAGCTCCCCTCCCATTTGTTGGATTTCTGAAACTGCTGATTCTCCATGCCTTGACAGTCGTCTGCCCTGTTTCGATCGTGGGGCAATGGGCCAACGAGGTGAAAAGCAAGCTTGCTGCAAATCTTAGCATCTACATGTACCACGGTTCCAAGAGGTAACGCCATCTAATCACTGATTTGATACGATGAGTCCATGATATTACATTGGACTCCGCTGACGAGAGCGTACCCTGTGAACATTCAGAATTCGGGACCCAAAGAGGCTTGCGAAGTTTGACATTGTAAGCTCGACACTACCTGGCTTTGTCTATGGAATCATTACCTGATAACAATTGCAGAAGTAAAATGAATATGATTGTATGATCGAAAGCTGGCCTTTTGAATTCTGAGCAGGTAATCACAACATATGCAACGTTGGGGAGTGACTTCAGCAAGGCTACACAAGCCACTCGTCACGGCTCAGGTTTCGCAGAACAATTTTGCCCTCTACTAACTGTGAACTGGTGGCGCGTCGTGCTTGACGAGTCGCACACTGTGAGTACTTACTTTCCTCCACTGAAGCTTTGTTTTATTTCATTCTTAAACCTTCTTCTGCGAAGTAGCACATAATTCTTTTCAAGCTCTAATTTGAATTATCGTGATATCGGGGTTTACAGGTGAAGGATCCTGCACCTTTGCATTCGCGAGCATGTGCTCAGCTCAAAGCGGATCGCCGATGGTGCTGCACAGGCACTCCCATAAATACTAGTATTTATGACCTGTATGGTCAAGTAAGAAACTTAATTTACCTCTCATCGTTATTCTTGATTAGAAAAACTCCTGCTGTTGTTCATAGTATCAGAATTTGGGCTCACTCGAATGTGTTCTGTTGAATACCAGTTCCTGTTCTTGAAACTCGTCCCCTTGGATAACAAGAGTACGTTCCGAAGAAGAATAGGGCGCCCTTATGAACGTCAATGCAAGAGTGACGATCAAACAGTGCTCTTGTGGACCCTGAACAAGGTAGGGAACGTCACATGGATTCATCTTAATTTACATACTTAGGTATCGACAAGCGGGCATTTCGAGTCATTTTCATCAGATCTTGGTGTCTATTTTGCGACTTCGCGAGAATCACCACACGAAGGTGTTCTCATTGTCAAGTGAATGGGAAGTGTTGACTTGATACTCACGTAAAAGGACTTGTAATACTTTCGCGAGTGTTGATAGCCTGGGATGTAATTTGATGGGTAGATGATGATCCGACATACAAAGCAGCAGAAGTTCAACGGAAGGGAGTTGTTAAGGCTGCCTCCTAAAACGGAGCAAGATTTACCAGTGACATTCACCGCCCATGAGCGCCGTGCATATGAGGCAGTGTACCAGCATGTGATACGTAAATTTGAGCAGTTCAGATGCTGGGGCCCAACTGTGGTGTCCAAAAACATTCTTCAAATCATGTCCCTTCTCCTCCCCTTGCGCAGGTATGCATGCATGCATGTTACATTATCATTCTGATTCCTTGGATTCTAGAACGTCATATTTTGATTGTATCTTTGCATAGCATATGTTGTCTCAAAGCAGCATGAATGTGACAAAAATACTTATCCGCACAAAAATTCACGAAAGTTCATGTTTCAGGCTTCTATATTCAGTGATGGAATCGAGGAGTTTTTAAATCGATTGTTGTAACCTTGACCTTGTAATCTACTATATCCAAGAAGCTTGATGTGGGGTTCATGGTCAAGTAGAATTTACTTCATCATAATCTTGATGTGGGGTTCATGGTCAAGTAGAATTTACTTCATCATAATTGATGACCTATTTCCAATTAAAATGCAAAGATTCAAGCAGGCTTGTTCTACTACTATTAATAATCCACTCATTAATCATGTATTTGGATTCAATAAGGGTCGCTATTTGTTTTCACCAATATAGACGTATGCATTTGTTATCAAGATGAAATGAGAGGTCCTACTCGACCATGAATTGTCATGAGGGATCTCCAACATCACAAACTTGATTTATTGTTCATAAGAGGACCACCCAAAATCATTCAGATTTTAGAATATTAGAAATTTAGCCCTTGGGTTCACAACTTTAGATCATATATAGTGAGTGGAAAAAGCTAGTGCCAAGATGGACCTACAACATTGGGCATTGCTTTCTAATACATAATTTCTTCAAGGAATAAGGTTCTACTCATGTTGTTTCATCTAAATTAACGACAGGTTTCAAACAACATTGTGAATATTGTTGTAGGTACAAATCCTAATGCAATATCCTTGATGATTGCAGGCTTTGTAGTGGAGGCTTTGTTTCACAAGTGGAACTAACTATGAGCAAAGAAGTAATAAATGGCAATGCAAGTGGAGCACCTTCTGACACAACGATAGGTGCCACACCACTATCTCCCACTCACACAAGCCCTATAGATGACATGGATGGCGAGTGCAGCATTTGCTTTGAACTCATGGAGTGCCCCACCAAGACACCATGTGGGCATTGGTAAGCAACAATTTCCACAATCCACATAATTCAATGAAGTAGGGAATAAAAATCACTGAATGAGATCAAAATCCAGATAAAGTAGACAGCTGGCAACAATTCCTCTAAAAACTAAAAGAAAAGACAACCTAGAATTGTTAGTTATAAAGTGTACCTAGAATCATCAACTTAGTTGTCGATGGATATCCAAAAGAAATTCTTCCTCATCTGTGCTCACTTTAACCCTTAACCCTTAATCGTCACCGGTGACCAAACTGGTCCCCAAGGTCATTGTTTTTGCTTTTGGGGTCCGACACAGTGGTAGGGTGCAAATCTTGTCCAAAGGCACCCCTATTCTTTTGTTTTTCCGAATCCAATGCTCCTTCCCGATCGCCTTCTTGAGGTTTGTGTGATTCGCGCGCAATTGTAGGGGCCACGTGATCCCATGGTCAATGCTCTTTGACTTGGCCTTTCTTTTTATTTTTTTGACGATTTTTTTTCAAAATAATACAAAATCTTGATCTTCATCCCTATACCATGCTCTATGATGCCAATTTTCAGAAAAAATGATCCAAGGGGGGAAAAACCAAAAAAGCAATATGATATTTCTCACTCATGATCAGCAACCAAAACATTTTTTTCTCAACGGTGCCATTTTTTGAGATTTTACCCGATGTGATCAATCTTTTTTGCATTGGTCACATCACCAAGTTACCTTGATAACCACCGTTTCCGATTCTCAAAATTTTTTTACCTTAGTGCAGAAATAAGGCCAGAAGACAATGAGGTTGCATTTCTCTCTAATTTGTGGAAAACAAGGATGTCAATTAAGGGTTAAAGGCGCCTGTCAGCCCCTGGGGCTGTTTTCCAACAGAATCTTGCCTTGTAGCTCGTTTGATTCTCAATTTTTCACTTATTTTTTAATATCATTATAGTCACCTTTTTGTGATGCATCTACAAAGTGAAATTTTACAATTCAAATCGCAATTTGTATCAGTGATTTGTGCTTTGAAAGGATTGTGGTGGGTAGGTTGGGATTGCACAAAACCTTGTAGGAGGTTGCAAACTCATCATTGATTGGTTCATTCATGCTACCCAAGTTCAAAAAGTGCACTATTCATGTTGCCCAAGTCCAAAAGATGCTGAGATCCAATTTCGGGCTGCCCATTGAGGAGTAGAAGGACCTTTAAGGGTTAAGCTATAGAAACTCTGGATACCTCGATTCAGCTTCATGGAATGAGTATCACAATGAAAATCTCAGCCACAAAGTAGGAGGTCTTGTTTGTACGAAGGGCAGAGGAGCAGTTGTGAGGGGCAGAGCAATGAGTTACCCTGACAAGATGCATGCATTGTGCACAACAGGTTTTGCAGTGAGTGTGTGATGTCGAGCTTGCCCACTGGATCGCAAGGGCCGTGTGCCATCTGCGGCAGCCCCGTGACAGTGAATCAGCTGACCACCTACACTCCGCCCAAACCGACACGCTCTGTACTGTTGGATGTGGTTGCCTCGACCACTGTGACCTCACCGACGACATCCACCACTGACTCTGACGACACTCAAGCGCTGCCCATCAAGGGCGTCCAGATGAAATCCAAGTTGCGTGCCTTGCTTGCTGATTTGGCCAAAGTCAGAAACGAGCACGATGGTGCTAAGGTACTTGCACATTCTTACTATCTAACACAACTTTAAGTTCTCAGTTTTACCTCTCACTTTGCCTCATCCCGTCTGCAGGTCCTCATCTTCAGCCAGTTCATGCAGACCATCGCTTGGTTGAAAGCTGAGTTCAAGAAAAAAGGAATAAACTACCGCTTCATCAGTGGCGATATGCCCATGAAAAAACGCGCTCAGGCCATCGAAGCGTTTCAAAAAGTAAGCATTGTTGACTGCATTCACAACTCTGGACATGTTATTTCTACTTGTGTCATGAACGAAAGCAACCTTGGAGCATTTGATACTATTCATGTATCAGAAAACATCTGAATTCTGTTCAATTGGAAACTGAAAAGTAGAAGTTAAAATTGAGTCAAAGAATTATCCATAAGAGCCATGGTTAGCGCACTAATACTAAGGTGCAAATTTCAGGACCCTCCAACGACTGTGTTTTTATTGTCCATTCGAACAGGAGCAGTGGGAATTACCCTCACAGCTGCCTCTCACGTGTACATGGTAAAACAGAATCCCCGAAAAGAAAAAGTTGCAAAACATGCTATCGTTATAAAGCTCCCTTTTCACGCTTGTGATTTTCTCGGATGTGAAATGTGGTGTGGGGCCAATGCAGAGGATGCAACTTACGAGCTGTGCTTTTTGCATGTGCTAATTGTGATTCGTTTTCTTGCATACGCCACCTACTCAACAGCTGGAGCCATGCCTGAACCCAGCAGTACGCGTTTCCTTCCTCGAGAGAATGAAAGCAGACCAGAACAAACATAAAATACTCACTTTCTGGATTGCAGTACTTAAGTCAAATCTGTGAAGCATATCTCGTGATTAGGGATCCTAATTGTCATAACCTAAGATCGTTCTCGTGGCAGCTCGAGGAGCAGGCCGTCGGACGATGCTGGCGAATGGGACAGGAGCGCCCAGTTGTCATCAAAAGGTTCAGATCTCGACTCGATTCAGTTCACACAGTTGGTTTGGATATTCGAGTTAGTGAGTCACATGGATTCACGTCATGGTCAGCAAAAGTTAACTAGCACACAAAGTGTGATCACTTTACACTATGAATCCAAACATCTGATACGTCTCGTAGTGCAACCAAATAACTTCAGATGTAAGTCGCATAGATGAAGGCCGATAAAAGAGTTCTTTTTCGAATCAGGAACCCGTGATTTATATCTTGATAAAAGGATTGCAAGTTACTTGCAGGTACACTGATTGTAACGATACGACAGTGACTTGACTCGAAAGAGCACTCAGAACTGGATTTCGCAGTTGCAGAGTCAGTAGGAAACGTGTACTTACCTGATAATGTGTGTGCAATGCACAGGTTGTACGTGGAGAATTCAGTTGAAGCCAACATCTTGAAGCTACTTCGTTCACGTATGGCAGCGGCCAGCGTCTCCAGTTCCCAAGATGCAGACTCATCGATCAGGTAAGTCCCTGCAACTGCACATGCACTCGCGTATTGAGATCTGCAAAAAGGTGTCAGCCAGCCATTTAATATATAACTTAGAAGAAGTGGTGCTCCGTCATCCTGCAGGTCAACAAAGAGTGGCAAAAATGGGATGGGCGACGTGGCTGGCTGCATACGTACTGACAAACAAAATTTACGTCTGAACGAGTTTGAGATCTTATTCTCCTGAGAGACTTTTACAAGAGCTTAGCATTGTACATTACAGGACAGGATCACGATAGGAAATAACTGGCGTAGTAACAAATCTGAAGTCCACTCAATAAGCCACACATCAATAAGGAGAGACGACAAAAAAATGTACAGCAATTCAAGGGTCAAATCTCCAACAGTTCTACAGCCGATAGAAAAAAGGTCTCCATATAATAAAAAGGCTGTGCAGCCACCACTTCAAACTTCAAATCTGTTCAAGGATTACCGACTCAGAGCTTCCGCAATCTGCAAAAGTATACAGAAACCAACTCACGAATTCTAAAGAACAAATTTGAACCTTACTAAAAATGCAGCAAGGATGCGAAGAATGTAAACCATCTCCAAGACTGAAGAATAATGTATCGACCATTCGGAGAATGGAGTCCACTCAAAAAGCTACACACCAACAAGGTGAGACGACAAACAGCAATTAAAGGGTCAAATCTTCAACAGATAGAAAAAGGTCTCCATGCAATGAAAAGGCTATGCAGCTGTGTAACCTGCAAAGCTAAAAACACAGAAAGCAACGTACGAATTCTCAAGTAAAAATCTGAACAACATCAGCAATGCAGCAATGATGAAGAGAGAATGTAAACCATGTCCGCATTCAAAATCGAACATTCCGATTATGCATCTTCTTTTACAGTAATGTACAAGATGATCTTACTGATCAAACCCTATCGAGAAACCCTACAGATGTAGTTATGTTACAAAGTGATCGGGGGCGAAATGCAAAGCGTGACACCGGCGATGATGAGCGCCACACCGATGGTGGTTTCCAACGGGCGCAGATTCTTCTCCCCGAGCGCGGCGCCGGCGACGGCCGTGACGGCGAATGTGGTGGCATTCGTGACCGGGACCGCCAGAGTGATGGGACTGTCGCCAAGCTTGAGCACGAACAAGACTGACATGGAGAGATTGAGCAGAAAGGGGATGGAGTATTGCCACACGCACAGCAATCGGATCCAGTCCCCGATGAACCTCTTAATTGCAGTATTGCTGGATGATGCTGAGGAGGAGGAGCGATGCTTGGATTGTTCCTCCGCGATGAGAGCTCCCCGCTTGATGAGCGCGTTGGTTATCCCCCACACTGTCCCGATCGCCAGCAACCACGCCACTACCGCCATCGCTGATCCCCCCTGACCGAATTCAAATGGCTTTGGGAATGGCGGTAGGGGTACCCGACAGTTCCACTTGGAACCACGCGTCTTCCCTTGTGCACTAACATGCGGAACAACCAAGTTCCCACTTTCCTACAACGAATTTCTTTTTGCAAAAAATAATACTCCTATGTCTCTGGAAAATACCATGATTTGTTAAAAATGGTTGGATTGCTTTGTCTAATCAGCATGAGGTTTTTAGAAATTGGGTCTTAAAATATCATTTGGACTTGTTCATTCATATCAAATCTTGGATTCTTTGTGAGATGAGTATTGAAACCAAATCTTGGATTCCTTGTGAGACGAGTATTGAAACCAAATCTTGGTGTTTATTAAAAACAAGGGAGTAACTCTAAGGGACATTTTAGATGGGGAGTCAAGGTGTACGTGAAGCTCGTGGAGAACAAAACTCCTCTCATTGTAATTGGTCCATTTTTTGAATTTGAATACAAGTAATGGACCAATCTCATTCACAGGATTTTTGCCCTCCTTCAGCCCCATGTTGGGCTTGACTTCTCATGTAAAGTTTCCTTGAACCTCTTCAAAATTGCACATAGAGGGAGTGTGCTCAATAATTGCTCAAATTTCACATTGGCAAGCTCATTTGGGGTAGCAAAGGCCGATTTATTATGGTAAGTGTGCAAAGTATGTTGGAATATGAACTTATTGGAATCATAAAAAATGGAATTTTATATTTAATTATTTATGAATTTGGAAATGAAAGTCGTTGGGGTACCAAAATCCTTTAAAATGTACACCATGAGTATATTGACAACTGAAAGTTGAAGCTATAATATATCTTATGCTTCAATGAAGCTTTTTAATGGTTCTTGGTAACGTTCAGAGTTTGAGTACACCACATTAGGGGCATCCAAGCAAGCAGTATATTATAAGTTCTAACATTGAAGATCAATGTGACAATGATATATTGAGTGTGTGGTTAAAGGAATACCTATGACTCTCACTTCCAAATGTCATAGCTACCCCAAGAAAGTTCTAATTTCATTTGGTACAATCTTCCTGATACTTGCGCATTTTTTAAAAATTAAAATCTCATGGTCTCTCCCCGATAAGCTTGCCAGTAAGAAATATGTGGAGTTTTCCAAACATGTTACTTTAGCGTAGGAAGTAGCAACAATTGATAGAGTTACTCACTCCTAATTAACACAGTTTGCATTTCCTTCAGATATGACTAAAAAAAACTACTTCATATACAAGTGGATGTAAATGTGTGTCAATTCTTATGTACTTCAACCTCCAAGAATTTCACTACACCAATAAGATCAAAAGGTCTGAGGGCGTTTAATAAAATCATTTTGTGTTCATCTTAGTTCCATGCATGACATTTGACAATCCACAATCATGTCTTTGGACACTTATGAAGCTCAAGAAAACTACCTTGTCTCAACTCTCACAAAGCATTTCCAAATCTCACAAAATGTGTACTAACGAGAGAGAGGGGGACATAAATATCTCAAAGGGAAAAAATACTTAACAATAGCATTTTCAAAGAAATATCAATCAAAAATAAGTCCAATCTTACAAAATTCTACAAAGTAGTACCAATGAAGATAAGATATCAGCTTTAGGGCTTAGGCCTCCAATGAGGAGGTCGTGGGTTCTATTCCCCATGCCAGCGTGGTGCTCACCACTATAGTTCACCCAACTATTGTGGGAGGTCCTTGGACCTTGTTGTATGGGTACCTCAAAGCCCTTTGGGGGGGGGGGGGGATTCATTGTCAAGTATCTTCAAGGCACTAGTAACTAGGCTAGAAACTAGCGTAGTTATAGTGTCCACCCTCGAGAGGGGGAAGTAGTGTTGTTCTAATTTCCCCTTGTCTGGTGGCCATCAGGATATTAGCATTACGAACGGACACTTCATTCACGCCAGCCACCTTAGAAAGGACCGGAGTTTCTATCTCTAAGATATCAGCCCGTAGTATTTCTGAAAGCAGCTTTAATGTTTAACCCTTAAACGCCCAAGCAAGCCCGAGGGGCTTGATTCCAACAGAACTTTCGTTGTAGCTCTCACTGTACTCAACTTTTCACTTATATTTTGATGTCAAACTGGTCACCGTCTTATGATGCATTCAAAAGTGACATTTTACAATTCAAATCACAATCTGTATTAATGATTTTGTGGTTTGAAAGGATTGTGGTAGGTAGGTTGGGGTTGTACATAACCTTGTAGGAGGTTGCAAGCTCATCATTGATTGGTCCATTCATGATGCTCAAGTTCAAAAAGGGCACTATTCATGATGCCCAAGTCCAAAAGATGTTGTGATCCAATTTTGGGCTGCCCATTTTAGACCCATGGGAGTTTAAGGGTTAAGTAGTTCAAGTACACTATGAGATTGAGATGAATAGCACACCATTTAATATGCACTACAGTAATATGTAAGGAGGGAAAAACCACAAAATACAAAGCCGGCCAGAAACGATTCATGTCAAGCCGCCGCAAAACCCTATAAAACACCCTCCGAATTTCAACAAACCTCACACTCGACATCAACAGCACATATCGCACCCATCACCCGCACGCAAGCATGGCAAGAGTCAAGTCGACGATGAGGAAGGTAAACTCACTCTCTGACTCACCTCCTTCTCTGTCCGATCGAATACTGAGAGCTGGAGCCTCCAGCTCGAAAAAGAAACGCCTCTCCGTGAAGCTGAATGGTCTAGCTCTTCAGTCCAATACCGAAGCAAACAACACACAAGGACAACCCGAAAGCAGCCTGGAGTACAATAACCCGAATGCCTCCTCTAAGTCACGAAGACGGCGCAGACTACTGGAGAATGGTGACGACAGCGATGGCTCTCAAGGAGCGCGACCCTCTCGAGCCTCCTCCACCTACGCATCAGCAGCTGACAAAGAGAAAGACGAAAACATGAACGGCAACGGTCACAACTCCGATCAGCAGACCAATGACGCCAACTTTCTTGCCGCACCAACACATGCCGCTGCTACAAACGAGCATCCATCCGGCTACACATTTGCACCAGCTGCCAGCCATAACGTCGTGTTTGACGGCATCGCCCCTGCAAATGGCGCCATCAGCCAGGAGATCGTGGAAGAAACCCTAGGCTTCAACGGTCAGCTAGACACTACACTGGTTCCTTCACAACAACGTGCCCAGCACCTACCGGGCAGTCACAGGCAAGCTGACCAGACCCTCCCGAACCAGCAATTCCAGGGCACAAAGCAGGCCTCTCTAAACACGGTACAAAATCCCAACTATGTTGACTTTAACCACCATCTTTGGCTTACTTTCTCTGTTCATGAAATCCGTAACATTGAACTAGGACTTCCAGAATGCTCAGCATACAACCCTTACTTAAAAGCTGTAGGAATGCCAGAATCTGAAATCCTAGAATACAACTCACACCGCCACTCATTCCCTCATGTTCCCCAGCAACTCTACCCAGCCACTAGGCCAGATGGAGTTCTTGGGCAATATTATCATCTCACTCAAATCCCTTACGGAGTTGATGTTGACCCTCAAACTGGATTAGCACAAACACACCAGATTGTAATCAGATTTGACTCTAATTATAACGAAATGAAAAAACTAGACGTCCAAGCAGCTGCCATTGCCAGGTTTGAAACAATGGGAATTCCACTAGCTAACAGGTTTCGAGAACCCATCTCTGCACTAGTCCATCCCCTGACCAAAACTTGGTTAGGTTTTCTTAAAGTTGATTTACTTAACCCTAGCACTGACGGAATCGCTCTCCTCAAAGGCGAACGCATTTTTTCACTACAGCTACAGGATCTCAACTATGCCATTGGCAAAGTTGAAAAAGGCTTTGACTTCCCCTCTACAGCATTTAACAGGAAAGTCTTGATTCAAAGCCCTACTCTTTCTAGATATACCTCTCGACAGCTACTTGGTGAACTTACACGCCAAGGCTACCTTGTGGGAGCCAACCTTGAGTTCATTGGTGTAGCCAAACGCACCAAAGAACTAGAAACCGCCACTACAAGGAGAATAGTATCCTAATTGACGAAATTTTGACAGAAACCTGCCAATTGTTCCGTCAATTAGGAGACCCTGATTCGGTCACTCAATTGACAGAATTCTATCATTCATTTGTCAATTTGGACGAAGTTCCACAATGCAAAAAAATTAAAAATTCGGAAATTTTGAGGAAACATTTCTCTGCCCGGGCACGCCGGGCAGCAGCGTTGGCACAACGAAAAATAGCGCGGGCCCCATCAAGGGGGTAGCGAGGGCCCTACCGCGGGAAATGCGAGCCCTACCGGTGGAGGCTCACAAGTGGTATGTTAGGGGATTCGATCCCTTGACCTCACGGGTATAGTCCAAGTGACTAGCCAACTCACCTACTATCCAATTTCATGTCCAAAGATACGTTTTTTTTTATATATATATATATATATGCTTTAAGTACAAGTACAGTAGACTTTGAATATTTTTCACGATGTAAAAAAAAAAAAAAATCAAAATTTTTTTTTGAAATATTCTATGCAAGTATTTTTTTATATGTATAAAAAATTTCAATTTTTTTTGAAATTTTTTTTTTTTTATGCGAGGGCCTTTTTTTACTACCGAGTAGACTTTGAATATTTTTCACGATGTAAAAAAACTTTTTTTTTTCAAAATTTTTTTTTGCACTATTTCATGCAGGTATTTTTCTATATGAAAACCAACCCAAGTGATTTTGTCCAAAACGGAGTCCGGATGAAGAAGTTATAGTTCTTCAAAGTTTCTGCGCTTCATGCAAAATGTCGTATTTTGGCATTTTGCATCAACTTTGAACGTTATGATCTCACAAATGGAGAAGATCCAACGGTTGAAAATTTCAGCGGTAGCTCAAAAACAAGTAAATTACAAGATCCTACGGTTAAAGTCTACAAAAAGTTTTAGCAATTCCATGCTTGTCGTAAATAAAAAAAATTGACAAGAATTTGACTAGAATTTGACAAGAAGTTGACAAAAACATTAATAATGTCCAAAGTGACAGAGTTGGGCTGCGGGATGCTCACTTCGTCATTTCGGACATTTTTTTGTCAACTATTTGTCATCTCGGGCCCCATTTCCTTGTAGTGCGCCGAGGTTACAGTAGCATCCGAGGCAACAAAACGGTACCTTCTTACCACTCAGATTAGCTTCGCTGGAATAAGACTAAACATCTCATCCTCCTCCCATGATCACTCTTCTAATCCTAACAGTCATGATGCTCTTACAACCTCAATTCTGGTTCGAGGACTCCCGATAGAATGCCCTCATGTAACTGTTACCGCCGCTCTGCATAAATTTTTGTCTCCAAAGAATGTTATTTCTGTCACCTACAATCGCGCAGAAGGAGACTCTCTGGGACGACATGACGGAGTTGCCACTATCCGTTGCCTCAACGCATCAGTCTACACAACATGGTGCACCAAGAAAGTTGTTCCCTGTCTGGGCAAAGTAATCGACTTTACTCCGCACCGCAAAAGCCTTAAAGGCTCACATCCGACAGCTTCAGCAAAAGCGCAAGATAACCGCCCCACGCGAGAGGTCATCGCTGAGGCCATCACTGCCCTCAAAAATGAAGCACCTCCAGCTCCAACAGTTCAACAACTCGAAGCCTCACTTCAAGCAGTCGAAGGACGCCTCCGCAACCACATCTCCTCTGTAGGCATGGAAGTTGTTAATCACACCGTTCAGAAGATTGAGACAGCCACTGCCCAAACCGCCTCACAGCACAATCATGTTATACAGCAACTTCAACTACTTGCATCAGCCTCTAGAGCTTATAGTGAGCAGATGGGAGGCATTTTCTCGGCCTTAAATACAGGACCAGCCGAGAGTCCCAACACACCCCTTGGACTACCTGATAACAATACTCTATATGATTAGTACACCTATTAGAGTCCATATTACCTACCTTAGTGTATTCACCGCCATATATCTGTCATTTCCTACTACATATATAGCAATAAAGGCCAAACCAACATATATGTTATCAGCCTCGACTCTTATTATAAATAAAAACATATTTCTTTATCCTCCTAGCAATTGGCAACCACCAGATTTTTTAATTAGACTTCATCAAACCTACAAAAACTCATATTCTCTAAATCTTACCTCACAAACAAATTATATAATAAAATGGAAATACTATCAAATACTAAAGTCAAATATTGCTTTATACAAAAACCACCATAACAAGACCTACCCCACCACCTTCTCTCATAAACCTACATTAGCAAATTATACAAAACCTCCAACCTTACGAAAACTACAACATAAGCTCAAAAATATAACACCTAATATTTATATAAACCCAGAAAAAGCCATGCCCAATCTCTTCTCTCAAATAACAATAAAAATACACCTATATACTCACACACACTTACGCAAACCCAAGCAATTATACCTTAGAGGATATTTTGTCCCAAATTACCTCTTATTACTCCTAGGGGGCGATATAGAAACAAACCCAGGACCAATGCCCAACATACTCTCCACACATCCTGCAGCACATAGACGACGTTTTAAAACTTATTTTATCCCTTGTACAATAAAACTACACCCAGAATACCAACACCTAGCAAGTATCTTCTCACACATCATAAAAATAATACACCCAAACCACAATATAGCAACAAATGAATACCCTCATCTATGTCATTACATCCAACAACACCCACAAGTCCCACCACCTCACATGCTATTTGCACTAATCACTACCATAAGCCCCCAACCTAAAATATGTAACCACCAAATCACCCAACCAATACAAGCAAACTGGACCAATGCACTACTAACAAGAATGTCTAAACTAACAAACCCCCCGGAAAAACACATACAAACCATACATCCATACACCCAATTTATAAACACACACCAAAATATTATCAAACCAACACAAACAATCCATAAAGAACTATATACCCACATTATGAACCCCACTAATATCATTACTGCCCAAACACTCAAAGAAACATTCTCCTATCTCCCAGACCAATTGCTAGCCGAAGCCATACGATGCAAAGAACATCTTCCAGAATACTCACACCCACCTCCGATACCATTCACCCCTCATGTCCAACCTCAACCCCAAAACACTTCCCAACAAGGCACACACATTATCACTTGGAATGCTGCCTCATTAAGCACCGCTCTTCCAAACCTACAACAACTTACAACCAACTATCCTGCCATCATTACCATCCAAGAAACAAAACTTACAGCCAACAAATCCACAAAATACATACAACGCATATTCCCGCAATACAAACTCATTTTTAACAACACGCACGCACTAACACGATGTATACAACAACGGATGCCTTACACCCCCGCCAGAGGAGGCCTCCTAACTCTAATACATCATAATTACGCCTCTCCAGGTAATATTACAAAAATCCCAACCCCCGCAAACATCTCACCATACCTTCAAATTATACTTATTGCAAACAAACCACTCATCCCATGGCTGCTGATTCATCTATATATGCCATCCCACCCAGAAGACATCGGATTAATTCCCACAATTCAACAAACAATAACCTCCAAAATCCAAACTCATCCAAATCACACCCACATTCTCTGCGGCAATTTTAACAGAGACATAGCTCTCATTGGCAGACAACATGCCAATCACACTACACCACCACAAGAAGAAGATTTACAATGGCATGCTTTCATTGACAACCTCAATCTCAAATACATTCCTACAAACAGCCCATTCACAAGGCAAGGCGGATATAATTACACGTAAACCCGGTCTCATAGACGGCTATTATATAAACACATTGGACCCCATCTCATTCACATCTACTACCAACCACACGCAAAATCTCAACTCGACCACTCACCGGTCACACTTCACATACCCTCACAAACGCTCGCACGGCCTTCACCAATGTCGGCCCCACAACCCCAGGATCCAAAACCCCATACCACAATCTAACCTGGAAACATTCACCACCACTTTCTACGAAAACAATGAACTTGCGATTACCAACCTTACATCATTGCTAAAAACTGATCAACTCAATCCCACGCAATGGCAAGATGCTTGCACACAACTGGATCAAATAACCCATAATATCACAGAAACCATATTATTGACCTGCACTGCCCCGCCAATTCCTAACCTCACTAACCAAACCGCCCAACAAGGAGGATTCTTACCACGCAAAACACAAAAACCATGGAAACAACACCTATCCACATATCATCTCATCAGAAAAACTATCTACATTGCGAACAATAACATAAACTGGAGAACACATCCAATCCTGCAAGAGACACAACAACACACACACATTACAATTCCACCACCTCCACACACAGATGACTTAAAGGCAGAATGGCTAAATACGCTAGCAGAATTAGCTAAAATAGCAAACAAAAAAGCCCGAGCCATCACCACAAAACACACAAGACAGTCAGTCAAAAAAGCCATCACAAAATACAGACAGCTATATAACACTAGCCCAAAGAAAATAAACAAACGCGTTTTTAAAAACATCGATACTCCACCGCTAGACTGCATAAAAACACACACCAACGAAATCCTCACAAACCCAGAAGAAATTGCCCGATAAATCTTCTTACAGCAATCAGTCACAAACCGCCCAACTATTCCAACATGCTATTATCAACCAGAACACCCTCCTAAATGCACATGTGCAGTTCGCCAATACCCTTGGCATGATTTAAACGGATTTACTCTAAAAAAGCGGGGCTCACCAGAAATTCCTCTACATAAATACTACAATCGCAAAATTTTTAACATCTGCCTTGATAACCTATCCAAGAACAAAGCCTCGGGACCTGACAAAATCCCTAACTCAATACTCAAACACATGCCTGAAACCTTCCATACACTTCTAACTCTCTTCTTCTCCCATTGCTACAAACAGAAACAAATCCCTGCATCCTGGAAAACAAGCCTTACCATACTTCTATACAAAAAAGGCGACCCCTCACTTCTCCCTAACCACAGACCTATTGCCCTCGCCAATACCATCTATAAACTCTTTACAAGCACACTCACAGTCATTTTCTCTACTTATGGAGAGCACCACCAAATACTACATGATAGCCAAGAAGGCTTTCGAGCGGAGCGAAGCACAGCCCGCCAAATACAACTAATCGCCGCTGCTCTCGAAGATGCTAGAATTACCAAAAAAGACATTTACATTATGTACATAGACTTTAAAAACGCATTCGGTTCACTTGATCATGCTAGACTTCTAGCAATCATGAAAGACCTAGGTTACCCGGAAGATGCAGTAACACTTATCGGAAACATCTATACCCAATCCACTACTATATACACTGGTGAACACTTTGGACAAACAAAACCAATACCAATCGAACGAGGCACCATTCAAGGAGACATCTTGAGTCCATACTTATTTATAATATTCCTCGAGCCACTTCTAAGATGGCTCCAAAGAGGCAACCTAGGATACAAATTTGGCACATCTACATCAACCATCAGCTCCGCTGCTTATGCGGACGATCTAGCGGCCCTTACACACACTCTCTCAGCACTACAAACACAATTGAATAAAATTGAAAAAATTTAGTGAATTTGGGCTTGAGGTAGGCACGCAAAATGTGCGATCCTTTGGAAGCCCAAATAAATCAAAACTCACGCCCACCGCCTTCAAAACTTTCATAGAAACGCACAATATTAACTACAAAAACCAACAACTACCAACTCTACATCAAAATGAAGCCTACCCATACCTTGGCATCCAAGTAGTTCCAACATTAAAATGGAAACTACAAACACATTTAACAACCAAAAAACTTACGGAACAATGCAAAAAACTTGCTAATTGCTTGACTACTATGAAACAAAAAAATCAACATGGTTGACACGGTCATCTGGAGCAGAATTGCGTACAGCTTCTACGCAGTACCATACTCTCTACCAGTTATCAAAAAACTTGACAAAAAAATATCAAACATACAAAAAACTATATGTGGCATGCCGAAATGCACCGCAAACGTCATAGCCCAATTACCACACAACAATTTCGGTCTTGAAGCTTTCTCCCTCAAAAACGCATACTTGAGATGCATTGGAGACCGACACTTTAAATGCCTTAAATGATAAAGGCAGACTTGGCCCAATCTATCAAGGCCTCACTCAGTACATACTAGCCAAACATGGAGGAGCACGAGAAATTCCCCGAATTAAATACCACGACTGCATCCATTCTCCGATTACACGAACCCTCTTTTTACTAAAAGAAGCTGGTGGAATTCATCTAAAAAGCACATTTAACACCTTCCAACTAGAAGCCACAGAACTAGAAACCCAATGGATGTCCAAAGCATCGCATCTCCTTCCTCACCTAAACCACAAATTATCTTTAAAACTACTGCACAAACTACTACTCCACAAGATAACTAAAATAAAACACCTTACACTTCCAAACGGAACCAACTTAATGTCACCCATAGACTTTAAAACATACTATAAAAACCCCACCAAATTAGAACGTAGCGCCCTCAATATAGCCCAACAATTATTCTGTCAAAATAATTGCACACCTAATTGCTTTTACCCTTGCCCCACCCACCCACCAACTCACCTTCTCCATGCCGAATACTTTATCCAAAATCATGAAATACTTCCCCCAATCCCGCCACCCACAATACTACCAATTACCCCACCAATTCCCCCCTCCATACCCCCCTCTACACACATTATTAAGAACCCAATCCGATTTCCCATAAACCACATCTCGGCCCATAAAACCACAACCAAGAAAGACAAATACAACATAACTCATACCACCAACTTGTACTTATGTCACTGGGACATCAATGACCATCATTTGTACCATACTTGGTTATCACCCAAAGAACTCTTCCCATTAAACTACCCAACAGCCATCCAACATAACTTAACGCTTCTATCAGACTATTACATAAAACAAAAACATATACATTATAAGCACATCATTCACATTAATTTTACAATACCGCAATTAAGAGACACCCGATTCATACTACCTCCAACACACATCCCGAGAACACAAATACACATCGAAGACTGCAACCCGGACAAAGACATCCTCACAAACTCTCCCACCATACAAATTATAAATGAAACAACACATCTCTTCGATAACACCGGCCGTTTCCTCCTTACCATCCCCACATCAAGAATCACATGGCTCTGGAAACAATACCATTCATGCCTAAATCTCACCAATGGATTAACTCCCACCACTCAATCATTTGAAACAGAAGTAATCTGGTTATACAAACGATACAACCACACACTCTCCAAACGCAATCCAAAGACAACAAACCATCACACGCTTCCTACAGCTATAATAGACGCAATTATCACCAATTTCCAAATTACACACACATATTTCTCCTCCCCAGTAACATGTCCGCTTCAAATCACTAAATATTATTCCACATTCTCCCGTGATAAAATCTTTAGATCCAGAGGCCTTGCCTTCCAGTACAAATGGCAGGGTAACGGTTATGCCCACCCCCACAATACCGAAGCTGCTCAACAAACCATACACTGGGCCAGATTAGCCGCGCAACAAGACCATAATGCCACAACCATAGTTATTATGCCCAATAAACAATGGTTCCACAATACAACACCCTACGCAACCGAATTTCCAGACACTCATGTCCTCGTACACTTTGCTGCTGACACAATCACATACGAAGAACCCACCGTCCCCACCAACCACAGAAAACCCCGCACCGAAATAAACACTATTCAAATTCTCTGCATTCACCACAAAAACTACACTCTTACCACCCCAACAATACTACACAACCTAAAAACCACGCTTACAAACCTCTTTGTCACACAATTTCATATCCAAGAAATCCCTCCTACCCCTGACAACACCACAGTCAACAAAAACAAGAATTGGACAAAGCTACTATATCCACCAAACTACACTTATAATCTCGTAAAACACCCCCCCACTTCCACAATATGCTGAACATCACCCCATCAAATTTCAACCACAATATAGCTATTACACAGATGGATCCTTCACACCCCCCCAAGAAACAACCGCTGGCCACTGGCTACCCGAAACCGCAGGTTACGGAATCTATAACCCTACCAAACCAAACATACAAATCTCCAAAAGATTACCGGGCCTCCAAACAATCTTCAGAGCAGAACTCACGGCCATATACAAAACACTCAAACTACTTACAACAAAATATGTAAACGAACCAGCATATATCTTCACAGATTGTGTAAACTGTTTATACGTTTTACAAACACAACTAACACACCCTACTTTACAACATAACCACCCAGACAAAATCATGCTCAGCGCTATGACAAAAATGTTACAAGCACGAATACAACCAACCACATTTCATAAAGTACGCGCTCACATAAAAATCTCTGGCAATGAAAAAGCCGACAAACTCGCCAAAGAAGGAAATCACAAACACTACAAATACGCCCAAAAGCCACACGAATTCGCACACACCACCCCGTTCTACTACCAAAAAGATACATGGCCTGGACCACATCACAGGCCCGATAAGGGCCCAGTTAGAAATCTAGCAACATATCTTACCAAATATGATCGTGACACCAACCTCACAATACTAGCACAAAATTTTCCTAACATAAACAAATGGACCTCTAACCCATATATTCATGCCGAATCTTCCATTGACTTCTGGAATAACCCTGCAATCACAGACTCACAAATAACTAGCATACTTAAATTCCGCACAGGACAATACATGGGACACGCACGGAAACAACTATTCTTTGGAAACATTCGATTCCCATCAAAGACATGCCCCATTTGTAACTCCACAGACGCAGATACATGGTTACACGTTCTACTCAAATGCCTCCAACAACACATTCACGCACTCCGGGTTTCTAGACACAACAGAGCAGTTAAAACCCTCAAGCAACTAATCATGTCAAATACTAAAGCTAGATGCTTCACGCTTATGAATGCAGGAAAAATCCTCAACACACCCCCAGACAACACAGTACCACATTGGCTCCTTCCATGTACTTGTGACACACGCAGATGCCACTGCAATGCTAGATTTAAACCTGACCTACTTTGTGTAATTGGCCTCCCACACCAAGACACACCTCCACAACAACCCAATGATACCATAACCATACAATATATCGAATTTACATACTGCAACGACCGATTCCCACAAGAAACTATCACAAATAAAACCAACAAATACCAATCGTTACTGAATTCCATATCGGCACGTGGTTGGAAAGTCAACCCACTTATAGTAGTCACCGCAGGTGCAAGAGGCACAACACATACACCATCAATAGACCCCTTAGAAACCATATTCAAACTCACCAAAGACCAAATCTACCTCACCCTCAAATCAATAAACACCATCGCAATCCAACACGCCGCCTCCATCCTATTACACAAACGAAAACTAGAAAATCATCAACCACTCCCCACCACCTTCGATCCCCCATGAAAAATCAATCATCATTCTCACATCATCAATCATCATCATGAAAAAACGAGAAACATACATAAGATAATGAAACATTACCACTTAGTCTAGACCCACGATGACCAAAAACAAAAGGGGGGGTAGTGGTTAAACCACTGCTAGTACTCGGGTAAAGCACTTGTCACAAGATCGCTAGTACATGGGCAGGGGTGGTTGGAACAATATCTTATTTCCTGCCTTCACACTAGCAGTACCAAGTCACCGGTTCACATGAGCCGCTCAAACGGGCCCCGATAGGATTCGAACCCGGACCACCAAATTGCAAACACAACGCCCCACCAACCACCCCGGGCTGGTGACCTGGTGCTCTGATAACTGATTATAATCATAAATAAATAAAAACTCCAGTCCTCGTGAAGGGGTCAGCGTGAATAAAGTGTCTATTCGTAGTGACACTATGCCCACAGAACAAAAGGTTACTAGGACACTACTACTCCCCCCTTTTTCGAGGATGGACACAATTATACTCATAAATATATCAAACACAAACACCTTCCAAATACTCACTTGAAACATTACTTTTGTAGAAGATGGAGCAACCTTGTTCGAAGAAGCTGGAGCGGCCCGGTGCGTGAAGTTGAAGCGGCCCTGTTCGTGGAGCAGATGCAGCCACACTTTTGGAAACTAGAGCGGTCCCCCAAGATGCTTACTTATATTAAGTATTAGCTTTTGAGTAGTTAGAGTTTATGTTAATAGTGTCCATCCTCGAAAGGGGAGAGTAGTAGTGTCCCAGTAACCTTTTGTCCTGTGGGCATAGGGTCACTGGCACTACGAATAGACACTTTATTCACGCTAGCCCCTTCAGGGGACTGGAGTTTTTATTTATTTATTTATTTATTTATTTATTCAAGGAGGTAGAATAATAGTAATAATAATAAGTCTCTATAGCTTGAATACGAATCCATGCCTTACATAGATACTGGCGTCCGTGGCTATGCACAGATAGCCTTACTTGATGCTGAAATGAAAGACTTTTTTGATATTCTTGATCACCCGTATGATAGAAATTGATGGAACTATATTGCACCCATTTAACTTTTTGATTTTTATTTTTCACAATGTTTTGCTAAATAAGAACTTTCATGTCTAAATAAAAATTGTTCTCTACAAGAGAGTTCAATCATTTGTAGACGAATTTATGTGTAAATTCTTTCTTTTCTGCATTTAGTATGTTTACCGTAGCCCTCCATCATGTTCACTTATAGTAGTCATCATATATTGGAACAATACTACTTCCCCCTCTCAAAGGTGAATAGATAGACACTCCAATCCTCTCTAAGGGGCTGACGTGAATGAGGTGTTCGTAATGATAATATCCCGATGGCCACGAGACAAGGGGAAATTAGAACAATACTACTTCCCCCTCTCGAGGGTGGATACTATAACTACATTAGTTTCTAGCCTAGTTACTAGTGCTTTGAAGATACTTGACATAGTATCCCACCAAAGGGCTTTAAGGTACCCATACAACAAGGTCTAAGGACCTCCCACAATAGTTGAGTGGAATATAGTGGTCAACACCACGTCGGCATGGGGAATAAAAACCCACGACCTTCTCATTGCACGCCATGAGGCCTAACCACCAAGCCAAGACTTGTGGTGCCTTTACTAAGCGCATTTTGTATCCGACGTCAGCTCTTCCCGTTCATTAGTTCTAAATTCCTACATACTTCACAAATTCTCTAAAATTGATTCCCTTTGATGCTCATGCAGTGGGTCTACTCATGGTGAATTGTCATTTAGCTAGATAAGAAGAGGCCATTTAGTGAAAGTAAAAAAAGCAAAGTAGACAAGAAACTCCCTTGCCAAGTAGCTATGCTACTCAAGTTCATGATTGTGTTTTTTCAATTTATTAATTCTTACAAATCCTTGGAGTATTTTTAGTCAAATACACAGTTTCAAAAAAAGTGTCATGAATGAAAATGAAGGCAAGCAAATTTGCTCATATTTTGAGCTTGCTTTACATGGGGAGTCTAGGTCAACAAATCTCCAAGCCAATTTACTCATATTTTGAGCCCAACCGGCTCCATGGGCCACTTAGCCCCTAAAAGCCCAAGGGGGTAGGAAGCTTGAACTTCACCCTAGAAAGAGCAAGACAATCAGCATTTTTTAAGGATTTTTGAAATTAGATCTGAACGAATCCAACCGTAGGATCTTGTAGGATAGTAGTATGGAAACCTTCACAAAAAAATTCAGAATTCTTGCCCGCACGGATTGGGAGATATATGCATTAGATGAAAAATATGCAAGTTTTGATTTTTCGGGCAGCAGACTTTGAGCAATTATTACGACTTCATACAATGTTGAAAACGCAGCCTCTCTTGGAAATACATTGTCATGTGTAGTTCTATACCATTTTCAAAAAAAAAGTAGAATTTTAGGATGTATACATATTTTATAATGTGGCTTGCAATGGGCTGAGGTACACAAAATCTTGAAACATTGCAAAATTTCTCAAAAACTTTACACACCTTGGGGCACAGTGGAAAATAAAGGGTGCCGGATGGGCCCTTCACTACAGTTCCAAGAAAAGAAGAATAATTGTTATAAAACACATTCAATAATAATGAAAAAATAGCAAGTAGCATGTGAGGTGGCATGTGAGTTGTCGCATATGGCATCCACCTAAATCCTGTCTCACATAAGCAAGTCTCCCTCCCCTTTACCCATAAAAGCAATCCCCCTTCCCCCCTTATCCATTGCCCTTTTTAACATTTTGTAAGCATGTGAACAGTGGAGAGTGAGGGGAGGAATCATGGGTGACCCTCAAACCCTTTCTGCCCCTCTGTCAAATTTCAAAATTTCGATTTTCAAGCTGTTGCCCAATCAATGGCCAAACTCACACTTGATTGGCTCTAGATGCTGCCCACAAGCTGCCCAAGTCCAAATCTTTGCCCTGTTTGTGTTTGAAGCTTAGTAGAAAAAATTCTATGAATTCAAATGAGGTTTTGTAAATTGGATGTAGTTCTCAACTCACCAAACTCCTAGTAAAAAAAAAAAAACTTTGCAAAAAGTTACTTTTTTTACCCACTGGAGCCCCTCAAAAATCGGCATCGACCAGAATATGGTCGATTGGGCTTTTAGGGGTTAGAGAATGAATTAAACAATTTATAAAGTGTGGGCCAATTTCCCCATGTGTAAAGCTCTTGGGGCGGATTTGTAAAAGGAAAAACAAGGTCATGGGGCTGATTTGTACTATTAGCTACATTTCATGCTTTTGATTTGTTCACATTAAAATATACTAGTCAAATAATGATTTTGCATTGAAATCAAGCAACGGTCTCTGGGCCATGAATTGGCCTTCCATATTTGTATCTCCAAACTTTTAGAGTGTGGGTTGTGTCATAACTTGTCCTCCACCCACTATAATATAATTTCAGAAAATTGGCCTTGACTCCCCATGTAAAGCCCCTTGGGCCAATTTCAAGAATTGAACCAACCACAAAAGATGACTTTGCCATGAATTGGCCCCATCAATGACTTGGCCCCTTGTGTAAAGCAACCCTTACATCTCAATCGTATAAACTTGTCATAGACTTGTTGTAGGTCATGTGGACCAAAACTTGCCTCATGGGTCCTGATAGATTGCGAGATCATAAGATATGAGTACCCAAAACAAACTACAAAATACCATCATCTTCACTTTGTAGTAAAAATGTTCATCAAAAAAATACCTTAATTCAAATAATAGCCTTGCAATGGTGAATACTGCCAAACATTTTACAAAGGAAAGATAGTCCAAAAGTAGACCACTTGCACTCAAATACATACCTTACCTTCAACATACCTGTGATCTGGTCTAGGTTTCTACCACCAAAACTAGACTATAAATGAAATCCATCTCAAAGATTAACTCCTAAATTTCCTTGGTGTTTTTTGGGAGCTTGAAACCTCAAAACTGCGATTCTCTACTTCTAAGCACTCGTGGGCGTGTGAACCAAATTCTTTTTCTTTTTAAAACTTTCAACCATAAGATCTTGTACCTAAGAATATGCTTGATTAGTGTTCAAAAAATTGACCGTTGGATGTTTACCATTTGAGAGATCATAACATCCAAAGTTTGTCTCTCAAGCTTTTTGGGCATTGCGAAGATTGGTTTTGAAATTTTTGGAGGTTGCCCTTGTAAAATTGGTAAACTTTTTGACTTGAGTCACTTTTAAATTTCAGTAGTGATTTAGTAATGAACATGTTTCAAAAAAAGAATTTTAAAGAAGTTAATTTTTAAGTTGCCCCATCTCGGCTCGCAACCCAAGGATCGTCCTAAAAGACTCAAAAAATTGGAATTTGACTTTGCAAATTTTACCACATACACTTTGCAGTACTGTAACACCATAGCTGGTTCGTTCTCTGCCGAACAAAAAATTATTTTTTTTGAAAAAATAATGTTCGTTTCTCGCAAATCGAGTTTTTAAAAATTCGTCTCTATATTTTTAGAGAAAAAAAAAATTCGAAGCAGAGAAGGGGGTTTATTTGTGGATGGCGCTTCATAATGACAAGACTAAGCAAGACTTGAAATCAGTAGATTTGGCAGCTACATTAGTGGGGCCAGCGCATAGTTTCGTCATTTACCCATTTTTGGAGGGCGGCAGAATAAGTCCAAAATCCTCCAAAATCATTCTACTCTATTTTCTCAATTTTCGGTTTATATTGAGATTATTTTTCTTGAAATTCGTTCTTGAAGGCATGGAATTTCTGTTTTTTTTCGTTTGATATTTTTGGAATTATTTAAGAACGAACCAGCTATGTTGTTACGGTATAAGGAGAACTCAATAAAACTCTTGGGCAAAAGTATTACTTTTAACCCCTTCATCTAGGCTGCCCAAAATTGCAAAAATCCAATTCGAGCTTCAAGGAGAGTTAGGGGTTGAAGTCAAGATCTAAGAGTGGATGAAGGAGATCTAGCTCTTGAAAAACCATACACTCTTTCACTTTTTTCATTGTACAAACATCATTGCAAAACTAATACCAAGATGGGAGAACTTACTAAAAAGTTGTTTGAATGCATCTGAAAACCATACTTATGTAGGAAAATTTCATAAAAAAACTATTTTCGATTTCACGTAATTGGCTTGCAATGGTAAAACATGCCCTACGTTTGAAATCTCAAGAATAAAAGTTGCCTCTAGTAGAATGAATGCCATCAATTCACACTTCATTGTATGGGTCTGTAATTTTCATGACACAAACTAATCTTGAATTGGGACCCAACCCAAAAACAGAGTCCGGATGAAGAAGTTTTGACTCTTCAAAGTTTCTACCCCTTCATCCAAAATGTGATTTTTCCGACACTAGGGGTTAATACATCGATTGCTTTAAAAAAAAAGGTAACAATTGATTACCTTTGCCATTCCCTAAACAAACCGATCACCGTATTTCAGTGCTACGAGCATTTTTCGGAGGCAAGGGATGGGGATGGGTAAAGAGCCCTCTAAGTTTTTGATGTGTAGGCTTTGGATGCCAAAGAGCGGGCTTTGCAGGGTAATTTAGGGTTGCAGACCTCAAATTTGAATTGGAAATTATCAAAAACTGCCGTCGGGGGGGTCCAAATGGAAAATTACATGGACTTTGAAGAAAAAATCCCATTGGCTGATGGGGGCTCCGAGAAATGGGGGTAGCACTGAAATACGGGCGCCACCCCAACAAACATGCCCATCCGAGATTTGAACTGTTATGGAGCCTGCCTCCCACTGTTCGGGAAGTTTCTGACACAATCCAGTTATTATCCCCTTTCTCATAAAAGCATTTGGTAATTTTGTATGATACCTACATGATACTTGGGTGATACCCATGTGATACTTAGGTAATATTTAAATCACGAGTCGGAAAAAATCCTAACTCTTTTCAAATTGAATCGGTAATTTGACAACTTCATTCGGCTGATTTACAATTGACTGCCGGATCTCCCCGATCATTGCTGCCTCCTATTGTAGGTGATTAGGGTTAAGGATAAAATAGGGCATGGGCATTCTGTATGATAGTACATGTACATTCTGACAAGTTTGAGTTTCATGGCCTTTGGCTCACAAATGGCGGCTGCCCTTCCCTTGAGGTGCGTGATGGCTTGTTTCCAACATTGTCCGGTACGTACCCACCGCTTTGCCACCTTCTAGAGCCCTATTGGGTGCTCTTACTCGGCCCACATGGGGTGTATGTATCATTCCCAATTTCATTGCCTCAATTTCCGATTGCACTTTCCTACACTTGCTTCAACCAATGTTGAGTTTATGAACCGGCCAATTATGGATAGTTCTCTATATAAGAAATTTTATTCATACGGTAAGTTTCGCATAAGAGGGAATGCGTAAATCTCATCTATAGGTATATGATAGACCCATAATCACTACACTAAATTTGATAATTAGTGTTAGATGCACTAATTTACATAAACATGTTATAAGTTTTTACTGTTGTTCAATAACTTGACCCACTATATTGCCCAAGATGGGGGTCCTTATATAGTATCAGAAGCAATGCTCTCGGTAATTTTTTTCAAACAAAAGTAAAAACTTAAAGCATTTTCAAATCTTATAATAATCTAACACTAATTATCAAATTTATTGTAGTTACGTGGTTTTCTTTTGTTGTACAGTGATTACAGAAAATAATATTTCCGGATAATGAATTGTTGTTTCAATGACAAGTTGTTATGTAAGTGACGAAGGAAAATTTGTGTTTGGTCGTCTTGGTGGACATGGCAAGGCAAAAGCCTTTTAACTCTAATTACATGATAGATATGTATTTCTTTATTTGTATATTATATATATTCAACATGTACATGGTTTACTTGGATTGTTTTGCACATGACAAACAACATTGTCCTTGAGCTACCCCAATGCTACATCTACACTTTAAGAAATCGCTCTATGAAGTACTTCTGGCTGATTGGCTTGGTCGGCCAATGAACCCTGGTGACCTTCTAGACCACCTTGTGATTCATCTACCTACCCACACTACTACTAGACGCCAATGTGTTGTTTGCAATGTTTGGAGTTCACACCATTATTGTTATTTGTGTCGAAAGTTGTTCTTGTGTTACACAGAGGAGTGTTTCAAACGATACCACACCGAGATGGCTATGCGTAGGTGTTGCCGTCGTCAATCATAGGTACAAATAACAACCCACATATTTTATATATGTAACTTATTTATATTTCATCAATTTATACGAAATTTATTATAAATTTATACAACATTAGTACTACATTTGTGTATCTTGCAGTTTTGTAGGTTTGAAGAAGTAATTAAGGCAATATGTAGGAGTATATTCAACTTGAAGCCGATAGCAATTTTAGTATTTAGCAATTGAATGAGGAGTTGTATATGCGAGTCTAAAGCTGCAAAAATATATATTCGAGCAGGGCAAGGCACAAAAAGAACATGGCGTAGGTCTGCATTGGCGCACGTCTATAGCAAGTCCACGGTGGCATAAGAGGCTTAAAAGCTACTTTGGTGATATACTGTACCAAGAGCTTGGCTGCATACAAACATGGGCAACTTAGTTAGCAGTAGTTGCTACCATGGGTGTACACACATTGCATATAAATACAAATTTCCATCATTTTTGTTAGAAATAAATTATTTTTATTAAGCAAATATAGATTGAATAATAATCTCTCCAACAATTGTATTGTAGAGTTGTAGACCGATGATTGTCACACATCATGGCAACTTTCCAAAATACTTTCTAAATTATTTAAATTGTATGGATAATAATACAATAAGATTGGCTTAACAAGATATATTTTTGTATATAGTTTGCAAGTTGGTTTTTATTAGGCCATGTTATCAATTTTATAAGAGTTTGCTAAAGACCTATAATGTTATAACCTCCTTTTAGTTTAACCCCTAAACGCCCAAGGGGGGGTAAAGCTCCTAACAATTGGTAATAATGCTGATTTTTTCAGAACTGCGTAAAAACAAATAAAAGATGAAAACGGAAACTCCAACCGTAGGATCTTCTTTGGAGCATGGCAATTAGTATGACATCCGAGTTGCATGCCATTTGGAGATATGGATTTCAAGATCCATGCAAGAAAGGGGTGAAGATCACACCACCAAAACTTTCATGAAAAATCTCTTTCGCCGACTCTCACAAATTGAGGATCAAGGTTTTTACTATTTATCCAAGGAGGGAGTAGAGTAAACCCACCGAGGAGTTGAGCAAAAAAAACGGCGGATGAAAAATCGATGGGATGGAAGCGGGGTTGTGCACCAAAGACGGAGCCTCACATCCAGAATGTCGAAAAACGACATTGTGGGCGCTTAAGGGTTAAGCCAAACATTACAAGATTATTATTATCCAATTTTGGTAAGTTCTTAGTTTATCTCAAAGAGAAGAGGAACACTTCAAACCTTTATGAGACCAATGTGAATAGAGTGATTGTTCAACTTGGGGCCTACAAACACTGCTCTAATTTATACTAAGACTTTTAATTTGAATTTTTACAAAAAATATAGTTTAAAAAAGAAGATGGAAGTTATGATTTCACATGCGAACATCCGGAAACAAAAAAGGAAAATGAAGTATTCACCACTACCGCATAGGATGGATACACAATTGGAAGCCAATTGGAAGGAGAATTATGAAGATGATGATATATTTCATATTTTAAAGAAAACTTTGTTGGTTCAAAACGGACATGACATTATAAGAATTAAAATTACAAATATCCAAAACGTAAAATTTGATCATCTAATACCAATGTATTTTCAAAAGATATGGGATAATGGACTAAGTTATCGACAAACCTTGGCTACTGCTAATCATTATTTTGAGACATATCCATATGGAGGGAAAGAATCTGATGACAATGCAGAAAGAGGCACATTTAGATTTACTACTCATGAATATTTAGCACATGGAGGTTGAAAAGGTGATGGAATAAAGTACGATAAGAAATAAGTATGAAAGGTTCTTCAAGAAAGTTTCAGAAATCTTGGTAATACTCTTGGCTCTTCTATTTGGCAACATCTACCTAGATTTGGTAACGACGTAGAAAATGTTTTTAAATTTCAACATAGACGTGTCAATTTTATCAGTATAGGTGTTACATAATATCTTACAAAAGTACACCAGATGCATTAAAGTAAAAATACATAAATAAAAGCTTGTTGTTGAAGAAGAATAATTACCAGTTTGGAAATTATCCTATTAGTATAATAAATTCGTTCCAAGGGAGACGGTCATTTAGGAACTTTTATGCCACTAGGTCTAATTTCTAAATTAGGAAATTCAATTCAAAAATAGAAAACCATGATCCAATTTCAAAAAAAAATGACAAGCATTTAAACTACAATGACATTCACTTATACAATTTCAATCCCACTTGGACTACAACGACAACGACAAGATAGATTGTTTGGAACTCAATTTATACTTTTATTATATTCAATCGTCTTTATACAGATTTGCAATTTTTAGCACAACTTGTAACACTCTCACTATTTCACCCAATATGTCCATTCAAACCTAACTCAATCACATTTTCTCAACTTAGGATTTCTCCTTTTAATTTATTAATTGTCACAATGAACCTCCATGACACACACCATTCAACTCCAACTTCACTTTCTTCTCTTACACTCCAAATGGTAACAAACACACACAAGAAAAACAAAAAAAATACACAGCACCACGGCCGGGACACGCATTGGAGTTACTCAAACAATGGGTATTCTTCTCATTCATTTACAAGCTTAAATACAATTTGGAAGAAACGGTTACCAGTTGATACCAACTTTTCCTATCTCGACCCTTGATATTCTACCCAACTCGTCTTTCCATCTACCCTTATCCCAATCAACATTTTCTTCATTCTCATGTCCAATACCCGATTTGGTCCCATAATGTACTATTTTGTATTGCTCTTATTTGTTTATATTTTCTAATCTCTTTTTATTCACCCTTTATTCCAATTTGTATATTATCTTACATGTTAAAACACCTAATTTGGACTTGAAACTAAGGAGATGATATTTAAAAACCTAAAAAAAACTTCAAATTGGTAGTGAAAGTTTACACAATTTGGAAAGAAAGTTTTATCTACACTCACCGCAATAAAAAGGATATAGGAGCATCACTAACATCGTGGTTTACAAGAGAAGATCCAAAATGAGGATTCCTTACCATATTTCAATCTTGTCTTGAGTTCAATACAAACAAAGGAGTTGCTCTAATTATTCATAATAAAATTAAACACGGAACAATAAAGCTACAAGAAGAAATACTTGATGACCAAGTTTACAGAATCGGTATTGCAATGGTGAACAAAAAACAACTGCATACAAGAACCATAAATAAACTCAAAGGAGGAAAAAGAATAACGTGGAAAGATAGTAAGTCAAGAGGTGCGTCTACCCTAAAGCAATGAGTAATATCATGTGTATGTAAATTTTTGGTCAAATCAATAAAAAAAATATAAAATAAAATAAAAATAGCAGCCTATATATATGGTTTCATTAGCCTAGTTCATTTTTTATTTTTTTTCTTCTCTTCTTTGCAAGAATAGGTACCTAATGATAGAAGAAGGACACATGCAGGGACACCAAGCAAGATACCAACTTTAGCATTAAAACTCTTTGAATCGCCATAACAAGTCGTTCGCAAACAAAATCTCGCAAATGAACTCTTGTCTAGTAACTCTTGATGACTTTTATCCATGTCTTAATTATATAATTTTACTGTAAGACTGCATAAGATTGTCTCTTAATTGTTGCGCTTAAAGTCTCGATCTTCATCCAAATTTAGATCGTAAAATGAGGAGTTTAGAATTGATACTTGTGATGGTTGGCTTGCTACCTCGTCTACTATCGTTGCTTGCTTGTCTAATAACTTAGACTTTCCAAATATGGGAACCAATGTTAGCTTTTTAATATCAGCTACGTTTCTAAAGTTGCCCTTAGCTGCAAAGCGGTATCCATGTTATTGCACATGTTTTTGTGAATTGCAATAGGAGGGTGACGAAAAAGGTAATGAAGAAATGGGTTGGGTACCTCAAGAGTGCAATGAGAATAGCAGCCGATGGAGTTGTGAGTAGTACAAGAGCTCTATGCATGGCCCTTGCGATTGTCGTGGTAACATTAGCTGATAAAATGGACGGACTCAAGCAAATCCATAGTTTACGGAAGAGGCTCCGCAAATCCACACGTTGCTTACGCAATCCTCTTTCTCCAACTTGAGCTTCCACTTGAGGTTGTTCAATGCCAGCAGCTACAAACTTGGCTAAATAGGACTTGAATGGAGTTTCTGGTAAGTAAGAACCGATTTTGTGCAACAAAGGATGAATTTTGTGGAGTGGTGGCAATACACAAAATTTAAAATGCACCAGTAGCACTCGTTTATGTCTACAAAATAAGAGAAGCCGCCAGATCCTATAACAATCTTGTAACAGCTAACTATCTTGTTCTACAATTTTGGGTAATAAAGATATGGCAGTACCACGACGGCCTTGCGATATGAGAGATGGGTTGGGGTAGAACTCACAGGTAGGCGACATGCGACATAAGAAGCTGCTGAAGCTGCGGGCAAGCCAGGGTCTTTAGCAGGGACGGACTCCCTTCGATTCGAGCGAGTGGCAATAAGGTTGTCGGAGAAGCGTGTTGCCTAATAGGTGCACACAAGTTTTATCAACTAGCCTCCTCTTAGCAGGCACAATATGAGCTCTTCTTGGCGATTGGGCCAGCTCTATCAACATAGAAATCACTAAAGTGGCCAAGTTTATTAGTTTCCAAATTTTTACTCCCTTTTGGTTGTTGTACCCTACAGCATTTATTTTCATACTCCCTTTTAGCATATTTGGAGGGGCATCCATTGTATTCCTTCCGTCTAGTGACTAATTTAGGGGTGGAACTATTACTACACTCATGCCAATGTATAATTGTTGCAATGAACCCGAACAAAAGAACAAGATCTCCAATATACCATGGCTACCCATCGTAGAATTTGGCCAATTTTTTACACTAACCTTCTAATAATTCATAAAAATTTGAGACTTTTGAATTTTCAAAAAATAATTGTGTTCAAAATTCATAAACTCATAAGAGCACAATCTCATTGTTCAATTTTGAAATGTACTCAAATGGCAATGTACATTCGGCCATTTTCAGTAACAAAGTGCCAATTTAGACCTCCATATAGGAAACAATTTAGAGGAAGGTTCAAAAACTTAAGTGAGCATCTAAATTTTTGCATGCATATGCGCAACTTGATTACCTACATGGAGAAGAAAGAAAAGAAAAGAAAAAAAAAAAGAAAAAGAAAAAAAAAAGAAAAAGAAAAAGAAAAAACTACCAAGGAGGAACCCTAGAATCCGTGGGGACCTCCCAAGGCCGTTTTTGATAATTTTAAATTCAAATTTGAGGACTGCGACCCCAAATTACCCTTGGTAGCCTACTCCTTGGCATTTAACGTCTATACATCAAAAAATTAGGGGCTCATTACCCCTCCTCCATCCTCCTTGGTAGCTGCTACGAACGCTTACCCCATTTGCACGGAGATGAAGTGTGTAACTCATTTGAGTTTTTTTCGGCAAGTCAGTGGGGTGGGGTGACAACTGGAATCCGGCTCAATGTTCAAGAACAAAGCATATTGCAGCCTCTTCCACCTCACTTTCTAATTTACTTCCTTAATGGGCACATTCAAGGGAGGGTTATATTAGAAAGAGCAGTTAAGTTATGCACTAATAAACACTCATTGAAATCATCCAATATCTCGTTTGGACAATAATGAATGAAAAAATAAAAGGCTACAGTACAACTGAAGGACAGACAGATCTGGACATATCTGTATAAGGAGGGGATGAGATCATGGGGATGCAGATGGCCTAGTAGGCTGGCTACACTATATAGGATACCATACCATACCAGATACGCTGAATTTCAATTGTTGTCTTTGTACACTACTGGTGGTTTAACCCCTAAAGGCCCAAGCGTTTTTGCAACCTCCAATCTCAAAATCTGCGATTTTTGACCACATTGTGGAGTTTGGAGTATGGCATAAATTTTTATTGTATTCTGGAACATTCAACCGTAAGATCTTGAACCTAACTTCATCCATGATTACCATGTCAAATCTCAACCGTTGGATCTGCACCATTTGTGAGATCATAACGTTCAAAGTTGATGCAGAAATTTTTTTGTGGCTTGCCCGAAAGACATAGTCTACTTGGTGCAAAGGGAGACTTGGTGATTGTTACCCTAAACATTTTGCTAGTATTTTTTCCATGTTAGAAATCAAGTTGGCCACACCCATGCAAAATTTTAGACACTCATTCCACTTTTTGGACCTTCATACAATTTTTTTCTAGAAGGAGGCAAAAAAGTACTCTAAGTGAACAAATTGGGGTTCTAATACAAATCCACCATCAACTTTTTGAATTTTTCAAAAGTGAACGGTGAAAATGTTCCTTTACACAAATCAGAGTCATGGGGGAAAAAAATTTGAAAAAAGTAAAATCTCAATTATTGACAATTTTGGAGAACATAAACACACATATGCAAATTAGTAAATGGACGGGCAACAAAGAAGAATGGGAACCCATTCTCAATCTTACGGGCCCATTGCTGGCAATATGGCAGAGCTATGAATAGCCTACTGCCACCATAAATACTTTGCCTAATATTCTATGTAGATAGCTATGACATGTGTCACTTGCAATAAAGGGAGGGCTTTCTTCCCGTTGCTCCCCACCGTTACTAAGCTCCCTAAGCTCTTTATAAGTTCCCTATAAAAAGATGATCTGACAAAAAGGCCCACGCTTGCAACGACAAAGTGGATTTGACTGGCACCTTGGGGAGCCACATGAGGTGGCAGGAATTTCGTGATCTGGAAAGAGCCGAGCTGGAGGAGCTGGCCCGCCTTGCTGCCGTCCCTGGCCACCACTTGTACCGTGCAGTAGGCGCACTGATTGAAGCCCCCTTTGCGAAGTCGTTCTCCAGGGCACAAAATAGAATTCTCCTAACTGGAGAAAGGACTCCAGGGATTGCCGAACACCTACAAAATCACCAAAATTTATCAATTTACAAGAATTCTAATGTAACTAATAAAAAATAAATTATCCATAAGCATAGTATTATTCATAGTATTATTACTAACTTTTGTATGTGGGGTAAGAAACAAAGCAAAGAATTATTCACAAGCAATATTCAAATTATTGTGGTGTCATTTGTTTGTGGGGTAAGAAATAAAGCAAAGTATTATTCATAACTCAACTACTATTCATATTTGTTTGTGGGATAAAAAACATAGCAAAGTATTATTCACAAGCAAAGTACTATTCATATTATTATTACTAACGTTTGTTTGTGGGGTTCGAAATAAAGCAAAGTATTATTCACAAGGAAAGTACTATTATTCACAAGCAAAGTACTATATGCGCAAAATGTGGGGTAACAAACTTGAGCTTCCTCTTTGTATGCAAAAAGAAATACTTACATTCACTCACATATGGCGTTGGCGTCGTATGGCAATATCTGTGTGCCACTTCTCAAAGCAACCTCGATTGAGACACATCCATTTGTCTCCACACTTCCGGCGATAATAATGTGGTTCAAATTTTTGGCAAACCACACACCGACGTCGTAATTTTGTATATGTGGGTACACAAATCAATGGCGTGTTCCTTGCTCGAGGAATATCCGCGGGTGTGAATCTCTCATAGGCCACCCTTGAAGAAGGGCTTCACATAAGCCCTTCTTGAATTGAAGGTGTGTCATCGGCGTGCGGTTATATCGATAGTGTTTCACACACTCCAAATAATATATATACATGTTGACAATCGAGACATCCAATAAGAAGAAAAAATACGGTGCCACCACTTGTGGCTCCGTACTTTGGCATGAATAGGATGCTCGGAGTTGATCGGCAACATCTACACCTCGCATGTGAGTTGTATATTCTTTCAAAATCGGGATGTTAGAATCATTTCACGACTTGCACCATTTCGCCGAGGGACCGTTACTACCTTCTCACATGGGGGTTGAATTGGCAAATAATGAGTGGAAATAAGAAGCACGGGCTTCTTATCCTTCCACATAACACATGATATCGTGCGGGTGTCATGCATTTTCCATAAAGTTGTGCCTTGAGGCACATTTTTGAAAGAATTGGTGTTTTTCAAATCTAAGGGAAGACCAACCCGGTTTGCCCTTATTGTCCCACATGCATACATTTCCCGTGATAAAAGAGTTGTGAAAAGTCCAAAACTAGTGAAGTAATTATCCATTGTCACGCAATGGCCTAAGTTCCAAAGGCCATCCACTAACCTCATAACTACATTATGGGCCAATCGAGCATCGCCAAGAACAATATTAGGTTGTTCTATGGGAAGGGGGGCTACAATATTGTCTTTTCCACAATAGATCTCGAAATTCCATACGAACTTTGAAATCGAGCATGCCAAACACCAAACCTTCAAGCCCCACTTTTGAGGCTTCTTAGGCATATATTGACGTATCGGTGAATATGTCCCCTTATAGCGAATCATCATTTCATCAATGGTCAAATATTTTCCAAGAAACCATGCCTTTTTACATTGATCTCTCATAGCATTGACTAACCATCTTGTTTGACCGATTTTGTCATAACCGGGTCCCCTCTAGTTTGTCCTTCCATGTTTGTAAGATGGAGACATCTCCTAATGTCTTGAAATCGGGCCCGTGTAAATATATTTGAAATACTTGGGCATCCAAAGAGGTCATCACGCATCCAATATGTTCTTACATTAGGTTGAACCCTCAACCCCATATATATGGCTAAGGCCATAAATGCTTTGAGGCTCGAAATTGTCATATTCTCCCAAGTAGGACCACCTTTGGTATTTCCATGCTCATCTAAAGGAGCATTTGCATACCGATTAGTTTCTTGAACAATAGTGGCCAACATGTGTGGAGTCCAAAAGAGGCCAAATAAATCCATAAAACTTGGCATACCACGATGATGACGAGAAGGACCCATGGGTTTCCCCAAAAATGATATCGGCATTGGATTATACATAATACTTGGGTTTCCCCAAGTCTCATTCCTAAATTGCCACCTAATATCCTCTTGTTGATGGGGTAACCCATCGTTACGATTATCTCCATCACTATCGAGGCACTTTCAAAATTGGGTAAGTCCTCACTATCATTCCCACCCAAATCATCCCTCACACCATTGCGTGTCATTCTCCTTCTTATTATATGTTCTTCCTCAACATCATCATCCCACTCCATATTATTATTACCGCCCTCAGTATCATTGCCATAGAATTCTCCAGGCCCAATACCAGTACTTCTCTCCCCAATAAAAATATTTGGCTGCAATGTGAATTGACCAATATTTTCTTCTGAAGTCACAACTACTGGTTGCCCTTGTAGCCCAAGCGTATGGCCTGTAAGGGGAAGGCCAGAAGGCGATGCACCCGCCACAGGAAGGCCCTGGTGCCCGGGTAAGCAGGCGTGCCGGCCGTTGCTGCTGTTCGGCTGGAGATGCCCCGCTGCGCTCGGCGCCGGACCCCAGCTGGCAGCCGACGCGCTTGACTCGCCGACGTGGCCCGACCTCGTGGCCGCGGCGCTGTGCCAGCCCGCAGTCCGCCGGCTTGAGTCCCATACTAGTCGCAACGCCGTTGCATCACCGCAATCTTGGTCGACGCCTAGCTGCAGCGCTGGTCCGTGCATCTCACCACTCCCGCTTGCTTCTTCGGGATCAGGTCCAGCATTGTAGATCTCACCACCTCTCTTCCGTCCTCTTCGGCCAAAGTTTATTGCTGCAAGCAAGACTTCAGGTGGCCAGAGGATATCCTCAAGACTTGCAGCTCTCTCCATACCACTATCATCTTCTCCTTCTTCATTACACAATTCTTCTGAGCTTGGGTAATACGCATGCACTGGAGATTGCGAATTCAAGTACTCGCCGTTGAAGCCAACATCTGTATCAGGGAAGGTCATGAGCTCAACTCCAGGTCCTAGATCTGGCAATTCTTGATGTTGAGGAGGTAATATTGCTTCAGGACTAGATGGTGGGCTTGGAGGAACCGTAGTTGGTTCCGGTTGTGTCTGTAGACGTGAACTCCTTCTCATTGGAATATTGTCCCACTCCATCTGTATTCTCCAAGTTAGACATTACTCATAACTCTCAACTATGAAATTTAGGTACATGTTACACAAGAGATACTCACCTCCTTTGACTTCTTCCATGATCGACGTGGAGGCATTGCTTGTATCGGGCCAAGTAGATTTGACAATATCAAGAAATTCTTGCTCAAAAGCGTGTTGATCAACCCACCCTAGAATATGTGCGGCTTGCCTGTAGAAATGGTGTCGGAAATTATTTGCTTGTGGATTTCTTGGCCAAGCTTTGGACTTCTTACGAACGCGTAAACTGCGCAAATGTTTTTGATCAAGCAGTGAAAGGAGGTCATGAATCTGATGTGCTCGAAGGTGTTTGCGTACAGCCCAGGAACGAAGGCGAGCTTCTGGATCGGCAGATGGAGGCGGCAATGTCGAAATAAGAAGTGGCTGCAAGTTTCCGACACTCACAACCGCAGTATTGGGTTCCTGCATATGGTCATATTAGTCAGTTGATGTGATGTCAGTTTACCATGCAAGTTCCACATGCAAACCAAGTTCATGTTCATGTATTCGAACCCGTTGATGTGATCGCTCCTCGATCTGTGCAATCATCTGATCGCTCACTGGCGCATGGGCTGCCGAAGTTGGTGATGATCTGCAGGCTGCCGAACTTGATGCAGCGGCGACCTTGAAGCTGGACGGTCGGAGGCAGCTGCAGTACGCCTCCGAAGGAACTCGTCGACCTCCCTGGCACGTACAGTTCGCCGCCGATTCCTCTCGCTGAAGCTCAACCTCGGCGGCAAGTACAGTTGGACCACGAAGGAGCTGTTCGATCTCCCTGGCCGAAGACTCTACTGCGTAATCACCATTTTCAGTGCTCTGATCATTTTCGGTCCATACTGGCACCTCGATGAATCCTTCTCCTACTGTTGCACTCGCCTCTCTCGAATCGGTAGTTGCTAGTGAAATGATGGCAGCAGTCACAGGAACCCCGTCCAAAGAATTTGCAAAACTAGCCATAATGGATTTTTGTTACTTTTGAAATATGCTTTGGATTTGATGTATGCTGTTTGTTGTTCCCAACATCTTTCCATGAGTTTCTCATTCAAATTCTGAAATTTGAATCGCCCCATGTCAGTGTGTTCTCAGCCGCCAGTTTCACGAAGTTTGTAGTTATGACATGTATTTGGAGGGGGCGTCAATCTTTGGCCAGTCCCAAAGCATTCAATTCTGCCGAATGTTGGGTCCTCCAAAACCCTGCTTGGAACCCCTGCCCCTCTGGAGTTTTCTCGAGTGACCCTCGCAACTGCCCCCATTTCCACCTTGTTCCTTAGTGGCCACAACAACAACCCGTTCTGCCCTTTCTCAACTCCAAATCAAAAATTTGCTCTACAAGGCACTAAAATTGGAATCTTACTTTGCAAATTTTACCACACACAATTACTATGTTTCCCGACACACACACCAAATTACAGCCCAAAACACCAAAATTTGACCTCTCATCTAAGGTGCCCAAAACTGCAAAACGCCGATTCGGCTTTCCTGGGCCTTTAGGGGTTAATTCCCTTTGAACTTATTATGGCTTTTTAGAACTTGAACGTTCCGTTTAATTAGCCTCTCACTCCTCACATTATGACCCCCATTGCTCAAAACCAATCAAGTCCCACAGTTTTGAATTTCGCATGGGAGAGGGGTGCGTCTATTGCAAAACGGTCACTTGGTTCTAATTCGGAAGCTGTGTCAAGAAAGATTTCGGAAACTGTGTCGACAAAGAACTTTGAGAAAGTATCTATTTTGGGAGTGGATATTATGATATTTTCCAAGTATTTGACTTGGGGTGGGGTTATATTGTAGTGGACAAGTCCATTGGTCAAGAAAGTAAGAAGGAGAAATCTCATGATGTGGTTGGTTAAAAGTGTGATTCTTACAATGTGATTGGTTGAAAATAAAATTACTTCTTGACTAATGGAGGATCTTCTCCTCCGTAGTGTACACCTGCCCCTATTCGTAGTGATTCGTTTGTAAATTCATCTTAAAGTGGCAAGGTTTTTTTTTATCGGAATTGTGCTCTAATAGTTCATCAGAATTTTGAGTTGTAAAACTTTCATTTAATGGTTTTGCATCTTGTTCCTTGTTAACCCGTAAAGGCGCCTGTTAGCCCCTGGGGCTGTTTTCCAACAGAATCTTGCCTGTAGCTATTTTTATTATCAATTTTTCACTTTTTTTTTTTTTTTTTTTTTTTTTTTTTTTTTTTTTTTTTTTAATATCATTCTGGTCACCTTTTTGTGATGCATCTACAAAGTGGAATCCTACAATTCAAATCGCAATTTGTATGAGTGATTTGTGCTTTGAAAGGATTGTGGTAGGTAGGTTAGGATTGCACAAAACCTTGTAGGAGGTTGCAAACTTATCATTGATTGGTTCATTCATATTGCCCAAGTCCAAAAGATGCTAAGATCCAATTTCGGGTTGCTCATTGAGGAGTGGAAGGACCTTTAAGGGTTAAGTATGGGCGAGTCTTTGAGTTATATGTAGGTGCCTACAACAATTGAACTTTGAAAAAATCTAGAAAAAAATATGTAGACTTTAGAAATAATAAATAAACTTTGAGCTCACCTCCATCCAACGTTCACTTTCTGGAACAATGACTAAAAATAGTCTTAATTATGAGATCTTATAGGTGGAAATCTACATTGTGGAAGAAAATCCGATTTACATTCCTAGGAGTGCGTGGAGGTAGAAAATTGCACTTTTGAGGTTGCAAGCTTAAAAAGTACACAAAGAGCTTCAGGGGTTAACAAACACTTCTTACATCAGCTTAGAGATGCATGCTCTAACTTGTTGCATTTGATTGACTAAAACTGCACTTATTGGTATACGGATACGTGTTTTTCCCCTACTTGAAAATATTCTTTAGTTGTAAAGAAAACGTGTACTCATAAAGACCTGTAATCATACCAATCTAACACCTCTTCTATTCCAAGATACGTGACTAATTTGTTCAACACGATGTTTCAAAAACAGTCTTTAGAATTAACATTTGAATCTTTGTTAGTAACAAAATTTGAGCATTCTTTCATCTACTTACAAAACGCAATCCAAGGACTGACTTTACACAACAGTCCCAAAAAAATTTCTTTGAGTTGTCCACATCATGAACATATCCCTCTCCAAAGTCCAAAAAACACTGGAGTTGTAGTTGGCATTCACTTTCATTGTAAGTTGTTGTTGCTTTATCTGAATGTAGCTTCTCTCCGAAAAAACCTTATTACAAATAGTCAATAAGTAGGATGAGTAGATCAATACATCAGGAAGAAAGGAAAGGAAAAACGAAGACAAACACCACTATAAACTGAACGCAAGGAAATGATAGAATGAGACACTTACTTCGGAAAGGGAAGAGTATTTATCTACTAAAGAAAAGTATGGTACTTTCACCATACTCTCCAACAGTATTTTCAACAAAGAGTAGATTTCATTCCACCAAGCTTGATGGAAATACCACACTTTTCCCTTCATAATGTTCGTTGACCAATTGCGAATTAGTGTGGAAATAAAAATGGTGTGATGAAAATTCTTCGACTAGCGGGGGAAAGAAGGGAAAAGAAGAGGAGGGTCCTGCCCGGGGGGAGCGGGTCTGCGGGTGACAGAGAAAAAGGGCAAGCAAGGGGGGAGGGAAACATAAATGCACGACCATCGTCACTCTCGCAATGGATGCAGGAGCTGCTCACTGCTGCCATCAATGCCCGCCATCGCATCCATCCGTCGCACCCACCCGTCCACTGCCTTCTCCTCTGTGCTGCTGCATTTCAGGAGCCTGCTCGAACAATCCATCGGAGCCCTCGATCTACCAACTTAAGCTTAATGCCATTCATCCCCAGCTGACCAGCTCTAACTTATCGTAGCCCTGCCGTTGCCAATCCTCCTCCGCAGCTGGCAGGCCACTTTCCGATTGATGGCACAATTTACTGCCCACTGTAGCACCCAGCCATGTCGTCTTCGATCTCCAGCCTTGCCCACGCTTGGCGTCCTTTTCCCTTTAGCAACCGTCCTCCGTCCTTCGAGCTTTTCGTTCTTTCCCAAGATGCGGGTAGTTGACAATCTCGATATTTTCTTCTTCAATGCTGCCTAAAGCGATCCCTGGACAACCTTTGACTTGGGTTTTGGGTTTCGGTCTCTCTCCCGAGGTTTAGGCGCCTGGATCTTCCATCTGGCTTTAGAAATGGAAACCTTCAGAAAGTGAAATCTTAGTCTGGTATTGTTACTTCTTAGTCAGCGATTGACTCTGTGGATTCAGTAGGCAGTTGAGATTTCCACGGATCTCCCGGTGAGCTACACTGTCGAATCGGAGTGTTGCAGTCTCCGATCTGGAGTTGCTGGCATTGAGTGTGTGTGTGGGCTGTGAGCGGCACTGGCTTTCTTTCGGAATTGATTGGGAGGAAGCTTGATATGCGCGGAGCAGTAGAGGAAGTGGCAATGCAGGGCTGTGATGGTAGTTATTTTGCTGAAGCGTCGAGGAATTCAGTGGGAGATGACGAATGACTTCTCTAATCTGTCAAGAATTGGGAAGCGGAGTTCTTGCGATGGCCTAATCTACAGTCATTGTAAAAATTTGGAACGGATCACCGCAGGGAAGAAGAAGTTGAAGGTATGTGGTGGCCGGTCACAGCATCACAAGGGAAACATGCTTGCTGTCAAGAGACCGCAAAGAATTACAGATGTTCCAGGAGAGGTGAGGAATCACAAGAGATTTTCTCATAGTAGGCGTACACTACGGCCGCTCCTGAACGCCATCCGCTCTCTACAGTTTCGCAATCCTGATGGCGATAGTGGCGCCCTGCACAAGTACCACAGATACGCCTGGAATTTCACAAATTCAGTCTCTCTGTCTCAGAGCAGGTGCATGACCTTCCATCTCTTTGCACTTTTTTGTAGTGTGAGTGAAATTATCGAGTAAAATCCTGTCGCTTTAATTCTCCTGCGAGTTGGTATTCAACATTTTACACAGGTCCTCCACGAACTTTTAGTTGAAGCCGTTCATCATGTGAGGTAGTTTACGGGAAGAAATTGCTAGCATTGCAGCGACATGGATGCAATTTTGCACTCAAGCAGGGATTTCTAGCAATTAGTGACTGTCAGGTTCCTTCAGTTGTGTGCTTTGAAGATAATGGTTTTGATTCGAATGTTAAGCAGGGATTCAGAGCACACCGTGGGAGCTTATAGGTCGAAACAAGTCATGGACGCATTTGTGATTGAAGACTGGGAGATTCTCGCCATGACTCGCGATGGTTAGTGATTTTCTATCCCTCAGAGTACTTACGGAATTATGATCAGTCTCAACCCTGTTCTTGATAATTCTAATGTTCCTTGCTAGCGTACCAATACTGTATATTCAGAATACGAGCAAATCTCTCTCGTTCTCCATGTTGAGAGCTGTTTACTAATTTGGCTGGCTGCTCCAAACCAGGATCCCCGCGAGGACTTGCAAGAGAGAACCAGTGGAGCAGAGTATTGCGTGAATGTGATCTTCGTGCTTACAACGACATCATTGATACTCTCAATTTGCATCCTCGAAGAATTCTGGAGTCAGAATCTGGTAAGCTTGCCCTTCATTGCCGTTCGTTGAATCGTTTGTCTTTAGGCGGCAAGTGATGTATGATCATATTCCGGCGGGACAAGGTTGACATCTATATGGTCCTGAATAGTGTTAGTTGACTTAGGAAGCACAGTTGATACAGGAAACGTTTGTAAGACACTCGTGGTGTAAACATGCAGAGTTTGTGAAGACTCCGAAAGTAGCACACCAGAGAAAAGGTTTCCCAATGCCAGCTAGAAAACATAAGCCATTTTTATCTCTTACCATTACGAGAGGCAATAAAATGCCTAGTTCATTACGGAAGCGCAAAGCTTGGAAGTCTAGCAACGGGAGGCTTCACAGGGCAGGACAGACGCTCTCAAGAAAAGGAGCCCGGAGTTCTGCTAAAGCTGCTGGAGTGAAACAGCTTTCGCCACTTTTACTTCGTAGGTCTCAGATCAAAATCAGGTGGCATCTGTCAGAAGGAAAAAGGTCTGCTCGAGTAGCACCTGCAAGCGCTCTGCATGTGGGTTACAGGACCACTTCTCGGTTGGCGCAGAGAGAAAAAGCAGCAATTATTCTTCAGGTATGTGCCCATGGCTTCTTTTTTGATTGAATGCACAAGGTAGAGCATTGGATCTGTCAACTCCAGCTAGAAGCTTTTACTGTTATCTCAGTATTCTGGGTATGACGTTGCACAGGCACAGTGGCGGATGTTTTTAGCCCGACGCAATTATCAGAGGCTACAACATGCAACTCGTACCATTCAAAGACAATGGCAAGACACCAAAGGACGGCTTAGTCGAACAAAGATACCATTGGAGAGTGGAGTCAACGTTCTGAAGTCAAGAATCTGCCCCGACACCAGTGATTCTGCCGCAGCAACACTACACAAGGAACTGCCTGGTAACTATTGCAAGAACTCTGTAAATTTCCTGGCAGCATCCATAGAGAAAGATGTTGATAGATAGATGTATGTGGGCATGTGTACATGCGAACCGTTCGATCATTGCAGACCTAAGTACTTGTGCTCTTGCAGGTATAGACGGTCAAAGGAATGTGAAGATGCCTGGACTCTCACCTGAACGTCTGTACGATACATATATCTCAGCAATTCAAGAAGACGAAATTTTTGACGAGTTCTTGAGTTTCTTACCATGCCCTGAGCTCTCAAGCGGAGCTGTTCCTACAAGAACCGGGAGTGGTCCGCTTCTTCAGTCTAGTGCTCTACTTTTGGAAGAGAGGCCAAACCCGGAGTCGCCCGATTCTTTCAGCCCAGTGCTGGTAGAGGATGCTGATATTGTCCTACGGTCTCCGAAGACGTGGACATACGACGTATGCAGTATGGACAGTCCTGCGAAGGAGCTCACATTTGCAAGAATTAGCATAGATGGATCGCTACCTCCGACGCCAATCAAAGAATGGAGCTCCCGCAAGCGCGACACCGTGAAAAAAGCTCTTCCAGTTGTATGGGATCCCACAGACATGGTCGAGCTGCACCATTCTCCAACCAAGGACTGGGCTTCTCCCCACACCAAGATCCTCAAGCCACCCCTCCTCCTCGTTGCACCCACCGATGGCGAACTTAAGAGGGAATTGTTCCAACTTCCTAGCGAGTGGTTCATGGATCTTGACGAGCTCGACATACCCGAAAGTTGCTGGGACACTTCTAAGGTGACGAGTATAGCTTTCTCTCCTTCATCAGATTCAAAGTCCCTCCGTGGTTTCTGTGCAGATATCGTGTCCTCTTCCCGGGCACTCATATGCATCCCTGGAGATGTTTCTCCTGCTCATTGTGCTGCAATCGAAGATTTGGCAAGTCCAGAGACTGTTCATTTCTCCCGTCTTAGAGAAATAACCTTTGACAGTCCCGAGAACGTTGATGGTTTTGGCGTTTCACCTTCTGCCGATGATTTATCTACAAAGGCCGATGATTCGAGATCAGGTTCCCCACTTTCACCTGCATTGGAGGAAGAACTTCTGGATGAGCTTACAAAACTGTTTCAAGACATGCCAGATCCAACATTTGGTCCTTCCCTGAGTTCCAGCTTACCAGCTAGTCCTCCTGGCACTGTTAGAGATCTTCGCCGTTCAGAGTCTCTTAGAGCTTCACATCCTAAAGCGTTGAGCAGAGTATGCAATGGAGCCTTAAGTAGGGATGGCTTTTCGACGAACTCAGCCAGAAGGCTCAATTTCAATTTAGACAATGAGGATGAACTGAAAGATAGCGAAGGCCACCAAGACGATGGAGAGGACCAAATGCCTGCCGAGAGGATAGAAGTAGCAGACGAGAAGTGCCTATCATCACTGTCTGATGTACAGAGCTTTTCTCTTGAAGGTCATGGTCAGAAACATCTCGGGATGCTCGAAGAGCTTGATTACATAAAAGCTTCGAGGGACTCACGGAGTTACAGCCAAAGATGCCAGAGCACGGTGACGGACTTTCTGCAGCTTGTAGAGCTGGACTTTTCCCCAGGTGCAGTTCGTTCAGACTTCTCTCCGGCAAGGAGCGTAGAGGGATCACTTTCTTTGCCGCAGACTCGAGAATCTGAAGACGAAGCTGACTTTTGTGACAAGGCGGTGGATGGGAACGTTGTTGCTGTCAAAGACACATCGTATGAGGGCAGGGAGCTTGTGCCTGATTCATTTCATGCATGGGAGGAGGCAGCATCAGCTACAGAGACTCCCAATGACACTCCTGTCAAATGCAGAACTCTTGATATCTACGACAGTAGGAATGTTAGCACCACCCCAAGAATACAACGATCTAACACTGCTATTACAAGATCCTGTGGTGCAATCAATAAGACAAAGCCGCCTTTGCCTATAAGGAGTAGGCGAATCTCCTTCGACCAGATCAACTACAAGGCCAATGAGCCTTATACTCCTGCAGATGAAAAGAGACCTCTTCTGCCAGATAAGAAAGTCCGTGACAGGCTGCTTCACACAAGCCCGGTTTCGCCGGGTACGCCGTTAGCCTCGTATGCTGGTTATCAAGAGACATCCAGTGCTTTATCTGTCTCGAAAAAGTATTTTCTTCAGAGCCCACGCTCAAGACCACTATCTAACAAATGTGACTCCGACACGGACAGCCTGGTATCTCCGGCAACCTCACGCTCGGCGAAATTGGAACCTTCGCTCGAGAGAGATGAGAAGGTATGCCTTACCCCTGTCCTTGTCAATTTTGATGGGGGTATCAGTAGCAGCGTGGAGTTGATTCTTCTGTCGCATTGCAAGTACTGATGATGGGACTCATGTATGTTGCAGAAACCTTCTGCAAGGCATGCGAGAGCTTTATTCTCATGTCAGGAATCGGCTCTCATACCAGAAGATGCAGCTGTGAAATCAGCGTCTCTCCCATCCTGGAATGAAGTAACTCATTTTTCCTGTTTCGAAGACAATTACGAAGCTATGCTGAAGCACAGAGACACTCATCGTCTTTGGTTTCCAGATAATCTGTCTGGGCCTTTGCTGCTGACATCTGGAGCAGAATCTGATTGCAGTTTCAGAAAAAGCACTTCCTCTGCCTGGGATTGTGGATTGATGACACTAATGATGGATGGTGGCTTTTCAAATGCCGATGACTCTTCGCCTTCTCTGCATGATCTATGCAAAGTGTGGGAAGAGGAGTCTATGGATCTTGTTACGAGATCTCTCAAGTATAAGAGTTTGATGACGGACCCGGAGCTTCTTCGCCAGGAGGTAATCTATTTTCCCGTTCGATGATTCACAACCAGCTTCGATCTTTTCAAGGTAGCACGTCTCTTTGTTTGCACACAATTGATATCCACTAACAGTTTCTCGGATTTGTGGCAGTTGAAAGTGGCATTCGAGAAAAACGAACCCTCAAGCCCACAAACAGTTGCTTGGGAGATTCAGAACATCGAAAGATTAAAAGAGAAGTTGGAAAGTAGGGAGAGGCTGAAGGAGCTTATAAAGCAGCAACGCGATACCATTTACATCAACATTGCTACGAATGCAAGCATGCGCGAGCGATATCGATTGTACAGTAAATGGGGAATTCGCCGAATGTCAAGAGCAAGATTGAGGAAGGTCATTTACGAGTTGCTCTGGAAAGATCCCAAAAGGTTTGTGCTCGCTCTTCTGATCTTGCAATGCATGCAACAATGATGTTCTTGCTATCCTCCCCTGCTAAGTTTCTCCGATTGCTGCTTTCTGACACCAGCATATACTAAAATCTTCTTTTATTTACTGCAGGTTCCACGCAAGTGCAGATCTCGTACTTCAGTATCTGTAGCTTTGACCTGAGTACTGACCTGTTCATTGCCTCAAATGAACAAATTGGTAGGAATTTCACTCACATATATGGGAACTGATGCACATGTACAGAAGTTTAAGTGTAGGCTGTCGCCCTTTCAAATTCGATTAGGGCTCTCTTACATAGCGGCAATGGATTTTCATGTAGCAACCCTGGACTGTAGAAGTCCCTTAACGGGAAAGAAAGCTTTCAAGAAGTGGTCAGCTTACAATTTTGATATCCTGTGAGCTTTTTCTGACTTTGAAGTGAACATTAAGTTGTAGCCAGCAGACATAGAATGCTGATGGTTTGTAAAGTACCCTCCAAATGATTTATGAAGTTAGCACCGAGGGACAGTTTTCCCATCAACTTTGAACATTGTATGTGCACTCAAAAATGATTTGATTCCAAAACTGTAAAGTGTGTTGCAACCACAATGACAGACTACTACATTTTCAACACAATTGCACACATTCATCAGTGAAGCGAATACAAAGCACTAGCTTGCAAATTTGGAATGAGATTGCAAGCTTGTTCTTTAGATACTTCTTGATGCATGATACCTATCACTTCCACTTCATGCTACAATCTAGAGGGACTTTTAAATAGTTGTGATATCTGAAGAATTTTTATCAAAGCTCGTAAATGCCCTCCCCACACCTTTGCAATCCACACTAGAATGTGAAGGGTGGTGCATGACAAATTGAGTGATATCTCTCACGCACTAATTACTAAGCTCATATACATTTACTATTTTGGCCGATTTTAAGAGATGACTTATCAAATTACTATAAGTGCTTCACAATATCCTCTTAAATATTTCTCTACATCGCAACACAAGAGGAAGAGACATAGATCATGCATCACAAATAAGCTTTAGTATCCAAAGAACAAACTTTAATATCCAAAGAACAAACTTACTTGCAAGCTCATTTCATATCTGCAAGCTAGATTGAACATTCAAATTGAAGCAAAGAATGGTAACACTCGATTTACCATTGTGGACAGTGTGTAAAGTATTTGTAATCGTTTATATAACTCCAATTCCATTAAAATGGCACTATGCCATGTGCCATTTTGTCACACTAGATCTTACATTTGTGCTCATATAATATGGTATATTCTGTAATATCACAACTTTTTTTGTAATATCACTTCTTTATATACATTGTCACTCATTTTCCCTAATATCACCTTACAATTCTGTTATATCACATGGTTTTTGAGCTACAGTTCAGAAAGTTGAGGTGTGCCATTTTACCGGAATAATGCCATTTTAACGGAATTGGGGTTATATTCCTTTCATTGATGAATGTGTACAATTGTGTAAAAGATGTAGTAGTTCTCATTGTGGGTGCATTGAGCTTCACAATTTTGAAATCGGATCATTTTTTGAGTGCGGAGGCAATTTTCAAAGTTGATGGGAAAACTGTCTCTTAGTGCTGAATTCGTAAATCATCTGAAGGGTACTGTAAAATAGAACTAGTTAACCCTTAAACGCCCAAGAGAGCCCTACTCTGTAGCTCCCACTCTAATGAACTTTTCACTTATATTTTGATGTTAAACTGGTCACCTTCTTGTGATGTATTCAAAAAGTGAAATTTTACAATTCAAATCACAATTTGTATGAGTGATTTTGTGGTTTGAAGGGATTGTGGTAGGTAGGTTGGGGTTGTACATAACCTTGTAGGAGGTTGCAAGCTCATCATTGATTGGTTCACTCATGATACCCAAGTTCAAAAAGTGCACTATTCATGATGCCCGAATCCAAAAGATGTTGTGATTCAATTTTGGGCTGCCCATTTGAGACCCCATGGGCGTTTAAGGGTTAACCCTTAAACGTCAAAGGTGACCCGAGGGGTCCTTTTCCAACAGAATCTTCTCTGTAGCTCTCAATGTACTCAACTTTTCACTTATATTTTGATGTCAAACTGGTCACCTTCTTCTGATGCACTCAAAAAGTGAAATTTTAGAATTCAAATCACAATTTGTATGAGTGATTTTGTGGTTTGAAAGGATTGTGGTAGGTAGGTTGGGGTTGTACATAACCTTGTAGGAGGTTGCAAGCTCATCATTGATTGGTTCACTCACGATGCCCAAGTTCAAAAAGTGCACTATTCATGATGCCCAAGTCCAAAAGATGCTATGATTCAATTTCGGGCTGCCCATTTGAGAGTTTAAGGGTTAAGAGGGGAGCTTCCATTAGTGGTAGGAGAGGAGATCATCTCTTGTATGCGACCCAGTTGTGAAAAGAATTGCTTTGCTCATCTATGTTTTTTGTGCCCACAATCGATATTGTTGAACCTGAAAGGGGAATTCATTTCTTTTTTAAGCATCAGAATAACAAGGCTCACAAATTAAAGGTGGGCTTATTCTTTGTGACCAAAGGATAGATATTATTTGAGGTGGAGGTTGTGATGGCAGGATGTGGTTTATTGAGCTGAATTTTATGATTAGAGAAATTTTAGGTTATTCGTCATGTTCATTCAAACAAGTGGGAACAGTTTCAACTTTGAAACTTACCCTTGATGGTTTTCTTTACAAACACCATTCCACTTGTTATCCAATATCCAAGAGTTTGAAGTCATTCTCAAATCTCAACAATCATGCTTCAAATCTGTTCCTAAAAAAGAAGGTTGATTGACCACTATTTCCAAACATATTATGTCAATCAACAAGGAAGATACCCAATGTAATGGCTTTGTCCATACATAATTGCACGTACATATGCACCCTCTCCTTTCTTTGTAATTTCACACCTATGTAACGGTGATGATAAGCAACACGAAAAGACGAAAAGAGCTTCAATCCTGGAATGTAATAGGGGAAATTAGAACAATACTACTTCCCATCTTCAACCCCTAAACTCTCCTTAAAACTCAAAATTGTGCTTCCGTGCTACGCTACAGTGAATACAGTGAATTTTCTGTTACCGTGAGATGTCCAGTAACATCTCATAAGACTTGTCTTGATCTCCTGTGTATGCAGTGGTGGAAGGTGGAGGGTGATCCATTCACATGTTACTAAATTGTAAATTAGTACAAGTTCTTCTTGTGTATTTGTTGTTACTACTATCATCAAATAACCCTCACAATCGTACATTTTGAAAGTGTTGCTGGTTTGAGGCCTAAACTCAAACGACTCCAATGGGGGGGCAATCGAAAGCTTTACTTTTTAAGGTTTCTATGTCACAATTTTTGAGTTTTTTACACTCGTATTCTTCAACATAATATTTTTTTTGTTGATGATGAAATATTGGAGGGATCTTTAGGTTTTTCCCTTAAGAAGTAGAAGGTTAAGTTCTGAACATGTGGAATTGATATTTCCCACTTTGGATTTTCATTTGAAACATCACAAGAAAGTAGTTTGTAATGAATAGGACCCACTTGATCAAGGTTATTTTCTTTCAGATAGATAGATAGAAACTCCGGTCCCTTTCTAAGGGGCCGGCGTGAATGAAGCGTTCGTTCGTAATGCTAATATCCCGATGGCCACCGGACAAGGAAAAATTGGAACATTACTACTTCCCCCTCTTGAGGGTGGACACTATAACTACACTAGTTTCTAGCCTAGTTACTAGTGCCTTGAAGATACTTGACATAGTATCCCCCCAAAGGGCTTTGAGGTACCCATACAACAAGGTCTGAAGACCCCCCACAATAGTTGGGTGGACTATAGTGGTGAGCACCATGCCGGCATGGGGATTAGAACCCACGACCTCCTCATTGGGGGCCTAAGCCCTAACCACCAAGCCAAGCCTTGTGGTGCCTTATTTTCTTTCACATATACCTTCACACAATTTCTGAGCTTCTGGAAGCTTAAAATTCTCCATGTATCAAGTAAAGGAGGCAGTTTAAAATCTTGTAAATCTCTTGTTAGTGGATTCAAAATTTGTATGTTTGTATCGGTTTCTTGCAAAGAATATAATATGTTTGCCGCTTGTACTATTAAGGAACTATCACTTGTAAATTTATATGTATACCACTTCGTGCATTTCATGTCCAATGTTCTCAACCATGTATCATGATTTGGAGTTTCTGTGATGAGTGACAATATAATTGGATGAGATCCATCACACTTTTGAGAAAAGAAGGAAGAACATGTTGTAACAGCATGATTCCAAGTTTTATTTAAAAATTGTAAGCGGCAAATTTCATCGATGTGCAATTGAGCAAACACAAGATTATGAATTGTATGAGGAAGGTATTTTAAAAGGTTAGGATCAAGGATCTCTTGATTTTCAGGATCTATTCTCTCTTCTGTGTGTTCACAAGTTTCCATTTCATCGTAATATTCATCTCCAGAGGGATTAGTAGTTTCACCATGAACTCTGCGTATACATCCAAAGATAGGTGAACCAAAGATATTATCCACACAGATCTTAAATAGACTTCTTAGACTTCGTGGTCTTCTGTCCATTCCTCTTCTCCTTTACCGAGTTATTTGGTTGATATCTCACTTAATCTCACTTTTATAGCAACAATATATGCTCAAATATTTGAGGTCCCCTTTTACATATGACTTCCATAAATAAAATAAATGAAACTATTATAACTAGCTTGTTCAAGACTTTGTTGAATATTTTCATAATAAAAGAAGAAGCTTCTTTAATTTAGAATCAAAGTCTGTTGTTATAAGTTAAACTCCTTTTTATACATTTGCTCATGTGAATGTACTAATTTTAAAATTATGCTCATATGGAGTTCATTGAAGCAATCACTTTTATTTTGTGTTTATGCAAAGTCAACCCATATCATGTGAGTAATATCTTGCAGGAATTTATGTTCAATGGAAATATTTTGAAATACCAAATTTGCAAGGTCAGAAATAATTTTTTTGTGGATGCCAAAATTCAAGAAAATGTATTTTTAGAAATATTGATATCTTTACTAAAAAGTAAAATTAAGTAAAAAGTAGGTTTGTTGAGGTTGATGCATTGAAAATCAAAATAAAGTAATCATTGGCATTATAGTAGTGGATTGGTCATGAACATAGGAATACTTTGGATTGACCATGGATGCTTGGTGATATAGTTTGCCTATAACAATTAATTTTAGCTTTGAAGTCCAAAAAAGACCATGGATACAAACTTTGGATGTTACAATCTCTCAAGTGGTAAATATCCAATGGTCAATTTTTGGAACCGTATTTAAAAGTACTCTAAGGTATAGAAAACTTTAATTCTTTCCATTTTTTTCAAATACAAAAGCTGTTAAGTTTAACATTCATCCAACTCTGAAGAAGCAATTCTGCTTCTAACTTACAACATTAAGTACCGGTAAACAATTGCTTCTCAATGAAGGTAGGTAGTGCGTGCCTTGGAAGACTAAATTGGTCCACAAAGCGCACGTTCACCGCCTACATTTCCTTGTAAGTTCTTGGAGTGTAAAGCCTCAAAATGTGCGAATGTCTACATCTATGCACTCCCGGGAATGTGAACCAAATCTTCTAACTTTTTGTAGTCTTCCAGCTCTAAGATCTTGTAAATAAGCCTATCATTAGTAACTAATCCAAAGTTTGACCGTTGGATGTTTATCATTTGCAAGATTATAACATCCAAAGTTTGAGTAGAAGTTTTTTTGAAATTTCTGAAACTTCAAATCATGCTCTAATTAAGGTTGAAGGCTGCCCCTGTAAGACTTGTGAAAGTTTTAACTTGGGAATATGGAGAGAATCGTGATTACAAACATTTTAAAAAATGAAACTTCAAAACAAAATTCAAGAAATTCTTTGAAACATGAATTGTTTTTGTTGGCCTAGGGGTGAAAAGTAAAATTTGCCTTAAAATACTCTTAAATTGCAATTTGAAATCACAATTGTCTCTATACACCTTATAATATAGGTAAAGCCATTGTTTATAGCACCTTCATCTGCGATGCTCAAAACGACAAAAGGCCCATTTGACTTTTGAGAATAGTTAGTGGTTAAATACTTAAGATAGAAAGAGAAGTAAAAAATTGCCCTTGAATCGTGAGAATTTATACTAAAATCCAAATTCATTCACGTAGGATTATGCAAATGTCATTCACAAAAATTTACTCATATTTGGGCATCCCGCCCCTTTCGTAGAGGTTCCTTTTCAGTATTGTTTAGTTATTGGTTAATTAGATTGTGCTTATAAATGTGACATTTTTGTTATATTTTTATCATATTCATACTTCAATACTAAAATTTTTATTTATAGTTTCTTTACTAGATTGGTAACCATTTTGTAAATTGGATTGTGACAAATGTATGTGTAGATTGCCATAGAAACATCAAGTAGCCCACATCATGAGAATCTTCCCACTCCATTATCCATGACTTGAAGTTGTCTTTGGTGTAGCTAAACACGTCTTTCATTGCTCAAGCCCATAATGGAGTCCAATTGTTAACTAGATGGCTATAATTGCCTTCTTCAGTGGACATGTTTCATGGGTGTTCTTAGCCATGTTGGACAATGCTCCCAACATTCTGAATAGAGAATCCAAGTTGAAAAATATGACACGCATCGTGCAACTTACATACACATAAATCTCCTCGTACATAAATAGGGTGTATTTTGTAGTTTGCGATAAACTCTTAAATTTTTCAAAATCTCTTTACCTGAAGCTCTTTTTTTCGAATTTTCTTGTGGTGATCTTAAGGAGGTTCTACAATCTCACAAATGACAGCTAGGATTTGGCATCCAATGCTCATACATGCTTTGACACGCACCCACAACATGCCTCTATGAAAAAACTGTCCCTAGGTACAACCACTTGGCGTCAAAGGATCTTCCAATTCTTGTAAGAAAAAAGGTGAATTCATTGAGGAACTTCTCATATGGATATTCTACAAGATTGTATGATTGCAAGTTCGTAAACCATATTGGAAAAAGTATATAAACTCATTTTTCAACTTGCTCATGTTTAAGATTAGATAAAGCTTCCTCGTTCCTACCCCTTTAAGCCTTTAGGAATTAAGTAATATAATTTTTATTTTTGTATGTGATCATGTGGCCATGTAATTTGGTCAACATATAGGACTAAATTTCCTAATTTTTAGTACTATGAACAAAACAAATTAAACTTTATTGCATAAATATCTAAAAAGTATGCATATTTATAGTACCACATATAAGTAATCGTATATTAGTAGGTTTTTTATTATTATATGCAATTTTAGACAATTAAGTGTACAAAAGTTATGAACGATATCAAAAGATACTTTAAAATTGCATTAGAGTAACAAAGAGTCTTTGGAACAAAAATTCTCTGAGTCGGTTTTATCTATCATTTCAGAATAAATATAAAAGATTTATCAACATGGTACCAATCACTTCAGAAAATGGTAATTATCAATAATCACATGCATATAATAAGATATATCAATTATTTTTTATGTATTTAAAATTTGAAATTTTGATATTAAATATGGATATTAATATGAAGTGCAGAGAATATGAACCAATAGTGTCATTTTAGGACTCATGATACTCTATTTAGTAGTTAACAAGTCAATTGAATAGTGGATCTAATTGGCTTAGTTGTTCCATTTTTAAGTGATGATAGCTATATTAATAAGTAGAGTAAGTTGTGTTTTTCCAAAAAACTCGCCTAGTAGATTATGTAATATTTAGACATTAAGTGACATAATCTGAATCATGTACCTAATCTTTATTGTATCTAAACTCTTACCCATAAGTTTTTATACTTCAATATTTTTTGAAACTTTTTATAACTTATAATGTTTCAATTTTATTTTTATTTTATTTTTTTCATATAACTCTTAATATTAGTTGGTTATTATGAGTGGATCAATTGACTTTACTAATGTAAAATTTATATTGTTTTATATATGATTATTTACAAAAAATATATATGACTATTTGTAAAGCCTTTGTCCAGGAGTTTTAAAAAAAAAAAAAAAAAAAACCCGAGGAAGATAGATAGGGGAGTTGTTCATTTGGAGAGTCTAATTCGGTCGAAATTCCGCGATTATAGTCACAAAATAGAAGTTGAGGCAACAATGATGTAAAATTAAGGATCTTATTGCTTTCTTTATCCAACTTGCAATTTCTTCCATGATTTTCAACTCATTCCCACAAAATTTGCATACAACTCACTTGTTGTAAATAAAAGGCTATATTCTTCACAAGCAATTTCAAATCAACATTCATAATATTTTTACTTCCAATTTTGATATAGGCAATGTGGTTTGTAATCTTCAACATTCTCAAACCATGTATTCTAAATAATATTCACAATTTTTCCTAGCTTATTCCATGTTTATAATTCCAAGTTTATATTTTATTATCACTTGACTTATCATCAAGTATTATTTATATCATTTACACTTGATGTTAAGACAACAATTGTTATAAACTTCTCCAATTACAAAACTCAACTCCAAGGAAATCACACTTCTTCTGAGTGCAAGATACACACTTCTTCACCTATGTGTTCAAAGAAAAAATGAGCCTTCACTTCCTACTTGTATTTCTCACTTTTTTCATGTACGTCTTTTCACTGGGCTTATGTCTTTTTAATTCCTACCGATTCACCTAGTTTCCTTTTCAATCCCATTTAGCTCACATTCACATTTAAAATTGAAAAGGAAGAGTAATAGTCTTTTATACACACAAAGAGTCAAAAAACATGCTCAAAATGGAAAGGAGTATACTACACTTTTGTAACTAACGATTATCCAAAAAAATATCATAATGAAGTTTGATATTATGTGCTTTACTCAAGTTGATGATTTTCTAAATCTTGTTTAAATTTCAATTCAAATATTTCTATATCGCACAAACTCATTATTACTATAATAATTGCTAATGACTTCAGTTAAGTTCATGCTTTGTTAAATTTTATTGATCAAAAAATATATATGTTTCAATTTAATTTTTTTTTAATTAAAATTATAATTGTGGTGTATTTATGATACTTATGATTACAACTATTGTGAAATAATTCAAAAATTATCATAATATCACTGGATATTGAAATTAACTTTGCTACAATAGAAAGTTGTTGATTGACTATGATATCCAAGTATATAAACCAACAATATTTTTTAGAATATTATATATAAATATGATTGATTCAATAATTTAAAAATCAAATCAGAAAGAGACAAATTTGTGGTTATTTAGAGCATTTTAACGTTCAACTTTTTTATTATAAAAAATTTTAGGGAGCTAAAAAGAATAAAATCATAAAGAAAAGAAGTATATTTAAGGGATTGAAATTAAATGATGAAATAGAAGTTGTAGAAATGATTATGAGGTTTATGTGTATAAATTATTAAATGAAGAAAGCAAGTCTTTCAATAGTGAGATTTTAGGAACTTTATAAGTAACCTAACAATGAATCCTTATAAAGAAATGTGATAGCTAGAGAAATTAGAAAGTGATATGACCATAAAATTTACAAGTGAGTCAACCCTCAATATGAAAAATAAATAAGAGAATAAAATGCTTTTAAGAACCTTCAAGTGATTTTTATTCTAGAGTACTGTCAAAACTTAAAATACAATAAACGTATAATTAATAAGTTACACACATAATAATCCCAATCAAATATAATTTCATACTACAATTTATCATGAAAATAATTTAATAGTATAGAACGATAAGCAAATATGAGATATATAGTGTTATCAACTTAACAAATGTACCAACATTGCAAAAACTAAATTATATTATTATTTTAATAAAAAAATTAAAAAATGCAATTTCTTATCTGAAGAAATGATTGCAAATTCTTGATTTCAAAATAAACGATACACAAACACATTAAAAAAAATCTAATATCATATGAAAGCGAAAATAACCCAATCTAAAATGATACAATTATACAATTTGTAAAATTATGAATTTATAATATTATTGTGCCAAAATATGCTATTATAGCAATAATCTTGGAAAGATAAAAAATTATGATACAAATCTACAATTTCAATACATGAAAATAAATTATGACTATATTGAAAACCAAGAAGTAAAAGAATATTTTGTATAAATTTTGGTATATCATTATTTCTTATCTCTAATTAGTCTCAAAATATATTATGATAATACTCATAATCCATTTCAAATTTTAAATTTTGGTTAGATAAAAAACGTAAAAATTATTAAATTCACCCTTATTTACATCAAGATTACGTTCATTCAATCTTTTTGTACAATATTTGAACTTCATAATCTTTTGGATGACTTCTACAATTGATAAATGTATCTAATTTTATTCAAGTCTTCCAACTATCTTGCATGTTGTTTCCATCAAATTCCTCAAGCCACTCAAATGTGTATTTTTGATGATCATCAAAATTTGTGGAAAGAACAAGATACACATATCCAAGATTGTAAGAGCTTTCAATATTTCAAGGGTGAATCGCTTCCCTTCAAAAATAGTTTTTATTAGAACCAAATATTATAACCCTATTGTTTTGATTATACATGAATTTGATTATATGTCTATGTATACAAAAATTAAGTTCAAAGTTTGATGAAAGTTTAAGAATTGTTGTTTCTATATTTTCCTAATGTGATTTCAAATTTACAATGTGAGCTAATTTCTCAAATGAATATTCATAATAGCAAAGCATTATGACAATTTTATGTAATTAATGGAAAAATAATAAAAAAACTTAAGCCCTTTCAAGTTTGAGAGGTTTTAACGTCAACAATCAATTCTTCACAAAAAAAATTTCAAAAGTCATTTTTTCTTTGTTGAATAATTAAAATTTGTATAGCAACATCAGTAATTTATCTCAAAAAAATATATTCACATTATAGATATTTGACTCTAATTAAAATCAACATAAATGGGAGAAAAAAAAAACAAAAAAAAAAAAAACAATTAAGTAACAATAAATTGATATCTATATATCACATTAAAATATATATATATATATATATATATATATATACATGAAAACATGGAATTTTTATTTTGAGCTAATATTTCTCATGTGATCATTTCATTACTTAATAATCAACATGAGTTTATATCATGAATGTGCTTAAAAGTCTTTGAAAGAAATCATTTTGATTGAAATTTTTATTTACCTTATAATTTAGCAAAACCAAAAAAAATAGCTCAAAAAAGTAAAATCATTTGTATATCACGCAAAAGATAACTACTTAAATTCCATATGGTATTGAAGTTTTATACAATCTTGAGTTGTTAAAAAGAATTTCTCAATGCATGATTTATTTGTTCAATTTTTTGAACATATATTTTCAATTCTTGAAATAGCGTAAATGTAACATTGTATGTAAATATTGACATCTAAATTTATAAATTTGGCTCAATTTATATATATCTACGTATTCCTATTTCAATCTTATTTGTCTGAAATTTAGTATTTTGATATCAATTTGATTCAGATTTCAAATGTAATTCATCGATTTCCAAAAGTTCAACAACACTTATAGGTAATTACATATTACAAATTAAATTGTTTTTAAACTTAAGATATGAATGTCAACACCTTTGCAAGAAGGTTGGTTTTCATTGTCTAAACTTTGAATGCATCTAATAATTTATTACCAAAATATCAAATAATATTATAAAAGAAGCATGATTAATTTTCATAAAGATAAAAAAAATCCTTAAAGAAAGTATGTATAAGTGATGTCAATTCTATTCTACGATTGTCCCCTAAATATATAATTCTTCGATAATTATATTACCAGAAATGTAGTAAAAAACATGATAAATAAAATCAAATTCAGACCGTGGAAAATAAATAATACCAACATTGAATATTTCACTTTAAAATATATTATGTCTGACTTTATTTTTTATTAGTCCGCATTAAATCTAAATTTAATTAACATGTAAGTATAAAAGGTAATTTATTGAAGATCCTATTGACAGTTGAATGCACAATTAAGGTAGTTTCCTTGATAATGGCTTAAATTTTAGCATTGGAAATTTGTAGTGAAATTCACATCGGGATCAATTTTAGCGTTAAGCAAAACCAATATTTCTGAATCTTTCTACAATTTTCTAGTTGGCTTTACATGTGTTTCTAAAATGGCACACTACAATGTTCGTTGTAAGTATATGGAGAATTGGACTATTATATTATTACATACCTTGGCATTGGTAGCCTGGTTTACCTCAAGAAATTAGTTTCTCTTTCCCACAACAAGGGAGTAGTAAAATTTCTTTGAACATTATGATCTCACAATCAATAAGAAATTTGAATATGAGATTTGATATACAAATACACGTACAAGATAAATATTAGATCCTACAAGTACATACGAAAAACTACTTCTGAATTTGAAAACTTCCACCTTGCATCAAAAGAAGGTAATTCTTGGCAATTTTGAGACTTCTTGGCAGTTTTGAGGCTATTCGACTTTAGAAGTTAACATTGTACAAACTGAGTGAATATCACAAGCATGGGATGAGTTGTCGCCTATGTCCCTCGAACGAATGAAGGCTGGTGGGAACAAGTAATGGGATGATATTCGTTGAAAGCTACTGCTTTGAAGAGGCTCAGCAACCGCATTCACACTTCCGATGGCAGTTTCGAGGCATGATTGCGAGTGCCGCTCCCTGGATGGATCGAAGAAACAAACCTCGGCAGTATCGCAGCATCAATTCAAGCTCCTCAATCTCCAGTGAGCGTAGATACTTGCCACTTGAAATAAAGAAAGCGTTGTCTCGATCGATCATGAGTGGCGCGTGCGGGGAATGCATGAAGTTGACCACTTCTGTTGCTACAGAAGCTGCGAGCTCGATCGATGGAATGGGGCCGGGGACCACAATCTCCGCCTTTCCGACCCCAACTGATTACTCTCCCTGTGGACCCATTCAGCTCCAGTGTGGCCCGCACTGTATGCATCACCGGTAAACAGTACGAACCCTTGCATCATTGCTGGAAAACTCACCGCGGCGGTCTTCAGTTACTGTTAACTCACTGGAGCAGCATCAATCAGTTAGTGAAAATCCGGCAATCGCATGGATCGGACGATATTGCAGCCAGCAGCGTCATGGTGTACGTAGTACGTTGTCAAGATTGTACAAGCGCGCGGCTCGGTGTGTACATGTGCATCATTTTCATTTCGTTGAAATATCGTACTTGCATGCCAGTGAGGGATCGTCCACAACCAGTGAGTGGCGTGGAATTGCAAGATAAGCTCCCGTTGGTCTGGAATTCTATCACCTAGATGGTTGCGTATGTCGGGGCCGCATCTCAGTTGATACCGATACTTCAGCTTCGGAAGTTCACGTAGAATGAGACAACAGTAAGGTTGAAAATTCAAAATTCGGGTAGAGATTGGAGACCATGACGATCGGCTCGCAGTTGTGTGTCGCTAACAAAAGATTTGTGCTTCGTGGGAGAAATTCGGCATGATCCTCATCACATAACCGAACTCCAGTTGCTCGGACCTCAAATCGCTCTCCAGCTGCGATCGTAAGTTTGATTTGTGAGTCATCTTGCTTCGATGTGGTCCTTGTTTGGAGCTTTAGAGCTTTGGAGCAACTGCGCTAGCCATGACAAGTTAAGGTCAATGTGTTGCATTATTGCGAGTAAGTACATTGCGACGAATTTACTGCGTGTAATTTTGTCTTATTATGAGCTGGGTTCGTGTCAATCAGCAGAGCTCGCCCGGGGGTTGTTGCTCTCAATACTCTTAGTCGAATCAATGGTGGATTTTTAGGGTTCTCACCAGAAGATTCGTGAGGACGCAGAGAATTGAAGGAACTATGGCGGACATGAATGTACATATCTGCTCAATCCTACTTCGATCTGGTATGAAGTTTTTCTCTTCCTTGCTGTTTTCGGTGTGATCAGTCCTGAATTGATATCATGGTGGAAAATCGACCAGATTGGCAACAATTTTGTGTGTGACAGCCACAGAGCATGGTGTGGAGACATTCATTCCGAAATGAGGCTTGTGTGAGAGAGAGTCAAGGACGAATTGACATTGTGCGACTTTGGAATGAGGGACACTGACAAAGGAGCGCGCTGGTGATCGATGGCGATTAGAATCAAGATTGAGACGCCCATCGCGTTCGCGCTCACACTAACACTGTGCTTCGTTCTCTTCTTCTACTGTTGGCGCATTCGAAAGATACGGCACCGCCTCACCGGCTCCGTGCAAGTTTCGGCCTTGCCCATCGCCGACACCGCCCCAGTACGAACTCTTTACTCTAACTTCCCCTTCATGAATTCTGCACCACATGCAGGGACTAGCTCAGTATACTTCCCTTGTGCGTCCAGGCAGAGCAGCAGATGGGTATAAAGAAGGACGTGATCGCCACTTTCCCAACCGTAAAAGCACACGAGCTGAAAGACGACATCAAGGAAGGGTAAGAACTGATCGATACGAACTGTAAGAATCGTGGAAGCGATAAGATTGCGCAGCTAAGATGTTTCGATGAATGCAGGTGTCCGATCTGCTTAGTGGAGTACGCGAGCACGGAGGTGCTGCGGAAGCTGCCACTGTGCGGCCATGTGTTCCACACGCGCTGCGTAGACTCGTGGCTGGAGAAGCAGGTCACGTGCCCGGTATGTCGCATCGTGCTCACCGCGAAGCGCTCATTGCATCGTCCCGTGCCGGCATGGGTACTCGTCAACCGGCCGCTGCCACTCCCGCCCTCCATAAGGGAGGATACACTAGAGCTCCGAAGCCCATCCGACGTGATGGCGTCGCCACTGCTGGAGCACCACTGCGCGGCCACGGGAATTCAGACCAGAGAGCACGCAGCCATCAGCAATCGCTGGATGGCGGAGTCGTTCCTGTTCGGCATGTGGGGGTCAGAAGACCCAGAATCTCCGAGGCCGACCGATGCTGCCATGATGAAGAATGCGAAGCTGCGATCGATGGAGTGGGCGCTCATGGCAGAGGAGGTGGTGGAGTGTCGAGTGGCGCCGTTTCGGCCCTTGACCATGTCGCCCGAGCGGTGCTCGTTTGAGTTTCTGCCCGTCGTCACCGCCCCCACTGCCTCCACTGCCTCCACTCCTCCACCTTCAGTCATCAACTGGGTGTGAATAAGGTGAGAACACCTATAATTCGACATGCTAGGTATGAGCATGCTAGGAAATTAAAATTATTTTATTAGTAATTGTGAATAGTAATGGAATCATAAATTTTCATGCTACATTCATGTAGCATGAGTTTTCAAACTTTACAAGACACTTAATAATTTTGCTTACACTTCTACATAGTTCCCTTCTTAAAAAGTGCATTGTATCCTATCACCTTCATGTGCCACTCAATTATTGCTTTGTGAACATTCAATTGAGAATAGGATTCATCTTTGCACATTAATAGGCAAAGTTTTGTGTGCAATCATGGGAAATGACCATAGGAGGTTGTTTGATATGGATGCTTCAGTTTTTCCACATATCTACTACTTGCCCTACATGAAAAATTCTAGGTCCATCAAGTTGGCATGAGTAGTTCATTTGTTCAACCTAATCCTAAATGTTTGTGCCTACATGGTGGGATGACTAGCCTCTCTCATGCTAATAACTAATTTAATTTATAGTTTATTTACTAGATGGCACTAGTTATGAGCTCCAAGCCTATTTTAACCCTTGATCATCCCCAATGTTGATTTTCTACATTTTAGTCGAAAAGCAGAAACTTTGTAGTGTCATAATTTCTTCATCTAGACTTCATTTTGATGAAATCACTTCAATTAGGTCCCAAATGAAGAGTGACAATAATTTTAGACCCATGCAATGAAGTATAGTTAAATGGCATGCATTTTAGTGAAGGCATCTATTGGTTTTGCGATTTCAAATATGCAGCATATTTTACCATCACAAGCAGATCATTTGAAATCAAATTAAAGTAATTCTTTATGGATTTTTTACATTATTACAATCCTAAGATGAAACTAACAACTTTGTAGTTGGAAGAGCTTTGATCCAAATTTTTCGGTATACAGTTTGCAACAATGTTTCTGTAATGAATAAAGTGACAATGGATGATTTTGAGGAGCTTCTTCATCCACCGTTGGATTTCAACTTTGTATTTTGGGATGAATTTGAGTTGGAGTCTAGTTTTAGTTGTAGAAATCTTGACTTGAATAAAGATGTTTTGAAGATAAGGCATATATTTAAGTGCAAGGGGCCTAGTTTGAGACTAGTCTTCCTTCCTAAAAAATTTGGCAACTTTCACCATTGCAAGGTTACTATTTGAGCCAATAAAATAATTCAATGAATGTTCTTGGTACAAGGTTATTATTGAAATGAAACTGAACAACTTTCTAGTTGGCGATTTTTTTATTGCTATTTGTTTGTTAACAAAATCACACTCTTAAGTAAAAACTATGAAACTTTGGAGTTGTTTTGAAGTACTACTACGTTATGGTCTCGCGATCTTGGAGGCTTCTTGACTCAAAATTTGATCCACACGAAATAATAAATTTGAGAATGATTTTATTTGAGAATAAATTAGAGAATGACTTTGGCTATAAATTGGTAAGGCTGGCATACATAGAATTTATCTTCAACCTATTTTTGATGATCATGCTTTGTAGACATAACAATAGTGGTCTAAATTTCCTAATCCTTCTAATGGTTAACCCCTAAAGGACCAAGGTGTTTTGGAACCTCCAAAACCGAAAACTGCGATTTTTAAGCACCTTGTTGAATTTGATGTATGTTTCAAATTTTTCAAACGTTTCTGAAAGTTCCAACCGTAAGATCTTGATCCAAACTACTTGTACTAAAAGCATGTCAAAATTCAACCGTTGGATCTTTACCATTTGTGAGATTATAACGTTCAAAGTTGACTGAAAAGTTTTTTTTGGCTTTGCCCGAAAGGCATAGTCTAAATGGTGCAAAGGGGGACTTGAAGATTTTTTCCTCAAACATTTTGCTCATATTTTTTTTCATATAGGTAGGTAAGTTGTGCACGTACATGCAAAAAATTAGAGGCTCATTCCGCTTTTAGATGCTTCATGCAATTTTTTTTAGTGAGGTGGTCTAAAAGCGTCTTCTTTGTGAGAATGGGGGGTGTTATGCGATTCTACCATCAAACCTTATGTTTTTACAAATCGCAACGGTGGATATGTAGCCGCATGGGATTCTAAGATTTGAGCAAAATTTATTTTAAAAAAAATACCAAAATCTCTAAATGTGACAAATTTTGAAAGGAAAACCGCTTATATATATTAGAAAAGTATGGTGGGCAACAAGAAATATTGGGAACCCCCTGTGAGTTTAGCGGGTCCCGGCTCCAGGAAGGTGACAGAGGTGTAAATGACTTGCTAGTACCAAAATTCCCAAGATAAAGTAACTAAATATAAGCCGATTGCAATAAATGAGAGGCTCGCGTTTTGATGCCCAAAGCCCACTGTTGGGTTTGGAGCCGTTGTGGAAGGCTGACATGCCATGCCATGTGGCATAACATAAAACAAAATGGAGGCCCAGCAGCTGCTGAGATTGTGTTTGATGGCCGCCTTTTTAGAGTTGCCGTCACATTCATAATGGTTGGTGGCATAAACTTGGCAGCATCCTCTTCATGGCAAAGCTGGGTTTTGCTAGATCCATGCTAAACCCACTGCCCACATCCTACAATTTTCCAATGCCCAAGTCGTTGCCCCATCTGACACGCTCATCGCTCATTGGCAAAACGACCAGCCCGTCCTGCCCAAAGTTGGTTTCAAAACGAAAAAATGGCGTAAAAACTTCTCATTTTTGAATTTGACCTTGCAATTTTTACCATACAAAGTATGTATGATTCTACACAACCCCTCTAAATTACAGCCTAAAACACTTAAATATGACCCTTCATCTAAGCTGCCCAAAAACGCAAAAACCACAATCTGGTTTCCTGGTCCTTTAGGGGTTAACCACCTAAATATAATTGTTCCAGGAGTCATCTTCTTGAACGGCTTCTGGAGGTATTTATACATTGGGGATCATGAATTTGGTTACAATAGTTGGTGGTGGTATGTATTGGATTTAAGGTACAAACCGGGTTACGAGTTGGTGTTGTCTTGACACAACTCCAATGTTTCTGTATCTTCTTAGGAGATAGAAAATATGAAAGGATCCAACGCCCTAAAGAATGTGTTGGGATGATGTACAACGACATTATAAATTTTCAAATAGGTATTATTGATACAAGACCAAGTTAGAGACTTGATTGTTCTTCCCAATCAATAAATACATGTACAATTGGAAGTTTGGGAATTTTACATTAACACTATACTTCTTAAAAAAAAAAAAAAAAAAAAATACATATCTATATATATATATATAAATAATAATAATAATACTAATACTAATAATAATAATAATAATAATAGACAATGTTCGTTGATCTAGATTTCAGATTGATATGCATAATAGTATTCAAGTCCAATTTGTTGGAACATTCCTCAATGATGCATTGCTATCTACATTCTTTTCAATTCTCACAAAGTAAAGAATAAATTATATGTGATAAATAACAGTAAAAATGAATTTGTGATAACAATTTGAAAGCTGGAACGTATGCTTTGTCAATTTTAGATGAGACAATCTTAAACTTGCTATCCTTGGAAATCTATTACTGGATACAGAGGTCATCAGCATGCAAGTTCCAAAGTTCGATATAAAACGTTTTCTTCTCTCCTTGATTTATGCACATATCGACAAATGTAAGAGCACTCAATAATTCATTGCAGCATGGAATCATTCCATTGCAACAAGATTTGATTGTAAATAGTGGAATGTGAGCATCATGGGATTTTTTCACATATCAAACAATGGTCCCAGTACAACAATTACCGTAAATTCTTGATTTTTGACAACACGGGGAGTCGTGAAAAGAAATACAAATCTAAATAATTACATATGAAGACACAGTAGGATGGCAAGCTAAAAAACTTCCTCATGTTACTCAACTGCCACAAAACAGATGGCTTGCCAAGGTTCTCCCGATAGTCATGCCTACACTATCTCCGGCCACGGCCACGCACATCGGTGGGCGGCAAACGGCACAAAATTGAAGTACCAATCTCCTTCGTCGTATGCACCTCCACCTCCTCCACTTCATTCATTCCGTGTCGGGCCGTAATTGGAGTGCCCACACGAATGGTCGTAAAAAAGTTTGCCACCTTCTCGAAACTCGAGAAGAATCCGCCCTGCTTTGGCGCCATGTCCTCCGGGTGCCCCACGTGTATGGTCTGCATGAAACCAATTGCTAACTTTGCATTTTCGTCGCGCTTCATGCCGATTTCCTCCAACATCTTGATGTGCTTCATGCCGATGAAGACGAAGGCCGCTTAGACAATTGCGGCGGGCACCACGGTCTTCGCCCAGCTCTTCGGGTCCCGATCATCTGACATACCTAAAGATAACAAAAAGCCCATAAAATTATCAATGTGAAATCATACGAGTAACTTAGTTCTGTGCCAATCCTAGTCCTCATCTTCACGAGCGATTCTGAGGAGATTTTCACGTCATTAGAAGCGCTAGGAAACACAAGCAGATCCGACGAGATCGAAACCTACCCTAAACCTCACGAAAAACAGCGAGAGGAGTGCCAAAATGACGGCATTCGCGAGCAGGTTGCAAATTGGCATACCTGGGTGAAGGTTTGGAGGAATAGCAGCGGCAAATGGCGATCGGAGCAAGAACTCGGCGCGGCAGCAGCAACTCCTTGCTTTCAACGAGCTATGGCGGAAATGGTTCCAGAGACCTCTCTCCAAGCTCTCTTCGCCAAGCTTAATTCAATCCTGTCACTAATTTTAATTAAGGATTAAGTAATCTTAATTAACTCATCTACGATTTCGGAAGATCTGCTCGAGATCCTGCGAGCACGAACCTTTCTGCTTGCCGAGGCATGTTGTTATCAACGAGCGTATTAGGATAATTGCCACCATCTTGCTAGATCTACCAATTTCGATCCTCATGTCCATTTCATTTAAGTGTTTTTGTTATGGGAAATATTCTTGAATCCTATATTGGAAGAAGTGGATGTAATGTTCAAAGAGGAGTCATCAAGGTTTAGGAATATCAGAAATGGTGGGACAAAAAAGAAGTTTCCTCAAGACTCTTTGAATAACAAGTCTATATGTAGTTGTATGCGTTTCCGGGATATATATGCTATACTATACATCTTGCACAGAGGTCAATAACGGGAACAGTCTCGGCAGGACCTCTGGAAATTCTTTCATATTGATACAGAGCCAAGAATGGTCAGTGACTACTCCTGCGGTGCTCATAGCGCAAATCTGATAGACACCACAAGCACGCCCTTATTCTGTTCTAGACAGAGACACAGTTGCATAATAGGACAAATGATCTAAATCAAAATGTAACTCCAGATTCAGAACGAAGACCATAAAAACGAAGGTTGGGAATCATTTTCTACGAAGAGGATACAGGCGATGTAACATAAAAAGCCAAAGTCTATATTACATAAGAGTTTATTCTGAGCATGGTCGCCGATCCACAATAGTTAGCGTCGTTAAGGATCAGTAGATCGTGCTTCCAGCAGTCTCGAAAAAACAATACACATCGTGCGCCACACTACACCTGCACACAAGAGATGATTAGCTAAAACCCACTTCTCTTGAATCACACTTATAACTCAAAGAGAACCCTCCCATGCGTCCCTGTCTTCTTTCAGAAAGCAAGTGAGCGCAAGATGAGGATTAAGGCACCTATTCATCAAGAATTGCAGACGAAGTCGCTTGCTCAGTCTCCCATTTCCTTATGTTCATGCAATTGTTGTTTTCCTAAGCTTTTCCTCGTCACCCACAGCGGTAGCATGTCGTCACTCCTTCGCGGCAGAGATTTCCGGGCAGGTGCTTTTCAGCTTCTCAATGAAATTCTGGAATGCGCTTTCTGTTGGATCCGGACACCTAGAGAACAAACAGTAAGCATGTTACAGACTCCGCCATATGAACCACAGAGTGGCACAAACCAACTTCCTCAGCTAGCAAGAGAGTTTATTGATTTCTACAGTTTGGTGTGAGTGTAACAACCTTGCGCGCCGCTCCTTCACGAGTTGATCTGCAAACCAGTCCAGGCGCTCCCTGTTGCTCACAGAAAGAGGCATCCGGCCTCCGAACGGAAGAAACTCCATGCTCTTGTGGTCTAACACGTCTTCTGCAAGCTTCACCAGCTTGTTCACATCATCCACATCTGCCGGTGCTGGGTTTGGCAAGCCGGCCATCTGTGATCCAGAAGCATTTACAGACATGAGACAGGATTGTCTACGATTAAATTCACAGCTTACAACTTTGAAAGTGCCTTTTAGAGTGGCAGAAGGGAGCGGGCTGTGACCATGCAAGAGGAGGTACCTGGATACGAAGGTAGTGTTTGCGGTGCTCTCCAAAAGCGATGCTGATGGTGTGATCGACCATATCAGCGACGCCGTCCAGGACGATCTTGGCAAGGGGTTTAACCCATTGCAAAGCGCCCCATCCGCGCACAGTCTCATACATGTACGTCTGGTCGATCTGGGCAGTACCCAGCGACAGCACCAGCAAGTCCTGCACGCCGCGCACAGAAGGAAATTCCCGCTTGTTGTGCAAAACATGCGTGATGGCGGCAGCAGTGGGGTTATGCATAACAACTCGTCCATCGATCGCCGTGCACGATGTCGCTCCGTCCACGGACTGGATGCACGCCGGCGGAAAGAAGGGGGGAGTGGCAGTGGTGGCACGACAAATCTCCCACAGATTGAAGTTCCATGTTTGGCTCTCGAAGGCGTCCGCACGCGAGAACAGAAACGGAGCAGCGCTGGCGAGGTCGTAGCACGGAATCAAAACTGGCTTAATCGTATCACGAAGCGTAAGCGCGTTCCCGTCTTCCCGCACCAAATACTCTTTCAACACTTGCTCCAATGGCTTCGGTGAGAATCGACTGCTGCTCTTCGTCGACCTCATTCGTAGCTTCGACCACATGGACGACTTCGCGACTTTCTTGAACACTTCGCGTCCTCGTTCCGCCATTAGCTTCCATGCCTCTTCTGCTCGGAATAATGGCCGGCTGTTTTCGTCCCCCGTGAATAGCATTGTTGCCAGCAAACCTCCCACCGATGTCCCTGCGCATCAATCGAATTGTTAGGAATACTCTCCACAATGGCGTTGAGTCAATGCCAGAAAGTGATTCATTCATTCACCTGTGACAACGTCGAAGTAATCAGCGATGCGCGCATCGGGATCCCCACTTTTCTGCTGCAGAAGCTCCTCCAAATGCGCGAGCAGACGCGCGGGAATAATGCCAGGCATGCCACCACCGTCAAGGCTGAGCACACACACTTTGCCTCGAAGCTCCGACGACGGCGCCTTCCTTCCGTCCAAAAAATCAATTTCCTCTCCATTCGCGCCGCGAATGGACCGCCTCCCGCCAATGCCAATCTCCTCCCGCAGGCTCCCGAAGAACGTCTCCAGCGAAATGTCCGGACCCCATTCCATACCGACCTGCCAAGCACTCACTCACCGCCCGAAAATCGACTGTCCACACTCTCTCAACCCCTCCGAAACTCCAAGAAATCCATAATGCTCACTCCATCCAATCCAATCCAATCCAATCCAATCCAAAGAACGATCTAACCTCCAGCCTTTCTGTCACAATTTCCAACCTTTCTCTTTAGATCTGCTTTCCGAGGCTCGCACCCATCGCAAAAGCTCCTTTACAAAAACCTCAAAACTGTCGAGATCGAGGACCACATCAGGAAGAAAGTGTTTCGCAATCACGATAGAGACACATCAGAAAAGGCTCACGTGAAGCTGGCGGGCAGGGACCCAAACAACGACGGGTCAGAACCCAGGTGAAGTTAGAGTATCTCTGCTCAAGCGCATCTCGAAATTCTCGCAACGCAATTATCGAAGCAGATCATGCATTGCCAGAACTTGGGAACCCAGGATGCTATCAAATGGAATGTGGAATGAGCGATCCAAGCAAGCGTGTGCGCTGAACGAGAGCTCGTTTTATGCAAGTGGGGACTCGTAGCAATCCTAGCAGCGAGATGAACGAGCCAGATGCGATGAGAAAAGACGGCGGCAGCGCGCAGAGGCGGAACCTACACTATGAATGACTGGTGAGCATGGGGGCGGTCGATCGATCGATCGCTGAAAGAAGCAGAACAGGTTTCGAAGGGTAGTCCGTTCACACGGACGGGCCTGACCTGATCAGGATTTGAAATCTGAGTGACTGTAGGCCTTCGCACATGAGGCGTTGAGCCGACGCTGACGCCCGAAACGCCGACGGTGGAGGCTCACCGCAGGCTTCGGGAAAACCTTGCGCCAGCCAGCGCCCAGCCAGCGCCCGTCAGCGCCTGGTCTCTGCGGCACCCTGCCCAAACGCTGCAGCACCTGCCCCACCCACAAACAAACAAAAAACAAAAGTGACCCGTCTAATTAATTTATTTTTTAAAAATTAAAAATTTTAAAAAAGGCGAGGCGGGTCAGCCCTGCTGGCTGCCCGCGTCTCGCGGCGACCAGGGGCGGCGCTTGGCTGGCCGGTCGGCACCTGGCCCAGAATAGGCTGCCAGGCGCTGCCGCCGGCGCCAGCCCCCTGCCATGTGCGAAGGCTATGTGACTCTACCCTAACTTCCGCCCCTCCTGGTCAGAAACTCTAAAGTACCATGTCCCTGACAAACCTCTCATTCATTTGTCCTCTGCCAGTGTTTTCATGTCCCCCTGGCTTCTGCCTCATGTACCCCTTACGCAGACAATACAGGTCTACACGAGTCCTTTAGTTGCACTTATGGTTGAGCCAGGTCTCGTTGTATATGGTAAGGTGTCCTATAATGGCGCAATTTTCAGCACAGGAAATCTACAGGAATGCGGCCAGTGCAAGCAATTTTTGTGCATGGGGAAAATCAGTAGAAAACTAGAGCAAGTGGAATCATCATTTTTCGACTCTTCTACAGTAAGTAATGAATTTTAAAAGATGGAAATATAGGTGTTCCTAAAATGGTGCCCTAAAGTGACGCCCTGTAATCTTTGCAGTGTGTACATGGTACTGTTGTATGAAGAAGCTATTATGTACGTGACAGTGAAGATACTAGGGCTCCATTTTTGGCACTGCGCCATTTTTGGCTGCTCTACCATATAGGTACATTCAAGAATGTGAAAAAGCAAAGTGTTTGTTTGGGAGGATTCATTTTTTTATTTTTTATTTTTTTGTTTTTTTTAATGAACCCAGAGAATGGGATTCAATTTTATTAACTTCAAGTCATTAATTGAGTACCTTGCCGTGTTTGAAGCAATTTAGCATTCACGCACAATTTATATTGATCTCTAAAAAATTAGCTGATACGATATCAGTGCTTTAACCCCTAAACGACCAGGGGCACTAATTCACCTATTTGCCACATTTGGTAAGGAAAATTGATTTGATAAAAATTAATATTCTTGTTTGTAAATTTTAAGGGAGGTAGAGTTTACCATAAGATAAGTGTGGTAAAAATCTTGAGGATAGAGTCCTATTTTTGAGCTTAAACTCGCATTTATATGACTTTGAGCTCTGGTAGGGTAAGTTGTGGGAGGTAAGCTTGCTCAACAAGCGGTTTTGTGGGTCACCGTGTTGTATCACAACAAGGGCAATGGATTCAGTTGGAATTAGTCCTAATCAAAAACTCTCAAATAGAAGATCGCAGCAGTGGAGCAACTACACTCCTAAATGCGCAATCTCCATCTGTGAGTTGTTCAATGCAAATGCAAAAACCGTTCTCTTCCTTATGATAGTTGGGAATGCTAGGATTTAAATTCAATATTTCTCAACCAAATCAGATTACAATGAAACTTGAAACAATATGGCAACTGAACATGGCATTTCTGAAGTGCACTCCAATCACGGCATTCGACAAAATCTGCTCATACAAATTTATGGCATGTATGTCATGATTTTGATCCAGCACCTAGAAGTCAACATGTGCTATCACAACATAGACGATCTATCAACAACCTTGAATTGCTTGATCATGTGACTTAAAATTAGTGATTGATACTTTAATCCTCTAATGACCATCAGAGATGATAAGATGATAAGAGACATACAACTCCCAGTTGAGGACGAATGGATTGGAGTAAGACAATGTTGCGTGGATAATATATGTAATGGAGTTAGACAGCTCCATATTTAGTGCACAGAAGTCAGATTGAGACCATGTCTAACTCCAATGTACCTCATCGTGAGTTGCTTAACTGTTGTGCACATGGTCTCAATCTAGAGTGGTGTGCCTCCTGTGCACTAAATATGGAGTTGTCTAACTCCACTCTACATATTATCCACTTGAAGATGTATAACTCCAATCTATTCATCATCAACTAGGAGTTGTATGTTTTCTATCATCTTATCCTTTACCACATGTCATCAGAAGATTAAATCATTAATCACTAATCTTAAGTCACATGACAATCCTCCGCTTCCATTAAATTGATACCAATTGTAACAAACCTCCAATAAGTTTACTATCAACTCAACAACACAAATAAGCTAAGATGACACAACCAAGAACTTTATTAAGCTCAACCTCCCAACCATATAGAAGAGCTCACAACAGAAGAGAGTCTCTATCTTCTCACCCCGAGTTTATATTTCCCAAGAATCTTTCTCACGAACTAGAAGTCTATCTTTAGTCTTTTACTTTCCTATCTCCAAAATAGATCTGATCAGTAGATCAACTAGAGTAGTTTTACTCTTTATGTCTTTTCAATTTCTATCTAAAGTGGTCTAACTCTAGTTGGAATCTTATCCATGAATCAACTAGAGTGATCTAACTCTTTCTATCTTCTTACTATCTCAATCTGGAGTAGTCTAACTATAAGCTTCTAAAAATTACGTATTGGAAGAGTGCTCTTATAACTTGTAGAAAATGGCAAGAAAATGATTGCGAAAAAAAACCACAATCTCTAAGAGGGTGCACAAAAAGTGTTTTCAAATGACAAAAAAGCTCTATGTGACTCACGTCATGTCATTACCAATATGACCAACATTAATTTGTGTCAGTCTATGATGCAATTGTAGCAGCCCACATGTAAGTGGTGGAACATCATGGATTTCACAATAATGTGAAATATTATTAATACAATGACAATGTGGAAGACATTGGATTCATTTGGAGCTCCTCTGAAAAAAGGTAAATTTCTTTTAATTAGTTTTAACGTATGGACTATATCGCAATTTACTTGAAAGCATATCAAACACAAGTGCACCATTTACACTTGTCGAAGAAGTCTTTTATAAAGCGACAAATTAATAAATACAACGTAGATTTGTTCATGGTTTACAAAAGAACATCCGCAAGGAGGCAAATCCAATATTTTCAACAATGCACAAATCTTTAAATAATAATAGAGTAGGTACATATGTATCTAGCAAATATAAAAAGCCATGGAACGCTACGATTTAATCTCAATTCACTATCAATTAATGATTTCAAATTGAGCGTACGTAGCTCTTGTGATCATACATACAATTTATAAAATGCTAGGATATCGAACAACAAGTGGAACACCTATCACTTGGATAGATTATATTAACCCCTAAAGGTCCTTGATACAAAATTGTTTAAATTATCAAAAAGAACCTTCTTCTACTTCAGGTGCAAAGAAACTCAATCTGAGCATTGATTAGAAGATCCAACCGTAGGATCTTGAAGTTAACTTGACCTTTTTTTCAAATGTCAAATTTGAACCGTTGATTTTTCTCCAATTTTGAGATTATAATGATCAAAGTTGGCTGATTTTCTTCCTGCGGAAATTCCAAAGAGCGATTTCCGCTTTCTTGGACCTTTAGGGGTTAATCATCTAGATGGTAAGCGTCAACATGGAAAATCAGTAATTGATTTGTAGGCCGAGTAACTGATATGTAGGCATACAATAAATTGCTTGTAATTACAATCATTTTTTTGGATGAACTTATCTAAAGTATCAAAAAAGTGGATTTACATTGACTTTTGTACATTGGAAGAACTCAAAATATATTTTTTTGACAAGTCATATTTCATTTGTCTATTGTTGAATTCAAGTTTACTTTTGCATTTATTTTTGCTTTTGATGATGGTTACAATGTTGATAAGGGTGTAGAGCGGTATTTTAGAAGAAGATTGTGACAAGCTCACTAAAGGACCACCATCGATGAAGCTCTCCGTCATGATCCTCGCTTATGGAGATTGCTTTTGAGATCATCACCGTATTTCATTTTGCTTTTGATGGTGGCTATTGAACGATGGCACAAAGAAACAAATTTTTAAGAAGAGGGTGGCACCATCAATGAAGCTTCTAGTCAGGTCAGAAATTGCCATTCATCAAGCGATTTATCATAAAAGAACACGTCAAAGCATCATGGTTGATGCACTTCGACAAAAGTGAGAGTCCTCTCCATGGATATTGTTTTTGCTTGCCTCCATTGCTTTAGAAGCCAAGCGGATATGATGTTGCTCAAATTGTAATCAACATAGGGTAACGAATCCTTTATAAGACTGCAAATTGTAGCAAGAATTGTCACTTACATTGCAAATCCTTGAGCTTCATGACACACTCAAAGTCACAAATTTTATATGTACAAGCAAATCCCACCCAACACCCAAATGTTGCATCAGATCATGAGAGTAAAAAATTGTATTATGCACGAAAATTGATGAAGAGCAAATTAGGAGCAGACCTAAGTGGTGGTAGACAAGTGTAGACCATGGATTGATCAAGAACTTGTTACAAGTAGGCTAAGTGCCTACTCGTCTAGACTACTAAATACAAGTACGGCTACATAGACGAATTGAAACGGTTGTTTTCATTTTTCTTTGAAGCAAGTGAGAGGACACGCCTCCTCTCACTTTCTATCTTGTTTTTGAACCATGAAGGTAATGCATTTCTCAAATGATGTAATTTGAACCGTGATTATCCATGAAGATTTGATGCAAAAGGTTGAGTGTTTACAGATTTCAAGTCCCTAACATTATGGCAAGTCATGAGTGTTTAGGTTAATCTCTCTTGAAATCGGTAAATGGGAAAAGGAGATCCATGATCACTACAATTGGAAATTTTCAGTGATGAATGTAGTGAATCACAAAGTCCACATTGATTGTCATAAAAAACAAAAGAATATCACAAAGTCGTTTGGAAGTTGCCTTCCTTGCTTGTTGTTGAGGTCATTGACCCATGATGTTTTTTTGTCGTGTTAGCTTGAGCTTTTGTAGTTAGACATCTTGTCGTCTTCAAGGTGGCGTCACTATACATGTTGGTCCATGGCCAGTCCTTGCACTGCATTTGCAAGCTTCTTTGCGCTACCCCTCAACAACACACCTTTTAGCAACTTCGGTTGAAAGAGGCTCTAGTATAGTACATTTACTAGCATGGCTATTCAAAGCTCGTAAATGGCCCTCTCATCCAATTATGCCATATGTGGCATAAAACATTTACAATTTAACAAACTTTTATGACATTTTCTTTACCGTTATCACTTGTGTATCATGGGTCCATTATTGGAAGAGAAGCTAAACTCTCAAAGACATGTTTTCACGGTTGGATTTCAATCAACTCAATATGTCAAGGTTTTTATGCTCATTACCAACATATCTTGCAATGTGGTTACTTTTAGACATTACGTTGGAAAACAATTAGATGAAGTTCTTAAATACAAGGGGCGGTCAAGAAATTTTGCAAGCATATTCCGAACTTGATTACCTACATGGGAACAAATATGACCATAATGTTTGAGCAAAATAATTTCAAGTCTCCTTATGTATGCAAATTTTGGGTATTGGACTTCGACCAACTATTACAACTTCATTCGTAAAGAACATCACAACTTCATTTGTAAAGAACATCGGAACCTTTTGAAAAATTACATTGCTCAAGAGAATTACTTATCACTTTATTTATTTATGAATTATTTGAGATTTATGAAATCTTCAGTGAGGCTTGCAAATAGTAGCGGTAGACAAGAATATATCACAATATGAATACAATTAAATACATGATAATGATTTGGGCAAGTGTATGAACCGGTTGTGTAGCCTAGAAAGACCCTTCATTTGGTTGCTTTTCTAATGCATAGGTGCATTTGGCAACCACCCAAATATCAAAATATTTTATATAAAATCAAGATGTTAGTGACATCACAATATTCACAAGTGACCATCCGTTTGGCAACCTTTTATTATTATCATGATAATAAAGATTATGATATTCCCAAAATCATACTCTTTTGTAGAATGACAAAATATCATAAAATCATATTATTCATTAGTTAACACCCGTTTTGCAACCCATTATGATAATGATTTCACACAAGATATGAAAATGGAGGTCTCAACCTCAATATTTCACCCCCTCTCTCATTGTTCCCCCTTCCATGCCGACCCTGTCTTTGCACCCCACCATGTCCACCCCTACCACCCTTGCTCAAATAAATAAAATCATTGAAAATTGTAACAAGAAATTACATGAAATTTTTTAAGTAGTATACAAACAGTGTTAATACAATCACTAAAATTATTGAGAATTACTTAACCCCTAAATGCCCAAGGGGGGTAAAGCTCCTAACAATTGATAATAATGCTGATTTTTTCAAAACTGCGTAGAAACAAATAAAAGGTGAAAATGAAAAATCCAACCGTAGTATCTTCTTTGGAGCATGGCAATTAGCATGATTGCCAAGTTGCATGTCATTCGGAGCTATGGATTTCAAGATCCATGCAAAAAAGGGGTGAAGATCACACCACTAAAACTTTCATGAAAAATCTCTTTTGCCCACTCTCACAAATTGAGGATCAAGGTTTTTTATTTATTTATCGAAGGAGGGAGTAGAGTAAACCCACCGAGGAGTTGAGCAAAAAAAATGGCGGATGAAAAATTGATGGGATGAAAGCGGCGTTGTGCACCAAAGATGAAGCCTCACATCCAGAATGTCGAAAAACAACACTGTGGGCGCTTAAGGGTTAAATTTGTGATTGATATTATTTGAAAATGGAGGTCGTGTGATACTTGATTATTGGGTCGCCAAACGTCCCTTCATATTTTCATTATCATAATATGCCAAAATCACAATAGTGAAAATAGAGGTCGTATAAATATCACACTATATTTTCATTGGGTTGCCAAACGTAGCCAAATTCGGCAGAGTCATTTTATGCTTAATATCCGGATCCGGATCTGTACAGGTCTAACACCCGGCCAATCGTTCTCCGATATATACCTGCCTGTCACAGCTGGTACCCGTCCGTTTTGTCGGATGCTAACGACAGGTTCGGCGTCGGGCTCCCTCCAAGTGCAGCCTGCTTGAAATTTGCAGAGTGTGATGCACCCCTTAGTGAAGGATTTCGAGCGCGTGTATGAGAATGTAGGACTGTCGCATTGCAAAAAGGTCTCGAGTTCTGATTACTGCTGCTAATTCAGATGCTTAAAGTATCAGCGAAGTGATCAATGGGCGAGATTACGGAATTGGAGTGTTGAAAAATCGACACAGCACAAGATTTGTACAAGGAGTTCTGGTGTCATTATTTTCTTGATCGGGGATGCCGAACTTGAGTAGTTCACACGATGTTGTGCCGTTCACAAACCCGTCGTCTTCAGCTCGAGAGGATGACATTGTGGTGCACACTGTGCACCACTCCATGGCTGGCAACCCTAGGGTGTTGGTGTCCTGGGGTCAGGGCAACACGCTCCGCTTGTCGTATCTACCCGAGGTCAGTGAGGACCAAGACATGACAATGGCGAACCCTAGCTCCCGTGAGGACAATGGTAAAGTGGTAGAGGTCAAGCTGGAGAAGAAGGATGATCGTCCCCTCGCCGAGAAACGCTCGCTTGCGTATTCCTCTGTGCAGGCGTTTGCTATCCTGCAGAATCAGAAGCAGCAAATGCTGGTCCATGATGGTGGACCGGGCCGAACTCTCACCTCCGATTGGTATGCCATTCTGCCTTTTCTGAGCAAATAAGCATGAAATGTTCGTAGAAATTCTAGAGATCAACATCTTGAAGACCAAACACGATTATTAGGGTTTCTCAAGAATCAGGGTTTATGAAGGGTTTAAGTCTTAAACTTTAGATTCTAAAATCCCTCTTAGGTTCTCTTGATCGTGTTCACGTACTACAAGTACGAGTGAGGATCATGAATCTTAATCCATTTTATCATGTAAGTTTAGTTCCAATAATTTTGATAAATTTGGATTACAGCATGGTATAAATAATTTGCCATGAACCTTGTATCAAATCCTACAATGTTGCAGACTTTGATCGTTGTCATTTGCAAGATGCATTCTGATTACCTTAAGGTGATTGAATTTTAGGGATGAATCGCAAACATTCTGGTCCCCTTGAATCACACTGAAAAGAGACACTTAAGGTTACCATTACCTTCGTAATGAATTTATGAGCTGAATTTTAAGTTACAGTATTTCATGGTGACCTGCTGCAGAGTGCAGTTCACTCCCTTAAATGTTCACAAAAGAGCCACATGTGACATGCACTGGGTGTTATACCTTATGCAGTAGTTTATTTTAGCTGCATAGATTTTAGGGTTTGAAGTTTAATGAGCAGGATGGCTAACTTGTTGGTAGGATTTAAAGACTTGCGGCATGCAATTGAACGTTCACTTCGGCACTTAAATAGCTTCAGATTTATTAGTTTCTGCAGTAATATGTGTCTGCCTATTTTGCGAACTTTGCACCTGATTTTATGCTTGAGAACGGATTCGTTTTCTATAGCGAGGTTGCCCTGAATGTCTGTCTCTAGCTCTTGTTTCACCTTGTTGAAGTAGTCTTTATTTTGGTTGATTCTGTAGGTGGCAAACGGTGTTGGACTACAGCCAATCCATTAGTGCTACGCTTGGACCTACTTCTGGACCCCCTGGCTCCGCCACCGACTTCTCTGGCATGCCTACAAAGGTAAGTTATGTGCTAGCTTACATGCCATTAGGATTCCACTACACCTTTTGTGCCTGGAATACCTAGTGCAATTGAGATAGTATTTTGACGTTACACGTGTTGCTCTTTCATCCTAGTAAGGTCCGAGGTTAAAAGGTTGTGTATTTTATCAGAGAAATGGAAAAGGTTGGTGAGATTATTGTATAGCACGTGGATTGATGACCATCCTGTGGTGAGTCGCTCTGCAAGCTGTGTTTCCTGTCTCTTAGTCTTTCTGCTTGGCGAAATATTAGTTTGAGGTTAATGTATCATTTTTCTATGAACAGGAGGGACAAGAGAGCACGCCAACTGCGGTTAAGGCCATCTGGGACCTGGTGGAAGTATTTTATGTTGACAAAAACGCTGCATCTTGGCTGCCAGAGCGCTTGGTGGATTGGCTTGCTGTAAGTTATATCAAAATCTCATCCTTGTTCCTTGCATTCATGTTAAAAACACTTCTTGGTACTGAAATCCTTAAAATGCAAGTGGATAATATGATGTTAGTATACACGTCTGTCATCTGCGTTTGAGTCGGAGGCATGGGTGTGCTGTGTTATTTATTACAAGTGCGCTATTGCAGAGTTACGATGTGGTTTTATCCAGTACGACTCTGTATTCAAAACTGACAAAACTCCAGCTGAAGTTGGTCAATTTGCGGGTAATGGTCATCTCGCTGTTATTTGAGTTCTTAGAGGTGTAATTGGTTCCTCCCTTTTATAGTTGCCTCCTGCTTTTCGATACTGGGAAGTTGTATGTTGTAATCTATTTGCTCTGGTATCATTTATGGATTGTCATGTTGTTGGGTGTACTAGTTTCCAGAAGATGATGCGGAGTACTGGGACGGGATTGCTTCTGCGCTTGCAGTGGGATGGCTTGACATCGTGGTTGGTAGTTTGAGCTCCTCTACTTCTCGTTTGAAGATAATCGGTTTTTGATTGCTTCATGTCTAGAATCCTACCGACTTGATAAGCTCTGGGTGTCAACCGCAATAAGAAACTTTTACAGGAAGCCGGCACTCAAAAAAATATTTGGAAGGCTGTCACTGTAAAGCCGTGGCAGCTCAGGAAACTCCTCTATGAAAGGAAACGCATATACATAATTGCATTTGTCTATGTTCTGGTTCGAGTCACTGAGAATTGTGATTACATGCAGGTTAACTTACTCCGAATGCATGGGTCTTATCAGCATGACCAAATTGACAACCGCAATGTAAGCTTTGTCCAAATCGAGCATTTTATTTAGTTATAATCCAGATATTTCTTATATTCATATTTCCAGTTTTTTCTATCGATCACTATTGATCATGCATGAGACTTAATCCTGTGCAGGTAGAGAATGGGTTAGTTGAAACTGTGGCCGTACTAATATCAAAGATGCCTCGCTTGCGACCAAGTTTACCTACGGGTGCTCCAGGACAAGCTTTTAATTTCAAACCCGAGTTTAGCAAGGCAAGTTACTGCCTTTCCTTTATCGAACTCTTGTTTTCGTTCTATTTTAAATTGTAATAAGTTTTTGGAAAATGTAACGGCAGGCATGGGAAAGGTGGCGCAGTCAAGTGGCAAAACTGGATGGAAGCACTTATTGGGGAGAATGCAATCATCGCGACACCCTTCGGGGTCTGAAGAAGCTTCTGAAGGTTCTACTTGGAAGTATAGAAGATTTGCTACAGGCTACCTCTCACTGGATGGAGCTTCTAATTGCACATCTGCTTCACGTTCAGCCATTTTCCAAGGTACACCATGCTGTCCCAATCACATATCTTACAGATGCAGATATGACTACAGTAGTACATACAAATGGAGTATTCGTGATAGGGTGTACCCCTTCAGGGTGTTAGTGTTACAAGTTCTTATTAACATTTATAGCTCTCAAGAACTCGTTCATAATGAATACTGTACTGAGCTATACTGTGGCACACTGCAGATCTCTGAGGGGTTAGCAGGCTATGCTGTGAAGTGCGTGGAGTCTAAGGGAGACTCGGTCATGAATGAGTCTTCATCAACAAATGATCCTCTTCAGGAGCTTATGCTGGCAATACTTAGTGATGATACTGAGGTTTGTCTCTTCGCTTTGCTCATCTGTGGGTGTGATTTCTTCATTTATTCTCTGTTCTGACCCAGCTCGGCTCAACAGTGTCTACAAGTTTTACCAGGCTGCTCCATATGCTTGCTTCATTAAATTTTCGTATAAGCCTCTCTTTCATTTGCCTGCTCGGTGTCTGATGTTCTTTCATGGATTTTCTCTCATGTCTGTCATTTTCAAATGCAGGTTGTTGTTGCTGAGTGTACTAGGCTATTTGATCCCTGGTAAAGAGCTAAACCTTGCGAATTATCTTTTACGCCGTTTTGAACAGTTGATAAGAGTTTTTTGTTTCTCTGTTCACAGGCTGATGGCGCATGTGATGGAGTTATTAACAGCAAAGAGCAAGTACGCTCAGTCACTTTTAAGAGAGGAGCGGTACACCTTAGGTGGAATCAGTTTGGAGGAACTCAATCGCTTGTTCTATGCTCAAGTCCTTTCTTCTCATCAGCTTACATGGCAGGTGCGGTCGTGCATTTCACAACAATTATGCTTATAGTTACTGACGTATGTTTTATGTTGCAGTTTCTGACGAGGCTTAAATTTCATTCTTTTGCAGCTTGCTCCGGTTTACCTTTCCTTCTGTCCACGGCAGGGTCTGGGCGTATTAGAGACCCTTCTGCTGAGGCAGCCAGTCTCCTCAAGTGATCGCTTGGCTCTAAAAGTGAGTCGGGGTGTTTATTTGTGTTCTCGCCTACTGAAAATTTTAGAGTGCACGTTGCTTTGTGCTCATCATCGTATACTTGCTAAATGTACAATCTTGACTTGCAATATGCTGGAGTATTGCTATCATTTTTTTCATAAATCTCGGTTCCTATTGAATTTTATAGTAAACGTGTATTCTTGTTCCTCAGGTCTTGGAGGTGTGCCGACTCTACGACCTCGGAGCAGTTGCAACGACTATAAGCAGGGTATGACCTCATTAAACTTTTTCTATCTGTTTCTTTTACCTTGCCCCACACATAATTATCACTGCAATTTGCGGAAGTCGTGGAGCTAATCAATGTCATCATTCTTTGAATGCAGGTTGTTGGAGTGCACCACTGGAAACATGGACGCAAGGGTGCGGGTATAGCTTGGTTGCAACGGGCACAAGATGATAGACGTCTTGCCGCAGTGGCAGATGAACTCCTGGAGTCTGTTTCTTTGGGCATGAGTGGCTCTCAAACTGAAACCCTTCAGGTGTGTAAAGTCTCTTCATTCTTGTAAGCTGTTTTGTATATCGAACATTGCTCTAAGAATTAGCCTTGTATTTTCATTCTTCTTCAAGCAACATGGCATCAATAAGCTAAAATGCTGCATGGGCCACATCTCTTCTGTGCAAGCAGTGTAGTCTTTGAGAGCACTCTATTCCGGAATTATCAACGTCCTAGGGAGATGGTGGCTAACTTGTATATTCAGTTTGTTTATTCAGGGCTATGGCAATATTTTCAGCGGTTTCTTTTTAGGAGTTATAATCTCTTGCTTTGAGCTCAGTAATTTGTGTGTAGTTGTTGACAACCTGATCACTGTATGTACGTTGCAGCAACTCGAAGGCCTGGTTGACTTGCTTGGATCCGAGCTTCACTCAACCCGGGGACTCACCTTCTTACATAGGTAAAAACATCGTCAAACTTGAATTCCGGAACGTGAAGTATCTACATGTACATAGTGATATTAAATGGCCTCTTTCGCCCAACTCAACGTTCGCAGGTATAGGGATTTCAAAACTGGTCTTCAGAGTATAAAGGAGCTGCGTAAACAAGACCCTGACGCTGAGAAAGTGGCAGACCAAGGCAGACATGCAGCTGAGTCTCTATTACAGGTACTGTGCTCCGGATCATAAACTCTATTCAGCTTCACATGAGTAGTTCTACATGGCTAATCAACTCACGTGACTGGTTGGTGCAGTTATTGAAGCCTCAAGTTACGCCCCAGAGATTCTGGTTACCACTGCTACGAGATGCGGTATGTATGACTAACTTTCCATTCGCATATTGTCAGAAGCTAATCTCCCAAATGTCTTAAAATGGAGACTGATGTTGAATGGGTTGGAATGTTCAGGTGGAGTTGTTGGAGTGGCCGGAGCAGGCGCTACTAGGAGTACATGAAACGCATGTGTTGTTGAGCAGGTTGCAAGAGCTCACGCTTGCCAAGGTCAGGGGCGATCTGGACGGAATAGACTCGCGTGATCTCTCACGTCAATCCCTAGAGAGGATACGGCTTGCTTTGGCCTGCAATTTGGGTCGAGCTATGTTGCAGGAATGAGCCGTAGTCGTTGTACATCTTTTAAACATTCAAAATGTCATTCTTTTTGTCGCCAGTCACTTGAAGTGGCTCTTCAGCTTCCCTCAGATTCCAATTATAGTAGAACGGTCGGTACTGGCGCAGCTCCGATAATGGAGCATAATAGCTTCTCCACACAACAGTACAACAATACCGATACAACAATACAATACCATGTACTCACTGCAAACATTACAGAGTGTCACTCTAGGATACCATTTTAAAATACCTACATTTCCAGCTTCAAAAATTTATACTTTGTAGAAGAGCCAAAAATGATGATTCCACTTGCTTCACTTTTTATTGATTCTCCCTATGCATGAAAACTAAACTGACATCATGTAAATTTTATGTGCTAAAAATTGCGCCTTTACCTTACCATATAGAACTGTATTCAGCTCCACATGAGTAGTTCTATACGCTCAGATTCATCACGGTATTGTCACCGCACTATTACTGTTGGTGAGGATTTAAGTGCAAAAAATAATGATGCTGATACTTATTCACAATGTATTTCTCACGATGAGCCTTTATGTTCTGATTCTCAACCCCATATGCTGTAATTGGAGAGAAATGTATCTAGAACGAATTAAGTTCTTGTTAATCTTATCGTCAAGTTAGTTTCATAATGTGGATTCTTAAGTTTTTTCTAATTATAAAATAGAATGCATCTTCATATTGTACTCAGTCTTTAATCCAGATTGTTAGTGATTGTAAAGAGGATTCCACTTGATCGCTCCATCCACTTTGGTGCCTTTCCACTCACAGGATCGTGAAGGTAGTGTTACACGGGGAACCGAAGTTGTTTGAAGTAGTTACAAGGAGTTCATATCTTCAATTGTGATCTGCCAATATTTTCAAAATCATTGAGGTACATGAAGAATCAAAGCTAACTTTTTCTTACCCACTTTGGTGTTTGAGGGATTGATCTATGCGCGGGAAAAAGTTGTGTCTTTTAAGAATCGAGATATATTTATAATATATCTTTCAAAAGAGATTCATTTTTTGCAAGCAAGAGAACATTAGAAATTAAAGCAAGGGTTTATACCAAGTGGAAAGAATTTTCTTTTCTTTTATTTTCTATTTTTAACACACATGAGGTGGACAAGTTTTGACATCACGTAATATGAGATTTCATAGGTAAGGATTCAAACTCCCAACCTCACGGCAACGAACGCCTGTGGGTACTTTACTGGCTAGTTTAAGGTCCTTCCGGACCAAAGTGGGAAGACATTTCATAGCAAAGGGATTGAACCTCCAACCCCATGGCAACAGAAGACAATTCTCAATATAGATGCCATTCCTTGAAATAGTTATAAAAGTCATGTTTCATCAATTAGTGAATATATTTAACAACCAATACCAACTATCAACTAGTTGAATTTTCCCTATTTTTTATGGGAATTATTTGAAAGGGTGAATTAGGCTTTCGCAAATTGTACCCAATTTCAAGGATTATTATGCAGGATGTAAGAAGGTGCACACCGCTTCACGCATTTTAGTAACTCTATTTGGGCATTTGTGACGGAGTGGCTAAAAGAACAAGACTAGCTAAATGGATAATGTAGCGAGGCAAAGGTCATTTTCTTTTCACAATGGACTGCTATATGACCCGCCACCTTTGGTAGCCCGCCAAAACGCTCCATACCCGCAGGAGGTAGCTCCCCGACACACCCCTTGCTACCCACCCAAATCCTACTAAAACGCGTCATTTACTTCAAGTTAACTTGACTTTTGGGAGGTTTTATATTGCCCATTAGAGAACCTCAATACTTTTGGATTAATGGACTTCAGTACTTTTGAAATTTTGCTATGGTTTGTTGGAAGGCAAGGATATAGGTGAGTCATTCAGATAGTCCGTTGGATATGGGTGTAGATTCAAAGGGGTGCTATATTTACCAACCCCTCCTCCCTCACTACAGTTACTTGGGAATGCCCTTAGAGGAGACTCAAAGTTGAAGACTCAACACACATGGACATATCTTTTTGTGTGACCATTTATTACTACAACCTATTTTGGTGTTAAATAGTCATTTCTAAAAGTATGAGTGTACATGAAGGCAATTCTTTGAACAATTTCTATCATCTTAACCCTTAAACGCCCATGGGGTGTGAAACGGGGAGCCCAAAATTGGATCAGAGCATCTTTTGGACTTGGGCATCATGAATAGTGCACTTTTTGAACGAGGGATCATGAATGCACCAATCAATGATGAGCTTGCAACCTCCTACAAGGTTATGTACAACCCCAACCTCGCTACCACAATCCTTTCAAAGCACAAAATTACTCATACAAATTGTGATTTGAATTGTAAAATTTCACTTTTTGAATGCATCAGAAGAAGGTGACCAGTTTGACATCAAAATATAAGTGAAAAGTTGAGTACAGTGAGAGCTACACAGAAGATTCTGTTGGAAGGTAACCCCTCGGGTCACCTTGGGCGTTTAAGGGTTAATGTTGTTGGCATGACTAGTGTTGTGTTTGGAGTAACTTCAAGGTACACGCAAACTACTTTTTGATAACTCTATTTGAAAAACCCTTGACCCAATTGAAGGTCTGTAAGCGTCTACCATCCACTCGCAAAACAAATCAAACAAAAGTACTAGTCTATTAAATTTAATACACTAGTACGTTCTCGCGGCGTTGCGACACTCATACAAACAATTCCTAATTTTTTTTGGGGTGATAAATAATTCGAAATTCAATATCTTAGAATCCTCCTGATCCAAAATTGATTGTCATGCCTAACAACTTGAATAAGATATTGGTTGCTGATCAAAACTATAGAATCTAGCTAAAATTACAAAATAGATATAGAGCCTCTCTTTTCCGTAACAAAATGTACTGAAGGCCTTCACACCTCCAAGACATGCACCTATTTTAAATCCTTGATTCAATTCAAATAAAGTGAAATTATATTGCAATAGTAATATGATCATCCACTGGAAGATTATATCCCTCAAACGTCCATACATTTATTTTTTGAACCTTGTACACTTTGAACCATTTCTTTTCCCTTTTTCAACACTTTTCATCCACCAATTTTTTTGAATTTTAGGTTTTTAAGTATATAACCATGTGCGATAATAACGATATAAGTTTTGATTGTATGATACAAATGACAAATTATTATCGCAAGGTGGCGTTTTGAAAGCCAAAAAAGAAAATTATATTTTGAAGGGTCGGAACTTTGGGATTGTTTTCAAACATTCCTTAAGTATGTCTTTGACCTTTGCTAAGCCAAGCTATTGTTACTATTCCGCACCTATTGAGTTCGAAAGTCTTGAATTCCTAAGGAAAGAGGTTTTCTCGTAAAAACATGGTGATATACCACATTTATTGTTTCAAAAAATGAATATTGGTTGTAAGAGTGAAAAACAACGGAACATTGTCTAAGAAATGAATGTACGGATGTCTTTTTTCCAACAAAAAAAGAGTAAAGATTTTGACTTTGAATGTGACAGACAAAATTTGAAAACCTCAAGAAGGAGTCCAATCATATACTTTTTTTTTAAGGATGAAGACTAAAAGACTTGTTTTTCTAGAAGCCTTACTCTTCTTTTGCCCTCTCGCCCTTATACCGTTTAATCTAGAAATCAATAAGAAATGAAATTTTCATATTCATGATGTATTTGAAGAGTAAAAAGACAATACCAAAAGTTGATCTTGTTTTGTTCCTTCTTTCGAAACTCAATGAGACCCGAACGTTGAAAACTTGAAATAAACACGACGGAAAGTCTTATAAGAACAATGTACTGTTCTTATGGGTCCTTTGAACTATCAAATGACTGAAACGTCAGTGAAAAGGGTAACAGTGAAGTGAGGGTGAAAGGAGCGGCGGGTACCATAGCAGCCAGGCAGCGCGAAGAGGCAGGCAATAAGAGGGGTTTATTATTGGCAAGGCCTCAGGGACGGACGGACGGTCTGGGGAAGCCGACAGGCAACCTCGAAATGGAGGCCGGGCCAGGCCAGGCCAAGTGACATCCACCCTCCATACCAACAATGAAGTTACGAAAGAGAAAAAGGCAAAGGCAAAGGCAGCGGTGCTGGTTCACGCAGTACGTCCGTGGCCTCCGCGTACGACCGTGCGCAGCGCCACCCTCCGTCCGTTGCCTGCCTAGCCTAGCCTACAGTACCTAGCCTACCTGCCAGCGCGCGCACTCCCTCTGCTCCCATCCCTCCCTCCCTTCCCAACTTCCCAACTTGCCCACTCCCCCCCTCCCACTTCCCCTACACGACAAATACCCCTGCCCTCCCCTACAAACTCGCATAATAGGCGGTGTGCACCACCCCCTGCAATTGCTTCGTAACCTCTCTCGCATCGAATCTTCCGCGTTTCAGTCGGACTATATATTCCCCGTCTCCCCTCCTCTCACATCATCGCACCTGATTCTCTTGTGCCTTCTAAAATTCCCTCCTTCTCTCTCGATTGCCTGCAACACTTGCTTGAATCAATTGCCTGCAACACTTGCTTGAATCAATTGCCTGCAACACCTGCTCGAGACCCTTTCCTGCAACACTTGTTGCCTTCGACCCTTGCTGGGTTGTGAGCTTAAAGTGGGCGGCGACGGCGATGGCGTTGGTGATGAGGAGTGTAGGTGGGGGCTGCAGAGCCATGGCGGTTGCTGGTGCTCCTCGTGTGGTGTGTGGCGTAGAGCCGACGAGAATGGCTCGCCTCTCGCAGTCTGAGATGCCCAAGAGGGACGGTGCTGTGCAGCGTTGCCAAGCGGCGACGGTGATGGTGGAAGCTCGGGAGACGACCACGGGTGCTGCAGTGATGGACGACTCGTCGTTTGCTAGCTTCGAGGCAGCGTACAGGTTGGACGGAGGTGCTCGGATGTATCATGGGCGAAGGGGAGGCGGTGACTGGTACCCAGCGATGGCGACATCGCAGGCCACACAGATTCCGGTGATGAGCAAGGGCGAGATGATTGCTAGCTTGGAAGCCTCTTTGCACGAAGCGGGCCGTAACGCGGGGACAATCGCGAGCTTGGCAGTGCGGGCGTGGCGGAAGCTGGGAGATGCAGACAGAGCGGAGGAGCTCTACTTGCAGGCGCTTGAATTGGCACCTGAGGACAGCTGCATCCAGGCTAGCTATGCCGAATTCTTGTGGCAGTGCGACGCGTGAGCCATAGCTGAAATTCTTCATCACTTAGTCTCCCTAGAATCGTACTTAGCCACGATTTACAATTTTTGCTCATACCAGCCAATTCTGCTGGGCGGATGATGTACAGTATATGCTTCATTAGCAACGAGAAAGCTCTCATTTTTTTCACTCCCGTGTTCACGAGCAAATATCTCACCCTTCATTCATACTCCTCATTTGCGCCCAATGATGTCTACATTCCAAAATTGGTTGTTATGTTCCGTTCTTCAATCGGTTCATTGCAAAACGCGATTTACTCATCACATTGTAGCTGGTAGTAGCTAAGAAGTAGGAACTGGTGTATGAACCTTGTCAACTAGACCTCATTTTCAGTAACCTAGTTTGCGCCTGAATGCAACCCACAGAAGGCACGCAGGGAATGTGGGCTTATGCTGATGCCCAAGCACTCGAATCTGTTGACAAGCACTCTTGACAAACGTGTAAATTACGTTCATCTAAATGATGTAGCAAGTCTACTCACTGTAGTCGGATTCACTGAGGCTTGGTTCCCACTGGGCACATTGATTTTTGACAAATTCAGTTGGCTTCCCTATCAAGTTCAATGTAACCACTCAGATCCCCAATTCCGTTAAAATGGCATTATGCCGCTAAAATGGCACCCCTCAACACTCTGAACTTTAGTTCAAAAACAATGTGATATAACAGAATTTGAAGGTGACATTATGAAAAATGAGTGACAATGTCTACAAAGGAGTGATATTATCAGAAAAATGTGATATTATAGAATACACAACTCCATGTGAGCACATATGTAAGATTTGGTGGGACAAAATGGCACATGGCATAGTGCCATTTTTACAGAATTGAGGTTATATGATTGTACATTAAAAGGATGCGACATTGTTGTGTTTTACGACACAAAGTATGAAAGACGTGACCATGTTTTAAGTGACTTCATGGCACGGACTACCTTTGAATGGGCATATCTCTTCCAAGGTCTTGTAAGTGGCTATCATCCTTCTACATACCCTATTTGAATTTTCCAAAGCCTCATCCTCATACGTGAAGTACCGGATTCACTTGGTCCGGAAGTCCGGAATCGGTCGTCATACTTCAACTCCTTGATAGGAATATTGGTTGTTAAAAGGAGAGTTCCCAAACTACAACACCGAAAATAATTGCCTTAATGTTCTTACAAATATTTGGCATCAATTGATGAATTATAGATGTTGACATAATATACACAACTCTTGTTGTTGCAACTCTATTATTACATAGTCACCAATCAATTGTTGTGCAACCAAAATAAATAAATCAATAGACATGGAAAAGTAACAAAAGCTCCGTCAAAGTAGCAAGAGCGTATCTCATCAATGAAAATATTTGAGGAGATGCGTAAAAGTGCTCACCCTTTCAAGAAACACATTTTTTGTTTCTAATGACCCAACTTATAATAGCACTTTTTCATTTGCATCACACATAAGGTAACATGGTCAAAAACAACTTATTCGGAAGTGGTGAAGGGATTGCAAAAATTAGGTCAAGCACGCTTCACTCATACAAATTGTAATTTTGTTAGTAACTTTTTACTTCATGATGAAAAAAAAAAAAAAAAAAAAAAAAAAAAAAAAAAAACGAATTGGTGCTTAGAAATTAGAAGATTGTCCAAGCTAAGGAAGTGCAATATTCATGATTTCAAGCAAACTATGGATGTAGGGGTATAGAAGTATTTATAATCCTTCAAAGTATTTATAACATTATAGATATAAGATAGGATAAGTGCAAATTCTATTAGAACAATCGGGAAACTATATAGAAGTACGCTACAAATAATACTCAAATAATATAATACATCACTTTGTATACACTTTTAAAAATTTGAAGTTAGTAAGCATGTGTGTATTTGTGATCGGAAAATAACCTTATACATGCACCTCAATTTACAAATTTCACTTTTGAAGATACAAAAAAATTATTCTGTATCACGGACAAGATTTGACAACATGTAGTTGGAATATATTGTTTTCATAAGTATTTGTATTTAAGACTTCCGTTAGTGTTTGGGCTCCATGTTACTTGATTGCTAATTATGTTATATCTTGGAAATTTTCCACTTTGCAATAGTATTTTGTAAAATGCCATGAAAGCATACTTGTTTACTGTTTGTTTCTTGTCACATATATTATAGAGGATTTTAGCCTAAATTATGTGGAATTTCAGAGATTACCTTTTTAAAAAAATGATAATTTATTGATTATATGTAAACAATACATTCATAGCATGTAGCCACATTCCATGCACACACATCATTGGTTTTCACGAAAGACTAATAAGAAACACTTAGTGCAAAATGTAGTTGAGAAGATCTTTTAGAATCGGACAACCAACATCGGTTGTTTCTACAACTTGTGATCCATTTGCACACAAGTTCATTTGCAGGAACTCACACTCTCCATCTACTAGGTGCATGGATGTGCAAAGTATCTAAAGTTTCACCCAATGACAAAGAGGCCGCTCATAGGCCACAGATTTTGATTGACCTGAGCACTCACACACCAATAAAACGAGAGAGACCGCTTCCAACAAGTAACCATCGAGGCAAAGATGGCAGGGTTCTGCATTACTCTAGCAAAAAGCAAAAGATAGCGGACGGTTCAGAAAACTTCTCATTCTGCGGGGATTCCCAAGAAATCTTCTCATTCGACACCGCTTCTTGGCTTTCTCTGCAATGAATTGCTGGCCTGGCTCCCATGTTCACCACTGTCAGCAATGATGTCGGAACGAACCATCTCGGAATTCTCGTGCAGTTTGGAAAGAAACGGAACGGAACTTCCATGAAATGCCACAAGATATTTTGTGTCCACAAACGACATCCGTCGCACAACTGGCAAATGAATGAGACTCCCATTTTTCCTCGGCTAATTGCCAGGAGAAGATGGATCAATTAATTCGTGTACATTCGGCTTTGAAACCTGTACATAGAAGAGAAAGAGTACAGCAACTGCGATCATGGTAACACTCAGGCTCTTTTCCGCGTTTTTGTCTATGTTACACTCAGTGCCGATTGAGTAGTGGACATTACACTACTGTACTTCCTAGCTTTGCATAAGCAGAGTATGGTGTGCTACCATAGCCACGGATCATAGGTTTCATGCCGAACCTCCTCGCTGCGCTCAAAAGCCGTAATCAAGAAACATAAACTACAAATATTCGTCGGCTCACTCGTCACACTGCCAAAGAAACTGAGCGTGGCTAGCCTGTATGTTGGCATCATGTGGCGCGAGCTCCAGAGCTTTATTGTAAAGCTCCTCCGCGCCGTCTACATCGTTCAACGATTTCCACGTGAACATTGCATACTCAGACACAAGTCGTGCATCGTCAGGAGAACTCGCAAGAGCAGCAAGAAATGCCGCATTCACTCCACTTTGGTCTACCACATCTGACTGGCTGCTGGTGCCCGTGTACGTGAGCTGAAACTCCGTGAGCACATTAGTGTACAAAGGCCGGCTCCCTCGGCTGCAGCACTCAACTAGATTGCCGTTCACAGACTCAGCAAGAAACGAGCGAGGCAAGGGCTCTGCATGCTGGTCAATCGTCTCCGGGCGCGCTTCAGGTAGCACTTTCTCCACCTCGAGAGGCCGCTCCAAAACACCAATAGATTGTCTGGTCGCCGCAACGGCGAGTGACGAAAAGCCGCCGGCGGTGCCGTTCTTGGACTTGGAAAACGACGACTCCTGATCATTGAAGAAGGAGGCGTTTCCGTTCGGCTTGGAAACTCTTGCGGATTCAATTCCACAACACACTCGTGCGCATGCACCGCCGGACCAAGTGCTCGCTACGCGACCGAAGCTTGACACTCCTCTCAATAACACCGCCATATCCAACAAAACTCTGTCTCTGTCTCAAACTTTTCAGCAGCAAAACCTCGTACTCTAAGACTCTATGGTCCCTCCCGTCTGAATTGTGAGATCTGTGGAATGCGCACACAAACAACTACTGTGGAGTTTCAGGAGTCTAAAGAGAAATATGCTTGGATTGAATCGAAAGAGAGTATCAATTTAAGAGAAGCATGAATCCCTGAAAAGCAGAACACGGCTCTTCTCTACGCAGTGCACTCGATGTGAGGGGGGCGCCAGCCAATCTGCAGGAGGGCTCCTTGCAGAGTAGGCCGAAGGTAGTGTAGCCGATGCGGCAATGGAAGATGCAAGGGGGCACCAGTTGCTTACATACATTCCACAGCAGGTAAAGATACTTCTGGTCTAAAAGATCCCTACACCAAAAGAAACCGCCTACTTTCTTTACATTGGAGATCCCTCCCTTCTCCATTTCTTCTTCCCCCTTCTAGTACTGTACATGTACAGTACAGTCACTCGTCTTTTTTAAACACCCCAAGACTACCACGGCTTCCGAGACTTCCAAGAGTATCTTGAAGACTATCAAGACTTATCAAGACTTCGGAGGCTTTTAAAATTGTATATCTTGAAGTTGGTCTTTGGTCAGGGTATTCTCAACGGAGTGGCTAAAGATTGGGTAAATATAGCGAGAGAGGAGGGGTTGCTAAATGTAGCACCCCTTTGAATTCACACCCTTTCCAATGAACTGCTAACCCTTAACCCCTAAGAGCCCAATCAACCATTTTATGGTCGATCCCGAATTTTGAGGAGTTATACCTGAACAAAAAATTAGAATTTTTTTGGGTTTTTTTTTAACATTCCAGAAGTTTGGTAAGTTGGGAACCACATCCAATTTATAGAACCCTGTTTGGATTCATAGATTGTTCGGAGTAAGCCTTCAAACACAAACAGGGCAAAGTTTTCTTAGTGTAAGAAAACTTACTATTTTGGGAAACTAACAAGTTTCCTCATAGGTTACTTGTGGCCTCTCTACATTTTATCATATGATATGTGATCTTAGCCAATCATAGCAATTTCCAATTACTAATAATAGAAATTACAATTTATATTGATTTTCAAAGTTTTACTCTCTTTAATTAATTATGAAACAAATCTTACTTATTTTAGGAAATTTTACCGTATAGATCTAATTTAGGGTTTAAGGTCGCTATACTATCTTTGGAGAGCTACTTCATAAGGGTTACCGAATCCATATTTTATAACACATCTAAGTTTTTCTTCAAACCCCTCGGGCCTTTAGGGGTTAAACGCCCATGGGGTCTGAAACGGGCATCGCAAAATTGGATCACAACATCTTTTGGACTTGGGCATCATGAATAGTGCACTTTTTAAACTTGGGCATCATGAATAGTGCACTTTTTAAACTTGAGCATCATGAATAGTGCACTTTTTAAACTTGGGTATCATGAATAGACCAATCGATGATAAGCTTGCAACCTCCTACAAGGTTATGTACAACCCCAACCTACCTACCACAATCTTTTCAAAGCACACAATCATTCATACAAATTGTGATTTGAATTGTGAAATTTCACTTTTTGAATGCATCAGAAGAAGGTGACCAGTTTGACATCAAAATATAAGTGAAAATGTTGAGTACAGTGAGAGCTACAGGGAAGACTTTGTTGGAATCATGCCCCTCGGGCTTTCTTGGGCGTTTAAGGGTTAAATGACCTTGCTACATGCTTCCTCCTATCACACCATGAAAACTTTCAAATGTACTTGAAGTTCATAAGTTTCAAGGTTTTCCTTCATGCCGCATGAAATCTCCCAAAAGTGAAGTTAACTTGAAATAAGTAAACGGTATGAGTGGGGGTTGGTTTTTAGAGCTTGGCAAACCAAGGTGATTTGTGAACAAATATGATTTATTCTTTAGGAACTTGTAGTTATTTGGGCTTTTTTTTAAGGAGGACATAAATTTGTATGTTGTATCAATATATAATTGTATTGCCAAGAAACAACTCTACCCACAAGAATGTCATTAAAAATATCATCCAACTTGACACTTTATATGACATATAGTCCTTCTACTCTCAAGACAACTACGCCATTCCTCTTTGTCTAATTTCTGCCATGTAAGTCTTCTTTTTTTATTTTACTTCTAAATTTGCCTTATCATATCATCAACAACTGCATTCTCTTGCAATCACTACACAAGAGTTGTTAATTAGTGTTTCGTGGAGATTAGTCTAACATGTAACTTTTTGTAAAGAATACTATCTCAAAATTAGTGTTCACTTTGGGCTGCCATTGCAATCAATGTCCTTTGTCTTTTCTTCAAGAAGACTTACATTGCAGAAATGCTTTTATCTCACATTCAGTGTTATGGTTTGACCATTGTTGTTGTAACAGTATGGAGACGTATGACATTTAGTGTTACGTTCGCAATCAACCTTTGTAACACTAATTGATAAGTCTTGTGTAGTAGAAGATTTGTCCATTACAACTTGTTCAATCCTTGTTGCAAAATTGCCTAACTTCTCTAAAATGACCTTCTTCAATTTATCTTCTACTTCACGAACAAAAAAAAACTCAATCTAACAGTTATTCAGAAACTCCAACCATAGGATCTCAAAGTATACTTGATCACCTCCTCACTATAAAAACTTGAACCATGGATTCTTCTTCATTTGTGAGATTATAACGATCAAAGTTTGCTTAATTGTTTTCTTGCGAGAACTCTCAAAACCAGTTTTGTTTCTTAAGGATCTCTAGGGCTTAAATGATCCTAAATTATTGTACAATGTTCTTCACAACTGGTTTACAGTTGTTTGCGTAACTGCATGAAAGTCCTAATGAACTGTAGTCTAGCAACGCAATCCTAATGATCTGTAGTCTAGCTCGTTGTTGATACAACAAAAGCATAATCTCATATTTTGTATCGAACTGGCCTTGTTGTATGGGTACCTCAAAGCCCTTTGGGGGGATACTATGTCAAGTATCTTCAAGGCATTAGTAACTAGGCTAGAAACTAGCGTAGTTATAGTGTCCACCCTCGAGAGGGGGAAGTAGTATTGTTCCAATTTCCCCTTGTCCGATGGCCATCAGGATATTAGCATTACGAACAGACACTTCATTCACGCCGGCCCCCTTAGAAAGGGACCGGAGTTTCTATCTATCAAACGAAAATAGGTGGGATGTTGTTCATTCATAAGCTTGCGATAAGCCCATGCAAGAGAGAGGCTGGAAAGGTGCTCCCATTGGTCAAAGTGGTGAAGGTGGAAAATTTTGGACCCAGCTGGCGCTACTATCAAGAAAGTGGTCACCACCGAAGATAATTTTCAAGTATCATGGTGCCAGCTAAAAGACAAGGAGGAGGACCAAGTGAAGGAAAATGAGAAGAATGGTTTCCATGTGCAGCAAATGACGATATGTGTGGTAGATGGTCCAAGCATGGGCACAGGGCCAGCCACTTTGAATGGAGGGCATGTAATGTGTGCCGTCCGTCCGTCCATCCCTACTTGCACTTGTGCCATGATAATTGTCTCACGTGGGTCATACCCGTGATTGATGCTTACGCGCGGAAAAGGACCCTCGTAAATAGGACCCGCGTAGAAGAATGAATGACCTTCTACTCGCGAAAACACATAAAAGTTGTTTTGTTACATGGGCTTTCAGCTACATTGATATGGACATGGCTGAACTTGTACGAACACGGAAAGTCTCAGTTGAATGTGTACCCCCTTCACTGCTGCAAGAAAGAAATTGTCTAAACCATTTTGTATAAACCGTACTTGGAAGGAAGGGATTTCTTGTGCTATTTTCATCAAGGATGTCAAATTTGAGTTTCAAAAACATTCATTTATTGAATTCTCTCTTTCTTACAAGAGAGTTTGTTTTCAAAAAAAATGATTATCCATGTTTTACACTATGTTCTAATTGGAGAATTTATCCCTAAAATAAAATAGCCATGGAGAAAAGTAATATTATAGTGAATGAGAAAAGTAACTAGGAGGGTAATCCAACAAAAAGTATATCACTTTCAGCAAGGATATCTTAAATCTAGCACACAAATATATATGAGATATCCATCCGTAAATTGAATCTAGTAATGTAGAAGATCTTACAATATCCCTTGGTCGAAAGCCTCCCATCATTGGTATCCACGAACTCTTAATAAGATATTAATTGAAAAAGGAGTCCGAAGGGATCAACCGCGTCCCAAAATGATTCTGGAAAATCAATTGCCCGGAGTTTTAAACCCTTTCTTATTGGACCAAAAAGAGAAAAAGAAAAAATATCTTGGGTACATGCCTAGTGTGCAGAAATGGACAGGAGTGGATGGGGGTGGTGTACCATTCAGTTCATTCTTTAGGGGCCGTCCTTTCCTGGTTGTCATCAGTTGCCTCCATTCTTTTCTCTATACCTCCTTTAACAATTCCTTTAATTCCTTGTTGGCACGGATTTTGTCTCTTCCTTTCATTATGCTCATGCACATGCACTTGCCTTGGAGAATATTCCTTCCTTCATTTTGAATCCATCTTTCTTTCTCCAAATGTATGAATTGACATCATTACATTACAAGCACCTCATTCTTAGGGCATTGCCAGACTACCGGCAGCGTCCGCAGCGATTGGCGGAAAGGAGAGGGGCAGTATCACACGGGAAGCACTTTCGGCAAAGGCAACGTGCCCTGTCCTACCAGCTCGCGGGAGAAAACTACGGGGCGGAAGAGCTTGAAAATCCTGCATTTCTGGTTCATGTCATCGGCCAAGTCAGCACCGGGCCCACAATTTACAGCTCTTGGCGGCGCAGCCGCCATTCTCCGTCTCGCAGCCTGCTTTGTGCGGTGTCGCTACCTAAAACTGTAGCTCCGTGAGAGTGTGGTACCTCGCTCCGGCAATTGTTGACCTGGCCGAACCTTCCTAGCCCCAAACCTAGCCACCATAGGTTAGCGAGCTACCTGTAGTCTGGCAAGGCTCTTATTCACTTGTGTCAATGCTTTCTTGGTTCCTTGAAGGAATACCTTTCTTCTTGAAGGTTATTTTTTAGTGCCTACAAATGCTAAAAGTTAAATTTATATATCTTTCTTCAAATTCCTCGTTTTATCTTACTAAGAACTTTGTCAATGTAATTCATGTGTCTTCTTGATTTGCTTGTTTTGAATTTTTATTTACTTTTTGAATTTTTACATGAATTAGAGTGGTTGATTTTTAGTCTTATGTTTCAAGTCATCTTCACAATATAGAATCACTATTCTAAATGAAAACAAGTGTTACAGTATTCAACTAAAAAGTTGTTCACCTTCATCTCAATATCTCCCTTGTACCAAAAGAATCACAAATAAATGTTGGAATATAATGGTGGATGAAGGATACATAGCTCTACAAGAATCATCCATTATTTTCACTTTTTCCATTGTAGAAACATATTTGCAAAATAATCTAATACGAGAAGTATTTGGATTGAAAATCTTTCAACTAGAAAGCTCTTTGATTTAATATGAAATTCATGTTTATGTTAAAAAAACCTCAAAAAATTACTTGGATATCACACAATTGGATTGCAGTGGTAAAACATGCTCCATGCTAGAATATCCCAAAACAAGAGTTGCTTTCACTAAAACGCATGCCATTGAATCATAATTCACTATTACACTATTTTTATGAGACAAACCAGACTTGATTTGGGACCCAATCCAAGTGATTTAATTTGATGAAAGTTATTTATGGCTCTTGTAGAGTTGTTGCTTGCCATCCAAAATATTGTTTTTCTACATTCAGCACGTTTAGTGGTCGATGATGATGCCAACATTAATTACTACAAAGTATTTTTTTTACAACTTTTAGATGTTTATAATGTTGCTGCTTTAACCGGTAAATGTCCCCAATGTTGTTTTTTTCTACATTTTGGATGAGGAGCAAAAACATTGAAGAGCCATAACTCCTTCTTACAAAATCTGTCTTAGACAAATGACTTGGGTTGAGTCCCAAATCAAGTCTTCTTTGCTTGGTAATAGTATACACATTCAATAGATTAGGAATAAGTCGCATGCCTTTAAGTAAAGGCAGCTTTTGGTTTTGGGTTTTCAAACATTTGGCATGTTTTACCATTGCAAGCCAATCATGTGAAACCAAAAATAGTTGCTGATGATTCTTTTTTACATGATCATGATGAAATCTAGCAACTTTCTAATTGGAAGATCATAGATGCAAATACTTTTAGTATAAGATTTGCAATGATGTTTCCACACTGAAAAAAGTGAGAAATTGAATGATCTTTGAAGAGTTGTATCTTCTCCATCCACAATTCGATTTTAACTTGATTTTTTGGGATAAATTCCATTTAGAGTCTCGTCTTAGTAGTACAAAACTTGACTAAATCAAGGATGTTTTGTAGACAGGGCATAGATTTGAGTGCAATGGGGTCTATTTTTGGAATATTCTTGCATTGGGAGATGTCACCATTGCAAGGCTATTTTTTGAGCCAAGAATTTTTTTGATGATTTTTTCCCATATAAGGGTGATATTGAGATGAATTTGAACAACTTTCTAGTCGAAGATTTTTTGTTGAAGTAGCTTCGTTTGAAGAATTTTCACTCTAAAGTAAAAATGATGAAATTTTGGACCTTGTTTTCAGTACTAACACGTTACAATCCGGAAATCTATAAGGCCTCATGACTCAAATTTTGGTCCACGTGAGCTACAACAAGTCTATTACAAGTCTATACAATTGAGATCTTAATAGCTTATCTTTATTTCATCTATGACGCTTTTAAAAAAAAATGGTTTTTTTGGCTAAAAATAGGCTAGGACGTTTAGAAGTTAAACTCCTACATCTTTATGTATAAATTCTTCAATAACAATATAATTCACAAAGTAAATTTCATCCATATTAAGAAACACATTTACAAAGATGAGAACACATGACCTACAAATGTTGGTAGATGGGAAAATTCGTTGAATCAACTTATTTTGCAATCTCTTTTTCAACACTCTCTCACATCCATTCTCCCACCAAGAATATCTCTTTTTACTCAAAAATTCCCAACGCAACAAATTAGCCCATATAGAGATTAAATAATATAACTTGTGAACATGATGATTAAACCATGCAAATATTAGAATCTATTATCCATATTGCCCTTTGAGCACACACTTAAAAAACTTGTCAACTATGTCGTAGAGAAGTAAGGACTAACTGGAGTACCTCACACTTGCAATGTTACAAGTCTACTTCCCATAAGATCCCCTATCCACCCGACAAAATTGTGAGAATCAAACCAAATTTTATCTTTCCTTCCTCCAACTCTTAATGGGAACAGGGAACACAACCAAACACTTGTGTTGGTTGGATATAAAGAACACTATAGAGAAATTGACATCTTATTACCTATCACTCCACTATGTATAATTGAAGCAAACAATTCTATTGTTTGAATACAAATGACACTGTAGAGAAAGAGAAGGTGACATTTTTTCACCTATCACTTGACTGTAGAGACCCAACCAAAGAACTTCAATATTCCAGTACGAATGACACTGCAGAGAATTTGACATTTTATTACCTATCACTCCGCAATGGGTTGTTGAAGCATAATGGATGTGATATACAGTGGAGGAAGAAGACAAAGGACTTGCAACTGTGAGCTAGGGTGTGGTACAAACAGTAGTCTTTGGTAAGAAGACCGTTTCTGACTAGGTATCAAGTCCGACAGAGCCTTGAGGGCCGCTCGCTCAGTTGCGAAACGGGAAGCCTAGCTTGTCGAAGTTGGACCACCAAGCAAATACTGGACTGTCTGGAGCCGGTCAAGCAACTATGGAACCGGAGCGGCGGGCGCGGAGGGACCCAGACTAAATATCAGTCACCAGTGGTGGGCAGGAGCGGGACTCTCTGCACCCCACACCACCATGGCGGCCCATACTGCAACTACACACTCAGATCCCCCCTTAACACCATGAGCAGCAGCATATTGCTGACTAACTTATCACAGTACTACTCTCATCCTTTCCAGATAGATAGTCCTGGTTTCTACTGTTACAGTCCGGGAATCTGAGCATCCCAGTGTGGGTCACTCCCAATGGCGATGGCCGTGAGGATGTGTGCAGCGGGAGCGCTCAGCGGCGGCGACTTGTCGCGGCGAGTATCGATCACGAGCTGGGGCGAAGGAGCTTTGTTTCGGTGCCGAGCAGAGACTGCTGAGGCTCTGTTTCTATCGCTCCCGTTCGCTGCCGAGCAGCAGCGGCGTCTGTTCTATGGCCGACGCGGCGGCGGCGATAGCTGGCACTCGTCCCCCAAGTCGATGCCGGACTCGGAGACTATAGTGCTGGCACCCACCAGTCAGGCGGACCGTATCGCTAGCTTGGCAGTGCGGGCGTGGCGGAAGCTGGGCGACGCTGACCGTGCGGATGAGCTTTATAACCGCGAACTGGCGCCTGAAAACTCCACCATCCAGGCCAATTACGCTGAGTTTCTCTGGCAGTGTGATGTGTGATTGATTACTTCATTTTGTTTCTTCCGCAACCAATTTTGGCCGCATCTTGTATCGTAATCCTTCTGTACATCACGGATGATGATGAGCATCATCACGAGGATCTTTTGCCGGTTGAGCACTGCTTTTGATTGAATGACTCGATGAGCGGCATCAACTCTTAGTTAGTTAGTATTGACTCTCTCAGTAGAATATCGGGAGGGACATTTTCTTCCCCAATCAATTTTGGCCACAGCTTGTATCGTAATCCTTCTGTACATTACAGTTAATGAGCATTTTTGGGGCGATCTTTCTCGAACTTTCATCTCTTGTCTTCATTGGTTGTGCTTGAATGGCTCGATGAGCGGCATCAATTCTTAGTTGCTGTCATGGAGGTATTGACTCTCTCAGTAGACTCGTCCCCTGGGAGGGACATTTCCACTGACTGATTGAAGACCAGATGTCGTAAGAAACATTGTCAAAGTGAATTTCGGAATGCTTCTATGATGTGAAATTGGAACCCTGCTTCAAGTCAGTAATTCCACTTCAATGGAAGATTCTGAAGTGCAAAGAGATCATTATTTAATATAGGATCAGGACGACATATTCACGTTCGCACTATCGACTCAATGATAAATGTCAATTGTTCTTAAGTTGAGTGAGACTGTCAAAAAGCGTGGAGATAGACTTGCCAAGACAATACAAGAAGACAGAGTTTCATTCACGATAGCCTTGCTTGTAACTACTGTTGTCAGTAGCCCTAATTTCGATATCATAAGCTGCTCATGAATATCTGGATTATCATGTATTATCTTGAAGCAACCAGACTTAACATGACATCGCAATTCAAGCAAACAATTGTTCAATTGTATCCCTACATACACGTGACATAATTCCAGTCAACCACGAAATTGATATGCATTTACTTCTTTCTTGCCGAGCAAGCAATTGTTGTGGTTCTCGATGTATTCTTCAAATGATTAATACATTGTTTGCTTAACACACAAACAAACAAATTTCAAATGCACACCGGTTTCACCACAAGTGTTCATGGCTTGCATTGGCGTGACGAAGAATTCATGAAATGGAACATTAGAATAAGCATCGGAGCCCCAAAGGGCGGGCAGTTGTTTCTCATGCACCTTTTGCCCGATTATGATCTCACAGTTGGTAAGGAATGAATTTGCAAAATCAGATGAATATGTTCGAATACAAGCAAGGAACAAGATTTCGAGGATTCAAGTGCATGGAATTGCATAAGTTGCAAGATTTAAGATGGATTCAGATTTTTGAGCTCTTGTTTTCTTCAGGGGAAACAACGAAATCCTTCCCCTTCAAGGTTAAAGAGCTCAGAATGACCAATAGGTCCACTATCTACTCTTGAAAAGTGGAGTACATGTAAGTAACTCTTTGGACCGGAGTTTCTATCTATCTATCTTTCAAGAGCTTAGATGCTTCGTTCAAGCAATGTGTGTTCTCCTATCCTGGTTGCTCCCGAAACATAGGAAATTTAAACAATCTAGAAGAGTATTTAACCAACTTATCCTTATCAGTCGATTGTCGACTATGATTGTGTTACAAAAGAATTGTCATATTGACAAGAAGAAACCTCAATCTTGTTAGAATGACATGTTTGGGGTCCAATAAATCACAAGACATGTATGATTTTGATCTCACAATGTTTCTTAAACAACCGTTGTCGTGTTGTAGATAGTTTTATTTCAGAAAAATTACGAAAAGAATGACAGTGTAGTAAAAAGATGAGGATGAGGAAGGAGATTAGAACGATGATAAGTGAAAGGTTATTTTTAGCTTACCTAAGACTTATGAGAAAATTTGGTTAACAAAAGTACTACTAAATGAATATAAAATGGTTTTTGGAGATAAGAAGGAGCCTTCTCTTCCCAATAGCTATAGATAGGTTTGATGAGATAGTTGAGAGTTTGATGATATCTATGCCTTACTTAGGGTCTGTATGAGGAGCTTGGTAAGGTATGAGTAAGGGGAGTTGGCTACTATCCATTATGAGAATGACAAATAGCAACTTTACACCTTCATCGCGGTCATAGTTTGGTATGTGCATATCTGAGTAAAATATAGAAGTATTTTAAAATTGGTTTTAGAAGTATTAAATGTATTGAGTTATCTTGAGTGTTTTGTAATTTATCCTTATTTATTCCAACAACAGCCAAAAATCCCAGTGATTTCCAAAGGCGACTCAGGCTCTCACGATACCGTTGAGAAACATTGGAGAATCCAAACATGTTTAAGATATGTGACTTTAAAGAGTTTGTGGTGATATTTAAAAAACTCAAGTGATATTACAAAAATAAAATGTTAAATTAACTTAATTAAGGAGGACGTGAGTTATATAGGGAAATGTGACATTTTAGAGGCAGAACTGGATTTGCCTTTAAAATGGCACACGTGCCAAAATGCCACATGGTATAACTCCATTTTAACAGATTGAGGTTGAAGTTATTTAGTCAAAGAAGATTCGTGGTTAACTACACTATATTCAAAGAGTCCGACAAAAAGGAGACTTTGGACTTTCTCTACTTTCCATATAATTCTTTGGAAGAATATTTTTCATGACAGATTTTGCCCTTTGATTAGGACAAAAGAAAAAAGAAAAAAAGAAAAAGAAGAAGTTTGAATTGAGATACAATCATGCTTCAAAATGTCTAATTTTATATTTTTGTATAGTGCTCATATGAACTTTGAATATTAGAAAGCTAGATTGTAGTATTCCTATGGTTTAAATATAGTCATAAATTGTTTTAGTGTTGGTGTCTTATGACTTTGTACAAATTTATTAAGAACACGGTGATTCTATACTTTTTTGAATTGTTGCTAGTCTTGAAAAGAGCTGTGGGGCAAATTCTAACATAGAGACGTTTAAAAATCCCTTTTAGCTACGTAGACTTAATTATTCTTAAACAAACTAAGATTGTCAATATATGTCTTGTGACATCACTGTGTGTCAACTATAAGATGAAACATGGATAGAGTCAAATCCTTGAAACCAATGTTGAACCAAGATTGTTCTAGCTAATTACAACGTGATATTTGGCATGAAAGAGTGAAATCTATGTAGTTTTTTTGAAATTAACCCTTAAACGTCAAGCCCCTCTGAAAATACACTGGAAACCAAGCCCCGAGGGGCATGCTCTGACGTTTAAGGGTTAAGAATCTTTGACTTTAACAAAATAGTAAAAATTTAATGAAATTTTTCATTCTTAAATTTCATTTAGGTGGTCACATATTTTTTATCTAAATACTAGATGCCCATCACAGAGTATATATGTTAAAGGTGTGCAAGCCAAATTGACCCTTAAAATTTATCTTTTAAATGAACGAATTATATACAATGGATATGGTCAAGATGAGAAATTTCATATATTTAAGTAATTTTCATTTAGTTTTTTTAAACACCACTCACTTCCAACTTTTTAAGTACCTAACAAGAGACCTCTCTAAGTAAACCTCATGCTACTATTAAACTTACTTTCTTCCAAGGTTTTAACCCTTAAACGCCCAGCCCCTCTGAAAATACACTAAAAAGCATGCCCCAGGGGCATGCTTGGACGTTTATGAGTTAACCATCGCCATGCATCACTAAATATAGCAATGAATAGTAATTGTCTTTCCTAAGTCAATTTTCAATTATAGTCTTATTGTTTTTTATGATTCCTTGTTGACCTTGTTCTTTGCAATTATACTTGTGGAATTGGTATGATCGCATTCAATGAGTAAACCATTGATCAACAATATGCTTTTCAATAAAATGGAAAAAGTAAATGAAAGCAAGTTATATGGTATGGATGAAAAGACGATATGAGGATTGGAGGGTGAGTTGATCAAATGAAGCACACATTGACCACATTGTCACAAGCATTGATTATGAATTATGCTTGTGACAACGTGTTCAATATAGATATTATAAATTCATGAGGCCAACTAAAGATGTTCTATAGACATACTTGCACTTGGAGTATGATTTTAAGATTCTGTCCTCTTGGATCCTATGTATAACTTGTTGACTTTAACCTAATATAGTACGTATGTCACAATCAATTTAGGAAAAGTACAATTGTTTCCTCTTCTCCTATCACAAGCTCAAAGTTGAAATTCATTTACTAAGTTCTTGCAAAGTATAAATGATTGAAGACCTATTTATCATCTACACTTTGTTACATATGAGCCTTAGGAAGTTCAAGTCTTGTGAAATGCATTGACTATGAATTTATGCTACGTGGAAGCAACAAAACTTCTGGATTTCAACATGTATAGGTCTACTACAAGCCTTATCATATCTTTACTAACTAAACAATAAAAGCCTCTATTGGGACTATTGTTGTAGGGACTAGGGACACATCCAAGGGTAGAACACTTAGAACGTCGCTTTCTGTGTTTATCCACGGAGTAACTAACTCTAAGGGCCAGTTTAGGAAACACCTTAATTCTAAAGTACTAAATTTTTTAGAGCTAACATTACTTACCAATTTTATAAATCCATTTTACTTCACCTCAAAAAATATAGGCGACACTTGTAGATTTTTACTTTTACACCTTTTCCACAATACGTTTGTGTCTGCCAAAAGAACATAAGTGCAAAGATTTTGATTTATAAGGAGGTAAAGTACAAAGTCACACATCAATTATGTAAATATGTATAAAGCCTATGATATGCATATCTAGAACGTTGATAGAATTTCATAGCTCATGGTGATATTTACGGTCAAAGTGCTAAAATTGCTTTTGAGCGGAATTCACTAAACTATGGCCCAAACTTGGTTTTCTTTGCTCACTTCTTAAGAAAGTCCACAACATTTGGGTAGAGGGCCAATCTTGTCAAGTTGTTGCACTTTTATTCTTTTAAATACACCTCATATTTTCCATAGGAGTATAAAGTGGTACCAATAGTACTTTCGTTGACCTCATAATAGTGGCCTTTTCTCATAAATGGGTTTAACATGCATCGGTGGTTAACTTTGGAATTAGACTAGAACATTTTAACAACTTGCATTGGATTCCACCAATTTATTTTTGAGATATTTGATGCCCTACAAATCCGTACTCAAAGTATCACAAAAATTTGGCCCTAGAAACCCCGTTTCTCTTAACTTTTGATACTTTTCTAGTACATGGAGTTGTCTTATAGTACACCCACCTTAGTGTGCTTTCACCCTGTTATAGCATGTAAGTGTCTGAGTACCTTCCATTCCTTTTCAAAACCTTGTAATTATGTACATGGTCATACTTGGTTTGATAAAATTGTATTCTCCAACTACCAACTCTATTATTTACAAACCAGCCAAATATCTACACTTAAATGAGCCAAATATCTACACTTAAATGAACGTGATGCATTGCCTCATTACATGTTTAGGATCTGCTCTAACTTTTCACTTTAGCTTCTTCTTTCTTAGAAACAAAATCCAATATACAACTATTTATACTGCTTAGCAGTCTTATGAACTTAGTCGACTTTTTTTGGGTACAAAAGCTATAAAAATTATAAATCATTCAAAGTGGATAGCACTGAACATACATGTTACTGTGCAGTTTAAAGAGGCAAGCCACCAGGATCCATACAAGCACGAATCCCTGGCTTCTGTATAACTAGTGCTCCTTTCAATGAGTGCTTATTGCATCGAAGTACAGTACTCTTTCTTCTCTCTTCCTTCCACACGTTGAAAATCAGAATTGATCCTCTTTTGAAGCAGTCCAAAATTTTCAACTTTCAAACGCCGTTCCTTCGTGCCTCCTCCTTTTAACCACATATCAGCTTTAACCACATATCAGAAATCTATATCAGAAATCTTAGCCGATTGGTCTCGGGTTCAGCTCACTCGCAACTTCTAGAGAAGTTGGCAGTTAGACCAAAGCCTCGATCGATCATTACTTACCAGATGCGTTTGGATTTGAACGTCGATAACATTGGTATACTTTGCACCGACACTATGTCACAAGTCGTGGAAGTATATATGATTCATTGCTTGTCATTGTTTATAGAGAGACACTGTCAGGATTTAAAGAGGGACACTGTCAGGGCTTCACGTCATTGATAAACAAGTTCATCGCGTTGTTACGTTCTAGAACAACGACGACAGTCTACGCTTGACTATATGTTTCCTCTCACGAGACTAGTAGGTCAGATAGAAACATGCGGTAGCGCAGAGACAGTCAGAGTCTGAACAGTTTCTCTCAAGATTTAACTCCACAAGGCAGGATCGATCGTGAGAAAGGCGAAAAATATCGACGTAAAATTTATTGCACGATGGAATCCACTCCACATATGTACCAGACAAGACATTCAAGAGAATTGAGCATGTAAAGTTCTATGCACTTTCTTATTCCTCGAATATAGAATAAGCTAGCACGCTCCGACACGCTTTTCTATGCATGGTCCTTGCTACTAACAGAACTTTCGGGATGAGATTTAAACTGTGTAAAAACGATTCGATCACCACGATGAGATTTAATATTGTTCTCCTGTGCATGCAGCATGCAGAATTACCTAAAACCCGTGCACCGATGTCTCTTCCATTGCCATCGAACCGGGACTATGCCCCATTTCCTGCAACAAGATTTGCCATTTGTTGCAGTTTAAGGAGTCAAAATCTGCTAACGGTGTCTATTGCGCATGTTTCAGTGATGCTACCATTCAAGCTATAAGATCACACGAATCCTTAACTTCATTTCAGAACTGTAACATGGTCTCTACTATCGTGGCTCAGAAGAAGGTTCTGATGCTACTATCGTGATTCAGTGATGCTTCTATTTGAGCTGTTAGATCGCACGGTGCTTAAATTCACTATCAATCGTGAAACTGTCAAATGGTCGTGTTTCAGAAAGAAGATACTAGTGCCTCGTGCTTACGATCGTGAACTTTGATCATGTATGTGATGCCAGATCATATATCATCCCCCTTCATTTAAGATACCACAGCATACAGCACGACAGCAACTTTGGACATGTCACTTCCTCCCAACCTGCATTTCAGAGGCATTGTAGCATTCTAGATACTGAGGAGCACTACAATAGCATATGCATGATTGATACAGTAACGACAGTCCGGAACGACAGGAAGTCCGGAACGACAGGAAGTCGTTAGTCGTGGACCTGGTCATACATTTGAACATTCCTTGACAATGTCAAACAGCATGGCACTATCGATCTGATACTTGAGAAACGAATGATACTTCATACAACAAAGAAATGGCTGGTTATTAAAACAGAAATATCGACTGAATAAATTTGCACTTAACAATCGATTTCGATTCTGAGGAGATGACGTGACATTACGATAGGAATCACTTCATACGATCGTGAATGCAATGCACAGACTGACTGCCATGTAAGACAGAGTTTACTTTGGGAACTTGAGGCTCGACATTACGATAGGAATCACTTCATACTACGATCGTGAATGCAATGCACAAACTGACTGCCATGATAAGACAGAGTTTACTTTGGGAACTTGAGGTCCGACATTACGATAGGAATCACTTCATACGATCGTACATGCAATGCACAGACTGACTGCCATGATATGACAGAGATAGGAGCCCTCACCTGCTGAGAATGATCGTGGATGCAGACTTCCATGACATTACGATAGGAATCACTTCATACGATCGTGAATGCAATGCACGATATGACAAATCTAGGAGCTCTTACCTGCTGAGAAAGATCGTGGATGCAGACTTCCGTGGAGAAAAATATAAATATAAAAAATAAAAAATAAAAAAATATAAATCACCTGCTAAGCATGATTAAGAATGTAGACATCCATTATATGCTATAGTCGAACACCCTCACCTGCTAAGTATGATCGTGAATGCGCAGACTTCCATAATATGATATAGCTACAAATACTTACCTGATGAAAAGAGAGTAGAGATTAGTTAACTTGGCTTCAATAGAGGCATGACGCATCTCCACTGAAGCATCTCCACATACTCATGACAGGAGCAAGTAATGTGATCCGTGCTTCATAGATCGTTACATGTATGCAACTGGGCTGAGGGGAATGAAGCCTGGTCCGATGCTCATGTACCAAGGTCTCAAACATCGGGCCGTGCGGCATTCCTCGCAGCCAAATTGCAAGTGACGATCTAAGCTTCCTTCATCCAGTATGGGTTGATCCATCATGGAACACTGTCATGGGGAATGAAGCCTGGTCCGAAGCGATAGATAAATGATCGTGTATCACTTTGGGCCAGACTCCATCCTCCGTGACAACCTCCACGGCTGCACATGCTCTAACTTCATGAGATGGCATCATGCAACTTCGGCGAAGGGAATGAAGCCTGGTCCGGAGCATCTGGATGAAATAGCTGCTTCGGGCCATTCGTCAATCCACTCGACGAAGTCGCATTCTGAAGGCGATTGATCGATTGTTGAAAAATGCAACTTCGCTGAAAGGAATGTAGCCTGGTCCGGAGGTTGATTTAGGCAGAGTAAAATAGCTTCGTCCCCGACGACATTCCTCACGGCAAAATCCCATGGGGCCGCAGTTGCTGCAGCTTGCTTGCTTCGAGCATATCGCCATCATACATGCAACTTAGCCCAGGGGAATGAAGCCTGGTCCGGAGCTACAGTTCGACTAGCAAAGCTAGCTTCGGCCCAGGTGTCATTCCTCTCGGCTAAGTCCCACTTCAATCGCCAGCAAATTCTTCTTCGACTACTGTATCGCCATGCATGAAACTTGTTCGAAGGGAATGAAGCCTGGTCCGAAGCTCGTACAGTAGCTGAGGCAAGCTTCGGTCCACGCGGCATTCCCCTCGCACCAAGTCCCATTCGATGCTCCCTCTCCCAAAGACCGACCACAAGCCACTGAAACCTCCTGGCTTGGAAACTTTATGGACGCTTGAACAAATAGACAGTGCAAGAGTGCAAAGTTTGAAGAGAAGATTGGTTCCTAGCCGATTCAAGTTATGTCAGTTCAACTGCATCCCTAGCTAGTTAATTACTGCATGGCTGCTAATTAAGACTGCTTGCAAGGACTACCGAGCCGTGATCCCGATTCCGTACTAGCAGTAATGATAGCAGTCATAACAAGCCGACTAGATGAGCGACGGCATATTTGAATCTAATGACTGCGATCTCTCGATCTTGCAGGATCGCGATTGAGATCACAAGCATGCTACAAGCAGCAAGAGTCAAGGCGGAGGAAGCGAATTGGGTTTTACGGAACCAAAACGCCCCTGGCTGACTGGGTGGCTGCCTTCCGGCGGTACACACCGCTCTCGAGGCGGTCATCGGCTTGCTGTACTGTACAAGCCGGCTCATGGAGCCACGCAACCACCACGTCATGGACGATAGACGGTGTAAGAGCTAGCCAGTACGACTACACTGAGCCGAAACTCGAAACAGGCACAAGGGACAGCGATAGGGAGAAAGAAAGCAAGTACCATCTAGCTCTAGAGAAACCTTCTAAATCGACCAAACCCTTGCTCTGAGAATTTCGTCGTCGATGGAGCTCGATGGAACTGGAGTGGTAACAGAACTCCATCATGCTCGAACTGGAGTGGACAGAGCTCCACCATGCTCGAACTGGAGTAGACAATGAGTGACAGTGGCGATCTAGAGCGAACAAGCGGGAGGGCAAGTTAAGAGCCAGTGGTGAGGACAAAGGAAGTGGGAATGGCGACTATATAGTGCATGAATGGGGGTGCGGAGGCGCCCCTTGCCGTCGTGGCGTCTGGCACGAAAGCGACCGCTAGCTAGCTGCCTGCCGTAGTATCTGGCGCCCCTTGCTTCTGTGTTTCCGAGTCTTGCTCCGTCCGCCCTTGCCTGGTGTTCCCTGGCCCCTATTTTTAACGCACCCCAATTCCGGGTGGTGTTCTGGTAACGAATTTTGTGCTCTAGTGGCCGCGATGATCGAAGATGCCGCGCGCTCGGCTCAACCTCACCAACGGACTGGATTCGCATCATAACCTGCTATGACTTTTCTTCACTGCGTGCTGTCTGCTCTCAACTCACCACTCTAACGGACTCCAACTTACTCACTTCCGCCTAATTTTCGCCTCAGTAAAATCTATCGGGTTTCGCCTTTTCGCCCCGGGGGCAGAACTTGAGAAGAATTATTGTACTTTGGAGCATTGGTCAGTGGGACTACATGTTTTAGAACACGATGTTTTGCATTGGATTGTCGCCAGAAAGTATTAAAGCTTCGTGGTGGTGGGTCAAGATCGAGACTGGGGTGATCGTGCTTCATGTGATCAGCCACCTGGATTCCCTGCCTGCCTTGCCTGTGACACTGTTCATTTTCTTGCTTTCATTGCAGTGATTGGTAATCGATCAAAAACATTCCAAGGCAGCAACATTTATTGCCATTCTCTCCCAATTTATGACGACTGTTAACTGTTCCAGATCTTTCCACTTGAATAATTCTGATCAAGCTTGCATGGGGTGCCAGATTCCACACTAGAAGTTTCACTTAATGTCATGATGGGTACCTACTCTTCACTCTACATAGTCATAGGAATAACCACCAGCACCAGCACGTTGATCGAGGTCACGATGCTATTCAAGTTTGGCAAGGAAAGAGGTGTTTTACTAGATGATGTGTTCTTTCTCATCCTGAGGCAATATTACTATTTCTCCTCTGACGGGTAAAACAGAAGTGAAATCACTACACAGAGTGATAGCCGAAAGAACAACAAAAGAGGAATGGAGGTCCACTCATATAGAGCGTCTTCGTAATTTCTAACCACAAGCCATATGCAAGAGACGAGAACCTCAACCTTGTCCAGGTATTAGTTTCTCATGTGCCATTTTCCCAGTTCCAATTTCCCCTTGACCGTTGGCCATTGGGTAATTAGCATTACGAACAGACACTTCATACACGCCGGCTCTTTAGAAAGGGACCGGAGTTTCTATCTATCTATCTGCCATTTTTCCACACCATGATCGTCATTTGATTGTGACTCCAAAATGGCACCTCTTTGTATCATCACATCCCTTACAATGAACCAATCTCTATGATACTTCTCTCCTTGTTGGGGTAGTTATTCCAAAAAGTGAATTCACTTTTCGGCCAAATTACACATGAATAAGGATAGACCATGTTTTTGTTATCTACTTCTCTCTATATATGTGTTTAAGAGATAACAGACATATCATCTTTGCATAGAGCTTGGACTGTACAACTATACCATGAGACCCATTGAGCCTATAATAGTTGGGCGGATATTCTTGTAAGCACCTTCCTAACATGAGGATTTGAATCCATAACCACCTGATCGAATGATGACCATAAGTCCCAACCAACACTCTAAGACCTCTAATACTATATAGGCAAGTGACTTAGTTTGTTAGTGCAACGTTTTATGGTTTTTTGTGATATAGAAAAAGAGAGAGAGAAGAAGAAAAGTTTAAGCTTGAATGAAGATCACTTTTATATTTGCATTATGATGGCATGTAGTAATTTAAATCCATAGGGGGGAAGTATATAGTGAGGCTATTTACACAAAGTAGAAGATTTGCAGCCTAGAAGTATTATAATTGGTGAAATATCCCACCCTATGCTAAGTATTAACTGCTAACTGGTTTAGACATTCTCAATGCTAAAGTGTATGATTAAAAAAAAAAAAAACACATGTCATTTTGTAACTGGTTCGAAGTGATGTTGTGGTCCAAAAGACAATCTCAATTCACGAATATATGAGAATACAAAATTGAGAAGAGAGTGTCAAAAGTCCTTGTTTGACAAATTTGCCCTTGTAGGATTTCTACCATTAGTAAGAATTCAAGAAAATAATTTTAGTAGCAAGAAGAAAACTATTCAAGGCCTTATAAATAGAGTGTTTGTTTGACCTATCCTTGGATTTATCTGCGTGGAAGACATAACACTAGTGATGGGACTAATAAAGAAATATCTCTCAGGGTGAGCAATGTGTTAGTTCCTACTTTGCCACGAACGCCTTAGAAATACGTGACATGGTACCCTTTTAGAGAACTTTGAGGTATCCATATAACTAGGTTTATGAACTCCCCCCACCATAATTGGGTGATTTATGGTGGTGAGCACCACAATGTCATGGGGAATGGAATTTAGGACGTTCTCTTTGGAGGCCATGAGCCCCAACCACCAAGCCAAGGCTTCTAATGCGTAAAAAAGGTAAACTTGTGGCAACCATAAAGTTCATTACACTAAATAGGTAGATTAGTGTTAGATACACTAATTTAGATAAACATGTTATAAATTTTTACTGTTGGTCAATATTTTTACCCTCTACATCCGTCAAGATGTGGATCCTTTCAGAGTATTGGAGTCAATACTCTTGGTAATTTTTTTTACCAAAAGTAAAAACTTATAAAAACTTATAGCATTTTCAAATCTTATAAAAATCTAACACTAATCTACCTATTTAGTGTAGTGAATGATGAGCTTGGTATCTAATATGATTAGATTTTGTGATAAAATTTTGTGGATGTATGTTAGTAGAGAACTAGGATTGGTGTTAATGTGTTTTCTATGAACAAACCCCAACTATTCTTATAATAGATTAGCAAGAGAATTGCGAGCAAAAACTCTAACTGAACTTACCATTTTTGTTAGTAAGGTCTTAATAAGGGCCAATTCTTGGTCTAAACTTAATGAAACATAGCTTTGCTATGACAATTAACACACTTTTAAACAAACCATTGCAATAAAAAAAGGATAGAAGAATAAAGAGATCTAGGAAACTAAGGGTAACAAAATATAAGAGTAGATAATGAAAGTGGGCAACACCTTCTTCTACAAGGTTGCAAAATTGAATGAAATATTAGGTTGAACCACTAGAACATTGACTTGCCAGGTCTAGTTTGCTAGGTATAAACTAGATATAAAGATGAATGAGGAATATGCTATAGATATTCAATCAACGATTGGTCTTGTAGTGTGTTCATAAATATCACTATTGACGAAGCGCACTGAGGAGCAAGTGCACCCATATTACAAGGATGAACTTAATGTTCTAATAATGCCACATTACTTGTTGACTTCTCTGAACTTTTTCCTACACATTAAGGTATGACATATTTGAGATATATAAATAATACTCTAATTTAGGGGTTAATAACACCCTTTGACTCGGCATTTCATTGTATTGCTACATCCATTGGGTATGTAGAACCTTATGCCTCTTCAATGTCGGAATAGCCTTGATTTCAATTAATTATGAGACAATAGCCCACTTCTTTTCTTCTTCTTTTTTTCTTTTTTTTCTTATTTCTTAAATATGTTTCAAACTAGAGAGAAGGCCATTTATATTTCACATCATTCCCAATTACTCTTAGAAACTGGCTTCACAATCCTATCCATTTTTGTACATCACTTTCTTGACACATTAACACATAAATGTGCCAAATGCCAAAAAAACAATATTCCAGTGAAGGCAACTCTTGATTTTGAGTTCTTAAAAAGGAGGCAGGTTTTACCAATGCAAGCCAATTATGTGAAATTCAATCAGGTTTTTCATGAATTTTAGTTTACATGAATATGATCTCAAGATGGCATTCAATAACGTTGTAGTTGGAAGATTTTTAATCCAAATTATTTCGGTATGGGATTTGCAACAATGTTTCTATACTTTTTTTTAGACTTCCACCCATACAATTTTATAAGTAAGCCTTATTTTAGTCACCAATTTAAAAATTGACCATTAGATGTTAATTTTTTGCAAGATCATAACATTCAAAGTTTGTATAAAAGCTTTTAGTGAAATTATTGAAAACTTTGCAGCTTGTTCTTGAAAATTTTGTAAGGGGCAGTAGCAAGCGTTGGATGCCCCAAAGGATTGTCCAAGACCACTTTCAAGGGACCTCTCGATCTTGTTTTCCCTTTTTAAGTAAATATTATCGGGCGCATAAAGTGGGATGACTACTCCTTAGTGAGCTTCACATCTTAACCCTTAATTGACATCCCTTTTTTCCACAAATTGGAGAGAAATGCAACCTCATTGTCTTCTGGCCTTATTTCTGCACTGAAGATAAAATAATTTTGAGAATCGGAAACGGTGGTTATCAAGGTAACTTGGTGATGTGACCAATGCAAAAAAGATCGATCACATCGGGTAAAACCTCAAAAATTGGCACCGTTGAGAAAAAAATGTTTTGGTTGCTGATCATGAGTGAGAAATATCATATTGCTTTTTTGGTTTTTCCCCCTAGGGTCATTTTTTTCTGAAAATTGGCATCATAGAGCATGGTATAGGGATAAAGATCAAGATTTTTTATTATTTCGAAAAAAAATCGTCAAAAAAATAAAAAGAAAGGCCAAGTCAAAGAGCATTGACCATGGGATCACGTGGCCCCTACAATTTCGCACGGATCACACAAACCTCAAGAAGGCGATCGTGGATTCGGAAAAACAAAAGAATAGGGCTGCCTTTGGACAAGATTTGCACGATTCATGATTCATTAATTCAAGGCTATTAAGAAATTTGTTTGGTGAAGTTATTTTTTTGGTACAAAGGTGTTCTTGATGTGAAGACAATCAGTTTCCCAATGATGATGATTTTGTCATTGCAAAAGGTTTGTTAATAGCAGTTTCACTTCAAAGTGAGAACGATGAAATTTTTATGTGATCTACTTAAATGTCAAATTTGGTTCCAAACAACTTAAGTTAAAGGGCATAGGGCATGGATAAGTTGTACTACTTACATAAATAAATACAAGATCACTCTCTAGCATAGCATAGGTGGTTAATAAAATAGTGGTCAAATATAAACGAAGGGCATGTTGGCGCATGACATGAGGGGGGGGGGGGGCATGCAGAAATAATAATAATTAGAATTATGTTGGCATGATGGGGGTATTGCAAAATCATGGCTAATCACAAGCATTCCATGACAGGTCAAGGCTCCCTACCAGCTTCCTCCTTTGTCTGCCTTACTTTAGCCCTTCTTTTTCTTATTCACCCCTCCCTCCTAATTCAATCCACTTTTTAACACTTGTAACAACACTTGAGAGCAATCCTCCCTCACATGGGCCAGGCCAGGCTCTCATCCGGGTATCAACCCAGGGTATCAACCGAAGGTTTTTCTGGAGTGGATAAGGAGATATGAAATGGAGTGTGTGCTGGAGGACACAAGGGACCAAATTGGTTCTCGAATCTGAACAAGAACTTCCATACTCTCAACGGTGGCAAATTTCGAGATTTTACCTGATGTGGTTGTGTTTTTTTAAAAAAATATTTACAAAATCAAGTTAGCTCGACACTCACCATTTCAGATTTTTGAGTTTATTTAATTATCTATGCTAAAATATGGTCAAAGGACAGTGAGGTCACATTTTGTGATGTCAATTAAGGGTTAACATATAAGATGAAGGAGAAGACCTCCAACCCTAACTTAGGCTGGAGTGAATAGAGTGTCCATTCAACCTATCCGTGGATGCATGTCGGAGGTCATTACACCACTCGTTTCAAGAACTACTAACCCTTTTTTTTGATGTACACTACCGTAGCACGTTCGGTCCTCAATGAACGAATATATTTTATTTTATTTTTGCAACAAATAAGGTTCGTCGTCACTTCGTCTGCCAGAAATAAATATATATTGTTTTGAAAATTCGTTCTTTTGTTTTTTGGAAAATCCTATGTAAAGGAGAGAGATGAACTGGAGGCTCTCATTTGCTGCAGTAACTCATACTTTCCCAACTTTTCATTCGTAATCTCGGATTTTTTATGTTTTTTTTACACTAGAGTTATTTATGAACGAACCTCCTATGGTGGTACGGTACATGCTAGTTTCTACCGCCTTAGAGATACCCAACATGATACTGAATCCCCCAAAAGGGCTTTGAGGTACCCATACCACGTTGGCATGGGATGGGGATTGGAACACTGAACATTTGCAAATAAATAACTATTCTTTGGAACATTTACTTTTTGGAAGGAACCATTCATTCTTTTAGTAGTCACCTTTCTTTATTTCAAAATGCACTATTAAATCAAAATGAAGGCAAGTCAATAAAATAAAACAATACAATTTAGTCATTCTTTCGAGATTGAACATTTCAACATAATAAATCACTCTTTCCCCCTCCTAGTAGAGTTTTACTCTCCGACCCAACTATTGTGGGAGGTCCTTGGACCTTGTTGTATGGGTACCTGAAAGCCCTTTTGGGAGGATACTATGTCAAGTATCTTCAAGGCACTGGTAACTAGGCTAGAAACTAGCGTAGTTATAGTGTCCACCCTCGAGAGGGGGAAGTAGTATTGTTCTAATTTCCCCTTGTCCGGTGGCCATCGGGATATTAGCATTACGAACGGACACTTCATTCACACCAGCCCCTTAGAAAAGGACCGGAGTTTCTATCTATCTTTATTCTCCTAGCTTTTGCCAAAAGTGTACAATCGGTTTGACTGGTTGTTAATTCTAGTGTTCAAATAAGCAAAAGGGTCAAAAGCATGAAGACCTTCAGGAGAACCATGGATTGTAGAAAAGGGATTTTTGGAGTCAAATATATTTTTGGAGACAAATAAAAAAATAAAATAAATGTACTACTCAACTAGATAGTCCAGTTTTCAACAAGGATTTGATTTTGGGGTGGAGGCTTCACACAATCTCGTGGTACAAGTATTTTGAACCGGCAGATCATTTCATTAATGGTTTGAATTGGGTTGAATTTGGGTCAGATTGGTCGTACCCCTACTTGTGGATAGAATGTGGATTTGCATCCAACATAATGGCTTTATGAAAGATATTAAAGTGCCCTTTTAGCAAGCCCCCATAGCCCCCATACAAGCATTATTGCATTCAAGCATCCAAATTCCTCCTTGTCCCATCGGTGGCCATCGGGATAGTAGCATTACAAACCAACGGACACTCTCACCCTTTAGAAAGGGACCGGAGTTTCTATCTATCTTGCATTGAAAGCCAGTGGGTGACACTAGCTTGCTCAATGAAGTTTACCTTGCTAAGTATGATAGTTTTCAAGTACTCAAAATATTATATGTATATAACTATCATCTGTAATATTAGAGAGTTTTTGTATGTATTCTTGCTAATCTTATTTTGTATAGTATATTTTCAAAGGATACTTTTCTTCTCTCTGAATTTTGCCGCTACTCGGATATTTATGATGTTGTTGTCCTAGAGGATGGACGCCAACAAGGTATTTTGTGTTTTCTTGCCAATCTTTGTCTTTATTCTCAATAGAAATCAACTATATGTTTATAACCTTTGAGGAGAGAGTCAGCCATTTTTACTTACATTGGCTTGTTGCCTCTAACCTCTATACTTTTGCGTTCCTTTTTTGAAAAAAATGTCACATCTCGTTGCATAAGATCACAAGAATCATTAGCCTCAAACTTATCGAGTTTTTTTTTTTTTTTTTAACCACATCTAAAAATTTGTAGTTTGTCGAGTTGGGGTTACGTTGCCTAGATTTCTTTGCATCCTCGATTACTTAACTAATCGTGTCGTTTTGGTTGTACGCGGCTTTTTTCTCCGGAAGAAGAAGCTAGGTGATGGGACTTGGGCGTCCGATTCCACCCTCTCCATTTTGTCATTAGTATGCACATGTTATGAATGAGTGCAATATGATTGATGGTTGTTATGGTGGGGACAAATTGCAGGGGGTGGAAATTACATGCATTTCATGTCAATGAAAGTGGGTTCTAGAATATGTACATGCATTTGAGCAGTTGTACTAACTTGTGTGTTGGAGGAATTTAGCATTCCTTTTAATTTCAGCAGATGGAAATGGAGATAACAGAAGAAGACAAGACAAACGATACAAAGGTCCTTAAAAGTAACGCTAAACTAGCTAAACTAGGGCGTGGAGCTCTAGGGGGAATTGCGGGCGGGGTGTATATGTATGTATGTCATCTAACCTTGTGGAGCAGAGGCGAGGCGTGGAGCGGAGCTGAAAATACATAATATATCAGTACCAAAAGTTGTTCTGCCGGAAATACCACAAGTAAGTTACGGCCACTTTACACACAGGCTAGGGCAGGTTGGATTCAACTGCCAGAGTTCGGGCCCAAGTTGGGAAGTTCGGGTCAGGGTAAACCTTGTTCCGATTGCATCGCTTGGGCCCAAACATTTTGGCGCCAAAACAATGCCACATAGGATAAATTGAAGTTCCGGTCGGGGCCCTAGTGTAAAGCCCTTGGGCCCCATTTGAAAAAATCGAGCCATCCTATTGGTCGAAATTTGAAGAATTCAGGCAGGCCCTCAATCCAGCCCCAAGTATAAAGTGGCCCTTATAAAGTTATAGCTTGACTAGAAAGAGAAACTCATGAAATCAAGATACATACATGGGGTTGATTTTTATTTTATTTTATTTTCTTTTCTTTTATTTTTTCAAGTGAGTACAGTTACACAGCTCAAATTACTATTACTGTCGGTTGTTTTGTAAAACTGCGGTGGTCACTATGATTGGGTGAATTTTTATTTTTGGATTCATTGAATGAATTGATGAAGTAGGGTTAAATGGAAATCAACAATCAAATGATTTGATGCTTGTTATCGTGGGGACCCCATATACAAATTGCAGGGGGTGGAACATTACGTCAAGCATTAAGCTACATCAATCAAGCCCCAGTTCCTGTCAGTCAAGCCCAGTGCTTCTAGAATATGTAAGTTACATGCATTTCAGCAGTTGGGCTTCAATCTTCTTTATTTTTTCAAACCAGTACATGCAGTATACCCCCTCTATCTGGAATCTCATAAAATCATCTTTTTTATTAGATGAAATCCACAAATAGCATTACGTTTGGGTATGTTCTATAGCACTTTAAAGGCCATATAATTATTGAGGTTTACTAGTATGACCTATTTGTGCCCGCCAAGGTTGCCCCTTACCTCCTTTTTTTTTTTTTTTTTTTTTTTTTTTTTTTTTTTTTTTTTTTGTTTTTAGAAAATAATGTGTATGCTCATCTTACAATGTGATAGAGCGGAAGTAAGTTAGACCCTCCAACTCAACATCATACATCAAAATATATAATTTTTTTTGTAATTAAAAAAAAAAATTAAAAAAAAACCATTAGTGTATTCCATACTCCTTGCAAAAAGGCTTTCTCATGCTGCAAAATTTCTCATACTTTAGGAGATTTTCATTGTCAAAGTTTGAGAATAATATTAGGGCATGCTAGAATCTACCCAAAACTACGGTATATACTCAGAATCTGCCCAAGATTCATTAGATTGCAACAACTTAAATTTTTTTGACTAAAAACTGAGAGTTTATATTATTTTATTTTAAACTGAGATTTTATTCAAATAGAAGCAATTATACTAAAGAATGATCTTATTGTCCATATTTCAGATCCTCAATTATTCATTTCCTTTTCTGTAATTGAAAATTTGCCTTTGTATTTACATTTCACCATACCTCCACATGATAAATCAAGCATTGTTTTCCTTAAGTTTTACACGTCGTGTGAGGGTAAAAAATTGCATGGACATATTCCTAACTCACATAGGAACAAGGATAGAGAAGAGCTTCAAGGTGTCAAATCTTCCACCGAATTGGTTTCTTTAGTCCTTATGACACTTCTTACCCTATGAAAAACTTCTTATTCAACTTTGAACATTACAATCTCACAAATCGTAGCAAGGAAATTTGAATCTAATATTTGATACACATATAGATACTAAATCCTATGATTACATACTTCAAATCATATCCTAAAATCTTACCTTGCATTGAAAGAGGGTAAAACTTTTGTGGCTTGAAACTTTAGAGGTTCTCTCTCTTTTTTTTTTCCCTTTTTTCAAAAATAATTTCTCTAGGTGATTATTTTCCTGAGAAAAGAAGATCAAGGACATTTTTTTTATTTAATAAATAAATAAGGCTGCAAGGGGGGGGGGGGTCCAGCTGTATATTATACTCAAAAATAGGCATGCCACTTTTTTGTGTTGGTAAAGAAATGTCCCCCCATGTCTTGCTCCTACATGGACAACCCTAGTGCTACTGACAAAGCACCATGACATCATGTCCCCAGCAGCCTATTGTGTGAATTAATTAATTGCATTCATTGTTTTCACTTTTTAACATAAACCAACAATTGATGACCAAGTTATGGGTCCCCATTTAAAAAGATGTCATGTTGGAATGCCCAAAAGCAAAGGCCCTTTGCTTGCTTGCATGGATAAGTACGATTTCCCGGGCAATGGTTCGTGGTAGCTACCAAGGAGGCACCCTAGAATCCGTGGAGACCCCCCAAGGCCACTTTTGATGATTTTGAATTCAGAAATGAGGTCTACGGCCCCAAATTACTCATGGGGCACACTCCTTGGTAGCTACCATTCACTTATTTCAGGGAGCCTTGTTTTAGAGCACAAGTACCATTCCCCACATGTTCCTTCTGTATTAAACTATATTAACCGGTCCCTAACTTTCCTTAAAACCGGAGACGGGTTTTGGAGGCTCCCGGAGGAGAAAATCTTTGACCATTATAATCTCACAAATGAGGAAGAATGAACGGATCAGATTTAGAATGTGAGAAGAATGTCGAGTGAACTTTGAGATTTTACGGTTAGATCTTTCGATTGTGCTTAGATTGAGATCGTTTAAGCTTAATCTGAAGGAAGGTCAAATTTTATGACTTAGACCATTTTGCAACAAGGAAATTCAGGTGCTGCGGTGTTGTCTTTAGAAAAAAAAGAAAAGAAGTGTTTGGAAGTTCCTCTATGTATTTTGAAAGTACTTCTCTCTTACAAGTTAGTCAACTATGAGCTCCTCACTTGAAGAAGAAGAGCCCAAAACTTATTGTGAGGCCGAGTATTTGTTCAATCTATTCTTGAATGTATGTCCAAAGGTAAGGTTCCTCTAGAAAGTATGGAAGATGGGGTGCAATTAGGTAACCTATGGCATAAAAAAAACACTGAATCCTTAAAGGCCCAATTGACCCTTTTCATGCAAATTATTCTAGTGCACTACGAGGTTTTTTTGAATAAGTGTATTAATCCCAAAAGGTTCGAAATGGGTTTAATTCCAAGGTTCTCGCATAAAAAACATTCAGCCAATTTTGACCATTTTGATCTCAAAATCAATGATGTAAGTTTAATAAGTTTAGAAATAGTTAACTTAAATTTAGATTCTATCATTGGATCTTTCAAATAATGATTAGATTGAGTTTTGTAAGGGTTGAAGTAGAAGAAGGTTATTTTTGATAATATAGGCAATTCTGCATTAAGGACCTTAATGGGTTAACCAATTTGAGTGGAAATCTAGTGTATAACCTCATATTAAATTTGGGGTGCTTATCTAAGTAAGACACTTATATTGGTAGCTCTTAAATAGGTTTTACTCAATATCTTCTTGGTATCAAAAAAGTTTAAGTTGTAAAAACTAATTATTTAGTTATTAGTGGCCTTTCTCTATCTTAAAATCTATTATGTAGTTTTAGCCAATCTTATCAATTTTCAACTATTATAAGAGGAACTTTAACATATACCAATTTTCAAAGTTCTAGCCTAAAAAATGTATTACAAAAATAGGATTACCATCTAAACAAAAATAACAGTATTAAACCCTAAAGATCCAAGAGGACCAAATCGACGTTTTGCTATTTTGGGCAGCCTAGATGAATAGGTTAAAAGTAATATTTTTGCCTACATTTTTTAATGGGTGCTCCCTATACTGCAAAGTAGGTGTGGTAAAATTTGCAAAGCCAAATTCCAATTTTTGAGTCTTCTACGACAATTCTTGGTCTGCCAGCCGAACTGGGGCAGTTTAAATTTAGTATTTTTTTGAGATTTTTTTTTGGAAATATGTTCATGACCAAATCACTACTTAAGTTCCAAAGGGCCCCAAGTCACAAAAAGTACCAATTTTACAAGGGCAGCCTCCAAAAGTGTCAAAAATAATCTCAACAATGCCCAAAAAAACTTCGTAGACAAACTTTGGATATTATGATCTCTCAAACGGTAAACATCCAACGGTCAATTTTTGAATTAGATGTTGAAAATTGGCTCAGGTACAAGATCTTACGGTTGGAAGTTAAAAAAAGAATTAAAAATTTGTTTCGCACCCCTTGAAGTGCATAGAGGTAGAGAATTGGAGTTTTGAGGCTTCAAGCTCCCAAAAACACCCAAGGATCTTTAGGGGTTAATATTTTTTTCAAGCACCACATTCATATATTTTTTTTAGTAAGACTTCATGGCAGTCTAGGAGTGCATAACTTGAAACACATGCAAAAAAGCTTGCTACTTTGGTTTGTGATTGTATTTGGTAAGGATTCTTACACTGATTTTCTCAACCAAAATTATCAGTAATAAAAAAATTAATTATTAACCCCTAAAGATCCTTGATACAAAATTGTCTAAATTATCACAAAGGACCCTCTTCTACTTCAGGCCCGAAAAAACTCAATCTAAGCATTAATTAGAAGATCCAACCGTAGGATCTTGAAGTGAACTTGACCCTATACTCATATGTCAAATTTGAACCGTTAATTTTTTTCCGATTTTGAGATTATAATGGTCAAAGTTGGCTGACTTTTTTCCTGCGGAAACCCCAAAAAGCCATTTCGGCTTTCTTGGATCTTTAGGGGTTAATATATATATATATATATATATATATAACAACTCTGAATCTCTTTTCTCCAAAGCCCAATTCCCAAATAAAATTCCCAAGTGAATACATTATGTTTGATATATGCTTTTGAGAGCTACGCTTATCTTAAAGGCAATGTGCAATAAACAATGAAGTAGCATTCACTAAGTTGGGCTTGCAACTAATTCTTTAGAAGCACTCCATGAATTCCTTCCACTAGTATAGAGGTGGTCCTCCCGTAGAAGAGAGTACTCCTATATTGGCACAATATACACAAGCTTGCATATATGATGTTACTATGGGTATCCTCCTCCTACATATTAGGGGGACCACATTTGCACCACAAAAGAGTTGTTAACTAGTGTTCTATGGGAATTGGTGTAATTTATGAAAAAGTCAAAATTACACTATTTCTCAACTCTTTTGAGGTTCGTGTTCACCTCTCGTAACCATTGCAATCATTGCTCCTTGTTCTTTCTTGAAGCCACCACTCGCATCAATTTCAATAAAGTCTTCCACTTGCAAGAAACTTCCCATGTTCTCACATTTAGTGTTGTGTTTTGAAAATTAGTGTTGTTACACTATGGTAATGTGTGACATTTAGTATTATGCCTATTAAGGGTTGTTTCAAGGGATCATGGTACAAGTGCTCTTAGGGCGCTTCCCTATGCTCCATATGAGCCGTCCTATCTCACAAGTAGAAAGCCTTGAAAAAAATTAAGAAATATAAAAAGCCCTTCGTCCTCATGTGTGGACCTCACTTTAAAACTCCTCCACATTGTTAGAAAATGGCGAGAGAAAAGGAACTATTGAGAGCATCCTCAATTCTGTTAAAATGGCATCATGCCGCTAATATGGCACACCTCTACTTTCTGAACTACAGTACAAAAACCTATGTGATATTACAGAATTTGAAGGTGATATTATGGAAAATGAATGACATTGTATATAAATGAGTGATATTATCAAAATAATTTTGATATTACAAAATACACCATTCCATGTGAGCGCATATGTAAAATTTGGTGTGACAAAATGGCACATGGCATGGTGCCCATTTCAACGAAATTGAGGTTGAGCTCTCCAAAAAAAAGGAGTTTAAAAAAACATGCTGATATGAGAATAATCTAAGATAAGAAATGAGGATCACATGTATTATCAAGAAGGCTTGCTAAGCCTTCTTGGCAAATGGGGACTCCAAATAAAAGAAACGCTTTGATTTTGACATGTTGGGTGTCTCTTAGTTACATGAAAGCTGACCTCACCCTCAAATCTAAGCGACTCAGTTGGGTGATGGTATGGTTGGGGTACCCAAAAAGGTTGTCTTATGAACAAGCACTCTATAATGGCGTGTCAAACATATCCATTTTTAAACTGTAATACAATAAGACTTTATTAGATGTGGTTTTAGTTGTATATACTTATAATGTATCAAGAAAAAAAAAAAAAAAAACTAAAAAATATATTTTGAAGTAATTTTATTTGCTTTTTTAGTTGAAAAAGTAAGTTATGTCTCACTAACCTCAACTCCATAGAATCAAGCAAATAGAATATCAACCATTTTTGTTTTAATATAATTTTTGAATATGACCTACATCTTTTTGTATAGAATACAAAATAATTTATTTAATTTAAAAAATTAATTCATTGTGCATATAATGCCTGCAAATCCCAAAATTCAGCATTTTCCCCCTCATCTATGAATGGATCCAAAAAAGAAATAAAAAATAAAAATCTAAGAGAAACTCTATAGTCATATATATTTTGATTTCATTGAGGGGTGCATGATATTTTATTTTCCATTTTAGGGTCTTTTTACTTGATTAAAATGAACAAATTAGACAAACTTTGGAGGCTTTCAATAAAAATAACCTAATTAGTGTGTCCAAAAAAGTGATACCCCAAGCTTACCATTGCCTGGTTAGAGCATGGGAAGAGGCTCTTAGAGCATGCCCAACCCCGCTAGGCTGCGTCAAAACTCGTAGGCGCTGCTTGGGCAAAACCCCACTCCATGCCGGAAGGCAGAGCACATGAAAAGGCTGCTCACTAATCACATTTTTTGACAAGCTAGTTATGATAAAAATATATTTTCTGCTAATAAAATCTCTGCAGTGTGTCACTCTCTCATTGGTCAATGGGGACGCTAAAATGTAAGTAAAGTCACAAGATAACTATGAGTGTTGGTGTGCTAAAATGTAAGAGCCTTCAATCTACCCTCTTGGCCGGATTACAGGGATAATACTTAGTGGATTGGGGTTCGTCACATTCCAAACAAGGCTCCACTCTCCTACCCGTAGTGCGCGCTGGACATGCTCTTAAGTAGGTTTTGGCCATGACCTTTCAAGTTTAGGTTTTGCACATGATTGATTACTATTTAGTGATGCCCACAAAAAATAAAATTGGGTGATGGGGGACAAGGGAGCAAGCAACAAAAGAAATTAAAGGGTGGCACCTCTAAATCAGTCAAGCCCACTTGAAGCAAGGCAAGCCAAGCCAAGGGGCTCCCAAGTCATGGCTTAACAAAATTATATAGAGAGAGAGAGCTAGGGCCACCAAATAATTATTCTTGGTGCCATGGCCATGAGCCCCATGACTTGGACAAGCCCCCTTAATTAATCTTAGTATAATTCCCTTTGTTTGGCCTTCTAGACTCGGTAAGGGACACCTTTACCAACCGTGCACATAGAACAATCTTTGGACATTCTATATTGTGTTGAAATATTTGTAAAAAAAACCCCAACAAACCACCCCCTTCCCCTAATATATAGATACCCCCCTTTATATGTCAAGTCTTGGATTGTAAATAGCTAAATTAACTTGTTTTTGCTCCCTCCACCTCTTCTTTGGCCTGCTTTTTATTAGCAAGGTTACGAAGGGGGGGGGGGTGTTGACCCTAATTTCTGCCACATTCTGTGGAATGATACTGTATGTTTCTCAAGTTTTGCCGCATCACCCCCCCTCTTTATATCATTTAACCGTTTCCATTTAACCCCTAAATCTCCTTATTGCAAAATGGTCTAAGTCACAAAATTTGACCTTCCTCTAGATTCAGCTCCAAAAATCTCAATCTAAGCATCAACTAAAGGATCCAACCGTAAGATCTCAAAGTTCACTTGACATTTTTCTCACATACCAAATTTGAACCGTTCATTCTTCCTCATTTGTGAGATTATAACAGTCAAAGTTGGCTGAGTTTTTCTCCTGCGGGAACCTCCAAAACCCGTTTCGGGTTTTAAGGAGAGGTAGGGGTTAAATTCTCATTTATTGTGATGAATAACACATTTTCCATCATGATAATGATCAACAGTTGTTGCTATGGTTTAGATGTATTCTTCAATTGATAAGTACATTGATTGATTAACCCCCAAATTTTCTTGTTGCCAAACAGTAAGTCACAAAGAAAAATTGACCTTCCTTCCTTTAGATTAAGCTCAAAAAATCTCATTCCAAGCATTATTTGAAAGATATAACCGTACAATCTCAAAGTTCACTTGATATTCTTCTCACATACCCAATTTGTACCGTTCATTCGTGAGATTATAATGGTAAAAGTTGGCCAAGTTTTTCTCTCCAAAACCCGTTTCGGGTTGAAAGGAAAGTTAGGGGTTTAAAATAAATAAAAATAATGGAAAAAATTTAGAATTAGGTTTCAAGAGTAGAAACAATTGGAAGCTTTTCAAACAAGGAGTTTTCGAGTGGAGAATATTATGTGTCTCGTTTTGAGAAGAATGTAATTCTAATACAAATGTAGCTTATGAAAATGACAAGATAGTCGAAAAGTATAGGAAAAAAACCCACGAAAAATTGCACATATATTTATATTTTCAAAATAAATAGAGAAATGTGTCTACAAAGGTTCGGAAAATAGGGTATGAAACTATAATGGATATGAGGAAATAAGGATATTTTCTAGAGGAAAGCAGAAATCTTCATTGGACTTTGGTTCGTTTGTAGGGATCAATTTGTAATGTGAAGAAAATACGAGCTTGTGAGTTTTTAAACTTGGTGTCAAGGAAGTGTTAATTAAATATTCAGTACGTAGTCACGCCATTGGTGTTATGACCTCCAACATACATTCGAGAATAGGTCAAAGAAATACTTTATTTATATTGACCTCAAAGTAAGTGTGGAGACAGTTCTTTTGCTTCTTACACGTATGTTTTTTATTTTTTGAGGAAATCAATATATGTCATTTTCATGAGGTTTTTGTAACAGTCACACAATGAGGTACTAAAATTCATGCTTTTATTATTCTAGTATTTTTTTAACATTCTTTGTAGAGAAAATGAGTAGAAGTCTAAAAGAGTTCATGGCACAAGTTTAAAATAGGTATTAGGGAAATTTAATAGCAAAAAATTGAACCCACAACCTGAAGGCAACAAGAACATATCTTATTACCATTTTGCTAGTATACGGTTGTTCTCGATTACTACTGTTGGTGAAACTTTCATTGAATTGTCTTTTACAAATAGTTGTAGTTTGTCCATGCGGTGAAATCTATAAGCCTTGAAAGCTTCTTATTGCCATGAGTGTGGGTGTGTTTGGGCCATGCTTGTAAAAATTACAACCCCACAAAAATTACAGCGTTTAAATCTATAAGCCTTGAAACCTTCTTATTGTCATGAGTGTGGGTGTGTTTGCATTGGGCCATGCTTGTAAGAATTACAACCCCACAAGGATTACAACGTTTAAATCTACAAGCCTTGCCAAACCTCCAACATGATTGCTCCTGGTGAGTGGTTTTTGGTGCGTGTGAATTTGAACTACCTATCTTAATATTACCATGGCAATACAATTCACTTTCAAATTAAGACAAAAACTAAAAGTCCAAAATGGCATTAACCGAATGTCAGGCTGCAAGATAAGCTCGAGAACACATTGAATAAGATAGAATGGAACCTTTTGAAGTTGACGGGGATTATGATATGGCAATGTGTGAGCTACTCCAACATCGTGGAGCAGCTGAAGCTCCTTCTTGGTCGGAAGTTTGCACGTAGTATTTTATGCGCAGAGCAGTTACTACAACAACGTGATTGGTACTTGGGAGTTAGTATATGATAATGGCCCTTTATGCATCCTCCTCGAGCGTCGAGGTCAGTCAGTCAGTCTGAGTGAGAGACCAATTCTGACAATGCCGTCTATCGTCCACAGTGGGTGGCTGCCATGACTGAGCATGTTGGAAATCCATGCTCTTGTTGCTGCTCCTGCAAGTGACAAAGACTTGCCAAACCTCCTGGAACCTGTTGTTGCTGGAACCCTGTTGTTGTTGCTGGTGCTGCTGCAAAATCTGTGTCAGTTCAAGCAAGCGCAAGCACCATCAATGCACTGCTGAGCTCGCTGCATGATGCATGAAGAAAAAGCTGAGGGGGTTGTGACAAGATGGGAAACGACAGCACATTCTCAATGTGCGCCAGCACAGCACCTCATCGACTCAAACGTGCGGAGATAGAGATGCATGCAGCAGATTTGGATCACTAATAATGGGTCTTGCTAATCTGGCTGCTCACGCCAATCTACTGTCGTGTATGAACCTTCCTGTCAATCAATCAGAGTCTCTGATTGACTCTGTCTGTCTGGTATTATTCATTCATTTTTTTTTTTCCTGCCGTAGTGACGGTGCTCAATTGATAAATATGCATTTCATGCAAGGGAGGAAGAGCTACCTCGGGAATAGCATCGAAGTCGTTTCTTCGCTTCGATTCAGACACATTGTTAAGGCGCAGTCCACGGCGAAAATCTCTCGAAGAACTTTCCGCACCGATCCCCATTCGAACTTTGTCTGCTTTGTCTGCTTACATGCACTGTAGCATCCGACAACTTGCTGTCATGCAGCCTCGCTCGGGGTTGGCTTGCGACCAGAAAGCCAAAAGCCAGCCGGACAGTTGTTTTTCGAACGAGTTTTTTCGTTCTGACAGTGAGTTTGGATCATGAATTCAACAAAAACCTTAACTTAATGTCAGAGTTGCAGAAGTATGAGACGCTCGAGAGAACTGTTGTCATCACAGGACTATCGATTAGTAGGATGCCAAGCCCGATGACAGCCGAATGTTCGCGTTTCTTTATGTTGTCAGGTCAGGAGGACGCATGAGCTCCAAAAGTCAGCAACATCTACCTTCGATTTGCAAAGAATATAAACTAGTCATAGATCTTGCCATGTGTGCAGCCGGCCTGTATTAAGGAGAGGTCGGTTGTGCATCTTCTAGGTGGACCCTGTCGATCGATTCCATATGGTGGTACTGAGGATGATCGGGAATATCACAATATTATTCAATAAGCTCCAGTACAATACGTGAGCGTGAGTTAATTGAGTACGAATTCCGAAGAGAATGTCGGCAATAAACTTGATTGTCGAGCAGGGATTGGAAATAGTCTTGCTGCTTCTGTACATGCGGACAAAAATCGACCTACGAATCTAACCATGTAATATAATCACTAACAGTCAGCCTACTCTTATAGACCAGGACAACAATACCACTTATGCCTCCATGAGAGTCTTGAAGCTCCCTCCCCGGGCTGGGACTACGCCGTCACATGGTCCAGATGCATGAATCGAAACCGAGCAATTATGCTAGAACTGCACATCTACAGTGTGAGTCAAAAATGAAAACAGCTCTGATACAAGATACTTCAATGTTCACGTTCATCAACTTGATTTCGGTAAGTCGCTCATGAATCTCCCTGCAGATCTACTTGTATGGTTAGTAATTGAACCTCAACGGGCTGATCAATGTAGACAATCATGCAAGCTTAACTACCTGAGCCGATACTGTTGTTCATGTGCCTCAACTGCAAACTATCAGCTGTGCTCGAAGCAATCTCGTTCATACTGAGTGATGCATTCTGGTCTTTCTTCGGACCTGCGTAATACCTATAGCATGTCAAATCCAGGCTTTTTATATAATAATAGCTTTGAACACAATCGTATCAGTAACCTGTATCATTCGTATCAACAACCTGAATCATTTATTCTGTCAGTACGTTGCTCGTAAATAGCATGAAATCTAGCAATTTCGACATTAATAGATCTATCTTTTTAAAGCTGAGAGGGCCGTACCTATCGAGAGGTCCACAAGGCTGGTGATGAGTGGGTCGTCCCAGAAAGCAGCTGAAGAAGTGGTGGACACGAAGGGGTTGTTCCGAGTCGCTTCTATGACATGGTCTCTCGTGGCAAACGGATTGAAGGAGTCGAAGAAATCGACTGTATTTGAGGGGACCTGTTCGTCACTCTGGGCTCCTCCATTGGGAAGTCGTATGCCCTGAGTGGTTGATTTCGGAGACTCGTCGAAGGATGCAAAGGAAGGATTGAAACTGTCGAATGATGTTTCATCAATCTGACCGAAAGGTTGAAACTCAGCTTTGTTCACAGGAGTAGGTATGAAGCTGGCTTTGAAAGCCTGGCCGAAAGCACTTGGAGCTTGGAGATCTGATACCTGCAAAAGAGAATGTAGCCAGAACTTCACTATGCAAACCTGGATCACATCACAAACATCACAAACCTGGCAATCGAGGTGTAAATGCCTGAGGTTCTCACACTGGCAACCGCAGGGAGATAAGATGCTCGGAATTCCACATTTGCAAACAAATCCTCCAAGGCAGCATTCTGGTTCGGGATGCGAGACTCCTCCTTGGCGACTGGCGCTACAGTTGAATACCATACAACTTCTGAGCTAGTGGTATAGATAAGATCATCGATTAGTGTCGATGACTATTCACTGAGACCAAAGTACTGCAGATAGATATATGTAGGTAATTGAGACAAAGATTTCATTGACACAAGAGGGGGAGAGAGTGAGAGACAATTAAAGGACCTGCAGGCTTGGAAGTTCCTCGCGGATCGAAATCATCGTCTAAGTGGTCAGTTGCAGGATTGATGGTGAAGAAGAGATGCGGTGTGGATCCAGAGCTTGCCTGCTGTAGACTAGTCTGTGCTCGCGATACAGCTCCCACCACTCCCTGATTCCCCGGCGCCCTGGCTCACACAGCAGCAGGCAAGCAACTTCACAGGATGACACAATCATTCCTCGACAAAGCATTGCAATATGCCAACTCCGAACTGTTTTATGTGTTTTCAGGCATTCTCAAGTGTAATCAGTTGATTGTAGGCAGGGAATTACCTGGTGTACTGGCGATAATCGTCAATATCATGACTCCTGTCCCCCTCCGTAGAAGACCCTTGGTCGCTATTGGGATCACCTCCTTTCGAGGAAGCACAGAAGCCGTTGTGCTCCTTCTCACCGCCACTGCAGTCATCCCTACTGAGAAGCCCTGGATTAGAACCGGCTCCCAAGTGAAGACTTCACAGGTTCTTCGGACATCTTAGCAACACAAGCGAAACCACTTGGAAACAAAGCCGAAAATCTCAACTCGAGAGACTGTAGTACTTCAACAAATGAAGTATAAAACTCTGTTGACTTAGAACCTGTTCAAGTCAGCTGGTCCTTGGGACCGACATGATTCCATGCTGTCTACATCTTCCTTCTGTGCTTTCGTGCTTGAGCCTCCACCATACTGTTCTTCGTCATCGTAGCTTCCACTGGTGCTTAAATATGAGGTCGGCTTGAATGTCATTCCTGTATTTGATACGCCTCGGTATCTGCACAGCCAGCGGATGGAGTTCACATAATTTCCACTATCAGTCCCCTCATAGCTTCGAAGGGTGATCGCTTACTTGTCTCTATTGGCAGCAGCCTTCTGGCGAACCTCGCGAATCTTGCCACGGTCATTGATGAGGGCCAGCACGCTCTCTGCCTTTTTCTGCACATTGATTCCTTGGTCTTTGCCATTGGGCTCGATATGCTGAAAATCCAGCAATGCCTGCAGTGGACCGGATTCAGTAGCTGCAACATTCGAGGACAAGTGCGTTCAGATCTGAAGCAGTTGGTAGTTACCTGGATTTGGTAGGCTTGCTCCCGAAGCTCGTCGATGACGCGCTCCGCTCCATTGGCAATGAGATACTCCATCACTGTTAGCGACTGGCAAGCACCATCAGTCGTTGAGGAGCGAAATCAACGAACAATCTTGTCTCTATTACATGAGTCTGTCCAGTGCCAGTTCGAACTCAAACCACAAGAGCGTCAATGAATCTTGGAACGGTTTCCAGTATTTAGGAACCTATTTAGGAACCTAATGCGACCAATGGAAGTGCAAAACTGATACGAGATGGAACCACAGAAGGAAGGGAGCAACTACACAACACCCACCTTGTAGACGTGCCGCCAATTCTTCCCCGAATCATGCAACCGCTTCCACAAAACCCCCATGATGAGGTGATACTCCTGTCTGCAATATAATCGGCTCAAGATCCATACTCGCATATCGATACAAGAGAAAATCATTGCAAGTGATACTCGCAACTTACAGGTTTCGGGTGGCTTGGGCAATGTCGCCCATGATAGTGCCGTGCGGACCCCAGGGCTCATTGCTCGTGGCTTCGCAAACCTAAAAGCGGTCAAAGGAATGTTTCCATTAGCCAGGTCAAACCCAATGGCGATGAATATGCTATCAATAGCAGGGACGAATGAACAGTAAAGAGAAGAATCAGACGTTCCAGCAATCAATGCGCACCCATGATCTCACTGACACACTCTCGCATTGATGGAAGCTGAAATTTCCACAACTAAAAAAGCCAGAAATTAGGTGCCGACTCACTTTGATCTCGATTTCCGGCACCTTCAGCACCTTCTTGTTCACTTCCCGCTTCCTATTGCCATGCACATCCACATCCCACATCCATTGTCACGAAGATGCTCTGGCGTGCAAACAAGATTAGGAGCGAACAAAAGTATCAAATGCCAACGTTCAAAATCCTAGCTCGAGATAGCTTCTTTGTCTGTTTGTTCAGATATACACATGACTTCGAACGAAGCAGAGATGCTCACAGTTCTCGGACCGTTTGATCCAGAACTTTCTTTAGATCCATGGCGTTGATGCCGAAGCTGCCGTGACTAGCACGGGCTATCTTGACCAAGTGCTCTCTCCCCTCTTGCAAACGCTTAATAAGAACGGCCCTGTTCATGAACCCAGCTGTAACAATGCACGAGTTTGATGCAACTCTCGCTCTCTCGCCGATACTTCGATCACGGCAATGTGGTGATGTCAAGAATTTGTATGAAACTGATCGTTTCGGCTGGATCCAAGTACATGGAATGCAGTTGAAGCGATGGTACCCATGCTCCAGTTGTGAGCATGTAAAGGGCAATGGTGGTTACCACCGATCTGGGCAGGCGCAACTTTTTCCTTTTCGTCAATCCCTGCCCAGTTTACCTGCTGCATCTTCAAAATAAGAATCATCACTGCAGGTGGTTGGCTACTTTCATCGCTGTGCATCCATCCGGAGGTTCTTCATCGTCCAGTAAGTTACACGTCACATTCCTAAGTTGTTTTTTCTTTTTCTTTTTTTGAGTCAGTCAATGTATTATTGAATGAAGAACAGGACTCCATAGCAACAAACGCCAGGAGAATCCACAGCTTTTATTCCCAAGTTGTCACTCTCAGTCCAGCTTCTGGTGGCGATGGCGGGGCGGAAATCATTTCTTGCAAAGCGTACGCATTGGTTTCCTCCTTCTCCAATTCGGCAGCTGTCGCTTCTCGCACAACGTTGCAATGCCATCAATCTTGCCGAAGGTTCCTTCATATCCTTTGAAGTCTGTCCAGAGTTAATAGGGTTCAATCTTGGGAGCTCCAAATTTGCAAAAGAAGCTGATTGCTACCAATGTAGCATGAACACATCTGCATGTCTTTGCGCAATTCCAGTTTATATGAAACTCTTTCAGCAAAGAACTTAGCTCGAACTCTGACATGAAGCGAGCAACAGGGTTTCCTGACTTTCCAGCTCCACCTGCAATCAAGGAGGCTGCAATTGATGCCATCCGGAGCGACTTCAACCAATATCTGTAAGATCATCACTGTTAGTTTAGGGTTGTTAGTATGCACGATGTTCCATGACCTGGATTCGCAGACATGTGCAGGGCGTTTGTGGAAAAGTGGCCGAAGAGTTTGAAAGCTCGCACGGTGTGAAAGTGGATGCAACTACGCAAATCACTCTCTGTTGTGGTCAATCGGAAGCCATGGCAGCTACAATGCTTTCTGGTACTTCAAACTTGCCCTTACCCTTACCCTTACTCATGCCAACTTCACGTGAATGATAACGAGCCTGAAACGATGCTCTTTATTGCTATTTTCACCACATAAAGTGGCAATGGCTTAATTCAGTTGTAAAAGGTTGTCTGACTAAAGAGTCTGAAGTATTGAAACTGGCGATAAGTGCAGCTACAGTCATTGCCAATGATGGTTGTCAACTTGATGTAGGAAAGTTGTGTAGTAGTCTATGCTATGTGATTTTCTGGATATGGTAAAACTGTGGCAATTCTCTACATGTGTACGAGGTATTACCTTTAATGCTCCCATAATCTATTCTAATCCTGGTCTATCATCTTGTTTCACATGTTCAGCTTTGTAGCCCTGATCTGTTTTCAGTTCTGCGAATATAAACTTCGTATTGTAATGGGCAGTGGTGGAGGAAGGGGACGAGGTCATCCTTCTGGACCCCGCGTACGAAACATATAGTTCATGTATCATACTCGCAGGCGGAACTCCTGTAAGCATTTTATCTGCAAAAACAATTTGGCTGGCTCAAATTGAGTTGTCCAGCTTTGGAGCTTACTGAACTTGGTGTTTTGTACTACTGTAGAGATATGTCTCTTTGAATCCACCCGACTGGAGTTTGGATCTTCACAAGCTGGAAGGAGCATTCAGTCCAAGAACAAAAGCCATTGTAGTCAACAGGTACTGAACTATCAGAACGATCGTTATCTATTTGGCAAGCGAGGAGTATGCTGATATCAGGTTTTTTGGCAGCCCTCACAATCCCACAGGAAAAGTGTTCAGCACCCGGGAGCTTGCGGATATAGCAGAATTATGTTGCAAGTATGACTGCCTGGCCATCACTGATGAGGTACTCAGAATGAGTGCCACCAAAAAAGCTTTGATTGATTGAAAAGCTTAGTTTTGAGTATGCTGCATGGTTTCTATTTGCAGGTATATGAACACATTGTGTTCGATGGACGTGAGCATGTGAGTATAGCCTCGTTTCCAGGCATGCACGAACGAACTATTGTGACATCTTCATTGTCCAAGACTTTCAGTGTAACTGGTGCGTGGCTATCTCTTTTTCGAAGTCCAGAGTTCTTGCTACTCTTCTTCTTTTCCTCCATATTTTTTCTTTTTTTTTTCTCATCTTTTGAAATTTGTTTATTTATTTATTTATTGTGGCTAATTGAGGTTGCTGGTGTGTGCAGGATGGCGTGTTGGGTGGGCAATAGCACCAGCAATTATAAGTGTTGCTATTGCAAATATTCACGTAAAAATGACAGATTCTGCCCCTGCTCCATTTCAGGAGGCAGCTCTTGTGGCTCTCCAGAGCACACCGAGTTTCTTCATGCAGTTAAGAAAGGTCTATCTTCATCATTAATTTCATCCGAACGTTGCGTTATGTGTGACATTCGAAACAGACTTCTTTTTGATTTACCGAACAATAAGAAGTTGATTGGAATAGAAGAGCTTCATGGAGTGGCAACCAAAAACACCAAATGGAATAATTAAAAGTTACATCAATGAAATATCTTAGCTTATTACTGCAAATAAGATACTATGTTTTATTTATTCTATAAACTCCATAAATGCATACTTTAGTCTTAATAATATTTAGAGAAATTTGCTTCTTATGCAATGTCTTCCAAAAATCCATGTCCAATATAGTGCAATGCTTTTGTGTTTAAGACACTAGATTGTCAACAGAGAAGCTTTATTTGTGATGTTTGAGATCAGCATAGTTTGAGAGAAAAAGATTCTGTGCCTGTAGAGCTAAGCAACAGAAGAAGATGGGTTGACATCATGTGAAGACTGAATGAAAAAGATAAAAAGAAAATTGATCAAAAACCAGAACATGAAAACTCTGAATCTGTTATTTGAAGCTATCTTACTTTTACCTCTTGTTCATCTTCACCATAGCTCCAACACTGTAAGTTAAAGTAAACAAATACTATCCAGATCTTTGAAAATGAACAAGGAGACGTACTTCGAAAATGGTTCATGCTGCAGTTTGATCTAATAACCTGAACGAGATGTAGTAAGTTCTAGATACAATGAGAATTTGGTATTTATGAACACAAGATGCCCTGGCTGAGCATCTTCTAAATGTTTGCAAGTGCAAATAAGGGAGCTCCTTGTAAGGTTGAACTCTTCTTGATTTGATATGGTTTTGTGCCAATGCCACTAATACTCAAGAATGTGATGGGTGAAGCCACCAGGAGTATGAAGAGAGACGAGACTACATCTGTGAAATGCTTCGCCATGCTGGATTCACCAACTTCTTGAAACCCGAGGGGGGCTTTTTCGTCTTCGCCGAACTTCCACAAGGATACCCTCTGAGCGATGTAAAGATTGTCACCCTGGCTCCTGGTAATTTGCAAATACGAGTAGCCCATGAATTTTAACGAAAGTGTGGTGGTTCTGCAGGTGGATTACGTGACAAATCTCATTGAAAAAGCTGGTGTTGCCGTAGTACCAGGCCGTGGGTTCTTCCACCAACAGCCCAGTTTTGAAAATCAACATACGACACGTTACATAAGAATAGCGTTTTGTAAGGACATGACCACTCTGAAGGCTGCTAACACGGCAATCAGAAAGCACCTTGCTTCACAGGAACCTGATGCATGTACTATCGATGCTGCCTCTTAAGAAAGTGACAGTTTCTTATTGTCTGATCATACTCGAGGATCGGCATGTCTGATGTTCCTTTTTTTTACTTTCCAGAAATAGCAGAAATGAAAGGAGATATGAAGATTGCATTGTTGGGCAATGGTAAGCTTGGGGTATCACTTTTTGGACACACTAATTAGGTTATTTTTATTGAAAACCTCCAAAGTTTGTCTAATTTAGTCATTTTAATCAAGTAAAAAGACCCTAAAATAGAAAATAAAATATCATGCACCTCACTGAAATCAAAGTATATATGCCTATAGATTTTCTTTTAGATTTTTTATTTTTTTTGGATCCATTCATAGATGAGGGAAAAAGTGTTGAATTTGGGGATTTGCAGGCATTATAGTGCACAATGAATTAATTTTTTTAAAATTAAATAAATTATTTTGTATTCTATACAAGAAGATGTAGGTCATATTCAAAAATTATATTTAAATAAAAATGGTTGATATTCCATTTGCTTGATTCTATGGATTTTAGGTTATTGGGACATGACTTACTTTTTCAACTAAAAAATCAAATAAAATTTCTTCAAAATATTTTTTTTAATTTTTAATTTTTTTTCTTGATACATTATAAGTATAGACAACTAAAACCACATCTAATGTAGTCTTATTGTATTACAGTTTAAAAATGGATATGTTTGTCACACCAGCATAGAGTGCAATTGTTCATGGGACAACCTTTTTGGGTACCCCAACCAGACCATCACCCAACATTGGGTTGATTGTGTGCATAACATGGGAGGTGAACTCTATTTTGCATGTACATCTTAAAAGTGATATTTAGGATTGAAAGTGGATGACCTCAATATACGTAGATTTGATTTCTTGTGAAATTAACTGTTCGTTCTGCAAAAGAATCTGAGTATTCTGGTGAACATTTCATGAAATCAAAATCGAGAAACCTGCTTCGATCATAAAAGTTGCAGTTTCGATGGTCACTGTAGTTTCGTATACCTTCTTGCAAAAGTGCATCTAACTACATTCCAAGTCTGAAAATATGAGACAGACTGAGCGAGATACACCTTCTCTATATAAGTAGCAATAAATCTGTGTGCAAGCCCTCTGTAAATAACACGGGGGCTCTTAAGTGGATGCTAATCCTTGAACAAATGAACTGATACAACGAGAGAGCTCCTACCAGTTACCAAAATCTTTCAGAAATACATGTTGATTTGCTTTCACATTCCATATTCATAAACGAAAATGGATGTTTTTAGTGCTTGGATTTCTTTCCACCTGGTCGCTTATAATCAGCAGCACCCTTTTTCCTCTTCTCCTTTCCAGCTTTACCACTCTTGGCAGCTGACTCCTTCCCGTCCGAGAGCTTGGCACCGGAGGACTTAACGCTGACATATCCACTCTTGGGGAGTTTGCCACTCCCTAAGGCTTCATCGAAATCAGCGTCCGCGCCAGTGATGGCGAATTGCTGCAGTTTCTCAGGATCCAACACACTCTCCTCCATTTTGCTCCGAATGGCCGCCTGGAATTGATTACCATTATAATATATCACTGTCTTTATTAAGAGAAGACTTCATCAAATGGAATGTATAAAGTAACGCAAACAAAAAACCTCACCTCCACTTTCTTAGCCCCACTGATCAAGTCCTCGTCTACGGTAGTCCAATGAGGAGCCATGGCCACCTGCACATCAAACCCACATCAGTCTCTGTCTATGCACATTCGAAAAGATCAGGCAACTTCTACAGGTATGGTAAAGGTTAACAGGTTCAGGCTCAAACTTGATACCTTTTCGAACTTTTTGCCCATGATTCTGAGAACTGTTTTCAGACAGTTTTATGACTTTCTATCTGTAAATTATCTTTGAATAAAAGATAGCTTACCATTCTATGATCAAAAAGTCAATTGCAAATGTGGGATCTATTAAAAAGCCGATGAAAATTATAAGATCAAACATTAAGTTGATAATGCACAAAAAGTGTCGATTTGACGATTGTGGCCTTCGAGTACCTCTCTTAGTCTTGGCAATGCTGCTTCGATGTCTTTCGATGCTGCTTTGTGGAGCTGGCCATGAAGGCGCCGAATGGTCTTGTTAAACAGAGCTAATATTTGACTCCCTGGTAGTTTCAACTGAGCCTGCGAAAACATATACAAATGAAAATCATTAGCATAGGACGATACGTTCGAAAACTCACGAAACTGAAATAGATAAGTACTGACCTCAACATGCTCAAGCTGGTGATGTTGCAATCCTAAGCACAACAAGATTGCCGCCTGACCATATGATATCGACGTAGGCAACCTCTCCAGAAAGTAAAGCCGTGACACAGTGGGTACTAGATCTAAAATCTGCACAAACCATCCCATTTCACAAACAGGTCAACTGAAGCTCGACATTATCTTATTCACTTTCTTGTATGTACGTCAAAGCCAGGCACTCCAGCCAACCATAAGGGCGAAATGACAGTGTCTTCTGACTGATGCTTCTTTTGCACAACTATTTTAAACTCAAAGGTAACAATACCAGAAAGCCTTCGATATGTGCTAGAGGAAAGCGATCAGTAGCAATCCAGTATAGAATGATAGATGAAATCGTCACAACTATCAGTGTGCCATGTAACTCCTTAACGTGTCAGTCATAAAAGACATCCTTCTGGCCATTGAATGATAGTACTAAAAAATCTATAAGCTATTCATTTACATACAGATCAAGAACCGCCTTGTACTAAACGAGACGAAACACCTGCAGAATACAAGACTACCAACATTTCTTCTGAATTGATATGCCTAGATAAAGAGCGGGGCTGCGAAGAAAATGCAACGGCGTACTCAAGCAATCAAAGAAGAAACTGTCAGGGATCGAGATAGTACAGAAATTAGTATGATAAATGCCATATGTCAGAATGTGCGTATCGTACCAGATGATAATCAACTAGATTACTTGCGTAAGACTCCAATCTTTTAAGATCGTACGGAGTCAAAAGAGGGGTCATGCCCCCAATTATATTCTCTGTCGATGCTCCTACCATCGACTCCTGCTCCGAGAAGTTAATTTTGGGATCCAAAATACTGCAACACCAGAAGCAACATTAGAAATTGGGTGCCCAAGTTTTATAAGGCCTTTAAGCAAGAACAAGAGTCTGTTAAATCCTTTACCTCAATGCCAGAGCTGGAGGGAACATTTGAAATTGGAAGCCCAAGAGTGACATGAACCTTCTCTTAAAATCTGCACAGAATCGATTGTCAATATCCGCAAACGTAAATATGAACCAAGTCCGACTTAGTTGATACAGAAGACATACCCTTGTTAAAAGGATCGAGCCAGCCACCAGATACCCCAGCTACTTCTTCTACATCATCGCTCCGAAGAGGCCTCAGAACGATACAAGTATGCTCTCCAGTAATTTCATTCTGCACAAAGATTGCATACATCAGAGGAAAATCTCCGAAAATATTTAAACAGCAAGGACACTAATTAACCTTCTGCTTGTCATACTAATTGGCAAGATACAAGTTTAATAGAAAAACAATAAGATCGGAACGAATTTCCTCTCCAGATGTTAACATAAAATAACAGTCACAATCCTGAATGAAAGTTCAGAACTAAATGAAGCTGCTTGCTCAGAAGTCTCTAAAGAAATCGATCGTAAAGTGGTCCTGCATGTGCACTTACAGGAGTTTGCCGCACATAAACTGGAACAAACTTGCTTTTCTGCCAGAAATTGAAAAGCGACTGAGTAACCCCGAAAGACACTCCAAGGTAATGCAATATCTCAGGCTTCCGGTCGTTCACAGGTGTAAGAATAGACGGAAGATCCTCCCGAGGTTTTACAGTCTCTTCCATAAGTGAAACCTGCATTGAAAATTGCAAATATAAGAAAGAAGCCTCTCTCCATTGTAGAATGTAATGGAAAACATTACTAGAGAATATTTACCTCAGCTGCAGCCTCTGTAAGTAATTTCTGTGAGTCCTTAGATTCAGGTAAATCATCTTCTAGCTCTGTCAAATCTGCTAGCTGTCCTTCATAATATCTACATGAATTGGATCAAACAGATTCAGTTAATCATTTGAAAAAGCATAGAACTTTCACAAAACAGTATGATGATTCAAAGAAAGAAATACGTACCTGGCAAGAAGATCGACAGCATGGGAGCCATAACCGACCTGCAATAATAAGAAGAAGGAGCGTCAGGGCAAATCTAAGACCACTATATCGAGAGTAAATGAGTATACTCAGAAGGAACATTACCCTGATTAGATTGGGATGCACCGCAATTCGTACAATACGTGCACCAGATAAGCTTGGGAACTCCGCATCTTGAAATTGTTGTGAGACAGTCCAAGGTATCATATCTCCGTTGGGCAGATTCCCTTCACTTAAACTCCTTAGAGCTGATTGCTTGGAAATGTCACCCTCCAAGCATACCTACACATCAATTGGTGGTAAATACCTCATCCTCTGCCCGAGGTACATGAAAAGGAAATAAACGAGAGTTAACCGTTCAATACCTGAAGGACACACAGAATATCTGGAACTTTTTTCTGTGTGTCGTCAACAGGACCTGGCCATCACAATAAGAAACCGGATCAGGCTCATAGAGAAGACATAAGAACGTGAACTTAAGCCTTACAAAGGAAAAATTATTCAAACATATGCAAATGCAATTGAATCAACTGACCAAGTAAGACGAAAAGGTGGTGCGCTGGTGCATCAGACATGAGTTGCAGGTCATTGGGTGTGTTCTTGTAATGTGAGGCAACATATAAAGCCATGATTCTCTGTCATTTCAAACACAAACCGAGTGAGTAAACTAAATGCGCACGATTACTTCAAACACAACTTCGAGATAAAAACGATAATGTATGGTACCTGCAGAAACATTTCGCATTCTTTGTGGTAGGAGAACAAAGCGTCACGATTCACGTAGTACAACTGACATTCCTGAGGATGCGGCAGCCTGTAACATTAAAATGTCAGTAATAATGTTCCAAAAAACCAGCTTCTCATCCTCTCGAAGGTACTGTGTAAGCAATTGGATGGTGAAATTTCAGAGAGTTTCTCACACCTGCCATCAATGCTAGGGATGTGATTGGCAGCATCCAAGCACAACAACTCATTCAACCAAGCTTCTATTGGATCCCCAGCTTTGTATCGGATCGGTTCAGCTAGTTCCAACTCCCTAAATGTCCTCCCTGTTAAAGACAATCGTCCATTGAAAAAATCTGGTGTTAGAAACACCTACATGCAAAAGCAAAAAAAAAATTTACTTTCCATTCACAACTAGAAATGTGTTGACCAATACAACAGCAGAACATCGACATTCCGTAATGATCATCAACACCCGCATTGAAGGCACCCAGCTACATAGCATTATAAAAGTCTGGTTTTAGAAGTACCAGACACAGGTCCACCGTCACTATTGCCGTTCGTCTGTAACTTATTGCCCTGCTCCCTCAGCTGTTGAATAAGTTTCAATGATAACGATCTTCCAGTGCCTTCATACCTAAAGCAAAACATCATATGGCAAACAAATTGCATGTCATTGGGAAGTTGGATACTAAAATTTCAATTAAAACCACCATCATTATCCTCTACTTGAGCTCTAGATTCAACTGATCAATATCACCAAAGGTGTTCTAATATATACTAAATAAGCTACATGACGTACCCGTTGACAGTCGAACACAGGAAGACCGAATAGGGACCAAGAAGCGCCTTCACAATGGGCAAAGGAATCGCGGCTGCTTCATCAATGACAAGCAACTCTGCTTGAGCAAGCTTCTCATGGTCTTTCGGTTGAATATACTGTAAGAATCACAACCGCGAACTTAAAATCGATAAAATAGTATAAAAAGAATGTCAGTTCGGATGAAGCGCTGCATGTTACCTGTATAGTCTGCCGATGCTGTCTAAAAATGTTGACGCGTACTATAGCTTTATTGAATGCTGAATTGGTACTCTCGACAAGATCGTAGTCAATGTGCTCCTGTCAACGAAAGCACCCAACAACCTAGTAAGCTCATATTGAAAATTTACACGCAGTAATCTGAGCTGATACGATGGAACTACTTCAGATAAGAGAAAAGAAATTTACCTTGTACTCCATCGCATCGAAGCCCTTGAAAACGAACTCGAACAAGGTTTTCAGATTCTCCGGACTAGGAGCTGTCACGAAGATATTGGAATACCTGCGGGACGGGGGGGCGTCAATTGTTCAAAGTGTATTCTCTCCAACAGAAAACCCAACCATGAGCTACAAATCATACTCAATATATGATGTTTAACGAAGAACGTACCCGAGGGCAACTGCACCAGCTATTGCCACTCCCAAGGCAGCTGACTTTCCTCTACCTCGTGCTGCAGTTAACGCCACAGTGCTCCGTAGTGTCTTCTTGGAGATAGCGTCAAGGAAATTGATGACTGCATTCGCCTACACAAGAACAATCCCTCAATCAGCACCCTTCCAAGACAAAACATATACGAACATCTTCGTCACTGCAAAATAACAGTCCCTTAACTAGCGCAGGGTAAAGCAGAGGAAATGGGAAAAGATGAGAAATCTTTGTAAACTTATGACCTCTATTGGCCTGAAAATAATCAAACAGTCAAGACCATAGAACTGTTGAAATCGTAAAGCGAGTAAAATACTCATTATTGAAAGTGATTCATGATCTTTGACCCAATGGGTATAGCCTTAATGTTGGGGGGAAACTATCCTAAAATTAAAGAATTATATAATACTCTTCGCTGCGCCTTGCGCCTTTTGGAATGAAGGGAAGGCGCATCTATCACTTGAAGAATAACTTGTTACCTGATCAAGAGTACGACACTTCTGGACCAGTAGACCAGCTGGCTGGGTGTCTCGAAACGATTCCTTCATGTCCTTCAATTCTTTGTCAGCATCGGACAGAAGCTCCTCGCCCTCCAAGTTAGCAATAGGCGTAATATATTTCGTATGTGAAGATAGGGGTAACGGATTGAGCTCGTCATCCATTACCAAACAAGCCTTGCATGCTACAAGTGAGAGTATGAACCTCTCGTTGAACCGGCCCGTCACATCCCCATGTGACTCAGTTCGAAACCTGGCATGAACATCCTGCCCCAATCGAACAGAAAACGAACTGGTCAGCAATAAACACTACACTAAAATCGTGTGACAGATAGTGTAAATAGGGTTTAACTTGATACTCTCATTAAAATTCTTAAGAAAGAGTCCACCTTTCTATACTACATCAAATTCGGTGAAATTTTCATCAAGAGTAAAAAGTTGCAACATAATCATGTTTATTTGTGCGGTTCAGTAAACAGAATACCAGAACCGTTCATTATAAGAGTACCAGAACCAGCTAGTTTACAATGATACCCGAAACCTAAGGAACCTTGGGTAAAATGAAATCTTACCATCGACATTGTGTACAACTTGCTCAGCGAAGTTAACGAGCTCAGAAGAAGAATGATTATACCACCTCCCTCCACTGTCTCGATAGTTCGAGCGAGCAGGTTCGGCTGAAGTGCCTCAAAGTCCTGCATTGCGATCCTACTTCTCAGCCATCGACATAATCGAGAATCTGACTGTCAACATAGAGATTACAACAAGTTCTGTAGAATAGACGGACCTGCAACACACACATGCCGAATGTGTTTCCAAGAATTTTGTGAGTGTCTGCATAATAGCAGTAGCGAATGTTTGTGCTCGCCATGAAGAGGGAAAACGGGTCGTCTTTTTCAGGGTCTAACAACCCTCGCTGCATCATCTTCTTTATTTGATTCATACGTTTCTTCTTGTGACTGCACACAGCCGCAGCACGAACTCAGACTTCGAGCCCACGAAAATCAAAAGTGCGTACATTCACATGAGAATCCCCTGTTTCGACGAAAATGAAACGATGAGACTAACAAGATACCTGCATAAGAAGAGGTCCTTCTTGTAGCACCACAATACTGATGGCCGAGCTTTTACTGCAGCTTTTGACAGCATGTTGTGTAGATTCACCACCTACTTATCAGACACCGAGCTCAATCAGTACATAAATTGAAATCATGCATTAAAAATCTCAACTGAATGGAGATTACTGTACCTGGTCACGGCCTTTGTCGCCAACAATGACGAACATGGAACGTTGCTTGCTTTTGACCCCATCTTCTATCATCATCCGAATTCGAGGATCCGCCTTCTTCCTCATTGTGCCCTCACTCTTTCTTTCTTTACGAGATTCTCCTGCGAAATTGGTCGCTCACTCTTCAAAACTATTGCTGCTGATCAATATCCATGTGCTTGCGAGACTCTGAACTCTTAAACTCTTAACTCTTATTCTTAACCTTGTGAAGAAAGTTTCTTGAAAGTAGATCACTCAAAGTACTCTTTCAAAAAATATAGAAATAAAAGAATAAATAAGGTAAAGGGACCTATTCCCGACCGGGGACCCATAACCGATCAAGCCCAATTCCTAGATTTTGAAAGAACAGATGTACCTCATTTGTATATTTGAGCATGTGATCGACTTTAGGTTCCAAGCAACTTTTCACTTTAAACAATTATAACTATTTGAATAATGAAAATAAAACCACGAAACTTTTTGCATTCAACAAGAACCTTATGTTTGCACACATGAAAAATTCTTAAAAAAATATATACCTTAATATCATATGCTAAAATCCTTAAGTGGTCGGTTATAGATGCCTCTACCTGAAGGGCTTACTATTTCGGTTAGTTTAAATGAAGTGTCAAATATAGTAATTTGGGCTATATTTTAGGTTAGACTTTGGTAAGAATCTGGTAATATTATATATATATATGACAAGGTTTATGTGGTTAGGTTTGTAAAGTAAAATTCAAATCTTATTTTTAGGGTAAAAATTTGTTTTTAAACCCATATTGGGCCAAAGAAAAAAGTTGTAGATTTAGATTTTTTTTAGATTTTTTTTTCGATTAGTGTGTTTATAAAGAAAGTTCTACTCAATTTTTTAAGTGACCCTAGTTGAAAATCTAACAAACTTACAAGTGTAGGCTTTGTAATTCGATGTAGTTATACAAGAGTGAGCTTTGAGGTTTTTAATAGTTTTACATATTTTTTTGTTAAAGTTAAAATTTGGAATATATTCCATACCTTGTCAAAAGTTCCCAAACTCATTAGGGCACCTAGTAAGCATTTAATTCTTCCCTAAACCAAAAGCAAATTCATGTCATACATGTTTTATCATATCTTTGCCTAATTGTTGTTTTCAGAACTTAATTTTAAATAACGAATAATTTGCATAAAGGTTGAAAAAGCATGCTTAGTCTTTAAAATTTTGCAAGTGCTACTCAACATAGCATTAATTTAAAAACAAAATGTTCAGGTTAAGAATCAAAGAGTAGACTATGTTTCGCAAGCAGTGATGCTTACAAAAGTTTGGCATCAACTCTGAACATGACTATCTCACAAATGGTACACATCCAACAACTAAGTATTAGCATGGTACTTAGAATAATGGTGAATAGTAAGAGTTTATGGTTTAAGGGCATTTCCGATGCACCGATCAAAGGTTCATGATCGTTTACATTTAGCTTGGCAAAGGTCATTTTCCTTTCTGAAAAACTATCCATTTGACCTGCCACCTCTAGCGGCATGCTAAAGAGAGAGGCCTCAGACTGGTTTCGTTGTCAATCCGTGTCGCCTGAAGATGAACCAAATGTTGCACTCACGCAATAAGTCAACTCCCACCGCGGCCTCATATGCTTTTGGCGGTTATCAAAACGTAACTTTAATGTGTTAACTAGTAGGAAAAGTAGCGTACCTCATGTGAGTCGTCATCTACGACAATGCAGGGAGGAGATTGTGGAAAGAAACGAATGCCACGAGTGCGTCCACCTTCATTAGCCGGTGGAGCCGGTGGAGGAGGCGCCATTGGAGGTTGTTCCTCATATGAGTAATCATATATTTCGTCCAAGTATGTGCGTAGACGCTCATCGGAACCACCTTGTGCTTCCCGCCCAAATTCTCTAACTGCGTCTCTCTTAGGAGCTGGTGCCTCAAGATTCGTTACCTCATGTGCTAAAACAAGCTTTGGTGGTAGCTTAGGCTCACTAGCGACTTCTTTTGCAATTTGAGCAGCAATTGCCGGGAGCCATTCTTCACCTCTTTTCCGCTTCAACTTAGCCACTCTATACTCCTCTTTCTTCCTCGCCTTCTCTGTTTGGACTCTCTCTTTGAACCGCTTTACTGATTCTATGGTTTCGTTGTCAATCCGTGTCGCCTGAAGATGAACCAAATGCTACACCCACGCAATAAGTCAACTCCCACCGCGGCCTCGTATGCTTTTGGCGGTTATCAAAACATAACTTTAGTGTGTTAACTAGTAGGAAAAGTAGGGTACCTCATGTGAGTCGTCATCTACGACAATGCAGGGAGGAGAGTGTGGAAAGAAACGAATGCCACGAGTGCGTTCACCTTCATTAGCCGGTGGAGCCGGTGGAGGAGGCGCCGTTGGAGGTTGTTCCTCATATGAGTAATCATATGTTTCGTCCAAGTATGTGCGTAGACGCTCATCGGAACCACCTCGTGCTTCCCGCCCGAATTCTCTAACTGCGTCTCTCTAAGGAGCTGGTGCCTCAAGATTTGTTTCCTCAGGTGCTAAAACAAGCTTTGGTGGTAGCTTAGGAATACTAGCGACTTCTTTTGCAATTTGAGCGAGATTGATTCGGAGCCATTCTTCACCTCTTTTAAAACTTAGCCACTCTATACTCCTCTTCCTTCCTCGCCTTCTCTGTTTGGGCTCTCTCTTTGAACCGCTTTACTGATTCTATGGTTTCGTTGTCAATCCGTGTCGCCTGAAGATGAACCAAGTGTTGCACCTACGCAATAAGTCAACTTCCACCGCGGCCTCGTATGCTTTTGGCGATTATCAAAACGTAACTTTAGTGTGTTAACTAGTAGGAAAACACTATAAGAAAACCATCGAATTTTTAATGTCTTAAGATTTGGGAAGATCACTTTCAAAATGTTTTGCTGTCTTGCAAAATGTCTTGTAAGATGAGAAGATATCTTGTCGTTTTGAAGATGTCTTCAACTAAGAGTGTTGCATGACTTGAAGACATCTAAAGATACGTGGATGTTTTATATGATGTCTATTAAGACATTGCATTAGACATGAAACTGCCACGTTGGCAAGAAATTCCGGTTTCATTAAGTGAAAAACTCTGAAAGTTACCGGAAGGGGGGTAGAAAGTAGCCCATATGTAAAAAAAACATGATAATGGGCATCAGTTTGCATGAGGAAAAAAAAAGGAACTTCATCCTTTTAAATACTCTTTCGTCATTTGTGCATTATAATTTTATTTTGTACAACTAAAAATATTGAAATATGAAAATTTTAATATTAGACTTGTAATCTCAGATTTTTTCATTGGTCCAATTTTTATAATAATATTCAAATATTATAATTTAATTTAAAACATATTATATGTATATTTGAGAATATTTTAATAATAATTACTAATAAAATATTTTAATAAAACCAAAAAATTATATAATATTTATTATAAAATATTAATATATTGAAATATTATTATTTAATTATTATTTAATTGTTAAAGTAACTTAGTTAGCAAATATAGTTATTTTAATATATACGGCAATTTTTGCATATTTATGAACAAAAATTATACATGGATATTTCATTAATTTCATAATTTACAGCTATTTATCTACATGGTAAAGAAAAAGTCCACGTAGGATGAGTGTACATGTCATACAATGTCTATGGCTATGTCTTTGTAGACATTTAAATAGATGTTTTATGAGACATCTTAGAAGACATTGTATCACTGGGATGATTTTCATCGACTTCATTGGATGAATAGAGGCGGCTAGGGTTTGCTGCTGCCGCCATACTTAGGTAATGAGACCTTTAAGTAGAAGTAGAGGCTGCACAAAGCTCATTTTTGCCTTCATTTTTTGAAGTAGTTAGTGTTTAGAGTGTAGAGGTTAGGGTTTGTTGTCGCCACCATAATTAGCTTGTAGGCCGTTTAAGTGAAAGTAGAGGTTGCACAAAGCTCATTTTTGCCTCAGTTTTTTCAAGGAGTTAGTGTTTGAAGTGTAGAAACCTTAGGACTTGTAGTATTTGATTTGTTGTGGAAGAAATCTTAAAACTTGTTATGGAAGAAACTCTATGACTTACAATACATGCTTTGTTGTGGAAAGAACTTTAAAGCTAGATTTGTTGTGGAGGACAACGAAAAACCTTCTATAGTAAATGTATTGTTGTTGAAACCCTGAAAATGTCATTAGATGTGTAAGATGATGTCTGTAGGGATGTCTTAGAGCATGTCTATGAAGATGTGTAAAATGATGTTTAATTGTGTTGATTGAATTTTGTTTTGTAGAGTGGAACATGAGGGGTCGGGACCCCCGTATGGTGGTAAGGAAAGCTTAGAGAACACACGAAGATGGAAGAAGTATGCCAGAGTAAGTGAGTTGTTTTTTCACAATTGCAGAGAGGTAGCAAAACACGATCTGAGGCCGCGAACAGATGTCTGCATGGATGTCTATAAAGTTGTCTTCAATGATGTTTTCAATGATGTCTTCAAGGATGTCCACAAGGATGTTTGCCTGAATGTCTAAGCAGATGTCCGCAAGAATGTCTAACTGTGTCGATATCTTGAGGTCGTGATGAATACCATGTCAACATAGGTAGTGCAATTAAATGGAACTAAATCACAGTTTTACAAACCCCTGTTTAAATGCAGTCAATATTGACTTATTGAACATGTGCAGCGGCATGACATGCATAGGACCGTAGAGGTATCGATAGCAAGCGATGGTAGTGGAGGTACATCGTCGAGGGACAATGTCTTTGAAGATATTCTATAAAACATTTTGTGAAACATCACAAAAAACACCTCCAAAACATCTTTGCAGACATCTTCAAAACATCATATAAGACATCTTATAAAACATTTTGTAAGACCACAAAAAACATCCTATACACATCTTGCAAAGCATCATCTAAGACATTGTGCAATAGAAAAGTAATCACTACGATGTATAACTGGATAACTCCGACGACACACTTAAACTACTAAACACATCACCGTAGACATTGTGAAATGTCTCATAAGACATTGTAAAATGTCTCATTAGACATCCTCATATGTCTCGTAAGACATCCTCAAATGTCTTTCAATGTCTTTTATGACCAATATTTCAATATAAAAGCAGTAAAAACTATGCTGATGTGGCATGCCACATCCGATTTTCCCGCGTGCCACGTCGCATTTTCCCGGGTGCCATGTCTGATTTTCACGAGTCCACGTTGGATTTTAGCGCCGCCACGTTACGTTTTGATTGATCACGGAAAACTCCACATCAGGATGAAATTCATCGCCATGTGGCACTGCCCGTCCACATGGCGCTGATGTGTCCTCCACGTGACGCACTTCTTACCCTCCCAAATTTACCTTTACACGTCATATTTTCCAGGACATCTTCCTGTATTTCAAATGTCTTCTTGATGTCTTCTTAGACATTAACCCAACTTTTAGTTTAAAAGTCATTTGTAAGACGTTTAATCGATTTTAGATGTCTTATTTAAGACATCCAAAATTCGATGGATTTCTTATAGTGAAAGTAGGGTACCTCATGTGAGTTGTCATCTATGACAATGCAGGGAGGAGAGTGTGGAAAGAAACGAATGCCACGAGTGCGTCCACCTTTATTAGCCGATGGAGGAGGCGCTGATGGAGGCTGTTCCTCATATGAGTAATCATATATTTCGTCCAAGTATGTGCGTAGACGCTCATCGGAACCACCTCGTGCTTCCCGCCCGAATTCTCTAACTGCATCTCTCTTAGGAGCTCGTGCCTCAAGATTCGTTACCTCAAATGCTAAAACAAGCTTTGGTGGTAGCTTAGGCTCACTAGCGACTTCTTTTGCAATTTGAGCAGCAATTGCCGGGAGCCATTCTTCACCCCTTTTCCGCTTCAGCTTAGCCACTCTATACTCCTCTTCCTTCCTCGCCTTCTCTGTTTGGACTCTCTCTTTGAACCGCTTTACCGATTCTATGGTTTCGTTGTCAATCCGTGTCGCCTGAAGATGAACCAAATGCTACACCCACGCAATAAGTCAACTCCCACCGCGGCCTCGTATGCTTTTGCGGTTATCAAAACGTAACTTTAGTGTGTTAACTAGTAGGAAAAGTAGGGTACCTCATGTGAGTCCTCATCATTGATGACGTCAAGAGTTGTAGTGAATTAGGGGTGTAAGTGGGTACATATCTGTGCTTGATAGAGCATCCATACGGGATTATTCATATAGGTGTCATCTTACTCATTAGAACCTCCGGTTTCCGTGCAATCTTCCACATCGGAACCTCCAGTTTCCGTGCCATCTTCCTCATTGGAACCTCCCGAACCTCCTGTTTCTGTGCCATCTTCCTCATCGAAACCTTCTTGTGCTTCTCGCTCGAATTCTCGAACTGCTTCTTCCAGTTCATTCTCTTCGAGTTCGTGATCATCACGTGCTGCCGCCATATGTTAAAGGAATATTCGTAGAATATTCGCTAGGCTATTTTTAGTCTAGTCTCTACCCGTGCAGTCTGCACCCGAGAGCGTACGCGGTAGAGTCGGCAAGTCGGTTATCTATTTGGCATAGTTAGAGTCCTAAAGGAGTTTAAGACACCCGACTTTATGGTCGACTTATGACCAGGTCGGTCGGCCGACTTTATTATGACGATTTGGATCGACGATCGGTCGGACCCACCGACTATATGTACCACTCTCTTCTCCGTGAGTGTTGTTGCTAGTCAATCTTTTCTCTTTTTGCCAGTAACCTCAGAGTTCTGCATAGTCTTCTATCCTGTTCTTTCGTTGTGTGTGTTTGAATAGAATAGCCGACTTTTGTTTTGCAGGAACTCTGATCTGTTCGTGAGAATCGCGTGTTTTCTCTCCCTCTAGCGTTTGGCAGACCCGACGTAAAGCTGTCTGGTCCTTCTAGGCATTCACTAGTCGGTAGATTCAACTCTCTTCCCTTCTTGCTAGTAGCAGTTTTGATAACCCGACGTTACTGTGACTAGTAGGAAACTAACTTAGACTCGTTAGGGTGTGTTTCCAGAAAAAAACCCCCTTAACACCATATGTACTAGAGCGTGAGAAGAACCGAAGGGATCGATATCGCCTAGAGCTAGACAACAAGAATGGTGATCGAATACAAGTGAGGCGTAGAAGTGTAAACTGTGATGATGTTCTCTAAGCCCAAGGCTACTTATACGAATTAATCAATGTGTGCAGGGTCTAACCATTTTCCTGTGCAGGGTCTAACCATTTTCCTGTGCAGGGTCTAACCAATTTCCTGTGCAGGGTCTAACCAATTTCCTGTGCAGGGTCTAACCAATTTCCAGTGCAGGGCTGGGGACTCGCAAAGGATTCGATTAGTTCCGACCTACGTGCCAACTGTCTGACACATCGAATATCCCCACGGTTCGGGGGTTTTTTTTTCCTTTTCCGGGATGATAATCCTTATATGCTTGCTAGCATGCTACGTAAATGTCAATGCCCATCAGTGACAGTCAAAAGACGATAACCCTTCTATGCATGCTGAGCATGCTAGCAGTGTCAAGGACCAGCAGTGACAGTCAAAAGCAAGCCGGACGGGCTTCCTTGGGCGTTTGAGGGAGAACCGGCATTTCTCATACCCAATCGGTCATTCACAGATCTCTTCCGGCAATATCTTCTTTTATACTGAAATTTATTTGTAATTTTCATTGGTTTTTAGCCGATGCTTTCATGAATGGACCGGCGGCGAGTGAGCTAAATCCATCAGCTCATATTCCAGTAGCCGTCGGTTCTTCCTGGTTGGTTCTTGAAAACACCCGCCAAAAATCGATGAAAATTACAAGAAAAATTCTATTCTCAGTATACAATAAGACAACTTGTTGGACAAGGGAACTATAGGATATTAGCCAATAAGGATGAGGTTATTTCCCAAACCCTGTACTCAACTGGTGCATATGACGAAAGCTCCAAATTTAGATCGGGCCCCAACTAAGCGTAGGAAAGTGGCCGGAGAGTGGCAGGGTTCTACCCTGGACTATCCAAATATGGAGGGTCTAATAAAAGGGTGCGCTCTATTTAATTTGCCTGAAAATGTCACGGGAGGCCCTCTCAGGTAAAATGGGGGTTTAAACCTCAAATTTCAAATACAAAATTTCAAAAAATGAACTTAAGGGGCTTATACTTTCACTTCAAAATCCCTAGAATTTTCAATTTCGTTCCCGAGGATTCTTTTGATTCTTTTGATTATTTTGAATTCAAAAATCCAACCCCTCGTCGAAAATTACTCAAAGAGCATCCTCCTTGAAATTTCAACCCCTACATCCTAAAGAGGCCCGCTTGGGGCCAATTGACTTTAAGACAGGCACATATTTACTTACTGAATTCTAGATTGCATCTAACTGCAACCTTTTGCAAGTTGTAGAGTTTTTTCATACCTTTCCAACTAGTCCATTCGTTCTCCAAAATTCCTCATATTCTAGGAAATATTTTCTAGCTTAAGGTTTAACATATCATTAGGGCATGCTCAGACTTGACCAAACCTGCATAATTTCTTATCAAAATGAGCCCATCATTGGATTCAACAAAAATTCAAAAAATCACTTAACCCCTAAATGGTTCAACTCATTGGTGGAGAAAATAACACATTCTCATAAAAATTGTCATAAATGGAAACAAAGGTAAGTTATTCAAATCTCAACTGTACAATCTTGTGGTAAACATATTGTACATCATGTGGCTCAAATTTTGAGTCATGAGGCCCCATACATTGCAAGATAATAGCGTATTAGTATTAAGAAAACATCATAAATTCTCAACATTTTTACTTTGAAGTGAAAATACTACCAAATATACTTATTGCAATCAATTCATCACTGACTACAAAGATCCTTACCTTCATCTCAATAACAACCTTGAACCAAAAAAATCCATGAGGAAAATCTGTTTGTGCACACATGATGGCCTTGCAATGGTGAAAACTGCCAAAAATTTTACAAAGGAAAAATTGTCCAAAACTCAACTCTATGCACTCAAATCTATCCTGGTCTTCAATGCATCTTTGATTTTGTCAAGGTTTCGACCACTTAAACTAGACTCTAATGGGAACCCATCCCAAAAAATAAAGTCAAAATTCAAGGTGGATGAATGAGATATAGCTTCTCAAAAATCATCCATTTATTAACTATTTTTTAAGATAGAAACGTTGTTGCAAAGTCAATACCATAAATATGTAGCTCAAGAATCTTCCACTAGGAAGTTGTTAGCTCTCATCTCAAGATTGTGATTTTGTTAAATAAACTTCAAAAGAACATCTTCTTCATTTCTCATAATTGCCTCACAATGATAAAACATGCCCATGTTTGAAAACTCAATAACAAGAGTTGCCTTCACTAAAATGCATGCCATTTATTCATCCTTTATTCTGCGGGTCTGTAGGCACCACAAGCCTTGGCTTGTTGGTTAGGGCTTAGGCCCCTAATGAGGAGGTCGTGGGTTCTATTCCCCATGCCGGCGTGGTGCTCACCACTATAGTCCACCCAACTATTGTGGGAGGTCCTTCGACCTTGTTGTATGGGTACCTCAAAGCCCTTTGGGGGGATACTATGTCAAGTATCTTCAAGGCACTAGTAACTAGCTAGAAACTAGCGTAGTTATAGTGTCCACCCTCGAGAGGGGGAAGAAGTATTGTTCCAATTTCCCCTTGTCCGGTGGCCATTGGGATATTAGCATTACGAACGGACACTTCATTCACGCCATCTCCTTAGAAAGGACCGGAGTTTCTATCTATCTATCTTACGGGTCTGAAATTTTTACCACACATGCTAGACTTGATTTGGGACCCAACCCAAGTAATTCCATCCAAAATCCAAATCCAAAGGCCATTCTTGTGAATAATGGAGCATTTCTCTAGGTTTAATAAGTCATTTGAGGGTAAGAATTGCATATACATATTCCTAACGCATTTAGGAACAAGAATTCAAAAAGCCTTCACTCAAATTTACTACCAAGAATAGATTTTTTGGCCCTCAAAACTTTGCTTACATTCTTTACAATGAGGGAGGAAAATCTTCTTGCCAAATTCAAATAATACTAGTATACCCTCGCGGTGTTGCCACACCTACTTAAAATAACTTTATCATGCGCCTCTTGTTTTTTTCCGCTAGATCTATAATTAGGTCGTTTTTGTAATTTTGGGTGATTTGGGGCCCTAAATTGCTTAAAAATTTAATATCTCCGACTCTAGCATCTCGTTCTGCGATCCAATCGTTTTCCACAACTCTACAAATAAATGGCTTCCAACGACATCTCATACCGCCCGATCTCACCGGTTGTGGTTGAAATCAGATTTTCACATTGAAAACAAAACAGAACAACTAAAAAATAAAATCAAAATCAATACAGACAAACAGCTTGCGTTAAATGATAAATGATCGCCCAAATGGTAGAGAATTCATATACATGATGATTCTGCATGCATATACACATAGAAGTTAGATACTAGATCCCATGGTTATATACTTGAGAATACATTGTAAATGAAAAATCTCACCTTGCATTGAAGAAAAGCGGTGTTTATGCAGCTAGTAGTTTGAAGCTTTTGGGCTTATACCAATACATTGAAATTTAGAGGGCTCCTTTCACCCTCCTCTATCTCTCCCGTAGAAGAGCTCACAATTATCAGATAGATAGAAAGATAGATAGAAACTCTGGTCCCTTTCTAAGGGGCCGGCGTGAACGAAGTGTCCGTTCGTAATGCTAATATCCTGATGGCCACCGGACAAGGGGAACACAATTATCACAGAGGAGGTGACCCTTGTTCCTAAGTATAAGGCTTTGATTGCCTCACCCTCAATGATAACGCCATTTAGAGTAGATTCTAAACAATAGACGTTACATTAGGAATAGGAATGGTTCACATCAAAACCTGAGACTCTTTGCACTAGAATAGCACTTCGGTTGAAGAGAAGATGTCCGCACAACAATGGCTTACACTCTTGAGTGCATGCAGGTTAATTATTTTGTATAGGGCAATCACCCACAACAAGGGTAATATGAAAATAAATCTCTCGATGATGAGGGCGGAGTCCAACGAGGAGGGAGATTTATTTTCATATAATCTGAGGAGGCGGTGATTCTTCGACGTAAACGCTGCTTGATTAACCAGAAACCATTGAGAAATTGAATGAGAAGTGGTTCTATGTATGAATTTCCCGTAATCCTTGGTTGGGAGAAAAATACCTCCTAACCAGTGATTACGGGCCACAACCCGCCCCACCAAATGAACGGAGATTTCCGTGGCAGGTGTTTACGATGATAGTAGTTGTTGTATCTTCTTAAGTGTTGGAGTATAAAGAGGCTCTAGAATCTCTTGGATGCGCATGAGAATGGTCTTGTTCAATTGGTCCAATCCAATACAAAACTATGGAAGCAACCACAAACACAAAGCATTAGCAAGGCTCAACATTAACTTATGATAACAATAATGAACCATCATTTTATTCCAAGTACGATGAGGTTGCTTTGGTAATTGGTGAAGTTTGCATACGCTAAACCTCTAGAGCTCCTTGGTGTTTTTGGCAACTTGAAACCTCAAAACTGCAATTTCCTATCTCTATACACTTCTAGGGAGTGAATAAAAAATATTCTTTTTTTTAAACTTCCAACTGTAAGATCTTGAACCTAAGACTATTTTTAGTTTATATTTCAAAAATTGATTATTGGATGTTTACTATTTGAGAGATCGTAACATCCAAAGTTTGTTTTTGAAGGCATTGTGAAGATTGGTTCTGAAAGTTTTGAAGGATGCACTTGTAGGATTGATAACTTTTGACTTGGGTCAATATGGAACTTAGCCCCTAGACGTGCCGAATGTTGAAAACGACATTTTATATGGCTAGCCAAAACTTTGGAGACAAAACTTCTTCATTCGGAGTCAATCTTGGATAAAATGACTTAGGGTGGGTTCCACATCAAACCTAGTTTGTATGGTGAAAATTGCCGACCCATAAAATTAGGTATGAATAAGTTGCATGCATTTCAGTGAAGGCAACTCTTGCTTTTGTGATTTCAAACATGCGGCATGTTTTACCATTGTAAGGCAATTATGGGAGACTAAGAGTATGTTTTCATAAATTTATTATGATAATTTTAATCTTAAGATGAAGGCTAACAACACTCTAGTTGGAAGATTTGTGGTCCAAAACACTTTGGTATTGGATGTGCAATGAAGTTTCGATGAACAAAAATAAAAAATTAATGATTTTTGAGGAGATATATCTCCTCCTTCCATCAGTGGATTTTGACCCTCATTTTGTGCTAAGTTCCAAATAGAGTATAGCTTTAGAGGTAGAAATCGTGACAAAATTGACCCACGGAATGAAGAATATGTATACTCTGAGACTGTTCCGTTGAAACCTGAATAACTTACCTTTGTTCCAGTGATTAAACTTTTTTTGAGAATGTGTTATTTTTTCTAAAAATGAGTCAAACCATTTAGGGGTAAGTAGTAATTTAGTAATGAATATATTTCCAGAAAAAGAAAAAAGTATTTTTTAAGCTGCCCCATTTTGGCTTGCAACCGAAGGAATGTCCTAAAGGATTCTAAAGTTGGAAATTGTACTTTGTAAATTCTACCACATACACATTGTAGTATAAGCAGCACCAAGTAAAATTCTTAGGCAAAAATATTACTTATGACCCCTTCATCTAAGCTGCCCAAAATTGCAAATACCCATTTTGAGTCTGAAGGAGCTGTAAGGGTTAGCCAAATGATGTGCCTCAAACTTCAAAGTGCTCTACAATGTCATGGTAAACAATCAATTCTTTTTTGTAATGTTATTCAACAAGTTATACTTCATACACCAATTACCATTGACTACTCTTCTTGCCTCAATTACAAAGTACATTATCAATTGCAAATTTTAGATGAGCTTCCAAAGTTGTTCTTAATATATTTGAGTGCATACTTAGATGATCAAAAGAATTTCCCCTTTTGAATTTTGTGGTTTGAAGTGGATTCTTGATGAGCTTTCAATCAACACTCTAGGTGGAAGATGAATATATGTTCAAACCTAGCAAGATTACTAGGAGAATTTGAGCTTCACAATGAGGTCATGAGAGATATCTCGAATTCCAAAATCTCGAATTTTGGCAAATTTTGATTGAAATTATTTTGGAAATTACCAAGTTCTGTGAAGATTAAATTTTGTAACTTTTGGAGGTTGCCCTTGTAAAAGTAGTAAACTTTCAAACTTGGGTCTCCTTCAAACTTGAGTATCAATCTGGTTATGAACATGTTTTAAAAAAAATAATATCAATACGGACTAAATTAAAATGGCTCTTTCTGGACTTGAAACCTAAACTTTCTAGATGAAGGTTTTAAAACTAAAGTTTGGCTTTACAAATTTTACCACATACACTTTGCATCGTAAGCAGCACCGTGTAAAAATCTTAAGTAGGATAAATATTACTCTCAACCCCTTCATCTATGCTACCCAAAATCACAAAAACCCAATTTGGAATTTTTACAGACCTTCGACCAACTCTACACAATTGCAATACAAAGTAAGAGCACATTTGCAACTCGATTCCAGCTCCAAAGATTGATACTCCCTCCCTCGTAGCAAAAACACCAAGACCTCAGTATTACAAGGGAATAAAATCATCTTTCAGAGCCTTAGTATGTAACCTATGTCACAAATTCATACAACATGAATGGCACACACATGAAGGTTATTGCATGACTAATAGGATAGCTCGATATTGTTCGCACTTCCATGTTGAATCAAAGAGACTCACACAACAACATGGAGTGTTTCAAGCGAATCAAGCAAGATAATTTAATGAGACGGAGGAAGTATTCTCTTTCACAAGCGCTTCAAAATCATGAAACGAAACAATAATCTAAACTTACATTTTGCTGGAAACAATAATCTGATTCCTACATCGGCTCTTCTACACCAACAAGGAAACCTGCCACAAATGGAGAAGAAGCTCGAGCCCATGCAACAAAACAAGGATGGCAGAGGCAGAGGAACGAAAAACCTCAGATATCTCCTGCTTACTTACCCTGAAGGAGTGCATTACTGGTCCTATTGTACCCGGGCAAGGCAAGGCATGTATAGTCGTACAGTACAGTCAGAGTAATCTGTTGATCTGTAACAGATTACTCAACGGTAACAGTAATGAGACGTTGTCGCTATGAAGGATGACAAAACTCTCACGTGCTGCTGCTGCTGCTTCAATCCATTTAAACGTTACCGGTACATGCACCTCAAGTGTGCAGCATTCATTGCCGTTCATTCATGCATTCATCGTTGAGCCTCATGATTCGAGTTAGGCCATCTGTGACAATCCACGCAACGACAGTCGTCAGATGTTGTTTATCCATACCATCATCCCCATTCCTCGTACAAATCCGATAATCATAGCTGACCGATGCATCCACTCTCGCCATCGAAGATTGCTCTAGTTTGCGAACATCGTAGAAACGCAAATCGGAGCATAACTATAGTAGCACAGTGCACCGTGTACTTAGAGGAGAGTCTGTAGTATTTCGATCCCAACAGAGGCAAGCTAAATCCTCTCGTAGTGGTCAAGAGACAACATACATGTCACCTCTTTAATGTACCATTACAGTGAGGTTTATGAACGTTATTACAGTGGGGTGGATTAAGTGAGTGAACTCTGGGATGAAAACGCAAACCCATGACAATCTCAGTGAAAGCCATGGGCCATAACCACGGAATCATGCCAAAAATCACACTCTACGTTGAACGCATTCAAAGTAAAGGCAATTGATAGGTGGACTTCATAGAGATTAGATGTAAGACACAATTCTCATTCGTTAACACGATTGCAAAGGATTGCATATCGGCTTCGCGTATTATCTCTGGATTTAGGGTTTTTGTAAGGGTAATTGGCGTGACCAGAGTCACCGTTGTGCAGATGACAAGAGAAGCTACACAGATTCAAACCAGCATCTGAGTAGCATAACATCACCTTTAACTCAAAACGAAATGGTCATGTGTAATGACAGCATGACAATATATTCCTCTTCAATAAAAAGAAGATGCACTAGTTACATAATAAAATCCTCTTGAGAGGAGTTCATAGTAAAGCTTCCCTACGCCATGTACCAACAGGCTTCAGGGGGAACGAAGCACCTGGAAGGTAGGTAAATAAACCGACATTCGGAGGGAGGGGAGACATCAAGAATAAGAATAGGAGGACTAGGACTAGGACTCGTGAATCAATGCTATGTTCAAGATAACCTACTCTACAATTGCACAATGGTAAGTTGAGGATTGCATTTACCACTTAAAAGAACTCGTGAAGTGTTTGATAGGACTCTGCAATCTCCGGACTTTCATCATAGCTTCCTCATGCTGCGCTTCTCGCTCCGCCATTCGAATGCTCATCACAAAGTACCGATCGCGAAGATCCTGAAGCTCAGCTTCGAGGCTCTTCACTTGCTCCCGAAGCTTCACAACCTCCTCCTCAGAGGAGCCTTCGATCGGTGCTTGCACATTCTTAGACTCCGCAAACGCCGTATGAAGCTGAGACTTGTAGAGGTTGTTAACCTCGAGAGCTTCGGCAAGCTCGGTTTCCAGAGTCTCGATCCTTTCGAGCATCTTGTTTCCGGATTCAGATTCTGTCGAGTCAGTAGGTAATCGAGTCTCCAGCAGTTGCTCATTTAATTCCTGCAAGTGCTGGACCTCCTTCTGAAGCATGTCTTTCGTGCTCAGTTGGAACTGAAGCTCTTGCTCCCGTTGCGAAAGGACTGTGTTGTGCTTTTGGAGGCGAGTGAGCTCCATTTGCAACTGCTCCATGCCACAATTCTCCCCACCGGCGAGTAGCTGCTCGTTGGCAAGCTCAAGACGCTCGAGCGCTTCGAGGAGGTTGGATTTCTCCTCCTCGTGTTCGCGTTTGAGGAACTCGTTCTCGGCTTGGGATTTCTTGAGTGCTGCTTCCAGTGATCTGTTCTTCTCGAGGAGTTCGGAGGTGATTGAGGGCGAGCGAGGTGACATAGGCGTGATGAATTTGTTAATCTGCAGTTTGAGTTTGAGAGGCTCCTCTTCGATGTCCAGGAGCTTTTCGCTGCGGTTTTGGACTTCGAGAAGCGCTTCGGTGCCCTTGGCACTCTCCCAGTTCCGGAAACGGGACTTAACGCTCTCGACCTCTGGCTCTGGTTGCCTCTGCAACTGGCAGATTACTCGCTTTATTTCCCCGTCGGGCGAATCGGAAATCCGATCGGTCTCGGACATGTTGGACCCCAAGAGCACTTCCTCGCCCGTCATTGCCTCTCACTAGCTCTGATCAAACCTGGAGGCAGAAAAGCGACATCAATCCCTGCTCTCTCACTTCCGCTTTAGGGCAAAGCAGCAGAAATTGATTCCCGAGCAAACACCGACTCCCGAGGAAAGATCTATTCCCGAACTACCTACACTACGAAGATCCCAACAGCGAAAATCCGATCCTAAAATCTCGCCCGAAATCCAGCAGTTTGAATTCAGATCACGGTAGCGACATTACACAATTTCGACAGAGAAAGTGCTCGGGTCGTGCTCTTCGCAATCTGCTTACGAAAAAGAAAAGAGGCGCAATCACGGAATACTCACCCCAATGGAGTTTGATTCAGGCGTGATCGCTGAGTAGAACAACTCGCCCGCAAGTTCGCAATCAAAGCAAGACCGCTACCAGGATACCATCAAGACCGGTTGGTTGCTGCAAATGTGACAAGTCCGGAAGAAAAAAGGCAACAGCGGTCGGTGCAGGCTACCGCGTTGTTGACTGCGAGTGTCTGCGACGACGACAGAAGGGAGAGGAGTGCGGGCGGGGAGCGGCAACGCGCAAGCTCGTCGGCACGACAGGGCAGTGTCGCCACCACTCCTTCCGGTTGCATGCGAGCGAGGAGCAGGACTCAGCCAATATGAAAAGCTGGAATTGCTCGGTCGCCCGCACACACACACAAGTTCCAAGACCAGCGAATGACTGGCCACAGAGCAGCAAGTAGCAAGGCTAGGGGTTCTGTGGTTCGGTCCCACCAATTACGAGCGTTGCACACGCAGACGGAGCTGGAATAGTGGCGCACTTCCAATTTTCGCGAGCCTCCCTGACACCCACCTTCAAGTTACCGATCTGACAAACCCACTCCACCCACACAACCGGTCATCAACATCCGTACGTCCAATACTCTCTCCCGGGCTGCCCACTACTGTAGACCGACGCAATACCCGCCGCTCATCTGCCCCAGCTACTGTACACAGACTTTTGTCCTCCACAGAAACACTATTTAATGCGGACAATGATCTGCTTCATCGCTGGAATCGAAGAACCTACACATGGGGGCATAGTAAAAAATTAGTAGAGGAAAGAGATTAGTGCCACGAGGTGCTCGAGTTAGAACTTTTTACCAGGAGCGGCGAGTATCCATATCGGGCAATGGGGCCACGCGCTATTTCGGCACCATAGCCAGGGCTTGTAACATGAAAGTGTAGTAAAGATAGGAGTGCTATTCAAATGGTGAATTCCATTCGAACGAGAATCCCCGAAACTGTTGCGGTGGTGCGATGGGATCGAGGACCCGGGAACTGTGAGTGGAGGGGGGCGATGCGATCGGGACTGAACGGCTTGTATCCGAATTGGAATTTGAAAATGGAGGTGAATAGGTGATCGATGCGATGCGTCGCTGACTCCGGAACGGGTGGCACCCGATCCGGGATTGTTGAGGCATTACGTTTCTAATCCGGGAGTGGATTGCGGGCATGAGTGATGTTTTCCCCGCTCCTCCGCTACGGCCGCGGTGGTGGGTGTACCTTCTTGGCTCTCGGAGTTCAATGCTCTTTGCATCTTTTGTTTTCATCCATTCCTTGTATCTTACTTCCTTCGTCCCATTCTAACTGTTTAGTAGGTTCTCTCAAATCTACCCCTCAAGATAGATTCAAAAGAACCTACTAGACAATTATAATGGGACAGAGGGAGTACAAACTTAGATCGTAAGGCCCTAAGTGCTGAAATTCGTAAATTCTTAATCCTTCTTTGTAAAGGTATTGAAGTAGTCAATCTAATTTGGTCAGCAAATAGGTAGTGAACTAGTCAATTTAGTTTGATTGATAAATATACTAGAAGAGAACGTAATTGTGTATATAGCAGCAATACACCAAATTTTGATGTGGTATACTCAGTTGTGTAGTCAATCGAAGTCCTTCTCTCACTCGTGTAGTTAGCTTTGGGATACTATTTGGTTGTAGACAACCATAAAAGTTAAGGTCATGGTGAACAGAGGCCCACTTTGGATTGTTTGGGTCTGGTGAACGTGTAATTTACTATGTTGAGCTCGTATGAAGTTGAAACCTTTCGAAGGTTCTAGAGTTTACAATAAAAGTTTGAAATCAGTTCAAAATCAATTAGATCGTAGAAACTTCAAAAGTTCACCAAAAATTGAGATTTTAGTTTTTCTCAAGTTTTGTTCTTTGTACATATAAAGAAAAATTCAAGGCATGAAATTATTGTCCCGAATTTCCATTCAATAACTCTTCACATGCCATTTTTATTGTCAAAGAGGACCTTTGTATTAGAATTTCAACATACCTCTATGTAAACAATCAAGCATATTTTTAGGTCTTATAATCTTATGCAGGTAAAAATTTCATAGATATGTTCTTAACTCGCTTTGGAACAAGACTGTGAAGAGCCACATGTCAAAATTTCTACCAAAAGTGGTTCTTTTGGCCCTTGAAAAAACAAGTTACATTTTCTCTTTCAAGAGTAAAAAACCTTTTCTGCACCTTTGGACATTATCATCTCACAATTGGTAAGGAAGTTGAATCTAAGATTTAATATACATGTACACACACAAGTTAGATACCGGTTCCTACGCAGTTACATACCCAACATGCATCAGTAGTTAAAACTTTTCACCTCACATGAAAAACGGTAGTTTTTGCAAGTCGGCTTTAGGAGCATTTGATCTTTGTCTTGTATTTCAGTAAATCCACAAATCAAATTAAGAGGAATATTTCTCTCTTCTTGCCCCATGTACGGCTTGACTTCCAATCGACACCGTTCCTTAGACAACAATCATGTTATAGCTTACCTTCTACCATACCATGACAAAATTTACAAGTATTTGAATTTAAAAGTTTAAAAAATTTAAGATTCATCCAAAAGGTAGAATGATATCTCCCAAAAGTCAAGTTAACTTTAATTAAACAACTCTTTTATTGAAAAGTTGGATGGATGGCTGAATGAAAAGCAAAGATATAACAAGTTGCTATCTTTGGTAGGCCTCTTTGGTGGGTTGCCAAAGGTGGTGGGTCAAAGATTCTCCCCGTTGGAAGAGGAAAAGAAAAGAAAAGAAAAGAAAAGAAAAGAAAAGAAAAGAAAAGAAAAGAAAAGAAAAGAAAAGAAAAGAAAAGAAAAGAAAAAAAAAAGAAAAGAAAAGAAAAGAAAAGAAAAGAAAAGAAAAGAAAAGAAAAGAAAAGAAAAGAAAAGAAAAGAAAAGAAAAGAAAAGAAAAGAAAAGAAAAGAAAAGAAAAGAAAAGAAAAGAAAAGAAAAGAAAAGAAAAGAAAAAAGAAAAGAAAAGAAAAGAAAAGAAAAGAAAAGAAAAAAAAAAAAAAAAAAAAAAAAAAAAAAAAAAAAAAAAAAAAAAAAAAACTTTATTCTTCCTACATCTAGCCAGTCTTGTCCCTCTAGCCACTTTAGTGAGTCCCTAGTAATATCGTAAGTACAGTAGTGAACTACAATAGTTAATATAGTCAGTATATAAAGGTAGTTGCATTCTATACCCTTTCAATATTGACAATTGGGCTATATATCATCAACATATATTTAATCTGTAACATTTCTCGTAACAACTCATTAGATTCAAGTTCTCATTTTTATTTTATTTTTTAATTCTTTCTTTTACGTGGTGTTTTTCCACTTATCTTTGTGCATAACTTCATGGAACACATTACCACACACTTGTCACAAATACTTGTTTCTTTTGTGCATTTTCACCTTTGGTCGGTGTTATGATTACTTCTACTAAATAGGAATGAGATTAAGGGCTTTTCATAGAGCAATTTGTACCAATTAACAACCAAATTAAACAAAACAGAGTTACTTGTGAGGAATCCATTATCTAATCGTACAATTGAGTCCAAATACAAGCAATATTTTTGAACATTCAAAAATCATCACAATCTATTATTTAACGGAAGATTTTTTTTTCATTGTTTTGTTTTGCAAGTGGCATTATGATGTGGGGAATTGCCAGTCGGATCGGGGCGCATGAGGTGTCGTTGGAAGTGGATTTTAACGTAGGGATGTGAGCAACAATCGGATTGCACAGTATGTCGACAAATCCCTAGATATTGTATTTTGAATTAAATATGGCCCCCAAAATCACCGAAATCATAGATCTAATCACCTGATTTTAGATCTAGCATAAAATTAAGAGGAGCATGGTCAAAGTATATAAGTGGCCGTGGCAACGCCATGAGGGCATACTAGTATGTATTGCTATTGTTCGAAAATGTTTATGTGCAATCCTACCAACACATATTTTATGTGAGTTCCAAACAACATATAATCTTAAAAGGGCCTATTTGATATTTTTGTTTGTTAAACAATTCAAGTACTCCAATCCTAATATGTCAAAGCCATTTAGATTCACGTTAATGCACTAAAGAAGCTATTTATGCAAAATCAATTACTTCATACAAGTATGCTATTCTACACAATTGATAATCCAATCATAAGATCTTGATATGAGCGTACTTAACCTCTAAAGGTCCAAGCGTATTCTGAGCCTTCAAAACCCAAAAGTGCAATTTTTGTCCACTTTTTGTAGGTTCATGTATAGTTTAGTAATTTTCACTATTTTGGTATTTCCATCGATAAGATCTTCAATATGGCTACTTGCACTAGGTACTATTTTCAACCTTTGGATCTGTATCAATTGTGAGATCATAATGTTCAAAGTTGATGTGACAAGTTTTTTGCAAATTTGAAGCTCTTCTAGATTTGAAGGTTGCCCTTGAAAATTGGTAAGAGCTTCAACTTAGATAATTTTAAATTTGAGTAGTAGTATCATTGGTAGCCAACTTTGAAACAACCATATCTTTTTTGTTGCCCTATTTGAACTTGAAAATTTAATTTTACATTAGAAAATTTTGAGTTTAGAATTTGAATTTGCAAATTTCCACACACTCACCTTGTAGTATACTAGGAAACGTTTAGTAAAAATCTTAGGCAAAAAATACTGATTTTAACCCCTTCATCTAAGCTACTCAAATAACAAAATGTATGATCAACGTTTCTTGACCTCTAGGGGTTAATGGTGAGAGTGATGTCTTAGTTCAAAGAAAGTAATCGAACTTTGGAAGTTATAAGGTTATTCATAAGATATTTAAAGTTGATCATGTTAGAGACTTTTTGGAGTGTTTTGCAATGCTTAACTTCTAAAGATCCTAGATGCAAAAGTGTTTAAACTATCAAAATCGACCTTCTTCTACCTCATGCCCAATAGACTCAATCTAAGCATTGATTAGAAGATTTGATGAAAGGATCTTACAACTAGCTCAAATCTTGACTCACATGTCAAACTTGAGATGTTGATTCTTGTTCATATGTGAGATCCTAATTATTAAAGTTGAATGAGATTCGCTTCTGCAGGAGCTCCAAAATGCCATATTTACTTTCTCAAATCTTTAGGGGCTAATACAATTGTTGTTTATGACAACATATCAACTATAGAGATTCATGTGAAGAACAATTTGATGCAATTTTCTATATTTCAATCACTACTGGTCCCAACATAATTTAGTTAAAAAACACATTTCCAAAAAAGTATTATAGATGCTATCAGCTTTCTCAAATCTTTAGGGGTCAATATAATTATGGTCTATGAAAACAAATCAATGGTAGAGATTCATGTGAAGAAGAATTTGATAAGATCTTCTACATTTCAAACATTACTTGTCCCAAAATGTTTTAATCAGAAAACACATTTTCAAATAAGTGTTATAGATGAAATGAAGGTGAATCATTCACATCTCAACTGTTGAATCTTATAGTAGACTAAATGTAAGTCATGCTGACGAGATTCTCAGTTAACCCCTAAAAATCAAGGAAAACCAATTTGGTTTTCTGAGATTTCGAGCAGCTCATTTTAAGCATTTAAATTGATATTTTTGCCTAAGATTTTTATTGGGTGCTCCCCATACAGTAATGTGTATGTGGTAAAATTTTCAAAGTCAAATTTTAATTTTATAACCTTCACCTAGAAATTTTAGGTTTCAAGTCCAAAACAGGCAGTTTAAAAATTATTTTTTAATTTTTTTTTTTTTTAGATATATGTTCATTACCAAATTACTATTCAAATTCCAAAGAGTCCGAAGTCAAAAAGTTTACCATCTTTACAAGGGCAGCCTCCAAAACTTTCAAAAACAATCTTCACAATTTCTTGTAATTATACAATTTTTTCTTTCAAAAATTGCCAAAATTCGAGTTTTTGGATTTTTTCCAAGATTTTTTTTTTCGAAATTCACATTATCATAAATGCACCTTCTCACCGTTGAGATTTTTCTCAAACTAAATATATCATACATGGTGCTTGTTTTACTATATGGTTGTTTTTAGACCTTCTTTCATAAAATATTTTACATTAAGGTCAAAAAGTGGAATTGGTCTCTAAAATTTTGCATGAGCGTACCCAACTTGATTACCTACATGAAAAAAAAAATGAGGGAAAAATATTTGGAATAACAATCATCAAGTTGCCCTTGGCATCATTTAGACAATGCCTCTCACGCAGCAGCAAAAAAAAGTGTTGGTCAAACTTTGATTGTTATGATCTTACAAATGACAAACATCCAACGGTTGAAATTTTGACCAGTACTTTGTATACAAGTAAGGTACAAGATCTTACGGTTCAAAGTCTAAAACCGGAAAAAAAGTTTCTCCATTTCCCCATTTCCCAACGAAGGTGAAAAATGGCAGTTTTTGGTTCTGGAGGTCGAGGAAACCCCTGGATTTTTTGTTTGGTACATCCCTTTTCAAGGCTTTACAAAGCTTATATCTTGAGCTTTTTCAAATACATACAAAGAAAAATTAAAAATACTATTCTATTATATTTGTAAGAGCTTAATCAAGGTAAATTGAAAGATCCCAAAGCTTCAAGAAACAACCTATGTACTTAATTAAGGTAAATTAAAAACACTCAAAGCTTGGGAAAACATCCAGTTCTATAAAGAGATTAGATAGTATATACAAAATTAGATTGCAATTGACAACACAGTGTCCAATTGTTTGAAGAACTTTCAAAGTATATATAAAGAAGCATTTGTAATAGAAGAATAGTTACCCAAAGTAGCAATTGCATGGTAAAGGTAACACCATGCGCTTTTGACACACATAATAGAAAGAGCCTATGAATGTAGTTAGGCACTAATTAAGTATGTAACAGTAACATGGTTAGCTAGTAAGTGCTCTTGCAGAAACTGATACCTAACAAAATACGTGGCTTTTCAACGGTGTCAAGCAAACACCCCAAATTGCACACCGCAAAATGACACTACAAAAACAACACCGCAGCTAGTAAGTGTTTTTCTAGAACTAATACCTCGCAAAATACCTGGCTTTTCAACGGGGTCAAGCAAACACCCCTAATTTGCACATCAACCCCACACAACAAGCACTCGAGTAGTACTCTTGACGACATAAAAGGGTCGGAGTCTCTAGGCTACTAATGAGAGCACATATGGGTCACAATCCGTACCTATGCAGACCATGCAATTTCCATGAACCCTTATTAACCCCTCAAGTAGAAAGCTCATGGATGTCAATAAAACCCCTTAAAGACAAAAAACTCTTTAAGTGCAAGATGATAATTCCAAACTTTTTACAACCAAACTGCCAAGGGGGGTTGGCTCCTCAACGAACGAATGTTTATTTTTTGAAAAAATAAGGTTCGTCTGCCAAAAAAACATTTTTCAAAATTCGTTCTTTTGTTTTTTTTTTATATAATATCCCAACTTTTAGATACCCTTTCGTCACATCAAAGAGATTTTTGGATAATATTTTTCTAAAATTTTCAATACCCTTTTCATAATATAATTTTCCAACTTTTTGTATCTCTTGGCATTTAATTCCTAATTTTTCATTTAAAAAAAAAATAGAATTATTTATGAACAAACTTGCTATGGTGGTATGGTAAGTCACACGAATGAAACCTTAAGATCTTACACATAACTCGTCCACGTATGTGTGTGTACCAAAACGTAGTTTCAAATAAATTTCTTATTGTAAGATTTTAACATTCAAAATATGAAAAAAAATAAAAAAAAAATCATAATAAATTGTTTCCTTATTGCAAAATGGGTTCCAAGTTTTTTGTGACCCAAAGGACCAATTTTAAGAGTGAATGTGAATCGTGGCATTTCAAATTCTCGTAATAGAACCAAATAGAACCAAATATTAATATTCTCGTAATAGAACCCTTTTTAATAACACCCTTTTTAATAATATTAACGTAATAGAACCAAATATTTCTCTTTGGTTGTTAATATGAGAAAATATTATATGCACGAATATTAGACTTACAATGGTGAAAACAACCCCAAATTTTTATGAAGGATAAATTGTCCAAAACTAGGTCCCTTGCACAAAAATGAAAGCCATAATCGCTCTTACACCTTGGATTACATTTAAGACTTCTACCACAGAAATGAGATTCAAATTGGAAATTAAATCTACAAACAAAGTAGAAATCCAAAAGATATTAAAGAATAACAACCCTTAGAATTTATTTTTTTATTTTTTTTAATTTTTTTCTGGTATGAGTATAAAACTTTCTTGTAAATTCAAGCTTCTATATTGCCGCATACATCATGTGATGCAAGAAAAGCCAAGGCACCACAAGCCTTGGCTTGGTGGTTAGGGCTCATGGTCCACAAAAAGGAGTTCGTGGGTTTTATTCCCCATGCCGGCATGGTGCTCACCACTATAGTCCACCCAACTATTGTGCGGGATCCTTGGACCTTGTTGTATGGGTACCTCAAAGCCCATGTGGGGGGATATTATGTCAAGTATCAAGGCATTAGTAACTAGCTAGAAACTAGTGGAGGTATAGTGTCCACCCTCGAGAGGGGGAAGTAGTATTGGCCCCTTGGAAAGGGCAAGAAAAGCCTCAATCATGCTCCATATGAAGGATACAAGGTAAGAGCTTTAGATATTCCCTTATTACTTGTATTAGACCAAGCTACACTAGTATTGAATCCGTATAAATGATGAAAATTGACAAATGTAATAAATAATTTAAGAACACATAGTCATAGAAAAGCGGTTCTATGTAATTTCGGACATGAAGTTACAGACAAGTTTTAGGCACCTTTTTTTATAAGTGAAACCTATAGCACCTTAAGTTAGCAACATTCATAAATTATCATAATTACTCCTCTAGACATATTGGATAGTAAAAGCATGGAATTACTAAGTAGGAAGAAGGACCCAAGTACAAGTTTCTCACAAGCTACTTTAGGAATTAATTTTACTTGGAATGTCGGAGCCTATGACCACGGATGATGAGGAAGTTGGGAAGATGATTTCAGATGAAAAAATGTCCAATATCATATCTCAAATTCGTCCCGTATGTCCAACATCGTCAAGCATCATATCTCAAATTCATTCAATGAACACTTTGTGTCCACTTCAACGTTCTAGCATAAAGAGAAAGGCTAAACACTGTCAAATGACGCAATTTGTAACACAATAAACTATATCACTAATAGTAGTATTGGATGCCGCTAAGTTATGATTTCTAAATTATGGGTGAAAATTTATTAGCAAATAATAAGCGAGTGGATGAGAGATTGTATGTAGAGAATAAAGAATAGACAAGCAACAAATGCAACAATGCTACAATAAAAACCGGTTGCCTAGTTCAATTCTTCAAACTAGCAATACTAATGGAAAAGCACTTAGGTAGAATAGCAAAAGCACGTGAGGAGGGTGGTTCTGATTGTATTATTGATCTGATCTTGTTCAAGTCAAATTACACAAGACAAAGCTAATGTGGTTGGCGCAAGTCTCTCAGCAGATCGTTCTTAAAAGCTTGATCGTAAAAAACAATGCACATGTTATACATAGGCAACTCTCCAATGATCAAAATCATGAATTAATAATGACTCAACAAAGAGTAAAGTATTAACACACTACTAGAAAAGCAGGGGAAATTGACGTATGTAGTGACTTGTTCCTAGTGACAAAAGAGTGCTTAAATAAATTGTGCTTTTAAAGTCTTCAAAATAAATTATTATATTTGTCATTTTTCCTTAAATTTTTGTTGATCTAGTATGCTATATATAACTAATTACACTAGAAAAATCTAAAAATAATTTAAAAATATAATAATTTATCTTAATGTTTGTGAAGGCATAATTAAACAAGATCTCTTCCATCACTAGGGACAAGTCACTGTAGACATCACTTTTCTTCTATTTTTTTCTAGTGACAAAAACACTTTCAAAGAAAAGCAATTACTCTCTCCATCCACCATCGTAAATAAAATAGATTGCTTACATGATTTATGTCGCACTTAAATATCAATTTGGATGGTTCTCTAGAAGGGCGTAACCTAGGGCATCCTAAAGTAATGTCTATTGGCAATAATCATTGTCATGAGAGAGAACTTGATAAAGGCCATACTTTAATTGCGTTGCTTCCTATATACTTAAGTGAGTTTTTTTTTCAAATTATTATAATATACACTAGAAGCCACTTAGTATTAATGGTTTGCTCTAAGTTAACGATCTCTTTCTAGTGCTAATTTTACAAGTCTCATCATATATGAGTATATCCTAAGATCGAAAATTTAATGTGTTTGAGTAATACTTGGACAATATACTACAACCATTAAAAGCTTCAAGTTATGAGGGTGTGGACTTAATCAATTCTATTGAAACTCCACAATTTGTATATCTATTACTTTTCACCTATGCATGTGATCAATTTTGGGGGTGTAAGGTTTTATGCACGTATGAGACCAATTGAATATGAAGCAAAGATGAATTTAGCAATGTACACTTGACATTTCAACCAAGAAATGAGGTTGCATAAATCACTTGACAATTCAATTTATACTGCTTGATTCGTCGCATACCAAAAAAAATATAAACATTATGTTGGAATCTTCATAATCGTTGATACAATCTTCACTACTATGGAAATTTGTCTACAATTATGGCGTATACTAGATAGCGCACAAATGTTTGAACATATTCTTGTAGAAGTGCTTCCTGGTCACTCGTGACCATGGTATGCTTTACCTTATATTGAAATTTAGACACTACAAATAGCTTAATTAGTCCTCAAAGGGAAGAAGCTCCAATTGGGTGGATTTTCTTCAAACAGATAAGTTGTTTTTACAAAAAACCGAAACTTTGACTCAATATATCTTAAAATTTGTACAGTGAAATTTGATAAAAAAAATTGGTGGGTAGACTAATTAGACTATTTATAACAATATTTTACACAATTGAATTCATGGATTTCAGATTTGGCTGTCTGAATTTCTCTGTAGGAGTAAGACTTGGGCAAAAAACGAAAAAGCTTCCCCCAACAAGAACCATTTCAGGGTCACAACGAATTGCTCAAACGGTTACCTAATACATTCTTCCGGTTAAAAAAATGTACAAGTGCTCTTCCTGTTTAACCCCTAAAGATCCTTGGGTGTTTTTGGGAGCTTAAAACCTCAAAACTCCAATTCTCTACCTCTATGCACTTCAAGGGGTGCGAAACAATTTTTTTATTTTTTTCTTAACTTCCAACCGTAAGATCTTGTACCTAAGCCAATTTTCAATATCTGATATAAAAATTGACCGTTGGATGTTTACCATTTGAGAGATTATAACATCCAAAGTTTGTCTACGAAGTTTTTTTGGGCATTGTTGAGATTATTTTTGACACTTTTGGAGGCTGCCCTTGTAAAATTGGTACACTTTTTGACTTGGGGCCCTTTGGAACTTAAGTAGTGGTTTGGTCATGAACATATTTCCAAAAAAAAATTTCAAAAAAATACTAAATTTAAACTGCCCCAGTTCGGCTCGCAAACCAAGAATTGTTGTAGAAGACTCAAAAATTGGAATTTGGCTTTGTAAATTTTACCACATACACTTTGCAGTATAGGGAGCACCCATTAAAAAATTTAGGCAAAAATATTACTTTTAACCTATTCATCTAAGCTGCCCAAAATAGCAAAAGCCCGATTTGGTCCTCTTGGATCTTTAGGGGTTAAACATGGCAAGCACACAAAGGCTCATCCCTCAAAGTGGCACTAGCAAGCATAGCTTTTCAACACATGGAATTGTAAGGAAAAAGCAAGAATGTTTTTTACTGTAAAAGAGGACCACATCGTCGAAGGTACACTTGGAGAGGAGGACACCAGTCACTCATGTTGCAGTCTTGTAAACCACAAGGTCTTGTAAACTTTCGTGTTTGTTATACATGTGTTGGGTGTTCCCTCAATCACATTCCAGTTTCATAGAAACTGGGGGTGCTCAGGAGTTGCGCAGATGTAATTCCTTGTCTTTTGTTTTATTGAGAAAACGGACAACATTTAAGACATGTACAACAAAAACAAGTCCTCATCCTTATCGCTCAAGTGTCCTCTTCATCCGTTAAGAATCAGGTAAGATACGTGTACAACAAAAACGAGTCCTTAACGCCCCACCGTGGATGAAGATGAAGACACACTACTCTGAAGCTTCTTTAACTGGAGGACATGAATGTTCACAGTTATCGTGCTTTCAAACATGACGAATTTTGCAAGAAGAAAGGAAGAAATGACGATGTGTATTCGACCATCAAATTTTCAAACAGAGGAATGTGGGTGTGAAAATCCCAGAGGAAGTTGTCCTTGTACTGTCAAACCAATCTGTTGAATGCGGGGCTTTTTGGAGAAACATGCACTGTGTGCTCATTCTCGTTGTTTAGATGATTCCGGAACATGCTTCGTCTTGTACTGTACACAGTGATAAACACTACATCTGATATATGCGTTCTTTCGTACTTCTGGCCTATTGACGAAATAGTATTTGCATTGGTGATTGATGACCCTTCTTGTGGATAGAGAATTATCGATCGTACAAGTGTCCACTCATATTTTTATGCGAGCTTTGATGTCGAAATCCATGACTGATTCATTGCATTGGAGAGACTCTAACCTGCCGAATTTTGAGCGAAGTCGAGGTCACCACTCATCTTGTAGGGCCAAGGAAGATAGATGATCATGCTGCAGAATATGAGAAAGAACATGGGCCGAAGCTTACTTCTGTGAAAAACCATTTCGTTTGTTGAATCAATAGAGCAATAACTACATCCTACTGGAGTTAAAGCTTCAAGTTTCAAACCGGTTGGATCTGTCGCAGGAAACAAAAACATCGAAACCTCAGTAAGAACAAATGCTTAACTATGAAGTTCGAGTACTGGAAGTAGCTGCATGTGCCAGTGTACACTTGTCCTATGCATTTGCAGCAGAAAGCTGCCTTCCACTTGGAAATTGTCATCTGACTGTACGCTTTTGTTGGCAGGCTGATGCTTGTAAGGATCGCGGTCAGCCACTACATCGCTGCCTCTAAATAGTTTACCTGACACTAATTCTGAATGGTTGTTATCTATACAAGTATCAAGAGCAAATATCCGGTGACGAACCCCTGTCATAGACAGAGTGATGACAAATGGTTCAGTAGAACACTCTTTACATTTCATCAGTGAATTTTTAACTTCATTAAGGAATTTTACAATGCATTGGACTGTGTTTTTGATGGAACAGTGTCCAATGTTGATTGAATAGTGTAGTTCGAGCAGGGGCCACTTTGACGCTGTGGTCAATCAGGACGGCCGACTACTGCTCAGGGTGCGAGAGAGAGAGCTCAATAGATCACAACAAAAAGCAGAAGAAGTTCAACACGATGAATGTAATCACAAGAGGCTAAGCAAGAGGAAGCACGTATCGATCAAGAGATATCTTTATTCAAGGAATAATTAGAGTTGTTCATCAACCACATGATGCTACGGTGAAGACCATCTAAAATAGAGATGGTCTCATTGTGAGTGTCTAGTCCCTGTAGTGGTAGATGATGATACTTGTCAAAACATCTACAGCCGAAAGTAATGAGCGCAACTTTGAAATGTCAAAGCTCAGACAGACTCTTATTGACATGTTGTATACAATGTCCAAATCCACACACATTCTTCGGTATGGCCATTGGATATATAAAAATAAGCAGCAAGCAGCAAATGATAACCACCATCTTAGATGATATCTCTACCTGCCTCTTCTTGTAATCGCCAAAGCTGTCTGTATCGTTGTTTTCGCTGATTGCGTGTTGTAAAAATGTTGCCGAAGCACAAGTGGGGTTGGCCACCACTCTTGTTGCAAAGCATGATACCTCCATTGTCAGTGACCCGTGCTCCTCTTGGAAAGAGAGCAGCAGGTAAAGATGGCACAATGCATGTCTACCAGCATGTGATTCCACAAGCTAGTTGGATGCCCTGAATGTTAGACTGATGTGGAGACAACAGTTTGGGAGCATGAGAGTGCACTGCGACATTCCGATGGTGAGGACGAAGTTGCAGGGTTGCAAAGCAGAGAGCAAACTGCCGGGCTGATGAGCGATGGGGAAGAAGGTCGAACAGGAGCATGGGTATTTGATGGCCGGGAAGCAGGGTGATGGCTCGCAAGGTGACTCGCCAAAAACGGCTCATCAACTTGGGGAATCCCCTCCGTAATCGCCAGAAGCTTCAACGGCTTCTCATCGTCCTCGTTCAAGGACTCCGCCTTCAAATAAGTCTTAGCGTTTGTGTTCTCCATCTGCCAGATATCAATCTTGCTCACTCTGATGTCACTTGTACCGTTGTTGAATAGAAACACATGTGCATTTGACTGCACTGCCGATTCCGGATACACTCTTGCCGTAATTGCCGTCCTCCCTCCTTGCGCAAAGCTCTCGATAATGGAGTGATCGACCAGCACACGGAGAGAAATCTGGTTCTCAGTTTCGAGCACTTCGACAGTACCTTGGTAAACAGTGCGCTCCACATGCTCCCTTGTCGTTGATCGGCTCTGGTCACTGCAAAAGTGTGTGGTCCAGGTCTCTCCCGACTTGGCGATGTAAAAGAAGACTGCAGTTTGCTCAAGAAGCGCATCGTCTGCCATCACAAGAACTCCGAACGGGCCAATCGCTCCTCGGTGAGCTGCGCCACCTGAGCTACTGCAGTTGAATGGCACTGTCTCGACATCTGCATTCTCGAGGGAAGATGGTACATCGAAGGTTACCTCAATGTCTAACTGGCCTCCTGCAGAGCCATTCATCTTGTGTACACTCCCGGAGGTGAGAACAATGTTCGACTTCGATGCATTGTCACCACGCAGTCTCTTAAGCTCCTCGATCGGGGCTTGGATCAGACGCTCCCCGTCCAGTGTCATAACCCTAGGAATGGCTTGCACCGAAGCCCATCCTTTCGCAACATCCATGGCAGGAGAATCACTCTCACTCGACCAGCCCCAGTTGATGCGCCTGCTCTTCACGGGGTCGTAAAACGACTTCGCGGCATAGAATTTGCCGTGATCATACTGAAGTCCATAGATCACTGGCGAGTCTCGTGTGTAAAACTTGTGTTCGAGATCGTCATAAGAGCCGACAGCATAGTAGTCATGTTGCTCATCCCAAGAGCTTACTTTGAGAAGATGCTTCACATCAGGACCACGGACAGAAGTGTCAAGTCCGACACTTCCCACAGGGAAAAAGTCGACACATTCCCAGATACCAGTGCCGTTCACCATGTGAAGCCAATTCTCCTCAAGCTCCCAGTTCAACAAGTCGGTGCTCTTATACACCAACGCCATACCCGTCTTGGCGCCTTGCGGCTCCATCTGCGCTCCGACAGTGATCCTCCATAGCCCATCGGGTCCCTTCCAGGCGGTCGAAGGGTCTCGGAAATCAGTATGGCCAACGCCAGAAGGAGGGTGAAGGAGCGGGTTCTGTGAATGCTTCACCCATTTCACCAAGAATGGATCTTCAGGATCGGCAGGCTCCGCCATGTTTTGTGTCTGTGTCAGATTCTCTGCAACGCCAGTGTAGAGAATGATCGGGAGGCCGTCACTCTCACGAATGGTAGCCGATCCAGACCATACGCCACCGATGTCGTATTCGGTATCGAACGTGAGGGCAGGCTCAAGATGGATCCAGTTCATAAGATCTTTGGAAACGGCGTGACCCCAGCTGATATTGCCCCAGACTGCACCCCAGGGGTTGTACTGGTAGAACAGATGGTACCACCCCTTGTAGTACATTGGCGCACAGGGATCGTTCATCCAGTTCTTCGGGGGCTGGAAGTGAAACGCAGTGCGATCGAGCTGCGGTCCCGTAAGACCAGTGAAGCTCTCATTGCCACCAATGCCCGGCCCAGTATCAAGGCTGGGAACCATAGAGCCTTCAGAAACTGCGTCATGGTTCGGGTACCAAGATGCAGTGACAATGCAAACGGCGACAATGGCGCATGCAAGGTAGAAGTAACTGGTGCCTTGCTTGCGTTGTTTGCCCTCATCGATCTGATCCGACGAGCAGCACTTCGGACTACAGCACCCTTCCATAGCTGACTGCTCAGCAAGCAAACCCCACTTCGTCTCGCACCTCCTCACGGAAAGGGAATGTGGGTGCTAGATCTAAGCGGAGAGTGCTGCGAGCAGCAGCCAGAGACGCACACCAAAAGAGACTTTGAAAGTGCACAATGTTGCTCATTTATTGACTTCCATTGCTTGGCTGTTTCCTGCTGCACTTGATAGCTCCTCAGTTTGTGCTTATCCTGACTGCAGGGGCTGGGTTGGTTTCAGGTTCGGCCCAGCAATGTTGGCATGATTTGCTTGCACCACGATACAGCCAGAGGTTGTCAAGTGCATGCCTGGGGCAGCCAGAGCCGCATTGGCATTGGTATTAGGTTCGGGAATGAATATAAAGTTAGCATGATTTGCTTGCACTCACCGCGAGGTGAGCCCATCAACTTGTACTGTTCACCAAAATATTCTATCATCAGCCAAATGAGTGCAGTGGGGCGCATTGTTTCATTTGGTGGCTACCCACACATGCATGGGGTGTGTTGTATTAGACTTGCTGGAAGCATTCCCCATGTGTCAATAGCCCCATACATAATGTGCGGGTGTTGGAATCCGTGTACAGAATCGTGGTCTGAAGGTACATCCTAGGTTTCAATAGAGTCACATTCTTTGTTTTAGGGCAGCTGCTTTAGGGCACCCTTGCCATTTCATCTCAAAATATTTGTAACTGATTCGAGCGAATCCAATTTTTACCGTGTCTTTCACAGGCTTTGCTTTCTCAAGAAAACAGATTCTTCATTCTGTGGCCATAGCCAATCCACATTCTTGATCACATTCTTAACCACATTCCTCATTAACACTGATTTGTCATTCACTTTCAACAAATCAGGATGGCTTTTTTGAGCCCGATACATATGGGTATTTTGCACCTCTACTACATTACTGCAAGTATGAAGATCAATAAAAAAATTCTCTCTAGATGTAAGGGCATAGCACAGTGACGTTACGCAAATGCCAGCAGCTGTACAGTTTCTCTCAAATCACTCAGAATATTCTTGTATAGTTCGTAAAGATATTTATCAAAAAGTGAAATAATACTCCCTCAATCCCAATATAAGAGTGTTGAGTGTAATTTCAAATCTATCCGTATGGAATCTGCAGAGAATGTTCCAAAAAGATAGACTTGAGGCGACCTACTAAATGTCTTGGGACGAAGGTACTCCCATTGTAATATCTGACAGTGTGATTGTAGGCGGGAAGGACTAAATGAGAAAAACGTTATACAACAGAAAGTTGATGGGTAGGTACTTAGGTAAGCGAGCACAAAGACAAAAATATCGTATCCTTCAGAATACAAAAAATGCCTAAGAAATTAACAGATTTTTTTGACATTATGCCATTCGAACCTTACGAATCGACAACTATTCACAATGGAATAAAGTGCATATAATGCAACATTTTTTTGACTTCCAGCAGGAATCAAACATACAATTCTTTGAAAAGCACTCTCTCAAACAGGGTACCTTACATACCGGCAATAATCAGCAGAGCCGAAACTTTACACACAAGAGCTAAGATTCTCTGAATGTTTTCGAATAAAACATTCTGGCATCTGCAGAGTTACCAAGGATGCAATGGAGTTGTACAGAGGTGAACCTCGTGATAAATATGTCACTATTCTACCAGAGCTCGCTGAACTGGTTTGCTTGAGATAGAGGTCAAGGGTTTAGCCACTTAGCTAAAACCCTACACAATCATCAACCTCATGTGTAAATGTAAATGTGGTCTGTACAAGTCAATTAGATGGAGAATTTTAAAGGTCAAAACTCACAGAATGGTAGCTAAATGCCACTCTGTGGAGATTGTAATCAACTGTGTTGAAAGCTCGGCAGGTTTCAGCAACGTCGGTCTGGAGGCTCTCGGGACCACAAACTAAAACGCCAGCGTTCGAGCCAGGTCTCTGGAGCTTCACGTAACCATCAAAGAGCTCTGCAATAGCATCATAATCACATATCAGAAACGGGTTCTGAGGAATCAACGATTGCAACAACAGAGATAAGTAACATACCTTTCAGATCAGGTCTATGCCCAAAATGAGTATTAGATGGATGCAGGAGCTCGCTTCTTGTATACGAAGCTCCATCACTTTCTGAAGTAGACAAAAGATAGGTATTCGCGGCACTATCTTCAGTAGTTTGAGGTACGCTGCCACCCATGACGTTCCAAACTAATGCTGCAAAGCCACCGAAAATCACCACTCCCAACACCATACTGATCAGATTTACTAAGCCCGTCGCCCACTGTGATGTGTCTTCACTGGTATAACGACTGAACGCGAGGAAAACGATGATGTATCCTAGTAATGAAGATAAGAAGCAGGCCGTGATCCACAGGTTACTCCCGGCACCCGAGATTCTGGACATGGGATGTTTCAGAGCTTCGGTGTTGTTCAGACTGGTGAGAATTTCATGGGAATCGTCTCCTTCAGGATCAAGAGGGGAGGCTTCCCGAGTAACGAACGCATGTACTTGAAGATTGAGCTTAGTTTTGTAATCTGGACATATGGTCGATCCCGGTATCAAATCAAGTAGTTGAAGCTCCTCTGACTTTCGCACTGCCCATATTAGGTGCACGTTTGGCGGTAGATTTGGTTGCCCTCTCTGATACCGTTGTAGCAAGTCCCGTAGAAGCGCCACAAATGGCGAGATCCCAATTCCTCCTGCCACCAATATCAGCGTCTCGTATCTGGATAGCACACCAGCTCATCATCAGTCTCACTCTGGATGATACAGAATGATTCTCAATATGCTAAATTTATCTGTTGATAAAGACAAGCCGAGCTCCAATCAAGAGAAGCTAGTTCTGATATGGAATAGCCGAAATATCAACGAATAGCACTACACTGACTACGCTATGGTTATCCATACTGACTTCTAAGAAAAGATCATAGCTAATAAAAACAGATGAGTAATATCACAAACAACAGATACCGGCAAAAATTATGCATCACAGATGACATAGTATATGATAGTATATAATAGTACAGATAAGCATAGTTAGTGTCTTAATCGAGTCATCGAATTAACGTGGTGTAATTTGAAAAAGTGAGATGGGGAAGACAAGGCTTGAAGGAGGCGGAGGTTTCCAACTTACTGTAGGAAAAAGTCAGATTCATGACCATATGGACCTTCGACAGCAGCACTGATACTTGAAGGGCTTCGTCCATTCTTCACGACATGCGAGACCAGCTGTTGTAATTGATGGGTCCATCCTCCTTTAGAAGGCTTTATTAAGACCTTGACCCAGCTGTCTCCATCATAAGGACTGGAGGACACACTGAATGGATGCCATTGCAGTTTAGAGACTTCCGGAACGTTGAGATATACGTAACTCAAAGCATGGTATTTAACCTCTGGAAGACAATAAGAATTTGTTCAGCGACTTTTGGTTCAACTCATAGAGTCGAGCACAGTGAGATAATTGAAAGTTTAACATAGTGCAAGCATCCAATAGAAAAACCAGAGGAGATATAAATACCTGGCGGTTTAGCTAATGTAAGCTCAATAGTCCCACAACGCAGCAACTTTGATGCAAAAACTCCAACACGGCATCTGGATTGGCAGAAGCGCAGGAATCGGTCGAAAACAAAGAGAAATATTCCACAGAATGCGACGTTGAAGACCTCAGCCCCAACATGCAATGCCATGAACAATACAAAAACCATGTACAGGTGGTGGAACCAGTAGAAAGTTTCGAAATATTTCTTTCGAATCCATCCTATAGATGTGATCCACATTGTAATGCCAGCAGACAAGGCTATAACTCCTGCAAAATTCGCAACCTTGTGGGGTGCCCAATCGAAAATCTGCATGAATCCAGCACAGGCAGTGAATACCTCCGACCTTTACTTGGAAGTTTAAGTCGGAGAGACGGGTTTTCCAGGACGTACTTTGATCAGACGGTCTTCAGCAGCCCAAGCGATGATGTAGGAGAGGCCATGGAGGGTAAATAAGCTCATCATGAAGTGACCCAGCCACATATGGTACTTCACAGCATGCTCAAATGGTATGTCGATGGCTCGCAGGAAAACGGATCCCCGAGAAACTGGTACAAACAAAAGATTCAAACACATGACGCCGATGAAACCAAAATGCGTTCCGATGCGCTTTAGCCTCTTACCCCACCTGCCAAGAGAACTCGAGTTACTCTTTCATTATTTTTGAGTGTCTGGGAAAATGAAGTGGCGACGAGGGGCTTACATAGTCTCGAAGGGTTTCAACTTCATGGTCTCGAAAGCTTTCATGTCGCGAATCAAGTAATTTGCCATGATCCAACAAAACATGAGCAGGAACAAAACAATCCAAGACATCTCAGCGGCAGTCACAATGCCCATCCGACCTCTTGTAATGATGGGAAGCTTTTGCAAGCTCGCCCTTCCTTTCACCTTCTCCTTGCTGCACAACCACGAAGTCTGTTGAGAACACAATAGACTGAGAGGGTGATCTTGAACAATCTCAGTGTCGAAGAAGTAACCTTACTTAATAGCTGATATTCGAGAGGAAACCTCCAGACTGATAATCGCCAGAAGTGCGAGTACAAGCAAGGGCGCAGCGAAAAGTAGGAGCATGCCTCCTACAAAAGACAGATGCATTCACAATGTGAGCGAATTGGCAATCAATTCGTGTGACTTTAGATGGAAGAAGGAAACAAGAGAGCATACCACTCTTGCCGAACGGTGTGTTTGCAAGTATCATCAAAGCATTCGCCTTCAAACTCTTGAGAGATTCTACTGGATAGGCAGCCAGAACAGCTATATAGCATCCAAAGCACAAGCACATAGCCAGCGGAAGTCCCCATCTCGTCGCAACCAAAAGCCAGCTGCATTTGCCATTTCCGTCGATGGCCATCTTTGAGGGCTTCCGATCCCAAGCTGCAACCACGGATCACGCAAAGCTCGCAGTCTCAGAATGCCACCTTCAAACCCTATACAAAACATCTACACTCCGTTACTGTTGTTATCAATACCAGACTCTGGAGATCATGTCGAGCTTCAAACAAGATAAAAGTATAACTACTTATGAGCTAGAAAATGATTTCAAAGTACCGGTAGGTGAATACAATCAAACACCCAACAATAGTTATAGAATCACAAGAAGCAGCTTAGCTACAGAAACAGCGAATTTCGATAGTATTAATCAAAGCCCTAAACCGCGTTTGGTTTAGTATAATTTCAAGCACTCCTCCATCGGAATTGACATGTAATGTAATTTGCAACTAAAACGCATACAGCCTGAGAGTACCAAATGATATTACAGAAATCCGAAATCTAGGCGATTGAAAACGATAATCAATTCCGGATTGATAACAAGACTGATCTCTTAACAATAACTTCAGAATAAAGAAAAGCAGCTCAGCTGATAAAGCAGCGCATTTCGACAATCTCAATCAAAGCCCTATCGTGTTCGGTTTGGTAAATATTCCAACACTTCTCACAAGGCATTGATCTGTAAGGTAACTGACAGAAATGCAGCAGTCGAGCAACTACAAAGCAACTAATTCAAAGTACCAAATGAAGATACAGGGGTTCGAAAAATAGTCAATTGGAAACGATGATCTGCTCCAAACTGATAACTAGATTGATCACCCAACGGTAGCTTCAGAATGAAAAATGCACCTTAGCTTAAAAATACAGCGAATTTCGACAATACCAATCGAAGCCTTAAATCATGTCTGGTTTAGTACAAATTCCAGCACTTCACTGGAATTGACCTGTACGATAACTGACAGGAATTTGCAGCAACGAAAGCAGTTGATTTCAATTGAAATCGAAAAGAAGTGAATTTAAAAAGATGATAAGCTCCGGACTTGATCGAGCTTAATTTAGTAGAAAAACACTACTGAATCCGCTTGAAACTCTGCAGCTTGAGAATTGAGAGGGATGAGAAAATTTTAAACCCTAGGGGAGGTAGAGTACCTGAGGAAGAGCGCAGCAAGGGCGATGAGGGGCGAGTAGATTTGGAATAGCCTTGAAGAATGCGGGGGATGGCGTCGAGGTCCGCCTCAGCAGGATGCGAAAAGGCGGCATCCCGCTTAGTTAACACCATGGCTGCTGCCTGTTACGCTACGATCGAGATGGAGGGCGAGGGGCGACACTCATGGCGATCGGTGACAAGCGCACGCAGCGAAGATTGCAAGTGTGGTGAAGTGTGTCGAGCACAAGCTGGAAGCCATGGGTTTCGGCAAAGCTCACCCTCGCTTAACACATTCATCCACAATACTTCATCTACGATCTCCACGCTGGAAAGAACAACTGAACCCCGCACTGAATGAATGACAATCCATGCATCCAGGATGGATGAAATTAAACGGATGATACCCTAAACCTTGATAGCCCTCTCTTGCGATTTCCAACGTCCTTTCTCTGCTCGCCTCCCTCCTGCGCTCTCGGCTCCGGATTTCAAACAGCTGCCACCATGGTGCGTTTTTTTTGTTTCTTCTGTCGTTTGGTTTTTGTTCTTTGGTTTGGACAGGCAATATTGCAATGTGGCGATATTGCAATGTGGCGATGTTCTTGTTCGGGTTTCCAAGTTTTAGGGTTTCCAGCTGATTGAAATCTGTGAAACGCAGTCGCTCATTGCGGGTGAGGAATTTCAACACATTCTTCGTGTGCTGAACACGAACGTCGATGGCCGTCAGAAGATAATGTTTGCCTTGACCTCCATCAAGGGTGTGGGGCGTCGTTTTGCCAACTTGGTCTGCAAGAAGGCCGACGTTGACATGAGCAAGAGGTTCGGATTTCCGTTTCGAATGCATGATTTTAGAATTCGTTTAGTTGGTGTGTACGTATTCCTCACAGAGAGGTCCTGGAATTCGATTGCAGGGCTGGCGAGCTGTCGGCAGCTGAACTTGAGAACTTGATGGTTATCGTCGGAAACCCACGTCAATTCAAAATCCCAGATTGGTTCCTCAACAGAAAGAAAGACCACAAGGATGGTCGCTACTCGCAGGTTGTTTCCAACGCTTTGGACATGAAGCTGAGGGATGACCTCGAGCGTCTGAAGAAGATCAGGTCTGTCTCTCCTTACTTTTTCAACCTTCTTATTCGACACTTCATTGCCAAAAGCCGTTGTATCACATGGATCCAGTCTATCATAATCAAGATTTCATCACTCATTACATACAACTTTACTGGTGTTGCAAATAGTCTCTATTTTTACATATGAAATCACGAGTTTATGGATCATCATTACATCGAGACTGTTATGTATAGGGCTGCTTTGGTTCCTCTCCTAGAGTTCCACCCTGATCCTCTGAGCATGTGCATATATTTCTTCGAATCCTCGTTTGTAACTCCAGTTTTTCTTGTGCAGGAACCATCGGGGTCTCCGTCACTACTGGGGCCTGCGTGTGCGCGGACAGCACACCAAGACAACCGGACGTCGTGGAAGAACTGTCGGTGTGTCCAAGAAGCGATAGAGGTTTTAATTTTTCTCAATTTGAAGGGTTTGCACATCAACCCTTTTGGACGTACAATTTCAATACAGACCAATTTTTCGGGAGATAAGTATAGTTCTATGAGTTTGTCGTCATGAATGTGGGTTCTAAATTGAATGTGTACAACACCGGCTTTTATATTCCAGTCGTGACCGTGTTGTTATGTTTCTATCGTAGCGCTTCCATCTTAACTTGTCTCCAAGCCCTTTCCAGCCGTAGACCCTCGATACTGAGAAGTTTTGAGAGTTCAGTCTCGACTCGCTTCCACTTAATTATTCAGTCTCGACCTTTCAAATTTTGAGAGATTATTGAGACTCTATTATTAAGTGGAAGCTTTACGAGCGATTAGTCTCCTGTCGTTACCAGCACTCCTCCGTGTATCTTAAAGAACTGCATTCCGTTGAAAACCTCGGAAGTTCGTTAATTAAATCATACCTGACAACCTGGCTTCTGACTCACATCCGATATAACGTGCACTTAGTGCATAATAATCATGTTTAGCTGAACTTGATGCAGTCATTATTGCTTTCAGATGGACTCTGGTTTTTCTCTAGATATGTCGTGAAGTGCTCAACGGCTTCATTACGAAACAGTTTGCCTCAATCCTATTACAAAATTGCTCAAGGTGGGCACTTTAGCGAAACGCAACGTTATCATTTTGCAATGATCAGCTTCAGTCTGAAGTAAAAGACGTAGTTAACACGCACATTTCTCCTCTAGTCTCTGCCCCCTCGACAGAAGGATATCATGCACTGGAATTTCAACCTCAGTCTACCCACAATTCGAATCATGAAAGAAGCTGATACAGCCAAATCCTTCAGGGATAAATGCAGGATTTTTAATCATGCTGTTGCAGATCTCTTATCAATTCACACCTTGGGCACAGATGTTATGGAGACCTGGAATCCGCTTGTTTAGCTCTCGTTTGGTGGCGCCGACCAGTCACTGCGGCACATCTTATTTTTGATTTCGTGAAACAGGTAATATTTCAAGCCATTGTGAAAAAGCAATACATTTTGTACTGAAACCAATTTCCCTGCGGCACATTTCGTTGCCTCTGTTTGCTTTTGATTCAGAGCCTGTTCGGCCAGGTACGGCAGAATCTTCTCTCGCTAGGTTTTTTGCACGTCTACTAGTCTAGGACATTGTTGAATTATTCCAATAAAACGTTAGATCCTAGGATTCAATCTCAAGTAAATAAAGTATGGTCAATTTCACTGAATATTTCCGAATCTGGCAAGACGATCATAACGAAAGAATCACTATGCCACATTTAACTAGATTCAGTCTCCTCCAAGTCCAAGAAGAACTCATATAGAGATGATTGTTATCCCATGGGAACTGGTGCCGGATATGACCATTTCCAACAAATTTCACTGAGAAACTTCCTTACGACTTTCAGTACTACTCATAGCAATGGACCAATGGTTGGTCTCTTTACAACTTTTTTGCTTGATAACGGTGCTCAATGAATGCTAGATTCGATTTCAAAGTAGACCAGTCAGCGGGAACAGAAAAGTGTTTCGAAATTGAGCATAGCAGTGAAGATTATATACGCTTGGAGTATCATTAAAATTCTCACATGTTTTGCATGCATGTAGCGTTTCACTTCAAGACATCAGTTGTTAATGGGGTTGTTGTACTATGGAAGGTGGAGAGTCTATTAACTTGTAGTGTGTGAGTATGACAAGACTAGAAGGAACTAAATGACCCACTTTTTGAGTCCACATCTTTTAGAATGTCTCCTCCAACTAACAGGGATGATGTTACTGTAATACTTAAGAGATACATCTCTTGTTGGAGTCTGTACGAAGTTAGGTTAACAAAAACGAGAATAGGATTGAGGACGTTCCAAATCATATTTGGTTTTCAAGCGTCCTACAAAAATGAGGGAATATAATAAGAGGGTATTGGTAAAAATCAATAACACGTTCACAATTTGTGCACAAAACATTTCTCATGTCATGCCCAAAATGCATTCTCATGAGTTCAAATTGATAAACAAAATGGCCGATTCAAATTTCAAAACACAAACCTTGTATTCTATAAACTTGATAGGAGAGGGTATTTAAATTTGCTCATAATTGACCATATTCATATTCATAAATCTGGATGCAATGCACACCAGAGGGACTACAAGGAGTTCGTATCGCTAAATGTAAAAAACTAAAAATAAAAATAGTTGCAATACCTCATGCTTCAAAAAATAACAAATAGATTCGCTCACTCTTAACCCTTAAACGCCCAAGGTGACCCGAGGGGTCACCTTCCAACAGAATCTTCTTTGTAGCTCTCACTATACTCAACTTTTCACTTGTATTTTGATGTCAAACTCGTCACCTTCTTGTGATGCATTCAAAAAGTGAAATTTACAATTCAAATCACAATTTGTATGAGTGATTTTGTGCTTTAAAAGGATTGTGGTAGCGAGGTTGGGGTTGTACATAACCTTGTAGGAGGTTGCAAGCTCATCATTGATTGGTGCATTCATGATGCCCTTGTTCAAAAAGTGCACTATTCATTATGCCCAAGTCCAAAAGATGTTGTGATCCAATTTTGGGTTGCCCGTTTCACACCCCATGGGCGTTTAAGGGTTCATCGATTGAGTGAAATCTTGGGCCAAACTTGTTCATGATAGAAAGAGTTTGATTTGAGAAATTTCAAATATCAAAAGGTCATGCAAAGTAATATTGCTTCATATAAATATTAAAGTAGAGAACTTTGTTCACGAACTTCAAATATGGTCATTGTACAGCTTCTCCTATCAGTCCTATGATGAGGCATTCGGGAGCCCAGTGGGACTAAAACTCTAAAGAAACAACAATTGTTACAAAAAATGCACGCACTCGAGCACGTCTATGTAGAGTGTGAAAGGTGAAAAGTTGAAATTCTCCGGGTATCAACATCACAAAGAGACATTCTTCTTGGCCAAGCATGGAAATTCTTTCTCCATGTGATGATGCAGACATTCCAAAATTGAAGTGTTGAGGCAAACTCTCACTTGTACCGTTTACACTATCTGCCGCTCCTGCTGGGCCTGCCGAGCATCCTAGGGCTGCTGGCCCGCTTCGTTTACACAGTTTCCAGCAAGAGCGACAGGAGCGGCAGGAGAAAAGTGCCACGGCGGAAAAGTGCCAAGTGCAGGCAGACTTGCTGAACAGTGAACCACTTACCACTAAACAGTGATTGAGCGCATTGTATCCTCCGGGTGAAATACGCAATTGGCAAGTAATGCTGTCAATTTTTTTTGGACTATCCGGAAGCCTGCTAGGTCTGCTGCTGCAGCTGCTCCCATGACGTTGGCTACCTGCCAGCCAGGTAACCCAGAGTCACGGAGTCAAGCTTAAAATAGTAACGGGCAGCAGAAGCGGCAGGCAGTGTAAACGTACTAACTGTCCCAGAGCCAAAGGATTTGCATCACACGGAAGAACAAGGTGTCGATAGACACAAAGGGCCCTTTTAATTGTTATGTCTAAACTTTTTGACACAAAATAAAGTATTGAGACATTTCACTTAGCTAAGTTTCTCATGTATGAATTGGAATTGTGAAATTTTTTAAGGAAAAAATAGTACAAGATGAGTAATGTAGATAAAAGTTACAATAGGAAAATTTTATACCTGAATTATGTGTACCATATGAACAACTAACACATTAGATAAGATGATAAGTTGGAAGAGAACATCAAAATTTTAGATGCAAATAAGTTGGTTTGTGGTCGGTCCAATATGCCTCTAGGGTCCCTGAATCGTACTGGGATGATGGTGTATTTGTCCAAATGTGATCTATATGTGAGTGATAATCACTTGTATTATCTAAAAAAGAAAGGGAGAGATTATGATCGGTCATGAAGTTTTTCAAAGTCATTGAATGCACATTTTCTATCAACATATTAACATTGAAATCTCCTAGAACAAATGTTGGAGAAACTACTGATAAAAGCTTAAATATATTCTCCAGGTTAAGTAAATAGTAATTGAGTTGCATCTTAGGAGGTTTGTAGGTTGCCACAACATTTATGGCTTGAGGTGTATTTGCATTGAATTGGGCCATAATAAATTCAGAACTCTTGTTCACATATGTGCTACTATTTGTTAATACCATATCTTTGTGAAAAAGAACAATTATAGTTCTATGGCCATCATAACATGTTAAGACATTAAATCTTTTCAATAGTAACTCGTAAAGTTCTGGTAGTGATTGCAAAGACGAAACGTCGGATGCCATCAAATTTGGATCGACAAACACATCCTTATAATGAAGTTTGAGGGATCGAGTGTTTAGCGACTGAAGAATAATTCCATCACTCCTACTATGTTCAAGTGAAGGAAGAGCTATTTTATATTTTGCAACCGATCTCAGGCGACACATCTCATCAGCAACCAAATTATCAACATGAAAGTTCTTGGAACATATTGGAGACAAAGAGATATAAGTGATCCTTTGATCGAATCCTCGACAAGGCAGTATAAGTTAATCCATGTCTTACCACATCCTTTGGATCAAATGCCAATCGGTCAAGGCTCAAATCTTGTGCACGATGGATGGTCCGGGCTGTAGCGGGTTGGATTGGAAATTGAACCCGTGTTACAAGATGAAGAGGGTTCATACCTATTTGAATTTCTCTTTGTCTTTTGTGTAATGGGAGTCCACTCGTTTTTGATATTCAAATGCCGGCGATATTCCTCGGCAAATTTTAATCTAGTTTCAACTCCAATGTGAGGCAATCCAAAATCAATCTAGACCAAGTTGTTTGGAATGGTCGTAAATTCTTTAAATATTCCATCAGCACCGTTAACAAGGCCATCATGCGACGCGTGGTTGCGGCAAGACAATTCTACCAATTTTACTAACCTTTTACTGCTACCTCTGTAAAACTAATTTCAAATTTGTAAACACAACCGACAGCAGTAAAATATCACAAATCATTATGACAAAGTAGCTACCATTTAGTATGTTTTACTTCATATTGGTTTTAAAAAGACCACGGTACAAAATCATAAATATACAAAGATGCATGCACACTCAAACAAGTACAGGGCAGCATTTATCGCTGACCCCTACTCTAAAATACCTATCAAATTTCTCATTAACATGAGACATCCATATACACGAACATAAGCCATCCATCAACACATGACACATGTACCTTTTACTGCTACCTCTGCTGCTGGTCCGATCAAGGTGCTCTGGTCAAGGTGGAACATGTAAAAATCCCCAATTCTGTAACACTTTGCAGAACTTCAGATCCATAGCAACTCAGCACAAGAAACAGAAGAATGAGCAAGCAGCAAATGATAATTCAGGAAACTTGACTACCTCATGTTTAAGTTAGAATGTAAATTGCAGAGTTTTTATCTATCGAAGAGAATAAGCAGGAGAGGTGTTACAGAAAGTTCAAAATACCAGGGTTGATTTTGAATTTGAGAATGTTGGGTCGCCACCTGGATATGAACTTTATAGGATGCTCCGTGCAAGGTTTATGGCGATCGGTGGAAGATACCAACTGTTACAGACAGCATACACTTTAATAATTTGTTCAAACTTGGAAGCAAAATTCGACAACATACAACTGAATGATTCTGCATTCTGTCAAACATAACTAAAAGTCATGCATGTATTTTAGAAATACATGCATCTTTGTCCTTGCAGAACTGCTCAGGAGCGAAGGAATTATTCGCGGAGCTGGATATGAAATTCATGTACAAACGGCTCAGAGGGCCACCCTAAAATGATCTAGTATCGCTCTACCATCTGCAGGCTTCTTCTCGACGAATTCTCGCTCATAAAGAGAAACATCATCGATAATCTAGCAAAAACGTGATATGCAAATGCAATGCGAAAAATTCAGGATGCGTAACTACCGATGAAAGCCAAGTATCTCCGTCGTTTCCATATTGTATATTGCCGTAAACTTATTTGTTTGATGCGACGCTTAAGAATTTCAAGCACTGCAATCGATGGACATGGTTAGGCTTAGTACCATGAACAGACCAATGAGCAACACAGAGAATCATAGAACCAATGAGCAAGGCAGAGTCCAAGTACGAACACACGTACCACTCCGTCAATACTTCCAAATTTGATAAGCAAGTGGTACCGATCCAAGAACTGCACCTGTCAGATTACAGTTACGGTTAGCCTCTAAAAGAACAATTCAAAGAGTTGTACAATGATGAACGCGACTCTCTACATGTGAATTGACTGGCACCATAACTGGTAGCGTACCTTCCACATAAGCAGATCCACATAGTGCTGAAAGTGGTAGTAGAATAGCTTGAGCGGTTGGGCTTTCTGATTATAACAAGAAAAAGCAAAAGCTCAGTTCCAGGTAGTATGCACTCGACGCTATCAAGGTTCGGACATGAACTAGAATGAGAAAAGTTGTAAGAGATGTATGTGACGTACACAAAAAGCAGGCATTGTATCATTGTTTTGAATATAGTGCTAGATGAAAGACAGCAACCGCTGCTTGAGGCCAAGTAGAATCTGACGTCCATTCTGGACCGGATCTTCTACAGTATCAACTTGGGGGCTTCGACCTCCTCTCAACCCTCCACCAGAACCAACTCATGCCCAACAACTTCCACTAGAGCAAACCAGTAAATTCTGGACTGTTTTTTGTGTCACAGATGACGTAAATCCAGACTATACGAAATTAGTGTGGAAATGTTAACCAAAGTGACATAGTTTATGTCATACGGTTTGACGTAAAAATGTCGCGAATGACGTTGCTTTGACGCGACTGTCAAAAGTGACACAACCGAATTTTGAAAGAAGGATTTTGCGTCAAAGATGACAGAGGAGGAAGATCTTGACGTAGAGTGACACATGCTAAGGTAACTTTTTGAAGGGGTTTTTTACCTCACTGTAGTTTTAAAATCGCCACGTGTAGTAATATTCAAAGTCAGCGCGTCACTTTTGACATAGAGGGCGTTTTGCATGACGTGCTCATGTCAAAACGTGTTATTGAAGACGTATAAAAAATCCTACGTGAAATTGCCTTGTTGACTTGGAATTAAATTGAGGAGGGTAGGGATGACGTCGAATATATGGGTGTACATCCTAGGGGGTGTCACTAGTGACGCCCGTGTCAAAAGTGACAGAAAATGTGTTAAAGTGTGTCAAAAGTGACATTTTGACGTGGGTGACGTGTCACATGTTCATGGAGGCTATGGTGACGTGGCGGCTAGGGTTTGACCTGGTCAATATTATAGGGGTGTCAAAAGTGACGCGCGCGTCACAAGTGACGTAACTTGCGTCTAATTGTGTCATCTAGGACAACTGACACCGATGACGTGGAGTACATTCATAATTGCCTACCGACGCGTGGCGGATTAAGGTTGACCTGGTCAACATAGTGAGGGTGTCAATAGTGACGCGCGTTAGTATTAACGTGTTTAACGCTCGAAGAAGAGTTTGAAGCATGTTACTTGGAACAGCCTCCGGAGTAATTTAAGGTGTTGCTCCTCATTCAGATCATTCTTCACGCGTGCTTCCAAAGTTCGTTTGACACCTTAGTTACACACAGAAGCTCCAAAAGCAACTAGATGTACAACATGAAGATGAGCACAACATCAAGTGAAACGATTCATCAAAGTTTCATACTACAACTCAAGGGATATAGATCGTGGTAGAAGCAATGTAAAAGGGAAGTGAAGCATGAAAGTGTTTTACATTGTGGAGCAACAATTTGTATGGGTGGTTGGGTCGCAAAGGACGTGTCGCACACCACCTACAGTCTACTTCACAACGCTCTATGGAAAAAAACAGAAAAATGGTACTCGTTATTTACATAACGTTCTTAAGCCGTCCACAACCTATCGACATTGTTCATGACCTGAAACCTATCTTCACCATCTGAGAGGGGACCCATGTCCAGTTTCCACAACGGTGCGCATGTGTCCCAACGGGTTTTCACCGTCGACCGCATGGGCGCGGGGAGGGTTGCGTCTCACCAAAGTTCGCTCTTGACGAATGATGTGAACCACTAGGCAGCACTCATCAACAGGCTCAAAAATAAGGAGATCTCCATGGTGAAGATCGTGATCCGAGAGGAATTGGAACCAGCCATTGCAGACGCAGCTGTAAACTGCCGTCGTGGTCCCAACAGAAGTATTGGCCATGGTGACCGGCCACTCCGGACTCTTTGCCGACGTCACGAGAATACAGTCCCTACGCCCGAGTCAGCCCGTCTGCTTGATGAACGGCACGGGGATGTTCTGAAAGTAAGTACCCAAAATTATGAGGTATCAGGCATTGACAAGATACCGTGGGGAGAGTAGAAGATCTTTGAGAAGGTCGAGAGACATACCAGTTGGAAGCTGCGTGTGGTAGCATCCACAATGAGACTGAAGTATGGAACGCCGACGTCCTCCATCTCTTGCAGGTATAGAAGCTGGAAGTCGTTCGCCATCCTCGCAACTGTGAAACGTGAGAGACGAATAGAAACGGTGGAAGAGAGGAGTTCAAACGACTAAGCAAGCATGTAAATGCAGCGGGGAAGAGGAGTCCAAACAACGGAGCAAGCAGCTAAGTGTAGTGGGGAAGAGTTGAGAGTAGTCGGACATATAAGCATGCAGAAGGTACACATTCGAATAGGAGTTTTTATTGCATGACGGCAAAAGTCGGCGCTCATCATGATTGTTGATTCATGTGAGATTTGCAATGATTGACGGCAGATTGTAATGATTCGTCCCACAAAAATGGAGATGATATTAGCACGATGTGACACACTGCCATCAGTGAAGAGAATCGAGATTCAAACAGCAAGCGTTTACCCCTTCCTTCTCACACCTGTAGTCTGTAGACTTCATTGATGCAACATGTTAGGCAAAGACACTTGCATGGAGAAAAGGGACCGGACATGGGAGAGCACAGTTGCAACCAAAACTTGTTAGTGTTGACATTGAAAACGTCACTACTGACGTATCTGAAACAAGATTTGCGTCTTCCTTGACATAATTTGATGTCATCTGAGACGAGGCTCCCCAATTCAGAACTCACTGTCTGAAGAATCGCCGAGTAGGTGGTCCGATTCTTCATCATCATGGTTTGCTCCTACAAGCTCGTCTACGTGCTTGTCTATGAAAGTGCCGTGTGATGTAAACTCCTCCTCTTCTGAGGGATCTTGTCCATGTCTCTCTAGGTTATTGGAGTGAGATGAAATCAGGATGCTGATCTGTGTGTCGGCATCGTCGTGTTCCTCAGCAAATACACGTGCTCCACGACTGCCTCGAACTTCAACTTTGCACACCACTTTCCACGGCCCATCGTCAGGCACAAAAAACACTTGCTGCACGTGAATGGGGAATGCAAAGGACTGGGGACCCAAAGGTGCTTTGTAGTGATCTGAAAAATTCACAGACATAAATCCGTGTTCATCTCGCTTCATTGTTGGTGCAGTGCCTCCCATTCTTCCTTTAACCCATGAACATAGAAGAACTACGACGCACGTGTGCCTGTAGTCCAATTCAAGTATTTCTTCAACATGGCCCACGTACTCCTCCGTCGTCGTGCCCCTCCATCATCAGTGAAGGTAGCGTGCACTCCACTGTCCATGGTGGTGCTTGAAGCTTCAACTGAGCGGCAACGGAAGTGCATGCCATAAGCCTTCATTGAACGATAAGCTGTTGCGTTCAGCGAGGGTGGTCTAGACAAATCATATGTTGTTTGATCGATACACCTCCACCGAGCGGCATGGTCGGTGTCGACCGCTGTTTTCAGCCAATCCGCAAATGGTGGCAGTGCCCTTAGCTCTGAAGACATGTCACATGGCTGCCGTCTCCTTCGCCCACGTTGTCCCCGATGGCTCTGGCGGCGGAGTGACATCCTCAACTGCTGCTCCACCTCGTACGACCTAGAATGTGCACAACGCATCAGTGGTTCGTGCCACAATGGACAAATTTCAAAGGAAGAAAACGCATGTTAACCCATCTTAGCTCATGTTTCCAGTGACGTGAAGTTATGTTTCTGATGACGTTAATCCATGATAACTCATGTTTCCGATGACATGAACTTCTGTTTCTAATGACGTTAACCCATGATAACTCATGTTTCCGATGACATGAACTTCTGTTTCTAATGACGTTAACCCATGATAACTCATGTTTTCGATGACGTTAACCTATGTTAACTCATGTTTCCAGTGACGTGGGAAAAAAAACTCATGTTTCAAATTACGTAAAGTTGACACCTTCTGTAGTGCTGCAGCGGGCAGCGTTTGTGATGACGAAGTTGTGAATCCAGTCACGAAGAGTGCGGGACATCACTCGTCTTATTCCCTTGCCCTCCACCATTTCATCGTGCATTGCCTGGTCTTCATTTGCATCCCACACTCTTCGCGATGTAGCACCGTAACGTTCCATGTACTCTGAACAGAATCCCAGTGTTTCTTCCATAGAGTATGCCTCGGCCATGCAACCCTCTGGCCTAGCATACGAACGCACATAATCCTTAAGGGTCTTCATATATCGCTCCATTGGATACATCCAGCGGGTTTGAACTGGACCTCATAGGAAGAGTTCCTCCATGAGATGCACCATAAGGTGCGTCATGATCACCATTGATCCTAGAGGGAACTCGCGCTCAATCATACAAAGCGTCGTTGCAGCATCTTCAACATACTCTTGTTTTTTAGACGCGTTGACCGTGCGACTGCACAAGCGTCTAAATACCTTGCTCACCTTCATGATACAAGTCCTGACATCTGTATTCATATCGATATTCCGCAACGCTGAGGGTAGTATCTGTAGAAGCACCTAGTCCACTTTAAAGTATTGTGCTACAATATGGAGTTTTCACGTATCACATGACATGATAGCATACACACATTTGGGCGATCCTGAACTCAGTATTGCGCACCGTGAAGTGATTTTAGCCTACCTGTTGCATGAGGACGTGAAAGTCGTGGGATTTAAGAAATCGGAGTCTTCCTTCAGAAACTCTTTTGTAAATTGCTCCAGCATAATTCTGTGGCACCTTAGTAGATCCTATGACGCCGAGCATGTCCGTCTTAGCTTGCGGAAGGAGGACATAAGGTGCGTGTGGCATGAATAGCCGGCCGTCAAGAAGACCGTGTTTGTCTCAACCATAGGTCGACCTCACTCCCATATCTTTGAAGTCCAAGCGTCCTCGTGGATAATCGTCTCCCAAACAAAGTCTTTATTATAGTTTCACAAAGGTTTTTCTCGCATGCATGACGTCCAGTGTATGTCCGATGAGCAAGTCTGCAAAGACTTTCGGAGCATGGTCAAATCTCGTTATTTGTATATTTTGGGTGTACTTTCTAAAGTAAATATACGTTAATATGATTTACCGTTCGGTGGGCTTTATTTGATGTTTCTTGGGACGCCGGTTGAGATCGCATTTTACGTTCCACTGCGTTTGAAATGACAGTGGTTGACGCAGATTTAATGTTAAGCTATGTCTACAATGACGGTAGTGAACATAAATTTACGTTATTAATCGCGTATAAAATGACGATGAGTTAACACTGGTACACGTTATGGTACGTTTAAAATGACAAGAGTGAGAACAGAAAATTACGTCACGGTGTGTTTTTAATGACGAGAAGTTAATGACTTTTTACGTCATAGTGCGTTCAAAGTGACATCCTGGTAGTGACCATTTCCACACATGTAGTTGTATAACCTGTACGCTCCCTATAATACCGATTAATAGTTCAAACACGTAAAGCAAGTTAACTATGCGTTATTGAAGTCACAGACCTTCCAATACGGGAGGGAGAAAAGAATTGAAAGTCTCTTCACACCGTGCGTCCTCACTGGATCACGTGGACCCTCTGCCCTGCCTCCCGAGGCAAGGTATGAGTCCCTTTCTTGTGCGTACCGCAGAACGTCTTCGCCAATCATCCTTGAATTCGATATCACTTTCTCTTCAAACCCGTTGAATCGCAGATCTGTACGGAACGCATGGTCCTCCGGAAGACGTTGGCGTGCACCTACATAGACTACCTTATCATTCTTGGGCCCCCTCGCACTTCTGGAAACGATGTTGGGACCGCATACTGGACAAGCTTTGTAGCCCTTAGTTTGTTGTCCAGAAATCAGTCCATAAGCAGGGAAATCCGAAATTGTCCACAGAAGCATGCCACGAAGAGTAAATGTCCTGTGTGTTGCATCTGCTGAAACGTCTATGGCTGGTACGCCTTTCCAAAGCTCCTGCAATTCTTCCACCAAAGGCGATATGAACACATCTATATTCTTGTCTGTTGGTGATTCCTTACCCGAAATTAAAATACTCATCATGATGAAAAAGCGTTTTGTGAGCAACCATGGTGGGAGATTGTAGATAACCAAGAGCACAGGCCACGTTGAATGTGAGCTGCTCCGAACCGAAAATGGATTCAAGCCATCAAGTGACAGTGCGATGCGTAGGTTGCGCTTTTCCGCCTCAAATGTGGGGTCTATGACACCGATGTGTTTCCAGGCCGGACTATCGATGACGGTCTCCATTCGGATTTCCCCGTCCTCTTCTGGGCCCCCCTCTCGCTCTAAATGCCATTTCAGAAGCTTCGCAATTGTAGGAGAGGAGTACATGCGCCTCAGCCTCGGAATCAGAGGGAAGTGTCGGACAACCTTCATTGGCGTCGACTTCGTGCCTTCTCTATATCTGCCTTTCCCGCAGCGGGGACATGATTCGCAGTCCTCGTGCTCACCCCGAAATAGAACACAGCCTGAAGGACACGCATGTATAACATTGTATTCTAGTCCAAGTGCCTGCGCAGATCTCTCTTCATTTGTGTAATGCTTCGCAGGCAAATTATTACCTTTCGGTAGCAACTCCCCGATAGATAGCGAAGTAGCTCGCCATTGAATGAGTTGCTCACCCCATGCGTCGTACACAATGTCATGATGACAAACCATCTGCTGAAATTAGGCTCACGTAACTACCTGGATACAATGGGGGAAAATTGCGTTACATGTGACAAAACATTGCGTTACAGATGACATACATTGTGTTACCGATGACATACATTGCGCTAGAGATGACATAAATTGCCAAAATGCTGAAGTTAGGCTTAGAGGACTACCTGGATACACTGGAGTTGAGGCCTCTGAGTATAGTAACGCCAAAGCCTCGATCGTCTTTGTCTACAAACTCGGGACTTGGTGTCCTCGTGATGCATATGCTCGGAATCTTGCGTCATCTCATGTAACTCTTCCGCGGTCCGGAGAGCGTCCTCAAATTGTTTGTGGACATCGTGATGGCCACTTGGATCACCGTCTCGGACTTGGTCACGAGATTCTCAAAATTCTCTTCGAGGCAGCCTTCCTTCTCTACCGTCCATTCCTCGTCGCTGTAGTACCATGCTCCATCCTCCGGGTACCCCCCTGGAGGATCTCCTCCAATCATGGAGCGGTATAGAAACGGGTCGCGTCCATATGATTTTAAATGCCTTGTTATTGCGCGAATAGGGAAACGATGACCTCCATGACAGAACTTGCATGGGCATGACCACTTTGTAATAGGGACATCCCTACTTGTTGCGAATTGCAGTTCATGACGGTCAATGATTTTAGCAGTCGATCTCCATTTCCGTTTTCTATTTGAGATCACATTTTCTGCACGCAAGCCCTTGAGAGATGTTAGTATTTTGGCGTCCTTCGTTTACTGTTGTTCATACTTGTGTGTAAATGACGTTACACATCCTCAAAATTGATGAAGAGAAAGCATTTAAAAAAACGTTCAAAGACGTCATGTTGTATTTCAAGTGACGCAAAGTAACGTTTCGTAAGACATGACATTGTGTTAGATCGCGTTTATCGTGACGTAAAATGACATCTCAGAAGACATTAGAACACATTACTCTGCGTTTCTGATGACAGAAATAAATGTCTTCAGAGACGTGAAATAATGTTGCAGGTTGTTTGACATGACGCAACATAACTTGAAAGCTTTTACATGTTAATTTAAATATGCACAAGCAATGCGTCCACAAAAGTGGTCGCGTTCACCCAACACAGTGCATTTGTAAGTGATCTCGGAATCAACGCACTCCATGTTCTCCCAGATGATCGGCAGAGCGTTCTAAAAACTCAGGAGCTAAGAACACTTCAGACTGTCCTTGCAGTTTGCGTGATAGGCGCAGCATTTCCTTTGACTGTCGTAGCATTACTAAAAGAAGTTCCTTCATCTCCATCTTCTTACTATGCAAATGTCTCACCCCGCTACGAGCCGCTTGGGTGTCCTTCCTAGGGTATGTTTTACGTATTATATGGTCAAGGTACTGCAATGTACTCTTCCCTTCCCATATGGGAGCACTCTCATTTGCCTCCATTGACGAAACAGGCTCGTTGCTCACACAATGGCCGGAGTGCCTACCTGCTAATGTGGAGTCCCGGTTGCCGTCCATGTTCACAGCGTGCTTCAGTTTGTGTACCGTCCTGTTCCCCAACAATCCTACCCGCATGTCCACTCCCAAATTAGTGTGTAAGTAATAATAGAAAAGCTAAAGTTTGGCATGTCTCAATTTATAAGGCAGAATGACTGCCATGAGGTTGCAACCACATGGGACCCTCCTACGAAAGCGACATGTGATAATGGATGCCCTGCCACCAATTTAGTGGTGCATGATGTTATCATGGATAGGACATACACACTACATTCATTCCCCTCAGATTCACGACATCTATGAGTCTCTTGGTACTCCTCACTCTTTCAAACGCAAGTGATGGACCCGGTTTGCACCATGCAAACAAACCCAAAACAATTATCAAGATCGAAAAATGACTCTTCCTCATCCCTCTAAGAACATAATCACTCGGTAAGATACAAACATTTAGATTGCGTCCATCAAAGGAGTAGTACAATTTCTCAAACACATATACTGCTGTTGTTAAGAATGAACGTGAATGTGTAGTTGAAACGAACATGATAGCGTCATATTAACATGATATCATGTTAAACATGACGAGAGAGCGCATCACAGATGACAGAAATTGCGTAACACATGACGTTTCATCACGTTTGTCGTGACGCAGGCTTTATGTTCAATTATGTCTACCATGACGCTACACCAATTCAAACATGACATGACTTTGCGTCTGAAGTGACGTTGTACTTTGTTACTCATGGCATTCAATAACACTATGTAGTATAATTTCAAATTAAACTTCTATTCTATTTATTTCATGATTCTGAGTTGACGCATTCGATCACCACCGAGTGATTTAACTGGCCACGGTTATAGGCTCACGTACTCAACATCACTTAGGGAATGGAGATTATGCATTCATTTGGAATATCTGTGGAGATATGGACCCGACTGCTATCAGTTCCGCTTACGAGGTGATGAGAGATGAAATTGTAGAGGCAAACCAGAAAGAGGTAGCGAACCGATTGAAGGAGGCAGGATTTGATCCACAATTCGTGAGCGGATTGTTTCCTTTGCGTGCTGGTTCTTCAGTCAAATCTTCCGCTGCTCCAAGTGTCGATTTTAGAAGAAGAAGAAGAAGGCGCTCCGATTCCGTGGAGTCGGACTTCAAACCGAGGCGAAGCTTGCGCGCAAAAAAAGGTGGCACGTACTCTAAAGGAGCAGAGCAATCGCAGCGCGAGCTTGCGACGCGCCATTTGTAAGTCCCTGCCGTGACAATTCCGCTTACGATTAGTTTTTGTACCTAGAGCTGCAGCATCTAACATGTACATTGAACTAGAGAAAACTACTCCATGCGCATTTACAAACACCTAATCGCAAGCTCCTTCAGAACTTGCAGACACAAAAAAGGCTGCTAGAATTTTAGGTCTTCACGCTATAAAGGCGTTCTAAGCCGTCACTACAGAGAGGTAGTTGAGCGTCTTGTGTCAGGAACTTTTAATAAGGGCTTTCTCTTACGTTGGCGTTTTTGTGGGCGGCTTTCGATCCTCGGTTGTTCTCCGTTGTCGTTTCTCCCGACGTAAACGGAAGGAGACGAAGGAGCTTTTTGAGCGATGGAGGCGCGACCATCTTCTAAATCGCTTAGAAGAAATTGTTTGTCGGTGAGGGCGATTCGAGCGCAAAGACTTGGAGAGGACTCTCACCTTCCTCGGACTCAATGGAGGACGACCATGACGACGCTTGAGGTCCATTGCGCCACGCAAGAGCAAGATTGGCGAGCCGAGGCGCGCTCCAACTGGGTGGATGTCCATCGCTGCGGGAGGAAGCCCTCCGAGAAGTCGGCCCTTGGCAAAGTCCGGTGGTAGGGCATCTCCAGGGCCTTCTCGCAAGAAGCTGGCTGGAGTGTTGAAGCGGAAACGGGAGCACCAACGAGACCCCTCGGAGGAGGTCGGCGAGGAGTTAACTCCGCCACCGGGCCGTCCTCACGACACGGACATGTCCTCTCCAGCAGGGCGCTCATCTGCCTCCCGGGCGAAACCAGCGACGGGGAGTACGGCCATGCGTAGCTCGGGATCTGGCTCCCACAGCCGAGCACATCGATATTCCGAATCTCCTCGGGAGGATGAAGAAATGGAGGAAGATTTTGATGACGACAAAGCGGAGGAGGCTACAGACTTTGACACATTCGAAGAGGATGACGGAGAACCAAGGGACCCGCTGCGCATCAAACTGGATCGGCAAGGCGTGCCGATTGGACACCACCAGGCAGTGGTGACGAGAGAACTCCAGAAGTTTGCACGCACCTTGGATCCGACAGCAAAGCCCGGTTGGCACGGACAACAGAAGTCTGCAAAGAATGCGTTGATTGAGCGAGTGCAGATGGAGTTCGATTTTTACGGTGTATTTGAAGAACTCAGTCAGAAGTGGTTCAACTCAAGAATGTCTAGATGCGTGACGCGGGTGAAGGCTGGGATCAATTCGCTAATCAAGCAGGGAGGAGCAAAGCCAGCAGACATAAGCAAGCGCCATTGGGACAAGTTGGTGGAATTAAGGGATGATCCAGATGTACAGCACAAGTCCCACATCATGTCGACCATTAGCCTTGGCAGGCCTTCGTCCAAAGGTACCGCATGGAACCAGACTTTAACGGCAGTGTCAACGCTGGTAAGTTCTTCACCACTCTGCTGAAGTTCAGTTCTGTCACTAATGACGTGCATATTGCGTTTACATTGACGCTACATTGCGTTTTGAGTGACGATACGACCCGAAGTTACGTCTTTGTACGTTTCTTAACGGCAGCACCATCACGTTTTTTTCCGGCGTGCTCGGAAGTTTATGATGACGTAACCTTCTGTTTCTTCTGACATGACTTTACGTTTCTTGTGAACTAAAATTGCGTTCCGTCCAACACCAATCTAACATGGGTGCATTACAATGAATGTATGTTCGAAGTTCTGATTACCATGCTAGGATATGAGAACGTTTGACTCATGTGCAGATTATCAAATTGGGGACGCAAGCCAACGGAAGCGGAAGTCGCAATGGAGGTGAAGGCAATGAGGCGAAAGGAGCACGAAGAGCGCCCGCTTGCAAAGAAGTCAAGTCGACTCTCGTGCGAGATGAGTGGAAGGAGCACATTGAAGCCATGTGTGAGGCCCAAGACAAGAGGTTGAAGGCGGTGGAGGAGACATTTGAAGGACTTATGCGCTACCATTGCGAGGGTTGCACCTCCACCGTCTCCTTCGCCATTGCCGCCCAAGCATAAGGGCACCAAGAAGTCAAGTCAGCGAGAACAAAGCCCACGCGAGGCAAAGAACGAGGATCGCGGCACATGAAAATGATGGAGACATGCAAACGCTAGGGGAACCGGTTGTGAAGGTGAAAATCCAGAGGAGGCTCCGGAAGAAGATGCCGATAGCGAGGAGGCCGCCACGGAAAATGACGCAGACGTTCATCCTGAAGGTGAGCATGACAAAAGTGACGAACCCAATGCTATATCGGAGGATCAGGCCTCCTCTCCACGAGCGGCCGAGCAGCATGTTGTCCAAACGATGGAAACCCAAGCCATCGCAAAGAAGCCTGCAGTTCAGGTACGCAAACGTTGCTAGATTGTGTAGATCAGGCGTTTAGAAGGTCAAGTCTTTTATGACATAAAAATGCGTTTTTGTTGACATGAAGTTCCGTCTTCAATGACATGAATATGCGTTTATCTTGACAGGATACATGTTCCAAGTGACGTTACAGAAATTAACCAAGTGTAATTCTCCACGTTAATGTATGGCAGGGCATACTTGTAAAAGGAGACCGAGTGGAGTTGCTCAGCGGTCCTCATGATGACCCCGGCACTGAAGTTGTTGGATACGGAGTGATGCACGGAATGCCTGGTGAGTCGTGCCACTTCAAACTAATCGAGGAGGACGAGTTCTCCGTGCAGGTGAAGTCAAGCGTAAAACACAATCACGACCTTCAGTGCCCATTCCCGAATGAGAATGTATTGAAAATGAATCAGGCGATTGGTTTTATCATTCGGTGGCCCGCTAGCGACCTAAGGCGTGTGCAAGTGGAAGGGGCATCCCCGGCAGTGCCGTCCGAAGCTAAAGCAACTCCAGACGAGGGAGCAAAGTTTTTATTGACGCGTTACGGGAAAGAGAAGGCCAAATCTCCTTTGAAGGAAAAAAAGGCTAAATCCCCAGTGAAGGCCCCCTCGAAGAAGTCAAAGACAAGGGAGGATGGTCCGAACACGAGAAAACGAGTTGCCTTCAAGCCTCCTGCGTTAATTGAGGTACGTGGTCTCACCGAGTTTTCAATCAAGCCTTCCGGTAAGCTCTCGCAATGTAAGAAGAAACTCAATCTACATTTCAGATCTCTTTGTATTCCAATACGCAGTCCAGTCTATCCGTGCACGCTCGCAAGAGTTCACCACCACGCCATCGACAAAAATAGATCCCACTTGAAGGCGTTGTTGCGAGGCTATTGCTTTCCTCTACCCACGTGATGATACGTCAATTGTGTATACAGGACGAAAGCCGGGATTCGGTGAAGTTGACAGATCCGAAGCGACAGTCCCGTTAAGAGCACCAAAAAGGTACGTAAGATCTCCACCCCGCTCCACTAAATCTTGACTCGGATTTCTACACCTATGTGTTGGTATGAACTGAACGAAACTGTGATGATGTGGGGTGTGTAGGTTAAGAAAAACCCAGCATGAGCAACCCCTCACGTGGCCCAGCATTTCAGCGCAACCCAAACCTTTTTTTGTCACCGCAACTACAACAATTACACATGCGCCATTTTAGTACAGAGGCGTTCCCTTTCAAGTAGCACAGGTAGCCTTTAAACATTGTGATATTCAATGGCCGGACACTGTATCAGGATTATATGCAATGCAGATGGCTGCTTTTTGATGTAATTGCGCTCAGACACTGATGAGCTTTTGGTAAACCTAATACGGCGTTTTACCCATGTTTAAAGTGACGTTCCAAATGCGTTAAAATGTGTTTTTTCACGTCAATGTTGACGTTGTCGCTCACGTTTACGAATGTTTGATCATGTCAATATGTACGCTGGCTGTGTGTATACGTGAACACACTTTTGTGTTATTCTTGACACAAACGCAATTCGATGCGTCAAATAGGATAGAGTGAATGGCGTCAACCTGAACAAGGCATTGTCTTTCTTTTGACACAAAATTGAATTTGGATGCGTCGCCGTGCACACGTGACCCCCCTGATCCTACGTCTAAAGATGTCTCCGTAAACGCCTTACATTATGAACACATGTGTCACAATGGGTCAAACAGCGTCAAAGATGACGTTTGTGACGCGTTTCGAAAACACAATACACTGCGTCACAAGTGACAGAAAATAACCACCATGCTGAAATTCCAGCGGAAATTTACACTCAATCCAAGATCGTGCCACGTGTCACAATCTCAACCATCGAAATCCTACTGCCACGTCAGATTTCCATGACACATCAGCAAATTTTTCATCCATCACACGGACGTAGACTTCTCCACGTCATATGTGACATGGAATTAAATAAATTGGAGAATGTACATGTAGATTTCCACCGTGGAATGTACTAAACCGGGAAATGCTCACGTGGCAACAAAGTTACTTCCTAATTTACTGACCCTAGGTAACTTCTCCAAACATGTCTTGACGTAAGATGACATAGACGTCATAAAGGTCATATGCCTTAGACGTGCTATGACGTGCAACGTCATGGCCATTTGACCTTTGTGACCTTTTTGGTATTTTCACGTCATAAAAATATTTGTGTCAAACCGCGTCAAACCGCGTTAAAAACAGCGTCTAAGAGCGTCACTTTGGTCACTGTTTTCCTCTAGTGTTCTTGTGAAGCTCATACACCGCTTTCCCATACTCATCATACATTTTGCTGCAACAATTAGACATAAACTCAATGATTAAATCCATGTTCCATCCTCAATGTTTCATGCACCCTTAAGCTGCTCTATCATGACTGTCATTCGTCATATAATCTAGAATAATCTCCCTTTACTCGGTCACTTTCTACTCTTGAATCCACCATCTTTCCTTCTTTCAGTTGTTAGCAATTTGGCATATGTGATTACACCATTTTGCCATGCAGAGTGTTGGATTGTGCGTGTTGTAGGGATGATGGATGGACTTTCGAAGCCCGGGTTGTTGTTGACGACAAGCCAGGATCGGGACGGATCTCTCGGCGGACGATAGATCGAGAGTCAATCGATCAAGCCACTCCTTCACTTCGCCAGGCTTTCTGTACTCCTCGAAGATCCGGCCATAGCCCACCGCGCCATTTGGCCGCTTGATGCTTGTACACTTCCTTCTCCTCCGCCGACAACGCGAAGAACTTCTTCGCCATCGCCATCGCTGCGTCCATCGAGTCTCCGGTGACCCGTGATTTATCACCTACATGCCCATTCACATATTCCATCTTCCAGTTCGGTCGATTCTCTAAACAGATGAAATGGAGGAGGAAACCTTGGCGACATGTGTATATGGAACCCGTAGTTGGGAAATGGGACAAGCGCACTGGAAGAATCCGTATTGCTCGCAAGCGCGTGTGATATCGGCATGCACTTGCTTCTTTCCTTGGGGGACTGTGTTCAGCAAGGCCATGTCGATAACGGGATTTGCGGTCGAGATCGAGGCTCCGGCGGCGGACCGCATGTGGGGCGGTTGGATGAACGCTTCCGACACCTGGTCCATCACGCCCTTCTCCACCATGTGTTGCACCCGCGTCAGCCCCTCGAACAACTCGGGGTGCTCATCTGGAACCCCCATGATTGCTTGCTTCCTCGATCGGTACCAGCTTGACTGCAGGCTAGAAATGCGATCACGAACCGAGCTCTCTCACCTAGGGAACCTGAAACAACTCAACAAACGGAGGATGAAACTCGAGCAAGTTTAGCATGAAACCCGACCCAAATGAGCAGCATCTCGATTTATATTACATGCGATCGATGAGGTGGGTGATTCATTAGCAGACATCTGAGTTTTGATGACGAATATTTAGTGACACTCCCCAACAAAGCAACAGCAACGACAACACCCTCATCACGACAGAGAAGACAAGGGGAGCTCCGCAGCCCAACAACAATCTCCAACGGCAGGGTTGAGCTAGGGTTAGGTTAGGGTTACGTTGGGCCCATTTACACTCTGCAGTGTGAAAATGGGGTATCTGCAGTGTGAAAAGGGGATATTTAGTGAAGTGGTTAACCCCATTTCGCGACTCGATCCAATAGGCCCTTCCCAAAGGGACAGGGCCCAATAAAAAGGCTGAACGTAAATTGCAGGCAACAAGCAGCTTACGCAAAAGAGTTCGTTACTAGAAGTTAAGTTACCCCCTCCCCAGCCTGGAACCCGCGAACCCACCTCACCTATCCAGCTCACTTGCTTCTCCCGACTGGACACCTGCCCCGCTATTGGACGCCAGAGCTGCGCGATCTCCGCCCACGCCCTGGTTCGATCCCACGGTGCGTGGCACCTCGTGGTCCTTATCGCCGTTTGGCCGCCACCGGTCTAAATTTGAAATTTGGAAACATGGTAACCGGCCCCTCCGGTCTCTCCCGACTGGGTACAGTAAGTTACTGTAGCTGCCTATTCACGAGTAAGCTGGCGTCACTTTCGAGGTCAAGACAATTTCCACAGTTTCTTCAGCAATTTCTATGTTGCAGAAGAGTACTTGCACGTTTTTGTTTGATGAGATGAGGCAACGTCAGTTTATGCAACTTGATGCAATTCAAGTCCGAGAATAGATTGTGAAGACATGGTCACAACGCCAACCCCCTCCGCGGGCACCTCCGGCGGTTCACGGAATCGGTTCAGGAACGCTCAAATGCAAATGTCTCGCAATGTACTGCCACCGATCACCCCCAAGTCTTGCGAGCTAATAGACCCTAATTCATACCCTGATATGGTAATAATATGACATTTGAAATTGGCCATATTCTTGAGCATAACAATGACAGCAAGAAAATATTCTTGCTAGTCTTACAGAACAACAATCATCTTCCGTTAAAGTCTAGCTACTGAGGATTGAACGGAGATTAGATTGTGCACAGCACGATACTCCCTCCGGTTGAAATGAGCTGCAGCTTCCTCCTTGAAAAAATTCTACAGTAATTTTCAAGGACTGTAGCAACTGGCTTGGAAGCTACTTTACATCATTAAAAACTCAGAACAATTTGGAGTTACCTTGATCATACACTGGCCTCAATCCCAAAGAAGGCCAGAAAGCAGAATGCCTCTGAAAGTACATCCTCTTGCTTACTTGTTGTCATACCTCATCCAGCTATCTCATCGACTTCTTTGATGATGGCCCATTTCCACTTGTAGTTACCGAACACTATGATAGGTAGCTCACTTGCGCCTGAACCAAGATAACCACTTCACTTCACACAGAAGATGATGAATTTCGTGATATCGTATGTCCCGACATTCACGCAAATGCCTGACCAGGGTGTTAGGTATATTTAGGGTTCCACATACGGTGGCCTGCACTTAGAAGTATTACTCCCTCTGTCCCATCATAAATGTCTAGTAGGTTTTCTTAAATCTACCTCGGAAAGTAGACTTAGAAAACCTACTGGACAATAATAATGAGAGAGAGGGAGTAAAATGCACAAGGATGGATCGTGAGTTCTTGCCTTTGCCGATAGAGCCATGAAAAATAGGTAAAAGAACTTATGGTTGGTGCATATGACAAGGTGTGCAAAAACTATTAATACAAACATGTGTAGTTTCATAACACTCCTTTTGAATAATCTATGTTTTCCCCTTATTTGCTATTCACGAAGAAGCATCGTGGCTTCTCTCCATGAGTTAACAACTAACTGCGCAATTTGTTGTTTATTTTCATCTCATTTATCATTCAGTAGGAGTTTTAAGAGGAAATATGTTGCTTCATGTCTGTGCCATGTGAAGTTAGCTAACTCCAAGTAGAAATGGGGCTTAAGCAATATATCAACAAACAAGAAGAAAAGTATCATTAAGACCTCTCACACTAAAAGAGTTTGCAAAGGAATGTATCATTAGCTATATTGATCTTCATTGTTAGAATTTGAAGCAAACTAGTAAAAAAAGTAAATGCAATTATGAACATGAAAGTACATAGGTCGTGTAAGGTAGAGGGACCCATTCCCGACCGGGGACCAACAACCAATCTGTAGGTTATACAAATTCTGCAAGCCAGGAGACTGATTGCCGCCATTTCTTTTCTGAATGGCCAAAATAAGAATTCTTAGAGCGGCTGATGGTGCATTGACACGTGTGACTAGAATGATGATTAGAAACCACTCTTGCTGTGATCGGTTACTAGAGACTCTACATATTAGTTATGGGTGGTTTTCAACTTTTCACTTAAAAATTTGTAACTAATTCAATATTGGGAATAAAATTCCAATTTTTTTTGCATTCAACAATAACCTTATGTTTGTACATGGAAAAATCCTCTTCAAATTATTAGCCTCAAAAACATATCCTAAAAACCTTAAGTGGTCGGTTATAGATCCTTCTACCTTAACGTACAAACAAGTTGATGGGGGCGTGTACAATCGTCCTTTGTGCCACTTCTGGTCTACTCATTCCTCATAAGCGCCAGTGGTAGAGGCAAGGCGATAGGTAGTCATGACATAGTCAAGGAAACTGGTGATATTCTTGAAAATGTTTGTGTAAAGATTTCAAAGTTCGCAACTTTGGAAAAACACTGGACGGTACCCAACTCGGAATCATGTGGTGAAATCCCTGTTGCTTGTTTTTTCCCACAACATTCAGAAACAAGAACTAAAAAGCCATCTGGGGACCCACATTACAAGGAGCCTGGATAAGAAAAGTGAACTTTCAGAAAAGCCACATCTCACACCGGAAAGAGTTGTCGAACAAAAGTACTTCTCTTTGGTTCATAAGGTACAGGCACCTATAACGGAGAACTTAAGCATTTGAGCATGGAGTGGCTGTGATTATGAAGGAGCAGTTATTTTTCCTTTGTAGGGAAATAAGGTTCATGAAGAATGGAAATTTTTAATTTTTTTTTCAAGGAAATCTGAAATTACTACAAATTTTTGAGTCAAAAAGTAGCCCAGACACACAACCGCCATATAGCTTCACCCATTTTGGATAGGAATAAAAGCAGTGAAGGAAAATCCATTGCTGAGAAACCATAACAGACATCATGCAAATGGAGCATGGAGAGAACCTTAAACGGACAAGTCTGGACCACAAAGCTAACTTAGAAGCCCCCAATTCTAGCCATAGCCATATTTCCGTATTTGGTAATTAGCAATTTCCGTATTTGAGTGCACCAGTTTCGGCTACCTCCCCTCCACTATGAGATCATGCACCGCACTCTTGACGGATAAAATTATCTCTTTTTGGTTCAGCCATGCGCGGCAGTGAGAATACCTACTTACCGGTCATGGGGGTGCTAACTGGTATGGGTGTCTGTACCTTAAAGAACTTCTGGAACTTCTAGAACTCCCACTCTCGTGGTTCATTTTTTTTTTTTTTTTTTTTTTTTGCAATTGTTTATGACATCAATTGGCTAAGAAAGAAAAAAAGTACTTCTTCTTCTAGAAGTTTTGTATGAAACAAAAAGAGAACTCAAATTGACGTCATTTTTTTCAAGAAATGAAGTTGGAAGAACTAAAGTGGCAAATGGTTCCTTTCCTCTACGTTCAGGGAATAATTCAAGCTTTATCCGCTACAAGCTTGTATTCCCCATTGTCCACCAACCTTTCACAGAGCTCTTCCCACATTTGCCTAAATTTACACTAAGATAATGATGAAATTCTAATTTTCCATTTGTTTTTGTTTTAGTTCGTAGTTTGAAGAATTGACTCACTAGTGGGCTATTTTCATCGGCTTCTTTTAAGTGTTTGATGTATTAAATTATTGATGCAATCTAGATATCAAGATTTCGGTTTGTGGTATTTATGCAATTATTGGTATTCTACTTTGAAATTTGGTGAGAAGGTCACTTAGTGCCCAACATATTCTAAAATTAGAACAAAATAGCAAGACCTTTAAAATTTCAACCAAGATAGTCATTTCATGTTTTATGTGTGAAAGAGGCACTAAGACATCATTTGATCGGATAAAACAAACAGATAGATAGATAGAAACTCTAATTCCTTTCTAAGGGGCCGGCGTGAATGAAGTGTTTGTACGTAATGCTAATATCCTGATGCCCACCAGACAAGGGGATTAGAGAAAACATATCTTAGGGCCACTTTATACTTGGGGCCGGATTGAGGGCCGGCCCGAATGCTTCAAATTTCAACCAATAGGATGGCTCGATTCTTTCAAATAGGGCCCAAGGGCTTTATACTAGGGCCCGACCAAAACTTCAATTTATCCTATGTGGCATCGTACGTGGCACTATTTTGGCGCCAAAATGTTTGGGCCCAAGTGATGCAATTGGGACAAGGTTTGCCCCAGCCCGAACTTCCCAACTTGGACCCGAGCTCTAGTCGTTGAATTTGGCCCGCTCTCCGGCCGGCCCCTGCCTATGTATAAAGTGGGCCTTAGCACTAACCTTGGAAGCGTTCAACTATAATTAACTTTCTACTTAAGATGTTAAAACCATGTTGATTAATACTCACACATGACAACCACTACACTAAATTTGATAGTAGTGATTAATGATATCAGATTTAATGTTGATGATATTTAATGTTGTCCCTCGGACTTATCTTCCAACTCTAATGTTCATTTAAGTGTAAATTTGATGTTACATAATTAAATGATGCACATAATATATCATTAGTATATCTCAGTCTAAATATAGTAGGTCAGAGACTGCCCAAAGTCAGACCAACCCGATTTGGGCCTCTCTCACCTTTAGGGGTTAACTGTTACGAGAAAAAAAAAATTTTGTTGTAGGCTGCCCGAAACATCTGCCCGAAATGCACCAGCTGCAGTAATGACATGCCTCCGATCTATTTATTAGGCAGCCAATTCGAAGTTTGAACTATTTTCTGACCCATGACCGGGAGTTCCAACGGCCTGATCTCCCGCCGCTTGCTCCGCGCTCAATTTCTTTCCCCGATAGCGACATCGGGACCATTGCAGCGGAAAGAAACGGCTACGAAGGTAAAAGAAATCCGAGCCCACCCATGTTGCAGTGAGAGTGCTTTAAACTCCTTTGTATAGTTACAGAGTTGTATTGCTGGCCACGCTTGGCGATTGTCGACGATGCTGATTTCGAGGCTCCAAGATCGTTGACTGCACGCGCGAGATCATCAACCACTTTTGGCGTTCATACCAGCTTTCGTTTTTCGCATTTTGGCGTTCTTCGAGCCGGACCGAGGAAGAAAGAGTCTGGTACAAGGAGCTTGGACCTCGTATAGGAGGAGGATGAATATGTTGCACTATTAAAGAAGAACGTGTTGTAGCATTTCCGTAGGGATCTCGAGAGGAAGCTACTACTTGGTGAGTGATGAGCTTGGATGATGTGAGCCTGTGATTGGAGTTTTTTTGTTTCTATTTATTTCTATGCAACTTCTAAAAGGAAGCTGGATGTGTAAGTACGTCGTCGACCGGTGCGGCTTCGTGCCGTCTTTCTTTCTGTTGTCTTGTCTCACTCAGGTTTTTGTTTGAAAGTGGCAGATGACTTGAAGTGAGCGGATTTACTGCAGTAACTGTGGTGGAGCGATTCTTCTGCGGGTTTGGCCAGATTACCACTATCGAAGCAATTTTTATTTTTATTTTTCGAGGAGAGGAGCCTTGAGTATTCACCAGGCTGAGTGGCGAAAATCTGTAGTACAGAAAATCTTAAACGGCGGTTCACTATTGAGGGATGATTTTGACTCGTCGAGATGGTAGATGACTACCTTAGACGTATGCTTCATGATTTCGAAGTCAGTGTTTTAAGGATTTATCATCCTCATGTCCTGACAGAAGAGACGTGAAATTGGAGATGTTGCGATCGAGCTGGAGTGATTCACAATAGACAAGCAGGTTCCTGGTGTTGAGGTTGTTATACTCAATTCAGGTGCAGCGTGCATGATCAGGGTGGTCACTTTTTTATAGTAGCAGATGTACGAGTGAGGTTTCGGTTTCCGGTTGGAACACTAGTTTGCAGAGTTTTTGAAGTGCATCAACTGTGGAAACCTCTGCTTCAAGGTATTAGAGTTGCCTCGGAGTACCGTATGTTTTCACTATCCGGCTAGCAGGAGAAAATAACACGCATATAAGTTTCAGAAATCAACTATCTCCAGAAGCGGCTTCTGTTTCCCGACTGCCGAGCGTTTGTGAACGTCAGGAAGACTCGGGAGGAGCCTGAGATACACCCAACACCTTTTATTTCAGATTATTGCTTTCAATTGGAAGAGGTTCGAAGAGGTTTAACGGCGATGAGAGGGTGGGATGCTATCCATTGAGCGCAATTTCGACTATCTTGCCTCTTTTGGCCTGATTCAAGTCACTGTCACGAAGTGGCCTGAAGCTAATTCGTTTCAAACTGACTGAGCCATGTCGAGAACCAGACCTAGGGCACCTTCGAACAGTTATTGCTCTCGTTGTGACGTATAGAATCTGGTGGTAACGTTCTTATCAACATGGCGACTTTAGCAAGTTGGTGGCAGCAATGTATAACTACCATTGGCAGGTCTATCGCGTATGTTGTGCTATGTGTCATCCTCTTCTTCATCGGCCTTATCAAAGGTGAATGAGCACTCCTCGTACATGAGAGACAATGGTCAATTTGGAGGTTATGGAGTTACATTGCACGCTTCTTTCTCCTGTAGCGGCTCGAATTGTAGCTAGAAGGCCATTGTATGTTTTCTTCGTCCATTATACAGCCTTGTTTGTGTAATTCGTGGCAGTTTCTCAGAGACGTCATTCTTGAATATCTGTCTTCTGAACATTTCCGACATTCAAGAAGTTTAGTTATAGATTCATAATTCATGCTCGGTGGTTAGACTGTCTCTCTTGAATTTCTGCAGTTCATTTCTGCGAGAAGGCTGGCACTGATGTAGTTGGATTGGATATTTGGCATGTGAAGGTATATTTGTAGGTATCGTGGCCGCGCTCTTGATATTCGCGGGAAACGTGTCAGTGACCTACGTTTTCTGGCCCGTTCATGTTTATAAGTCATACAACACTGTTATCAGGTTGATACTTGTCTCATCGTTGAACTCTTTCTTTTAGCGTTAACGCGAATTCTACATGTATTGAGTTCTGAATGGAGTGTGATTTTTCAGTCCTTGTGTAGTGCAATGAATCGAATATTGAAATGCGAAGTTTGAAGGAATGATGGATCGATTATTTACCTGTTCTTTTTTGCGGCAGGACCAAGAAGCTTGGATTGGTGGTGAAACTGCTTTCTCTCATTTTATTGCCGATTCCTTTGATCTTCTGGCCGGTGCTGGTTGCCGTTGGTAGTGTACTTGTAGGAATAGGATACGGGTTTGGGACTCCCTTAGTTGCGACCTTCGAAGCCGTCGGCGAAAACAGGGACTCCAAATTTTACCATGCGTTTGTGGTAAGACTTAACTTTGATGTTGTGAAAGTTTCGGTATTAGGGTTAATTTTCGGTATTTCCTCCTCACATCAATTTCATCCTTGCGAAGCGTTGAGCCAGACACGAGTGATAATTGTACGATTGTGGTGACTCGTTGACCTTTATGGAGGAATTAGATGTTCAGTGTGAACCTGTTTGATAGTCAAGACTTGCATGTGTGTTACTGTGCAAAAGCCTTCCCTACTTTCAGGAGCCTAGGTTTTACAGATGTCATATACACCATGGCGCAAAGTTCCATTGCAGGCTCACAACATTGTCTTTTTTAGAAGATGATGTACAATTATCGATTCGCAGCTGATATGCGAAGTTCACTCATTGCAGGATGGGACTGCGAGTACATTAACCGGATCCTGTACAGTTGTTCGTGATTTTACGGACGTGGTTGTTCATTCATATTGTGATTATCTTGATGATTTTCGCACCAGCGAGCCTAAAGACGGCAAGCCTTTTGACATCAAGTAAGCTCCCGGATACTTTCGGGTGCTATTGAGTCCACTCGATGTAATTTGACATCGTACGAGAATGTGAAGGACTTTCATTTTCTTCTGCTACTGTGATAGGCTCCAATACCCTCTACCTTTCAACAGCTGATAGTGGTTGTTGCTGCCAGGTTATTGGAACTTCCATCGTGTCTTGCAGTGGCAGTTCTGGGTTTAATAGCAGACACTCCTCTAATAACCTTGGTGGCGCTGGCCAAGAGCCCGTTGCTGTTGTTCAAGGGGTGGGGTCGACTTCTTCATGATCTCATTGGACGACATGGTGCCTGTTTGGAAGCTGCCTGTGTCCCATTTGCCGGCTTGGCTCTTATTTTGTGGCCAGTCGTCACGGTTGTGGCCGTCTTGTTTGCTATTCTGGCGAGTCCTATTTTGGGATTATTTGGTGCAGTGGTTGTCTATCAGGTTCGTAGCAACAAATTTCCTGTGAACTTGTTCTATTAGCGCCTACAAAAGTTCATTTAGTTCCCTGGAATCATGGAAGTTCTTTACTTCGTTATGTTAGGTAGTCCTTGTTGATTTACGGTATTGTATGACTCAATGCAGGAGGACTCGTTGCGATGTGGGTTGGCTTATGTAGTATCCATTGTAGCTATGTTCGACGAGTACACGAATGATGTGCTTAACTTGAACGAAGGATCTTGCTTGCCAAGGTAATTCTTTTATAAGCTGGTCAACATGATTATAAGTTACCAAGGCTCTGGTTGCCGTTTAAATTGCTAATTCTATTCTGTCTTATCTTGTGAACATGTTAAAGGATGATGTACTACATGTTACTTACTGACTGTTGTTTCAATATTGCGTTTTCAGGCCTCAGTACCGCAAGAGTCCAAAACCTATTCTTATGCCTCCTGGTTCTTACATGTCAGAGCTTTCACCTGACAACGCTATTTTCAGTCCAACAGCGGTTCCACAAATGACGACATCACGTTCACTTAAACAACAACTGCAAGAAGTTAAGATTATTCAGGTCAGTATCTGGCTGTGGCAGTGTGGTGAATTGCCTGAGTACATGCGATGTACCCTATAGTTTTAACTTCATGAGGAGCATCCCTGGATTGACATAAGGTGAACTATGAATGACTAACTTTCCGAATGTTGTATTCGTCTTGGATTTCACAATACTGGCCTATTGACCTTATTGGTTGCAGTTTTGCTAGTAATTACATCAATATCCATGCTGTTCATGCTCTACTGATTGCGACAATTTTTGGGGTTGAGATTGCTAAAGTATCGTGCTGATCGTTCTTCACTCTTGGTAGTTGCATTTTATGGCCTCATTGCATATGTTTCTTCTTCGTGTATTAGCACCGGCGGTGATACTGTGATGTTGAGTTTTGTAGATTTGGGAAGACATGTTCAGAAACATCAACCTGAGAGGCAAGTGTCTTGTGGATGCTGGGGTGTTGAAGGCCACTGACCTTGACGGGTGGCTTAGTAGGGGAAAGAACCCCAAATGGAAGATCGTTGCTGTTGGACTACCTGCCTTTTGCACACTTCATACACTTCTTGAGTCTGCGAGGGCTAACTCTTCGGGGCTCCTCTTAAGTAAGAAGCTCCAAGCAGTTCTTGTCGTATAAGTCTTATCTTGTGCAAGTGTTGGAAATTACCTGCAGTACATTGCGGTTGCAATAACGGTAGTAACTAGCTCTATACTTCTCGAGTAGGAACTCATTGTCTGTCTCAGAGTGCATCTATGGAGTACTCATTTTTAGTTAAAGGTTGGTTTAGGAACTTACTATTGATTAAGTGGATCATTTGTTGGTCGGGCTCACAAATCCGAACGTTTTCACTCTGACTACTGACGTGGGATTCTTAATGCAAATGTCAGGTGATGGTACTGAGGTGACAACGTCCAACAGACCTCAAGATCGTATGCTTGACTGGTTCTTTGAGCCACTTCTGACTTTAAAAGAACAGCTGCGACGTTCATCTCCGACCGAGGCGGAAGAACGCTACTTGGAAAAGCAAGTACTAATGGTAGGGGATACCACACGAATGCTAGTCTGGGACAATGGGGCCTGTGAACCAGAAGATGAGATGAGGAGAGGCGAGCTGCAGGCATTGAGTCGCCGGTACTTATCATCTCGCTCTTACTTAAACTCTAGTTAACAATCCTGATTGCTCAGCTATTCTGGATCCTCATCTTATGTTCTCGTTGCAGATTGCAGGGCATTGCTACATCGATCTCCCGATTACCAACGTATCGTCGTCATTACAAACGGTTCATAAAGAATCTGCTTCTATACTCGTTAGACAAGCTGAATTATGATAGCTCTTCCAGTGATTCAGCCGAGTCTTTAAGATTCGACCGGACACCTGACAGCAGTGTCACAGGTTCGCCTTCACATATCCCACTTGGCGATGAAATTGTTTAGGGATCAGAAAGAGTAGGAAACATGTACATGAAATTATATGACAGCCTCAGTCTTTTTCTCTGTACATGGCGACGGTAGGGAAATCTGCTGGAGCGGCTTTAGGTAATTAGAGCCTGAGAACTTGTAAAACGGCCCTTCTGCAATCAGTTGTAGATCTGCCTCTTAATCGAGGTTGTAGAGTATGCGAGACTTGAAATTGCTTGTAGCCTCTAGGACAATTTTGTGAAGGAAATCAATGTTTCTGAATTTACAATTGTGTCAGAATTTGCATATTGGTTTAGCAGGGAATTGACATCAGTGTCTTCTTTAGAACGGATACCTCACTTTGTATCGCCTTTTTGTGTATTGGCCTGAATATTGTGTCCATGCCCAATACGGTCTCTTATTTCTTCATCATTCTGTGCACCGCTGTAAATGACATAAACCAAAAACTGTTATTTTAGAACAACTACCTGGCAATGTGAGGTGTTTGAAAAGAATCCTTCAATGGAAGAGTATGCTTAACCCTTAAACGCCCATAGGGTCTGAAACGGGCAACTCGAAATTGGATCACAACATCTTTTGGGCTTGGGCATCATGAATAGTGCACTTTTTGAACTTGGGCATCATGAATAGACTAATCAATGATGAGCTTGCAACCTCCTACAAGGTTATGTACAACCCCAACCTACCCACGACAATCCTTTTAAAGCACAAAATCATTCATGCAAATTGTCATTTGAGTTGTGAAATTTCACTTTTTGAATGCATCAGAAGAAGGTGACCAGTTTGACATCAAAATATAAGTGAAAAGTTGAGTAGAGTGAGAGCTACAGGGAAGATTCTGTTGGAATCAAGCCCCTCGGGCTTGCTTGGGCGTTTAAGGGTTAACTAACCTTTAAGTACTCCTTCAATGAAAGGATATGCTTAACTAATCTTTGGCCAAAATTGTTTCATAGAGTAACATAGTTGTTGTTTCATAGTAGTTTTATTGGGAGAATTGTTTTGGTTATGGTGAGAGTGGGAAGTCTTCCGTTGTCAAAAAGGTTGAATGGAACATATTGGTCATTTTCCTTCATAATTCTTCATAGCTTACAATGAAGTGAAAGAATAGATTGATGAAAAGTGTAGTAGTTGCCACTAGTGGTGATCAGATATTGAGGAACTATATATGGTGTTGACCAAGTATGCCAACAGTTAAATTAAGTTCAAGATCCGTAGCACATTGACCTGCGACAAAAATAGAAGTCATATTGTATTATATGTTGGGTGCAGATGGGGACCATGGGGATTGTGGAGGGGATAAGTGTGAAATGCATTTTGTTTAAGATATGGACAACAACCTTGTTTGTCTGAGAGTTTTCAAGGTTTTGAATGAGAAGGATGGCCACTTATTTTGTCATGTACGATGTATACATGGAGACCCTCCAATGGTATATTTTTGATCACAAACCTTTATGAATAAAGAGGCTCACTTGTATTTTTGTAATAAAAATGCTATATGTTTCTTTTTATTATAACAAATATCATTGAAAATGACATCAGATCATATATAAATAAAGTCTTTCAGCAATCACATGACTTTCATGATATTTGTAAATAAGATTTCAATAACTTCAAGTATAGAAGAACTTAGAAAAGTTTAAACCATTCATAACTTGATAGAGTTGGATGTTGAAAGGAACATATTCATTATTATGAATTGACAATTTGTGTCAAGTGTTTTAAACAGTGTTCATATATATAAGTATTATAAATAAGTGTATCATGTATCGTACAACAAGTTATTTGTAAAATATATATCATTTTTATACAAAGACATCTGCTACATTACTTGGTAAAATGAGGGATTCAATGCAATTTATCAACGATTATTTATAACTTATGTATATAATAGTTATTTACGTACTATCTTATTATAAATAATAACCCAATAATGACTACAGGGTATATAATGTATAGAGGAAGTTATGAAATAAGGGGACAAAGATGGTAGAGAATTTTAATTCTTCAAATACACAAGATCAAATTTAGTTCGCATGGTTTATAAGTGATTTAGTACGACAAGTAGATTTCAATTTAATTTTCATAACACACCATTTGTAGATCTTAGAACACACTAGCAAGGTGAAAGTGTAAAACACGCATATTGAAATACACAAGTCATCAAAGTATTCAACAACCTTTTATTGAATGTGTAATATATTTAGAATACTTGAATCTAAGTTTTGGGGGGCAATTTTTACATCAAGTTACCATGTCACCTTCAAATGATCATGAATGTCAAATCAATTTTGCTCTGTTTAATGTCAATATCTTGTGTATACATTTTTCTTATCACATACACAAAGCAAGCAGTAATTGAGTTTCATATGTGACTTCAACCCCTGAACGTCTCTAGGGTAAAAGTGCTAGAAAATCTTTAAAAAGTCATTATTTTTGACTACATGTATTATCGATTGAAGGAAGTTAGTTGGAAATCCAACAGTGGAATCTTGAAGAGTGGGCGATGTACTATAGATCATTTGGGCTAATATTTAGACATTGGTGATAAATAGGATGTGAGAAATTTATGAAAAACTCTTGAAAATGGGAGCTAAAATTGTTTGGGCAGATGCAATTTTTTGAGTTTGAGGTTGAAAATTGCTTCGATTGTGGCACGAACTCAATAAGCTGTCAACTATTGTCAAAAGGAGAATGAAGTTTAGAACACAATTCCAAAAACACTCCACAAAAAAATAAATCATATTGCATACATAGCCACCTTGCAATAATGTGGTCACTTTTTTGTCTAATTTGAGGAGGGCTATTTCCCAGTGCCCACACAAGGGTTAGCAAAAGTGGGGCAAGCATGGGAAAGAGAAAGTTGAAAATAGAAATTTGACACATAAAAAAAATTATACTAAAAAAATGTAATTTTCTTCGGAGGGTTGTCAATCTAACAAGAGAGATGCCCTAGCTACATGAGTAATGAATTACATTCACAAAAGATGCCCTAGCTACATGGATAATGAATTACATTTGCAAATGTACGAGGATGGTGACTTGCACTTAGGCAGAAAAACTTCAAATGCTTTACTCTAGCACTGTAGTGCTATATATAGGAATTACATGCTGATCAGTCCACTACTGTGGTTGTTATAATCTGTTGCTAACGACCCTAATGATGAAGAGGGCTCCACTAAGCTGATCTACGCAACCAGTAACAAACAGCCGATGTCCTGTTGAACGGTGTGACACCTGGAGAGAATGCCATGTGGACCAGAATCGTTACCAACACCCTCCCTTGCTCAGGACATTCCTTAATTCATGAGCGTTCCTTTTAGTAACAGCCAACTATGTCAACTCCAACTCGGGTTTCAGTGACAAAACTATATCGTGGCGTCGTGGATGAAATCAATCATCATTCCTACTCTTTAGTCTTTCGTTGCAAAGATTTTTGAGATCTTTCGCTGAGGTGCTAAAGCAAAATATTCTTAGCGAAGGCGAGATTTTTGGTGCAGAAGAGGCGCACTGCTCCGGTATTCGAGGTTGCTCCGGAATCGAGCACTGCTCCGAGTCACAGCGATCTCCTTGAGCCCTCCACCAATTGAATGCACCATAGAGAGATTTTGTTGGCAACACCCTTGAGTGGCATGCCTTGTCCTTTGTGTTGCTAGATACGCTACCATATTCTTTCTACACTATGAAGAATCAGATGGGCTAAAACTCTCCTACTCGTAGATTAGGGTTTGTTTGCTAATTTCAAGAATTAAGTGTCTGACCTAATGAAATTCATTCAATTTTGTTGAGGATTGTCTACCTAGCGTGGAGGAGTGCCCTTCCTGTTGCATGGTTTGTAACTCTTATCAGCAAATGAAGATCTGGCTGGGGATTTCTATAAGACTTCTTGTGTTTCTATCCTGATGAGTCCCAACTGATCTATATAGCCTCTCGAAGGCAATTCTGCCCAGAGCTTTACTGAGGATGTCTGCAATCTGTTCGGTTGTTGGTACGAATTTAACACTTATCTCTCCAGACTCAATCTTTTCCCTAATGAAGTGGACACGTACCTCGATATATTTTGTTCGTCCTCGATAGACTACATTATGAGCGAGATTGATGCTGCCTTAATTGTCTCCGTGAATGTTGGTTGGATTTTGCAAGTTTTGAATGTTGATCTCGCCTAGGAGACGTCTTAGCTACACAACTTCCTTTGTCCCTTCTATTATGGCCATATGTTCAGATTCAGTCAATGAAAGTGCTACCGTCGGTTGCTTCCTACTGTTCGAGGTGATAGGTGTTTTTCCTAGAAAGAAAACAAACCCTGTTGTTGACTTGCGATTATGGGTGTCGGCTGTCCAATCTCCGTCTGTGTATCCGTAGAGCTTGTCTCTTTCCCTCCTGTGGTATAACAACGCTAGTTCAGTAGTACCCTGCAGATATCTGTACAGGTGTTTTATTGCCTGGGTGTGCGGCTCTTACGGATGTGTCATGAAGCGGCTCACCACGCTAACAATACAAGATGTCTAGGCTGGTATCGGTGAGAAAAATGAGCTTGCCCACATCCTTTGATAGTGCGCTGAATCTACAGGAGGAGCTCTTATATCAGGAGTCAAACGAAGCCTTTCAAGTATCGGTGTTGGAACTGACATACAGTTCTCTAGACCAAACTCCTGAAGCATCTCTTTGACGTACTGACGTTGCTTCAGGAGAATACCATCCGGCTGGAAGATAAACCCAATGCCCAATGAATAGGACAGAAGGCCAAGGTCGGACATGTCGAACTCCTTTTGAATCTCAGTACAAATCGAGGCGATGTGAGCAATATTGTTGCATGTGAGGTAAACGTCGTCCACATAATGTAAGAAGAGTGTAAGTTTACCATTTTCTTTGTGAAAGTAGAGATTGTAATCTGATTGGAACTTTGTCAGGCCTTGACTAAGCAAGTACCAGTCAACTTTTGTGTACCACGCCCGAGGGGCCTACTTCAAGCCATAGAGGGCTTTCTTCAGCTTGCACGCATGGTTGGGGTGGAACGAGTCGCAGAAGCTGGGTGGTGGCGACACATTAATATCTTCCTTAGTTTGACCATTTAAGAAGACTGTCTTCAGGTCAAGGTCGAAGATCGGCCATTCTTGATGTCCTGCAAGGGCAACGATACTCCTGGGAGTATTTCATTTCACAAGAGGTGCAAAATTTTCATTGTAGTCTTGTTCTTCTCGCTGTTGAAAACCTTTTGCTACAATTCGCGCTTTCAGTTTAGTTGTAGAACCATCTGCATTGGTTTTGATCCTATACACCCACTTAGTGGCAATCGGCTTACTGTCAGGAGGGAGCGTCACCAAGTCCCAATTGTTGTTCTTGTAAATGGACTCAAGTTCACTCTCCATGGCGGACTTCTATCTTGGGTGGAGGAGTGTGGCCTCAGTCGATGCTGGAAGACTGATGGACTGTGATGCCTCAGTCTGCAATGTGCAAATGATAGTCCGGGAGGTGAGATGGCAGTTTGCGCGACCTCCTACTTCAAAGAAGAGAGACGAAGCCGTCAGAGTGAGCGGCTGAGCTAGTGTAAAGCTTGCGTAGATAAGTATGTTGGGGAATCTAGGCACGACAAGAAGTGTCCGGGCTGATCGAGACATTGACAGAAAAGTCATCGATCCAAGCCAAGGTCGGATGCTGCTCGTCTTGATTGGAAGCAGGTGAAGCAGCAGAGAGATCATTTGAAGGAAAAACAAAATCAGCAGGACACTATAAGAAATCCCTGTTTTTTTTTATGTTTAAGCTAGACATCAAAAACGTCTGAGGATGTCCACGTTGATACTTTGATGTTTAAGAGGACATCCCGATTTGTTGGATGTCTAATATGATGTCTTAGACATTTAGAGGACATCGAAACGGGATGTCTAGGGATGTTAGTCTAAATGTCTAAGTTTTTTAGATGTCTAACTAGACATCGCCGAAGACATCAAAGTGCCACGGTGGCAAGGGATTTTGGACCAGTAGGATAAAAACGTAAAAGAGTTACCGATGGACAGGGTAAAAAGCATTTCTAATGTTAAAAAAGTAGGTGAATGGGTAGCGGTTTTCAAAAGTGAAAAAAAAACATCACACTTTTGATTTTATTTTTATTTTTTTAATTTTTTAATATTAAATCATCATGTGACGTGGCAATATTGAAAATACTAATTTCAAGGTATTCTCACTATTTTGCATTAGTCTACGTTTTTATGATATTAAAATATAAAACTATATTTCAATAAAAAATATATTTTATTAATTTTTATTATATTCAAATAAGTTAAAATATTATAATTCTGTATTTTTTTATGATTTAAAAAAAATTAAATATTTAAAAAAATATAATATATAAAATATAATATCTATAAAACATAATCTCTTCAAAATAACAATGGTGCCGAAAAATAGAATTCCAAAGTAAAAGTAATTTGTGGATATTTAATCCTCAAAAAACATGTGGACATAGATTAAAAAAGTTATTCACAGCTCTTTATTTACATGGCAACGAAAACTCCACGTCGGACCACTTGACAAGTCATACAACATCTAATCAGATGTCCAACACAATGTCCAACTTACCATAACTACGGTCCGGCATGAATGTCCGCGTAGACGTTTACCGGGATGTCTATGAAGATGTTTTTCACGACATCCTCCTAAACGTCATTTACAGTACTTAAGGGTCTCTTAAGAATAATATCAACTTCTTCTCTTACTGTTTGTCCTCCATTGCCGCGGGTCTTTGATTAGGCTCTGTCTTTTATAACCCTCAATCCTCGAATACTTAAAGAAAATATAAAAAGAAAATAAAACAATAAACAGTATTTTTTGGCTTACTTTAAGAAAGAATTAAATATTATTGATTACTTATAGATTAGAGTATTATAGTCTATTGGCAAGATTATACATTATTCTATTTTCAACATTCAATATAATACAAATTAAAGAAAATTTACAAGAGATATGAATTTATGAAAGTAGCTATTTAATACAGTTTAGGAGACAATTCTAGAATAGAAATAATATTAGGAAAGTTAGTTGAAAAGTTAGTTAGGGTAAAAATAAAAGGTTGTTAAGAGTTTGAAAGAGAGCCTATCACCATGGGAGACTATAAATAGTCTCATGATTGTAATTCCACACTTTTTCTATCAATATAGTTTATTTGGTTTGTTGTGGAAAAAACTCTATGACTTACAATACGTGCTTTGTTGTGGAAAGAACTTTGAAGCATCTGGTGTTTGATTTGTTGTGGAGGAAAACGAAAAACCTTTTATAGTTAATGTCTTGTGGTGCAAACCGTGAAGATGTCATCAAATGTATATGATAATGTCTGCAGGGATGTCTAAGATGACGTCCATGAAGATGTCCAAGATGACGTCCATGAAGATGTCTAAGATGACGTCGATGAAGATGTTTAAGATGACGTTCATGAAGATGTCTAAGATGACGTCCATGAAGATGTCTAACATGATGTCTATGAAGATGTCGAAGATGACATCTACGAAAACATCCAGAACCATCTACAGGGATGATTTTCATTGACTTCAATGGATGAACGGAGGCAGCTAAGGTTTGCTGCCGCAACCATAGTTAGGTTATGAGACCTTTAAGTAGAATAAGAGGCCGCACAAAGCTCATTTTTGCCTTCATTATTTCAAGAAGTTAGTGTTTAGAGTGTAGAGGCTAAGGTTTGCTTCTTCATGTGGCTAGGGTTTGCTGTCGCCGCCATAGTTAGGTCATAAGACCTTTAAGTGGAAGTACAAAGCTCATTTTTGCCTTAGTTTTTCCAAAGAGTTAGTATTTAAAGTGTAGAGGATTTCAAAATTGTTTCCATTCGGTTTTAGAATGATTGTTAAGTACAATAGAATAGTAGTTGTAGAAATCCAGTAGCTCTCAAGAGTAGGTTTCCTTCTTCATGTGGCTAGGGTTTGCTTCTTAACCCCTAAATTTCCATGGTGTTTTTTGGGAGCTTGAAAACTCAAAACTGCGATTCTCCACCTCTAAGCATTCGTCGGGGTGTGGACCAATTTCTTCTCCTTTTTTAAGACTTCCAACCGTAAGATCTTGTACCTAAGAATATGCTTGATTACTCTTCAAAAAATTAACCGTTGGATGTTTACCATTTGAGAGATTATAACATTCAAAGTTTGTCTTCCAAATTTTTTTGGGCATTGCGAAGATTGGTTTTGAAATTTTTGGAGGTTGCCCTTGTAAAATTGGTAAACTTTTTGACTTGAGTCACTTTGAAATTTGAGTGGTGATTCAGTAATGAACATGTTTCAAAAAAAATAATTCAAAAAAGTTACTTATTTGAGCTGCCCCATCTCGGCTCGCAACCCAAGTATCGTCCTAGAAGACTCAAAAATTGGAATTTAACTTTGCAATTTTTGCCGCACCTACTTTGCAATGTAACTCAGACAATTCCAAAAAATATCTCAAAAATATTCATTTTTACTAAGAAACTAAAGTTGCCCAAAACATCAAAAGATCGTTTCGGTTTTTAAGGAAAGTTAGGGGTTAACAGGTACTGGATTTCAAAAGCATTATGTATAAGAAACCCTAGGACTTGCAGTATTTGATTTGTTGTGGAAGAAACTCTAGTACTTGTAGTATTTGATTTGTTGTAGAAGATGTCTATGATGATGTCTGCAAGGATATCTGCAAGGATGTCTATGATGATGTCTAACTTGATGTCTGCAAGGATGTCTACGTATCGACAACAAGCGATGGTAGTGGAGGGGCTTCCGGTGTTCAGATTGTAGGTGCGTAGTATATCGTAGTTGTTGACAGGAGTATTAGTAAATACTCTAGTTTTTTGTTATCGGAGGTTCTAATGACCTAAGCAATATATGCTTGACTCACAGTTTTTGATATGACAGCGTTTACCGTTGATGCTATGTGAGACGTTTGTGGATTACGGTTCTGATGACTATATAAACATTTAAAAATGTCATCCTAGATGTCCTTTCATATGCCCAAAAAACATCAATAGTAATATTGTTGCAAACATCATGTTTAACACAAAACGTTTACATCGATGTCCTACGGGATGTCGCTACAAATATTCGAGCAAACATCACAAATTTAAGAAGGATATCAACCTAAACATCACTCTCCGCACTAAAGACATCAATCTTGACATCGTCCTAGGCACTGGAGACATCCATCTTGACATCGTCCTAGCCACTGAGGACATCAAGCAGGAGAAATTGATGTCTAAAGTGATGTCTAACAGCAACGTCATTTGACCCTAAAACCCCCCAATACGTTGCTGACATGGCATGCCACGTCATTTTCCCGGGTTCCACGTTGGATTTCTCGCATGCCACGTTGGATTTCCCGGGTGCCACGTCGGATTTTGGCGCCGCATCATCACATTCCACGTGAGCACCAAAAAGTCCACATCAGAATGTAATTCATTGCCATGTGGCACTGCCCGTGCACATGGCGCTGATGTGTCACCTATGTGGCACACGTTTTACCCTCCCAAAGTTACCATCTAACCCTGATGTCTTTAGATAATTCTAGATGTCTAACTTGATGTCTTTGATGTTTAATTTGATATCTTTGATTTTTAACTTCATTTCTTGGATGTTAAAATGTCCGACATCCACTTGCTTGATGTCTACGCGTTAGATTTAGACATCACAGACATCAGATTTAGACATCAAGAAAAACAAGGTTTTCTTATAGTGGGAGGAATTCGTGAATCTGAACTTGCTCCTTGGTCACATGAAGGGTCTTTCTCATGAAGGGATGGTGAAGATTATAGAACCTGATCCACTAGACCTGTGCTCAAATTGAGAGCTGGCTCATAACTTGAGTGCTGAAGCGGCTCGACAGTGCTTTGGAAAGGGGTGGAGCCAGCAGAAAACTCAAAAGGTTGCGAGTTAGGTCCAGCTTTGGGAGCTGAATCGTCTTTGATGGACCGGTCACATGGAAAGACGTCTCGTCAAATTGAATGTCCTTCGAGACGATGATTTGTCGACTGGAGGGGTGGTAATTGCAAAAACCACAGGATGTAGAGTCGTAGCCCATGAAAACACACTCAACAACCCTTGGTGCCCACTTTTTCTTGTCTGGTGTAGTATTAAGAACAAAACTTCGAAAGCCGAATGTTCGGAAATGTGCCACTGAGGGAGCACGACCAATAAGCTTTTCAAGCGGCGTTACTCCATCATTGGCCCGCGTTGACGTTCTATTCACGATGTAATTGGTTGTTGTTACAACCTGGTCCAAATATGCGCAGGAATGTGGCTTGCGAACGCCATACACCGAGCTTTTTCTAGTAAGGTACGATTCTTCCTCTTGGCTATTCCATTCTGATGAGGAGTGTATGTCTGCGTAAGTTGGCGTAATATTCCAGATGCATCACAGAACATGATGAAGTCATGAGAAACGTATTCGCCACCGTTATCTGATCTGATCGACCTAAATCCGATAACTTGTCTGAAACTCTATCATAGCTTTGAAATGCTTGATTTTAGTCAAAGTGTCAGACTTGTATTTGAGGAAAAAGACCCAAGTGTACCTACTGAAATCATTGGTGATGGTAAGAATATATTGAGAACCTGAGAGTGATTTTGTTGCCAGGGGACCGCAAAGGTCTCAATGAATGAGCTCCATAGGACAACTCGTTCGAACCGCTGGTGAGTTGAGTAGTGATGCAGGCCGATGGAAGTCCTCCGCGGCTTCTGAGTCCTAGCTTGTTTCCTTTGACAACAAGCACATCATGGTGGACCAAGTGAAGAAAGAACAGGGAGTCCCTTGACTCGTGACGTTGCATGCATGTAAGCAACAGTCTTGAAGCTGGAGTGTCCAAAACGCCTATACCACAAGAGAGCTGATTGTTTGAGGGAGGTGCTTTTAGCAAGATGAACCGACAAGTTGGGTGGTCTGAATCTATACAGATCGTTCCTCTTATCACGCTCACCAGTTATTACAATCTGGTAATCTTTTGGTGCAGGACAGTCTCGAAGAACCCAAAAATTGTTCGAGTTGAAAAGAATTTTGGGTTTTCTTTTTTCCATCAGCAATCGAACCAGCTGAAAGGAGATTTTTTCTTAGACCAGACACATACAAAACGTCATTTAACTTTTATGCTACTGAAGAGGTGAGAAACTCCACCTTTCCTTTTCCGGCAACATTTAGCTATTCTCCACGAGCAGTGCTGATCTTGGAACGACACCCTTCTTCTAGTTCGCTAAGTAGATACTTAAGCCCTCTCACATGCCTCGAGGCTCCACTGTCTAAGAACCAATTATTCTTGTGGCACTTCTTGCTATTGTCAACTAGGTTGAGTTCTCTGAAATTTACAGCTAGGTCGGTTTCGGTCTCATGAAACTCGTCATCTTTGCTACTAAAGTTCTCGACTATGTTGACTAATGCCTTTGCTTGTCAATTAGCCTTTCGACTCTTCAATTCCGCTGCCAGTGCCGGGCAGTTCCGCATCCAATGCTCGGCTGAGCCACAATAGTGACACTCACTAGAGTCTCTCTTCTTCAGCTTGAATCGACCTCCATCGCCTCCAGAGCTGGTCTTTTGGCCGACTGAGCTCGTCCTAGTCCTAGGGTTGCTTGAGCCGCTGTTCTTGGTGTAAAGCGCTTGGTGCCTCGTAACTCTCGCCTCAGTTTGTCCTGTAAAAGAATCACTGTCAGTTCAGTAACCGAAGGAAGTGACGGGCGGTACATCAAGGTATTCACGAGCCCCTCATAGCTGTTGAGCAGTGTCATCAAAACATTCTCAACGATCTCTAAATCACGAGTCTCTTCTCCGATGCATGCAAGATCATTGATAAGCTCTTTGACGTGCTGGAGGAACTCCGACATGGAACTCCCTTCTTCCATTTTCAGATTTGTCAGCCTTCTTTGTAACATCAACTTTCTTGAATCAATGCCGCTGGCATAAAGATTCTTAAGAACAATCCAGCACTGGGCCGGCTCTGTGATGTTGGCAATGTATGGGATCACGTTGTCACTGACAGAGAGAGCTTTCATCGTAAGTGCTCGATTCTTCAACACCTGCAAAGTTGCAATATCGGCAGGATTGGTCCGCGGCTCCGCGCTACTGTGCCGGCACGAGGATCAACTATCCGCCAGACATTGTCTCTACTCAAGAGATTCTTCATCTTGAAGCTCCATACGGAGTAGTTGAAAATCCCGTCAAGCTTTGAAGAATTTGTTATGAGCAAGTCTCTGGCGGCCATACTCATACACGTTGTTAGGACTACGAGGAAGAATATAATTGTCATAACAGACGAAATGGCCAGTGAAGGACAAGCTCCTTCACTGGCCTCTTATACAGAGGAGGTGTGGCAGTTAGTGTCAGTTGCCTCTCCTCTGAACCCAACTACCACTAACTGCCCACAGTTCTACGCCTAATTCTCCGCGTAGAGGAGAGGCAACCACTATAAGAAAACCTTGTTTTTTGTGATGTCTTGTGTAATGTCTAATGTATTTTGTGATGTCTTACTGTCTTAAAAGATGTCTTCGAAGACGGGAGGATGTCTGTACGTCTAACGGGCACATTTTGGATTGGAGGGGCATGAAGACATCACCAAACAAAAAGATGTTGGTGAAGACATGGATGACTTTGAAGACATCTCGATAGACATCAAACTGCCACGTTGGCAAGGGATTTTGGACCAGCAAGGTAAAAACGACCAAAATTTACTAGTGGACAAGGTAAAAAGCATTTCTAATGTTAAAAGAGTAGGTGAATGGGCAGCGGTTTTCAAAAGTAGAAAAAAAACATCACATTTAAGTTTTTTTTTTTTTTTTTTTTTTTTTTTTTTTTTTTTTTTTTTTTTAATGCTAAATCATTATGTGACGTGGCAATACTGAAAATACTAATTTCAGGCTATTCTCACTATTTTTTCATTGGTCTATTTTTTAAAAAAATATTAAAATATATAATTATATTTCAATAAAAAAATATTTTGTAAATTTTTATTATATTCAAAAATTAGAATATTATAATTCTGTAACTTTTTATGATTTAAAAATATTTAAATATTTAAAAAATATTATATATAAAATATAATATCTATAAGATAACAATGGTGCCGAAAAAAAAAGTAAAAGTAATTTCGTGGATATTTAATCCTCAAAAAACACGTGGACATAGATCAAAATAGTTATTTACAGCGCTTTATCTACATGGCAACAAAAACTCCACGTCGGACCAGATGACAAGTCATTCAACATCTAGTCGGATGTCTAACACGATGTCCAACTTACCATAACTGCAGTCAGACATGAATGTCCGCGTAGACATCTACTCGGATGTCTATGAAGATGTTTTGCACGACATCCTCCTAGACGTCATTTACTAAAAAGCGGCAGTACTTAAGGGTCTTTTTAGAATAATATCAACTTTTTCTCTTACTGCTTGCCCTCCATTGGCGCAGGTCTCTAATTGAGGGTAATCCTCAAATACTTAAAGAAAATATAAAAAGAAAATAAAAACAATAAACAATGTTTTTTGGCTTACTTCAAGAAGGAATTAAATATTATTGATTACTTATAGATTAGATTATTATAGTCTAATGGCAAGACTATACATTACTCTATCATTAACAACCAATATTATACAAATTAAAGCAGATTTACAAGAAATATGAATTTATGAAAGTAGCTATTTAATACAGTTTAGGAGACAATTCTAGAATAGAATTAGTATTAAGAAAGTTAGTTGGAAAGTTAGTTAGGGTAGAAATAAAAGGTAGTTAAGAGTCTAAAAGAGAGCCTATCACCATGGAAGACTATAAATAGTCTCATGATTGTAATTCCACACTTTTTCTATCAATAAAGATTATTTGATTTGCTGTGGACGAAACTCTAAGACTTACAATAAGTGCTTTGTTGTGGAAAGAACTTTAAAGCATCTGGTATTTGATTTGTTGTGAGGGAAAACAAAAAACCTTTTATAGTTAATATGTTGTGATTGAAACCTTGAAGATGTTATCAGATGTTTATGATAATGTATTAATGTTTGCAGGGATGTCTAAGATGACGTTCATGAAAATGTTTAACATGATGTCTATGAAGATGTCGAAAATGATATCTACGACAGCATCCAGAACCATCTACGGGGATGATTTTCATTGACTTCAATGGATGAACAGAGGCGGCTAGGGTTTGCTGCCGCCGCCATAGCTAGGTCATGAGACCTTTAAGTAGAATTAGAGGCCGCACGAAGCTCATTTTTGCCTTCATTTTTCAAAGAGTTAGTGTTTGGAGTGTAGAGGCTAAGGTTTGCTTCTTCATGTGGCTAGGGTTTGTTGCCGCCGCCATAGTTAGATCATGAGATCTTCAAATGGAATTACAAAGCTCATTTTTGCCTTAGTTTTTCCAAAGAGTTTGTGTTTAAAGTATAGAGGATTTTGAAATTGTTTCCATTCAGTTTCAGAATGATTGTTAACTACAATAAGAGAATAGTATTTGTAGAAATCCAGTAGCTCTCAAGAGTAGGTTTCCTTCTTCATGTGGCTAAGATTTGCTACTTAAGAGGTACTGGATTTCAAAAGCATCTTGTACAAGAAACCCTAAGACTTGAAGTATTTGATTTGTTGTGAAGGAAACCCTATTACTTGTAGTATTTGATTTGTTGTAGAAGATGTCTATGATGATGTCTGCAAGATGTCTTAGAGCATGTCTATGAAGATGTCTAAATGTGTTGATGGAATTCTGTTTTGGAAGGTGGGACATAAGGGGTCGGGGCAGCGAACACGATCTGAGGCCGCGAAGCGACATGCGTGCTTGTAGGTGAGTGGAACAGATGTATGCATAGATGTCTATAACGTTGTTTTTAATGATGTCTAGAAGGATGTTTGAAGAAATGTCTAAGCAGATGTTTGCAAGAATGTCTAACTCTGTCGATATCTTGAAGTTAGGAAGTAAACCATCTCAACCTAGGTAGTGCAATTAAATGGAATTAAATCATAATTTTTTTACCTTTACAAACCCTTCTTTAAATGCAGTTGATATTGGCTTATTGAATATGTGTAGCGGCGGGACATGCACATGACCATACGGGTATCGACAGCAAGCGATGGAAGTGGAGGGATTTACGGAGTTCAAATTGTGGGTGCGTAGTATATCGTAGTTGTTGACAGGCGTATTAGTAAATACTCTAGTTTGTGTTATCTGAGGTTTTGATGACCTAAGCAATATATGTTTGATTCATACTTTTTGATGTGACAGTATTTACAGTTGATGTTATGTGAGACGTCTGTGGATTACAGAACTGATGGCTATATAAACATCTAAAAATGTCATCCTAGATGTCCTTTCATATGCCCAAAAAACATCAATAGTAATATTGTTGCAAACATCATGTTTAACACAAAACGTTCACATCGATGTCCTAGGGGATGTACCTACAAACATCCGAGCAAACATCACAAACTTAATAAGGACATCAACGTAAACATCATTCTACGCACTGGAAACATCTTATAAGACATAAAAATTGTCTTCTAAGATATTTTGTAAGACATTGCATACGTCTTGCAAGACATCTTGTACAACATCTAAGATGTCTTGCAAGACGTTTAAGTCGTCTTAACTGATGTCTAAAACTATCATAATAGGAGCATAAAACCTCTGCAATATGCTGACGTGGCATGCCATGTCATTTTTCCAAGTCCACGTCAACTTTTCCCGCGTGCCACGTCGGATATTCCCGGGTGCCACGTCAGATTTTCCCGGGTGCCACGTCGGATTTTCTCGGGTCCACGTGGGATTCTGGCGCCGCCATGTCATCTTTCATGGGACCATGTAAAATTCCACATCATGATGAATTTCATCCCCATGTGGCACTGCCCGTCCACTTCAAGCTGATGTGTCATCTACGTGGCACCCACGTGGCACACTTTTTACCCTTCCAAAATTACCTTAAGACATCTTCGATCTTAAGACATTTTCTTGTCTTTACAGACGTCTGCTTAGACAACTATCATGTCTAGGATGTCTTATCGTCTATAAGACATCCGAATTAATGACTACATTGTCTTTTTAGACATCATTTACAACATCACTAAAAACGCAGGTTTCTTATAGTGAACTGACACTAACTGCCACACCTCCTCTGTATAAGAAGCCAGTGAAGGAGCTTGTCCTTCACTAGCCATTTCGTCTGTTATGACAATTATATTCTTCCTCGTAGTCCTAACACACGTATCGAATGATCTGCAAACCGACTATTTACCCGGCAACTCGGTTCCTTTTGGGACACTTTGATCGATAACTTCTAATCTTGATCGACAGTTCCTAGATTAGGACTAACAGCTCGAAGTCACAAAGGCTCGCTCTGATACCATGTACGAGGATGGTGACTCGCATCTAGACAGAAAAAATTCAGATGTTTTACTCTAGCACTGTAGTGCTATATATAGGAATTACATGTTGATCAACCAACTACTGTGGCTGTTATAATCTGTTCGCTAACGGCCCTGATGATGAAGAGGGCTCCACTAAGCTGATCTACGCGACCCGTAACAAACAGGCGGTGTCCTGTTGAACGGTGTGACACCTGGAGAGAATGTCGTGTGGACCAGGCTTGTTACCAACAACAAAGTGCCACAAAAGTTGCCGATGATTGATCGCCATGGTGCTGCCTTTAGGACCATCGATTGCGCGTGTAGTGGCTACCGCCACAACATACCCTTTGAATGCATATTCATGCCGTTGAGGCTACCTCAACGTCGTCGGTCTTCTCTACGTGGCCGGCGGTGGCCGTTGAAGACCGGGGTACCGTTAGTGATACTTGCGGATTTGGTGGCAATGGCTCCTTTGAGATTCCGAATTATCATTCACGTTTAAACATTCAGAAGATTGCCTCAAGCCGCTTCCTACCCATAGTATGTGGCATTCTATTGCAATAAAAGAATGGCTCATCCTAGTGCCAACAAAGTTGCCGGTGTGGCAAAATTTTCAAACCCAAAAGCATGATGATTCCAAGCCATGTCTCCAATTTTTGGTCCTTTTATCTCTACCATCTACTTGAATCTAGAGTTTTGCCCGTGTATGGATCAATAAATGCCACATATCTATTGGTTTCCTGACATATCTTTTTCAATGTGAGTTTTGAAAAAATTCATCCAAGTTATAAATAGGTGTTACTTCCCTTAGCAATTGAAGTGGGCATTCCATTGGCCCAATACAGTTCACATGGGTATAACACTATTTATGTCATTTGCCCCAATATAGGTCTTTATAACATTGTTTGAATGTTGGAATGGAACTATATATAATACCATTCTCCCATGCCTTACCCTTTTTGCCATACTCCTACCCCACGAGTAACTCCCTGGCCCCGCATACCTTGTGATTGCAATATACTCTCGGTGAAAGAGATTCACGCTATGAATAATTGCCTCCAACACCATTACATTCTCACTCTCATCCATTGCTACAATCCTCACTTTCCATGATTTGAGTTGGATGTGTGTTTGTTGGTGTACTTCACACGAACAACTTTGGTGCCACTAAGATGCTAAAATCACTGTAGTAGTATGAACGGAGAGTGGTAGTATGAATGGAGGAGTAACTACCATTAGCTTCTAGATAACTCCTCACCCCTTTTGGTTCGAGGACCATGGGGGAGAAGCTCCGAATTTGTTGCACATAGATAAGATTTACATAGAGCTTTGCTCATCAACCAGCAGCGCAGTGTGTTTATTTCCTCAATCAATGATTGTTTCCTAATCTAACATTTTTTGAGAGGAGTCTTTTTTTCCCAAAGACCTTCTTTTTCTCATGTCGGATATTGGCGAGTTGCCCCAATCACTTACCCCGACAAAAAGAAATTATGGCAAATTCTTAAAACATCATTTGTACATAAGTGATTCCAATCCAAAGGTGTCACAGAAATCTCAGGGACACCCACATTGAAACGGGACTGAATTCTCTCTTTGGTCACAACTCAAACACTGCTAACCTAACAAGATCTGAGAAAACCGGGCTAAACAAGACCGAATAGACTTGAACAGAACAGAACAAAGCAGAACTAAAGAAGCAAAGTACAAACCAAACTTTACTGAGAGAGAGGGACTAAGGCGTACCTGACCGAATGCCTCAAAATGGCCCCGGCCAGTTCTATTTATACTCTGCCTAACCGCCCTTGGAACTTTCTAAAATGTTCCAATGGCGGGCTCCACCATGGAACTTTCCAAAATGTTCCAATGGCGAGCCCCACCATGGAACTTTCCGGAAGGTCCTAGAGGTGGGCCCCACCTAGATAACCGCCCTTCTAGAAGACTCTAGAGGTGGGCCCCACCTTCTCGAAGCTTCTATGGTGGGTCCCACTTTGGCCATCTACCTCAATTTCTAAAATTTTCTAAAAACTCCTAAAATGGTTTCAACTATCTATCTACTTTTCTAGCAAACACAAAAATCTAGTTCTTGCCCTGTTACAATTAATCCCCCTCCGCTAATGCGGAACGTCCTCGTTTCGCTCCTGATGATATCTCCAAATGGTTTCTTGACAATGGGTAAGGTTGTGAACGGGCTCCCATGTTGCATCGTGGATGGGATAACCTTTCCATCGGACTTTGTATTGTAGTTGCGGACGTCCATTGCCACGCGAAGATAGCGGTGTTCCAAAATGCGATCCACTTCATATTCCTCCCGGTCTTCAATCACTACCGGTGGCGGGCGGAGGCCGATGTCGGCCTGGAAAGCGCTCCGATTGATGAAATTCTTTGAGCTGAGATATGAAAAAGCTGGATGGATGTGGATATGTGGCGGAAGCTCGAGGCGGTATGCAACATCGATATGACCGTAGAGATTCGGAAAGGTCCAATCCACCGGGTGCAAGTTTACGGACTTGAGTCGATGTAGCTAACGGAAGGTTGGCGTTTGAGAGCGAGAACCAAGTCACCTTCTCGAAAGGTCTTATGTTGCGGTGGTTATCTGCATATTGTTTTTGTCGATTACGTGCGAGGAGTCATTGTCGAGCCTCTTGCAACGCCCCGATGTTAGTCGTTGTATAAACTCCTCCGTTGTAGGGTTGTTGGTGTTGATGGGGCGGTGGAGCGTTGCGCGTAATCGGGTCCGACTAGCGTTAAGAAAGAATGGTGAATGACCCGTGCTTGCTTGGGAACTATCATTATAGGCGAACTCAAAGGGGTCGATACTCATCCCGGTCGTTGTGGTGAATTGCCACAAAAGCCCGCAAAGATATCCTCCAAGTCCGGTTAGCACGCTCTGTCTGTCCATCGATCCCGAGGATGAAAGGCATGTGGACATAGCAAGTCGTGTGCCGAGAAGCTTGAATAGTGCTTGCGAAACTCCCTGTGAAGCGCGGATCCCGATCGAGATAATGACACGAGGCAATCCATGATGACGGAAGACGATGTCGAAGAAGACTCGTGCAAGTGTTGGGGCATCAATATCGGAGCGCATCTGTGCCCAAATGAATTTGCTTCAAAGGCGGTCCACAAAGACAAAGAACCGCAGTGTGATTCACGATGCGTCTGTGGCAAACAAGTAATGAGATCCATGGTTACTTGTTCCCATCGCATCGTAGGTAGTGGAATCGGCCGCAGCAGATCAAGAGGTGCGAGATTGCGTGCCTTGTTCCGTTGGCATAGCTCACAGAACGCACAAAAGCTCGAACATCACGATCCAAGCCCACCCAAAACCATGTTCTAGAAATCCGTTCTAAGGTCTTCTCACGTCCGAGATGTCCAGAGATAGGAATGTCATGCCCTTCTTGAAGTATGCGGGTTCGAAGTTTAGCATCGTTAGGTACATAAACCCGCTTCTTAAAATAGAGGAGGCCGTCAACGAGGTTGTAATCTTGATATTGCACATCACCTACCTCTACTCGATCAGTCACCATTGTGAAGTAAGCATCCTGGTAGGTGGCTTCCTTCCATTCTCTCCCTCCTGGTTAGATCCGAACAATACTACTAATGGTAGCAATCTCCCTCGTGTCCTCTGATTCATTTCAGATCTGGTCTCCGAGATAAAGCGTCTGGCACAATATGTTGTCGCCCTTGCTTGTACTGAAGTTGAATATCAAACAGCTGCAACTGTTCTTCCCAGCGGTGGTGTCTCGATTTCATATTTTCTAAATGCAGATCATGTAGTAAGGGCCGATGATCAGTCCGAATTGTCACAGGTTTCCCCAATAGATAGTGCCGCCATACTTTGGTAGCATGTACAATTGCTAGTTGTTTCCGATCACGTGTAGAATAGTTGCGCTCTGCCCTCTTAAGTTTGCGTGACTCATATGCCACCAGTTGAAGGCCCCTACCGAAGTCTTGTTGGAGGACCGCGCCTATAGCAAAGTCGGAGGCGTCAATGTCAACCGTCACGGAAGGTCGAGGATCATATGGTTGCGGGGTGGAGCGAGAGTGAGTGCCTCCTTCAAATTATTGAAAGCGCCTTGTTGTTGTAGTTTCCACTCAAATGGAGCGCCCTTCTCCAAAAGATTTGTCAGAGGAGCAGCAATGTGCGCAAACTGCCGAACAAAACGACGATAGTATCCGGCGAGGCCTAAGAAAGAACGAACTTCAGAAACATCCTTGGGAGTTGGCCAGTCCTTCACTGCATTCACCTTAGCTTGTTCCATGTACACACCCTCGAATGATACTACATGCCCCAAAAAGGTGACCTCGGACTTCCAAAGTTCACACTTTGATTGCTTGCAATAGAAGTGACTATCCCGTAACCGACGTAGCACCTCCCGTAGATGTTGGTCATGCTCTTCCGGGGTTTTACTATAGATCAAAATGTCGTCAATGAAAACAACTACACACTTGTCCAAAAGGTCCCGGAACAACCTGTTCATGTGACCCATGAAGGATTGGTGAGACCAAAAGGCAAAACGAGCCACTCAAAATGCCCATAGCGCGTACGAAATGCTGTCTTTTCAATATCCTCTTTTGCAATTGGTATCTGCTAGTATCCACTTCGAAGATCTAGCTTGCTAAAAATAGTTGCGCCTCGAAGTTGATCAAGAAGGTCATCCACACGTGGGAGTGGATAAGCATTTTTGATGGTCTGCTTATTAAGGCCCCGATAATCGATGCATAGCCGCAATCCACCATCCTTTTTGGGTGCAAAAAGGACAGGTGCTCCCATGGCGATGTGCTTTCTCGAATGAGGCCCTTCTCCAAAAGCTCGTCCAACGTCTTCCTCAGCTCCTCAAGCTCGTTTGGTGCTAGGCGATAAATTGGCCGATTTGCTGGTTTAGCTTCTGGCATTAAGTCTATGTGGAAGGGAGCACCTCGATCAGGTGGTAAACCACTAGGTAAGTCGGCGGGAAAGACATCTCGGAATTCGCTGATAAGTTGCTCAACTCGTTCTGCTCCTTCGGCTCTCTTGTCTACCATTGAAGCAATATTTGGAACCACCACATACACCGCCGCTTTCGCCGCATCTGTTTCTTCATGAAGGCCATCCCCACCAATATGCCTTTAGTTGTCTGTCGTTTCTTCAATCCACTTGATGTTGAAGCATGAAGAATTATCTTGCGCCCACCTTCGTTAAAAGAGATGGTTCTTGCCAGCAAGTCAATCTGCTTATTTCCCGCCTCCAACCACGGCATTCCAGGATAACATCAAACTGAGCCGTTACCTTAAATTTTCCTCGAGTGCATAGGCATCACACAATCTCAAGGTCTCTTCTTCACATGTCTCACTTAAATCATTTTCCGATCGTCTGCGAGGTATATAGTCCCTCCGGTGATCACCTTAGTCTTGATCCCAAGTCGGTTGGCAATTGCGGTCGAGATGCAATTCTCCGTAGAACCGCAATCCACTAGTACTCGACACGGTTGTCTTCTAAGTCGACTTGTGAGACATATCGGTGACCTTTTTGAGTGTTGCCCGAGGCCATCTTTGTTTGACTGACGAGAGACAACGACTATCCCCGATATTGGTCCTCGGTGCCCCTTCTGGGAGCCCCGTTTCCTGCTCCATTCCTTCATCATCTTGGTCACCTCGAGGTTGTGGATCCGCCTTGGTTTGTTGGCACCGAAATTCGACGTTTTGGACACTCTCTCCAATCGATGGCTCGACTCCCGACAAGAGAAGCACAATCCCTTCCGTGCCAATAATTGTCGTCTCTGTGGCGTCAGTGGTCCTTGTAGGGCGTCAATCTCCATTGGCGTCGGTTGTTGGGCTACCATAGTAGGTGGTGGCGTAGGGTTCCATACTGCAGGTCGTACTCCACGATTTCTGAAGTTTATGGCATCAACTCTTTCTCGCAATCCTAACCGCCTCCTCAAATGTTTGAGGGTCTCTTAATTCCACTTCTCGTTGAACGATCGGCTTCAATCCTCGAACAAATCGATCCATCATCTCTCCCTCCGAAACATTGGGTATTTTGAGACATATGGATTTGAACCGGGTGACATACTCTTGCACCGACCTTAGCATTTGTGTCAAGGTGGCCAAACCGATCGCGCGCTAACTTCTCCGCATTGATGGGCCGAAAGCTGGTTTGTGAGCTCGGTCTCAAATTCCTCCCAATTTTGAAATCCGCCTTGAGCTCCATAGTTTTGAGCTCAAGTCGCCACCAAATAGTCTGCTGCACCCTCAAATAGTTTGGCTCCATATATAATTCCGTCGGTTGAGTTCGCCCGGACAGTTGGAGATATTGTCGCATCTTTGAAAAGCCATTGAGATACATCATCTTGTCTTGAAGTTCCCGAATATGTTTGAGGCTTGCTCAACTTCACCTCGCAGATTGTCAATTCTCTAGCTCTAGAAGCGTCCGCTTGTCCTTGTAATGCAAAGAATCTGGTTTAGTAGGTCTTTGAATCCGAGTCTCCATATGAGTAGGTTCCGCCATTTCTCCCATGATGCAATTCTTCCGACGACCTGCTGCACGCGACGCCTTCTCTCGTTCTAGCCAAATCCTTGAAAGTAACTCCAAGTAGATCCAAGGACAAGACTTGATGAAACCACAATGATCGACTCTCAAGTAGACTTCTTGCTAATAGCACCTAACGTAAGGATAGACTGACACTCGCTCTGATACCAATGAAACGGGACTGAATTCTCTTTTTGGTCACAACTCAAACACTGCTAATCTAACAAGATCTGAGAAAACCGGGCTAAACAAGACCGAATAGACTTGAAATGTAATGTAACAAAGCGTAACTAAAGAAGAAAGTACAAACCAAACTTTACTGAGAGAGAGGGACTAAGGCGTACCTGACCGAATGCCTCCAAATGGCCCCGGCCAGTTCTATTTATACTCTGCCTAACCGCCCTTGGAACTTTCTAAAATGTTCCAATGGCGGGCCCCACCATGGAACTTTCCAAAATGTTCCAATGGCGGGGCCCCACCATGGAACTTTCCGGAAGGTCCTAGAGGTAGGCCCACCTAGATAACCGCCCTTCTAGAAGACTCTAGAGGTGGGCCCCACCTTCTCGAAGCTTCTATGGTGGGTCCCACTTAGGCCATCTACCTCAATTTCTAAAATTTTCTAAAAACTCCTAAAATGGTTTCAACTATCTATCTACTTTTCTAGCAAATACAAAAATCTAGTTCTTGCCCTGTTACACACATGCACGTAAAACTTGAGCCGATTTAGTATGAGGTGGAAAAAGAGCGGATGGAAATGTGATGGATGATGAAATGGGAGCTGCGCAAACCTCCCCACGAATGTCAAGAACGTACAAGAACGACCACATGAACGGTTTAGGGATTGATATAATTTTCCATCACCTCATAATCTTTCATTTTAGTCATAGACTAACTTACACTGCACCACATTCATCCACACCAAAACATCAGCCGTCTATCATCGAAGTCCAGCCGTCATCATCGAAGTCTAGCCGGCACATAGAGAATTACGATGTTTCTAGATGATGAAAAGCGTCGGAACATGAGGCAATCTTCTCGGGCACACGAGAAGTCGGTGAAGCGCTGCAGTGACAATAAGAGGGGTGAATGCCAAATTGACATTCGAAGCTCAATTCCGATGCTCTGACTAACCCACACGGCAGACCAATAGTTCCCGTGACTCAAACATTCACTGAAGATACACTTCGCGTGGCACTTTTTCCTTCAGAGACAAGTGGCTTCGTCCCAGATATTCTCGCTATGAAGGGCGGTTTGGTTTTCATGGAGAATTGTAAGCCATTCTGGTGAGGATTCTGCTCCAAGGAGAGGAAGAGAGAAAGAGGTTTAGGGTTCTAGAATTAGAGGATGCGGAAGGGGAGTGGTGGTGATTCGAGTTATGATTCGGAGCGTTTGCTGCAACTCTTGGGCCGGATGCGCACGGCATTGCAGCTCGGAAAGCGCCCTTCATCGTAAGAAAAACAAAAACCCACCCTGATTTCCTTACAATCCGATCGGATTCTTAGTTTAGGGTTTGGTTTTGTTTTGTTTCTTGCAGACGAAAAGGTGGAGAGTCGAGATGGGCAAGCACCGATGCTCAAGTTCAGGGACAGGCCGTTCGTGCCATTGCAGCTTTTGTAGCCGCTATTCCACAGCGTCCTGCTCCTATCGGCCATTTGCAGGTACAGAGTGTCATATTCTTCATGAATTCCTTTCAGATTCCTGAAATCTTACAAGGATTACTATCGGCCATTGGCAGGGAGATATACAGGAAGCGGTTGTGGCTTTGGAGTACCTGTTAGCAGTGGAACAAGAGGTAACATACAAGCAGGCAGCGCAAACATGTGCAGCATTAGTGAAAGTAACGAGGTTTCAGTACATGGTGCGGTTGCTAGGACCTTTAGCAGGTCTACTAGCACCTACAAAGACAATGGAGGCCGCAGTGTTTGCTGCTACAGCTCTGCAGATTTTACTCGTGAATCTTCTTCGATCACATGCCTCTTCGGATGACGATCCGACCTGGAAAATCCTTCAAGAGTCTGAAGCCTTGAAGCATATCTTATGGCGTATTGAAAACTCTCGTGCACCGGAATTTGCTGAAGTCCTGGCTGCAATTCTGGAGCGGTGGCCGCGAGCTAGGTATCAAGTCGGCAAGCTTGAGCCAGTTCGAACTTGTCTCCTTCAGCATTGCACTAGCAGCAGCAGCCCTGTCGTGGAAGCCAGTTTGCGAGCATGCCAGGCCTTAGGTACTAATCTAAACCAAGTCTCTTCAGCATTATGATTACGTCAATGAAAGAACTGGAGGTGCTGAAGTGAGTGAGGGATGCAGCCTTGTGTGCAGGAGTTGCAGTTTTATTTTTGCGGGATGGGAGCTTGTTGTGGGAGACTTTATCTTCTTGTCTACAGGAATCGAAGGGACTGCGAGTGAATCGAGAGGCGTTACGGTTCCTTTCGCTGCTTGGTGTAGGTATACTTGCTACCTTAAAAAATCGATGAGGATTTTGTGCTTTCGAGGAGTTGGAGGTGATCTTTGTTTGCTGGTTTTGCAGAGGTTATCATTGTTTGCCGCCTCGTTCAGAGGACCGCACATGCGTGCTATTATGGAGGGATGTTTAAGGAACATCAACGAAGGGAACAAGCAGCGAGTGACGGTGCTAGAACTGCAAGTTGTGGTGGAAGCAGCACATACGACAAGCGTGATTCTGCGATGGGCTGGCGAGCATCACAATGTTGTGTTAGAGTTGGGGATTATTAAGTTTACATTCTTACAGTTGACATTGGGCGAGAGGAGGTCCGCTACAAACCTGAAGATCTGGGAGGGTCCTGAGAATGTCGAATTGAAGCCCCGTGCAGCTGGAAAGGTTACTTCGTCATTACGTTGTCTTTTGTGGGAGATAATCGGTTGTTTAGCTGCCCACTTCAGCTCATCAACTACGATGGAAGACGTCAATGGAAGATTCGCGACAGGACCGGGTCTTGGCGGACTCACGGTCTTCGCTTGGTAAGCACTAACTCTTCTCCATTTCATTCTTCCGGCAATGGAATTCCCCTAACCGGTTTTTCTTGTCAGCAGCGCTGCACTGCTGCGAGCTGTACACAGAAGTGGCCATGTCGAGGACCATACACAAGTGCAGGCGTTCGGCAGTGGACAAGAGCAGAAGATTAGTTCTCAAGAGCTTCTTCAAATCTGCAAGGCCATGTTCTTTCTTCTCTCCTCAAGATCACTAGACGTTGCCTCGCCAACGAAAGCGTGCGTGGAAACCGCCATGAAGTTTCGCGACCAGACATGGCTACCTAGATTGGTGGAGTCTCTAGCGCTTGGTCACACAGGTCCATCGTTAGTGAAGCCGGACAGTGTCCACACTTCCACAAACCTATTCGCCCTCGCCTGCTTCTCCTACTTTCCAAAGTGCCGGGAGCTTCTGGACCCTAAGAGGACCCTGGAAGTTCTCGAGGCCATTCTCAAGCTCTACGGGGAGACAGCATTAACATCAAGGTCATGCGTTGCCGCAAAGGAGAGCGTAGTGCACCAGAGAGCTGGAGTTGCTGCCAAAACCTGCTGTGAAGAAATCGCTAATGACTGGGACGGCTCCGATATTGTGCTGATAGCGTCTATGTGTGCGTTCACAAGGCTTGGACCGAGCTTGCCATGTACTGGTGAAGAGCTTAAGAGCTTGTTGTGGAGACTTGCGGAGTGCACGACTGTGGCAGCTGGTGTACGTTGTTGGGCTGCCAGTGGGTTAGCGTGCTTCAACGTCTACGGCTTCCCAAGTAGTCTTGGCCGATACATGCGCCGATTGCTTGAGGAGTCCTTATTCTCTGACATTGTTTTTGTGCTGAAAAATGGTGGTCGTCGTCTTGCACATGGCATCGTCCTCGCAGTCCAGTGCCCATCACTGTTACCCGAACCTTTAGGTGAAGTCCAACTGTCGAATATGATCTCTTCCAAATCGTGCAAAGCGCTTCTGGAGTATGCTTACTCCGGTGTGGTGCAATTGGATGCGGGCGACGTCGAGGAGATGAAGACTCTCTCGAGACGGTGTGGCTTGGATTCTCTCTATAATCTGTTCCTTAATCGTGTTCCAGTCTTTGGCTTACCTCCTGCCTCGTGTAATCTCGCTCCAGCCCTCACTTCTGGTCGCTACTCGTAAGTTTCCAACTTCTCCGCCTGTATGTGCAGTGCCTTGATCAAGAGCATTATATTTTAGTTCGTTGTTGCTCAAATGCATGGAGAGTCTTTGAAGTGGTTTGTTGCATGAAGAATTGTCATTCCCATTCTCTAGCACCATCCTGGATGCCGATAGTATCGCTTCGTTGACAAGGGTTAGGTGGTTTGAATTCGATATCCTTATTTGAGTGGCATTTGGATAATATGGTACATTGTTTCTGGACTTGCAGGGACATCACCCTGCGCGGAAAACAACAAGGCGATGAAAGAACTCAATGCATACATGCACATCGAGCCATATTATCTTCACGTTGCGAGTACTACCGAGCTCTTTTTTGTTCAGGAATGCGAGAAAGGTAATCTCAATACTCTCTTAACTTCTGTGTACTACACCAACTAGTGAAATTAGGTTGCCTTAAGAATTAGGTCGCCTTACAGTAGTCACCTGATCTACCTCATGACACACCATCCAACACTCTTTATTGATTTGACTACCCATCAATAAGAAGTTGTTAGAATGAATCACTTTTTTTAACATGTTCATTGATTTATTGAATGTCAACTATTTGTTGTGGGGCATGCAGCACAGCGGAGGTGATCGAAGTTGACATCTCAGAGCAATCGTTACAGATGCTGGTGATGTACTGGTACAGTGGGAAGCTGGTGCGGTTAACAGAAGAAACAGGGTGGTGCGCATGGAACAACCTGGAAACAGAGGATCAAATCGTTTATCTGCAAAGTTTGATAGAACTGGCACAATTTTCAGGGCAACTGCTCATGACGGAGTTGCAGCAAGAGTGTGATCAGCTGGTACTGCAGCATATCGATGGTAACAATGTGCATCTTGGGCCTTCTGTTGTAAGCCATGCAGCCAAATGTGCTCACTGGGATCTCGTCAATCTGTGTGCTTCCTCGTTAGCTCCGGCCTTTGCACAACTGCGCAACACTGGAGCCTTGGAATCACTTGATGAAAGCTTGAGAGATCTTCTTCGTGTTGCTCATGTCCAGTTTCTCTCGCACCTGGTTGAGTAGTTGTAAGATTTGTAAGTGGAGGCATCTTCCGGCTTTAGTACAGTATGATGAGATTAGAGCACCAACCAAAGGGTTGTTCATGTTGTTTATAGTTCATTTACTTGTTACAGTTATATCTCTGTGTTACAATGTTAGTGGGGCATCCCTGGCTTAGTGTTTTCAGCGCTTTGCAACAGGTTACATCAGTCAGCAGAGTTTTGACCTTGAAAAGGTTCTCACTGAAATAGCCATTACATCTTATTTTATAGATCATGTTTTAGAGCTTTAGGTTGGCGTGGCGGCTTGTTGAAGGCGTCAACAGACTCAAGCTGCTCTTTCCTCTTGAGGATAGACACAATTGCGAAGCATGGGAATAAATAAAGCAACAAGTGGCCTCACATGGAGGATATGTGTTGGGGTTATGGAGGATACAAATGTCTCACTTTGTACCGAACAGATGTCACTATAAACTAATCACATGGAGAATATGTTTTGGGGTTATGGACGTCCATGTATCTGATTTTGCACCGCACAAATGGCAATGTGAAAGGAAGCAGGTGGAGGATATGTTGTGAGGTTATGGAGGACCATGCAAATGGCAGTATTAAGTAATGGTGTATATTGGGGTGATAGAGGATCATACATCCCACTTTGTGCCATGCAAATGAGGACATTGTGTATTGTGTGCAGTACTGTACATTTGCAAGTGATAAGACTTGTATGGTTCAGTCGGCTTCTACTCGAAGGTGGAAGTAGCTCCGGTCGCAGGCAAACTATTTGACATGTTGGACAAGTAGCAAAATGGGGTTATGCTTGGTGAGAACTTGGCTAATAAAAAATCCCGATATTCAAGAACAAAATGACTAAGCAACTCCAGTTTCCTTAGTTTATTTGGTTCTTCATAGTTTTGATGTTTGGATGTCAGGAACAATAATTCTCCCCACTTACACGATGAGCCTCCAGCACACTGAGAAGAGATTGCTCTGTTTAGACATTGTTTGTATCAGTTCAGGTTCTTCTCTCTTTTCTCCAAACCGAAAGACAACTACGGCCGGCTTTCAACTCTCAGTTCTTCAGAATTTCATCCTCGATTGTCAACAGTATAGACATTGTTGATGAGCTTGGAAAAAAACGACTCCATCTAAGGTATCTCTCTTGGCACTCTAGAGCAGAGGAGAACGTTACGAAGCCATGGCGAAGATACTCGTATTACAGCATTCAACGATGACTTCAATAAATTAGAATATAATGAATACAATTACCAGGGTTGGCCGCTACGAGGGCAAAGTAAAGCCCCGAGCTCCTGCTTACTTTACATGTACCTCAAAAAACTACTCAGTCGCTATAAAACTTCCCGCATCGGTTGCAGACAGCTTCAAACAGTGCTAGGGAGGTTCACATTCCCTTAGTATACAGGATGTTGCTGCTACTTCTGATCTACTAATATATTGATAGAATGCCCCTTCGAATCCTGCACGACAGTGATAAAACAAAAGAATGCTGAAAAGAATATGAGTTTCTCACCATCCGATGTCGGCCAGGGACGACCTGGTGCCGAGAATGCCGAACACAATACCGCCAATGATGAAAAACCAATCGAGCGCGCGTGAGAGCAACGACATCTCCTCGCCGAACACTCGGAGGTGAATCCAAGCAGGCAACACGAACGAGAGCAAGGTGCAGACACTGCTACCGACAAGGGACAGGAAAAAGCCAAATTTGGGCACAGAGACAGCAATCCAGGCCGTGGTTAAGACCATGACCGTCCTCAGAATCTGGCAGGGACGACCCTGGCAAATCCTTCGCTCAGCCACCTCGTACACCGGGTGCATCATCACCGGATACGTGAAAACGAGCGCCGTGCACAGACAGAGCTTCACAATCACCGTCTGCCATGAGTTTCCCAAATTCAACGTCACAATGTCTTTTGTGAACTCGCCATAAGCGAGGTACCCCAGCACTCCGAAGCTGATGTACAAGAATGTGATGAGGCACATCGCTGCCGCTAAGACCCCCGGAAACTTGGACCGCTCCTCACACTCTGATTCCAGAGGAAGCACCAAACAGATGCCTTCGACTGCATAGACCGCTACTCCTATCGAAAAGAGCAGATTGCCCCACCCTGTGAACGCCATCACATGCTGATGATGCTGCTCTGTCACTAAGCCTGCGAACTCCGTTATCATCACCACTGCCATCGCTGACCAGTTCACTATGTCCGCAAAGATGCTGAAGTTGCCCAGCTTCGTAAGGGAGCGGATGAACGCAAGCAATACCTGTGCACATGTTCAAAGTTAGTGGAAGAGCCTCTATTGATTCTAAGAGAGAGTTAAGAGATGGTTCGAACCTGGACAGGGAAGATGATCCAGATATAAATTTCTTTGTGCTTCCAATTCACACCCAGAAAGTCCAGGTTGAGCGGAAAAGAAACTTCGGGAGAGGGGGCTTTGCCTCCGGAGACGACAGAGGCAAGATTCTCCCCGATGAATATGAGATACGCAACACAGAAGCCGCCCTGGCTGAGCACGATCATGGCATCCACGGAGATTTGTCCGAAGGTGCCGAGCGTCTGGAACCCGAGCTCACTGTAGGTGCCGATGGAGCTCGCAACTCCCTGAGTCTCCAAATGGCGCCGGCACCATACCATGAGCATCATGCAGTAGTACATGGCGGCAGACGTGCCTGCTAAGATGAGCAAGCCTTGTAGCCATCCTGACTGCTTGAATGCGTATGGTAACCCTAACACTCCTGCTCCTACTACTGTAATCACGATGTTGAAGAAGGTTTTGCGTGGGGATGATAGTTCCGGCCGAAGCTCCCCTACTGGTAGGAGCGGGGATACCTCCGATGTCTTGCCCTTCGACAAGCCATTCCCTACCCCCATAACTAGACCACCTCTGGGCTCGCCAGCATCAACTTGCTCTGTAGCAAACAAAAAGCTCAAAACCATCAATTCGTCTCCCAGTGCTAGGGTTTCACATGCAGCTTAGATCAAATCTAAGCTTCACTCGCTCAACTGATCACAGCCTTATCGACAAAAGCTTTCGAATTCCGACATGTTTTACAATATCCTCATGCCAGACTGCTTCAGAAGTGATCAAAACAAAATCCCGACTCTCAAATGAAGAAGGAAACGATGAAACCCGCGCTCTTCGACATTTGCTCAAAATTTTCAAGCTTCACTCAACTGATCATAACCTTGTTAACACAGCTTCAGAATTCAAACATGTTAACAATATCCCTCATGCCAGAATGCTCGAAAAGGAATCAAATCCAAATCTCGGCTCTCAAATGGAGAAAACGCCGAGCTCTTGCTCAAAATTTGCGCAACTCCTGCTTACACTCTACGAGACCCAATTTCTTCCACTCTACAGTAAGCCCATTGTTCTCAACTCCCTTCATCAAAAAAAGAAAAGGAAAACCTCCAACTTAAGGCGCGAATCACACGAGGATCCAATCAAGAAGCAAAACGTACGAAAGAGGGGTAGCGTGGAATGCACATGATCGAGTGAAGATGGCGCACAGAATTAGACTCACCGAATTGCTGCAGTCACTTGGATCAAAATTGGGGGATGGAGAGAGATGGCGAATGAGAAAATGGATCTGCTGCGGCAAAATGTTGAAGAAGTGGATACTGTAGTGTACCAAGTGAAGGCGCACAATACTTGGATACTGTACTGTAGAGCGAGCGGCCTTTCCAAGGAGCGGGAAGCCGCGTCCAAGCTTTCGATTATTCACGAAACAGAATGTGATGTTGGGTCCCCACTCATGCACTCCAGAAGTAGCTTTGCCCTCCCTGTTGAAATGAATCTCAATTGCTGAATCTCATTGTGAATCTCAACTGAATAACGAGAAAAGATTTTTAGATTGATAAAAGGATGAAAAAGACTTCTTTCGGTTTTTTTATTTAACAATTTGGAAGTTCAGTGAGTTGAGAACCATATTCAATTTACAGAACCTTGTTTGGATTCATAGATTGTTCAGAATGAGCCTTCAAACACAAACATGGCAAGGTTTTCTAGTGTAAGAAAATTTACTATCTTGGGAAATTAATGAGGTTTCTTATGGTTTACTTGTCGCCTCTCTTCATCTTATCACATAATATGTGATTTTAGCCAATCATATGAATTTCTAATTATTAATAATAGAAAGTGCCTATTATATTGATTTCCAAATTATTATTCTTTTAAATTAATTACTAAAAGATATTACCTACTGTAGGAAATTTAACCTTATAGATCCAATTTAGTGTTTAAGGTCTTCATACTATCTTTGGAGCTCTACATCATAAGAGTTGTGGAATCCAAATTTTATAACACATCTAAGTTTTTTCTTCAAGCCCCCTCGGCTGTTCTGGAATTAATTTAGTATTTGTCCATTGCAACTTTGATGAATTTATTAGGGTCCTTGCCGACAATAGCAACTTATCACGGAAATGATGAAGTCTACCATGGGGGACCTAAAAAAACTCGATTATGTTCACATTTGGCATTGGGGAACTAGGTATTTCAAGGCTCGAGCTTTGATTCAATATTTTTTTGGTATTTTGGTATTTTCAAGCGTAAAATTAGAAAAATGACTACTTGCACAAAGACCATGTCAAATCTCAATGGTTGGATCTTCACCATTGTCAGATTATAACATTCAAAGTTGATGTGTCAAGTTTTTTTTTTTGGCAAACTTTCACGCTTGCTCTTATTAATTTTTGAAGGTCACCCTTTTAAAATTAGTAAGAGCTTGAGCTCGGATTTGTTGAAAATTTAAGTAGGAGTATTCAAAAAACCTTTTTTTCTTCTTCTTTTTTTGTTTTATTATGATAACCTATTTTGGCTTGAAAACTAAAATTTGCATTAAAAAATTCTTATTTTGGAATTTGACTTTCCAAATCCTCACGCACACACCGTGTAGTATAGCTAACATTCACCTAAAATCTCATACAAAAATATCAATTTTAGCTCCTTCATGGAGGCTAACTAAAACAACAAGAGCCCATTTCAGACTCCTTAGCCCTTAGGATTTAATTGCTTCTTACTAGCTTGATATTGTTCAGAGAGGCAACAATATTGAACAAGCATCAAGAAGAATGAGCAAGAGCTCTATTCCATCATGTATATATATTGGACGAGTACAACTCGATAACATAATCAACTAAATTGTAAGTGAAGATGAACATAAATCTAGTTAAATAGATGTTGGAAGATTCTAGAGAGTGGATGGATGATATTTTTATCTTGTACGAATAGATATAACATGCTTCGTATATGCTTAGTCTACTATGACAAGTTAGTGTCAGTGAGTGCGATAACCACTTAACAAGGCCATTGCAAAGCAGATGATTTCAAATTCTAAACCTTATGAGATAAACCACTCATGCCTTCATAAGTGTTGTACAATATCATCAAACCTCACTAGATCTGGTATCCAAAGTCAACAAAGGCATAAGGGAGGTGTTACAACTGCCTTTTACACCTCCACCCTTAGTGTAAAATGTATAAGTGTCATAATTGTGAAGTAATAATCCTAATTAAAGTCTATATTGTAAAAATGATACTTTATCACCTTTGACTTGAAAAGTGAAATAAAATAACAATCCATAATAAACTAATATGAACATGCCAAGTGACTTTGCTTTGTCGGAGTGCATGCTTGCACGGCACTGAATCAGCCCTTGAGAAGCGTGAACTGCGATAACTATGAACAAGGCATGGTGATAAGAAGAATGACTGTAATGGATGATAATCATTAAACATGGATGAATTTACTAGCTACGAAAGCAACTGTTGAGACCCGTCTTCCCGCTCGGTGAAAGCAGATGCGTCTTTAGAGCTCCGGCCGGTCCTTGTACGCCCTTGCTGACACCGGCGTTACAATCTCTTTCTTTGCAATACGAAATTGATACAGTGCGGTCTCCTCCGACATGAATGTTCACTGGAATCTTCGTATACAATGACCACATTTAGCTCGTAAGATTGCTTTCTAATGCTGGAAGTAGTCAGGCACCTCAAAGTGGCTCATTAGCATGACATGCGTCGCTTGAGAGTTTTTATTGACCGACAGATTTGTTGATGATTTAATATTCATACATACTCTCTCCTCTTCGTTGATCCCCGTCTTTGAGTCGATGCACTGCGGAGCCTGTAATGCACTTTTTGTACACGATAGAAATTGTTTGTATTGAACAATGTGTATCATGTTGTTGAAGATGCGAATGAAAATAAGGAGATTACGAAGTAAGCATCAAGAAGATAGATACAAAGAGAGAGAGTCTTAGATTGAGAGTAGGAGTATATGGAGGTACAAGGAGAGAGAAGATGAATAGTACTTCTCTCTCACAGGTCCAATCTTGGTGGTATTTTACACTAGTGACTCAACTAGCTACAAAACAAAGGAGAGCGTATATATGAATATCGATTCTCAACACATGTAATGTATACGTGAGGATGAATTTGTTGTTCTACAATTACAAAGGTACTTTGCACGATTGAAGTTTTTTTTTATTCATTGGACGGGGCATGTAAATCTTGTGCAAGATTTATGTTGAGGTGAGATTGGCTCCAAATGTGAGGAGTAGGAATCCTTCCGCTGGCTTTTATGATTCAAATTCGATTTGCACTAAAGAGCCATTTGTAAACTACAATGAGTACTTACCAAAATTAACACTGAGCTATTTCCAAGGGCAGCAGTTCATGATGTGTCAATCATAGGTGTTCAATTCATTATGTACACAAGTTGTGCATCTAAAATCTTAGCAATCAACATGTATTTATGAAGACCTCTTGCATCTCAAAATTCACTGTGATTGAGTAAAATAATTCTTGATTAGCTTTTACTCCTAAAAATTGTCTTGATGTATGTGAGTTAGTTGTTCATATGCATAAGAGAGGGACTATGTACTTTGAGATTTTAGTGGTTTTAGGCATCTTTGGAAGCACTTGCCATGCTATTCTACAGAGGTTTACTATGAGAGGTCATTTTAGAGATATTCTTTCGCAAGGGAGACCTTGAATTCTAAATGAGCGTGATAATCGTATGGTTTTTGAAAGCACCAATTAATCGTAGAGCTACAACAATGAGTAGAGAAATGCAATCTCAAAGATTGGAATTGTGTGATGATACAATTAGAAAATGTCTTCAGACGCAAGGATTGAAAGCACAAGTGAAAATTAAGAAGTCATTCTTGTCAAAGGAGGACAAAGCACGTCAATATTCATAGGCAAAGAATTGTAGGCATGCAAGTTGGACAAATTGGAGTTGTGTGGTTTTTTCAAACGAGTCAAAATTCATTTATTTGGCTTAGATGGGAGGCAGTATAGTTGAAGGAAGAGAGGAGAGTATCTTTTATATCAATTTGTACAACCTATTATCAAATTTGGAGATGGAAATATTATAGTGCAAAGATGTATGACTTTGGAGGGACTTGACAACCTTTGTCTTGTAGAGGAAAACATAAATAAGTTTGTGTCCCGTAAAAGTTTGGAGATGGAACTCATGAATACTATACACGTGCATGAATTAGAAGAGGTTTGAGCAATTCAACGAGTAGGAAGAAAAGCCATAAAGTTGGGCCAATTATCTATTTCCGCAAGGGGTGAGTAGTTATGTTCTATTACCTTTTTGTCTTGTGGCCATTAAGGTAAAGACATTACGAACAGACGTTGTATTCATGCCAATCTTTGATTTCAAGATTGGAGTTCTTATCTATCTATATGGGCCAATTAAAAGTGGAAACACCCTAACAACAAAAGAGGAAGAACTCTCTAATCCTAGCAAGGAGAGAGACAAGTAGAAAAGAACTGAGAGATGAAGAAAAGATGAGGGGGAGAGGAGAAGCATGAAAACCCTTCCCCTCACCTTCTTTTTTACCTTTTTACTTTCTCAATTACTTATCTACCTTTGACTCTAATACTACCTCATATCTAATATTCTTCAATTCTAACAATTTAGTTATCCTTTCTGAAAGCAATCATGTGATTGTTACTAAATTGTCATTCTCAATGTTTTTTATAATCATACTAATAACTTTTCAACCTATTTCTACAGATCCCAATTTAATGCATTTAATTAGGTAATTTTTGTAATTTGGTGATTTGAGGGCCATAAATACTTCGGGACCCGTCCACCTATTTTGCCAGCCGATCGTTTTCGACAACTCTACAATAATACCCGCTTTGAACAACACTTCATGCGGCTCAATCCAACCAACGCTGCCCGAGACCATAATATCATAAAACAAATATATTACCTCCTTTACAGAGTAGTATGCATCCATGGCGTTGCCACATACAATACTTTGATGATTCCCCTCTTGCATTTCTTATTTCTCTTGTATCTATAATTACGCCACTATGTAATTTTGGGTGATTTGGGGCCATAAATACTTGAAAAGTCAATATCTTAGAACTTGTTGATCCATGCTACATCGTGATTGTTTTCTAGAGCTATTAAAAAAAAAACCCATTTCCAACAACACCTCATGCCACCCGATTCGACCGACGGCTTTTTAGATCATAATTTCACTCGCAAAACAAAACAAAACAAAACAAACTACGTGCCTTAAATGATAAATGCCTTATATTCAAGAACCCTTTGACTGGGTCAAGCTTTCTACCATTGAAAATAGACTCGCATTGAAATACAACTTAAAAAATAAAGTTGAAATCCAATAGTGGATGAAGAAGATATAACTCATCATAAATCATCCATGTTTTCACTTTTTTCATTGTAGAAACAACATTGCAAATCCAACACCTAAAATATTCAAATTAAATTTTTTTCAAGTTACAAAGTTGTTGGAATTGATTTGAGAATTATTAATATGCAAAAATAAAATCTAGAGATCTACTTTTGGTTTCATATCATAGGCTTGCAGTGGTAAAACATGCCTAATCTTTGAAAACCCAAACAAAAGCTACCTTCACTACAATGCATGTTATTAATTCATACATTGTTGTATTGGTCTTTGAAATTTGCTGCACAATCTAGACTTGATTTGGAATCCAATCGAAGTGATTTTGGCCAAAACAAATCTAAATGACAAAGTTATGACTCTTTAAAGTTTTTGCGCTTCATCCAAAATGTCGTTTTTCAACATTGGGGACGTTTAGGGGATAAAGAGTGTTTATTACTTCTCACCATCTTAAATGGATGCAAAATTTGGTGTAATTACTAAATAGTTAAACTTTATATTGTATAAATATTGTATAATAAATCCAAAAAGAAAGAAGGAGCCCCTCAACAATAGTTTGACACTAGACTCATAGGATGCACTTGTGGTGTTTGTCAACTTTGCATCCTTAACCCCTAAATGCGCCAAATGTAGAAAAAACTACATTTTAGATGGAAGGCAACAACTTTGAAGAGCTATAACTTCTACATTTGACATTTGTTTTGGATGTAATCACTTGGTTTAGGTCTTAAATCAAGTCTAGTTTGTGTCGTAAAAAGTTCAAATCCATATAATTTATTATGAATTACTGACATGCATATGAGAGGGAACAACCCTTATTTTTGGGTTTCCAATATGGGGCATGTTTTACCATTGCAAGCCAATTATGTGATATCAAAAAAGTTTTTCATGATTATGATCTTAAGGTATTTCTTAACAACTTTCTAGTAAGAAGTGCGTGAATTCGAGTGCAAAGGGTCTAGGTTTGGACAAGGTTTCATTCGTAAAATGTTTAACCATTGCAAGGCTACTATTGGAGCCAAGAAATGTTTTTGATGTTTTTTTTTAGCAAAAGTGCTATTGAGTTGAAGGTGAATAAATTAGTAGTTGGAGATTTTTTGATTGAGATTTTAAAAATTCCACTCTAAAGTGAAAATGATGAAATCTTGGAGTTTTTTTTAGTACTAATGTGTTATGATCTCCGAATTTACAAGGCATAAATATCTATAATACTTTTTCTTGAAATTCTGTTTTTTGGCTAAAGATGGGCTAGGACTTTTAGGGGTTAAAACTCACTGGCTATGAGAGATCTTAGTGTTAGATTACACTATGGTGAAGAAGTACACTACACAATAGTTGTTAATTAGTGTCACGTGGAGATTGGTGTAACAGGTAACTTTTGGTAAAGAAAACTATTTCTCAACTCTCTTAAGATTAGTGTTCTCTTTGGGTAACACTAAATGGTGGCCCAAAGTGAAGTCTATAACACTCTTGACGTTTATAACACTCTTGTCTTTTCTTCAAGCCACCAATTGCACAACTTCAATAAATTGTGCATGCTCTCACATATGGTGTTATGTTTTGACGATTAGTGTTGTAATACTATGGAGACCTACGACATTTAGTGTTACGGTTCGTAGTTGACGTCTATAACACTAATTAACAACTCCTCTATAGTTGGTCAAGAATTTCAATTTCAACCAATCACATTCCAAGAGATTACAACCAATCGCATATGGGATTTCATCTTGATTTCATGGTCGGTAGACTTCCCCACCATAGTGTAAGAGCATCTGCACTCCTACCCGCTAAAGGTGACTCGCTAAAAATGCTTATCTATATTTGAAGAGCCCTTGAAATCACACTTCCCCACCCTTAAAAGGCCCCTCAAGCACCAAAAGTGCATGTGAAGTAGTCAATGCACCAATAGCAAGTAGAATGTTAGATTTAGTCAACTAAACTTAGATTTGGAGGGCCATTTCTTGACGCGCCATAGTAAAGAGTCAAGAGACATTTTTGAAGGGCCCTCAGCATTTCTCATCCACTTATTGCGTGTGTCAGACACTTGGCGAGTAAGGGTGCAGATGCTCTAAATCAACCCTTACTCTCTCATTAAAAATTCTCTTTCAAAAGAGAAAGCTCAGGACATTCTCAAGAACTGTACGTTGGAATATTACCATATTATTTTACATACAAATTTATTCTTTACTATTTAAATATTTTCAAACATTTATTTAGTTGAGCTAGCAAACCATGCATTCATATTTCATCCACTCGTACGGATGTTTCATCCACCCATTGAGATGGCTGTACTTGTGCAAGGGGGCGGATCTGTCGAAGTCAGAAACGACGGGTGGCGGTTCGTCTCGACCGCAAATTCCATGTCATGTTCCAGTTACACTCGTCCACTAGCCCAGCCGCCCAGGTGCGGGTATCGGCGGGTATCAACCGGGAGTCTAAAAAGCGCACTCTGCTCCGTGGATTCCAAAGCGTAGGCACTCTGCCCGCTTCTTCAGTCACCCTCTCACACTTCGAAGGCGCGCATTCATTTGCTGGTACAGAGTTGGTTGTTGCCATTGTAAGTCCAAGAGGTTGTTGCAGGCATCCTCCATACCGCTGACTTCCTTGCATTGCCGTAATTGGCGGGTTGTTGTAGCAATGGAGCTCAAAAGCTAGGGTTTAGGAGGGTTTTCGATGGAGGAATGCGACTACGGTTGCTAGGGGAAGTGTGGCGAGTAGTAGCTTGATGAAGGGGGGCGGGGGTATCACGGGAGGAGGTTCATCCTCGTCTGTGACGCCATTTATGTTGCAGAATTTGACGAAGTCGTTGAGTGAGAGCACGGAGCGCGTAGGGGAGAGAAGGGCCAGGGTGGTGAAGCAGCCCGCCGAGGTTGTGGTTGTTGAGCAGGAAAGGGAGAGAGTGCGGTTATTGGAACAGCAGCGGCAGCAACGGATTGAGGCGGAGAGGGATCGTCGCGATGGCGTCGTGGTATGCAAGGAAAGATCTGGTGGTGTGCATTGGAAGTACGTGTGTAAAAGCGGGGAGAAGTCCATGCAGGTCATGCATGCCAAGCAGCACCGCGATCCTGTCGCTGTAGGTCCCGAATTGCTCTAATTGCTGGATATAATTTTGATGAAATTTCTGATCAATTTGCTTTGGGACTTCACCCTCTGAAGTTTTACACCTCTGGTACATTCTGATCATAGAACATATATCTTGTGACGAAATGGCGGACTAGTTCGGAAAAGAATGTTTCTCATTTCCTGAAGTTGTGCTTGCTTTTTCGAGAATATGCATTGGAGTAGCCGAGCTGAGATTTAATTCTGGGGGAGAGTGATATTGTTTCTGATAAGACTGTTGATGGTTGCAGGAGCTAGTTAGATTCGTGAGATCATACATTGTACCGGAAGGCTATCCCGACAGTGTTGCACCTTCGTATACGCCCTATATGCAATGGCGCGCTGTGCAGGTTTGTGAAGTACTTCACATTATCAATGAACGTTTTGATCTGAGTCATTTGAGTACAGGAAGCATCCCTTTCTGAGAGCTACCTGTTAGTGTTAGAAGAGGTCACGCAAACCTCTTGTTGATCGGCAGTGACCTTATCTTGGAGCCTTGATTTCTGGATAGCGGAATCTTTTGTTTTAATATACCCTTTTTGACTTTTTTCGATTCTGTCCTCAATTACTGTTCTATCTGCTGCTTGATGGAATTGTTCCGGTTCTTGACACCCTGTGTTTCTTGACTTTATTTATCTCTGTTGAAATCGTGCAGTACTTTTTTGGAGGTGCCATGAGTGTGTTCACTACGCGGTCACTGTTGCATGCTTTGGGTGTATCTCGAGGTAGTTCTGCGTCCTCTGCTGTGGCTGTCAACTGGGCCATAAAGGTCAGTTTCTGTGGTTATTGTTTCGTTGCAATTGACTCCTCTTCTTAATCTTACATCTTTATGTATTGTTGAATTTCTTCGAAAGGCGCACCGATTATCTTACAAAATTTTCGGTCTGTGACAGGATGGGGCAGGGCGAATAGGGAAAATGATTTTCGCTCGTCATGGGAAGAAGTTTGATGTGGATCTGAAGCAGGTACTTTCACTTTCTTTTGTGTCTTCTGAATAACATTTTGTTCTTTATTTTGTGTGCTTTCGCATCTTTCATGTCAGCATGAAAGCTGAAGGTCATTGATGAACTGACAGTTGCGATTTAAAGGAGCGATGTTGATGCAACTAGGCGCTGGGGTGGAGCTTGCTACTATGGTCGTGCCTAACTTTTTCTTACCGCTAGCATGCGCTGCCAATGTAGCCAAGGTACATCTAAACTGCAGTTCTTTGATTTCATCCTCAACCCTTGTTTGTCATTAAGAAAGTGCATCAGTTTCTTCTAGAACTACATGCGTGCATCATGCCAGAGTTGTACCTATTAAATGTCGGCAGTATCAATAAGAGTTTATGAGCATGGCTGTGATCTTCAATTAGGATAATTCGGTTCTTCTGCATTTGTTTACGTTATTACAAATTATTTACGTAATCATAAGCTATAGAATAATTTTAATGATCAGTTAAACGGGGTTCTGAGGTGTTATAATGGTCGTATGGGTGTCGGTAGAACGTTGCTGCAGTGACTTCGTCGTCCACCAGGGCTCCAATATACAAAGCCTTTGCTCGCCGGGAAAACATCGGTGATGTCACAGCCAAGGGGGAATGCATCAGTAATATCGCCGATCTGGTGCGTCCTTCTCTAGATTTTTCAAGCCACGACTTTCTTTTTCGTGATAGTCTCCATAATGAAATATTGTCTTCCGTTTGTAGTAAACTGCAATAGATTTGTGTCGGAAGTTCATGAGCTCAACTGCTTTCGAATTCTCCTAGTTGTTTGCAAAGCTCTTCCTAGTTTTAAAGCATTCCAGCTCGATAACACATTGTGAAATCTGCAGATGGGAACTGGACTAGGAATTTTCATCTCAAAGAGGAATCCTTCTCTAGTGGCCACCTTCTGTGTGTTGTCATGCGGGTACATGATTTCGTCGTTCAATGAGGTGAGTACATCTGAAAGTTGTCAGCCCCGGCACTGGTTTGATATTTGATCAAAGATTTTAATGTAGATTCATTGCTAGAGAATACTACTTATCTCATATATTCAGGTCATATTAGTCGTTATGCATTAGTCCTTGGCTTATATTCTCAAACTCTTTTTTCAGGTGAAATCGGTTCGTCTGGCCACACTCAACCGGGCTAGATTTGGAGTTGTAGTTAAATCATTTCTCGAAACTGGTATGTCTTTTTTTTGTCGTTCTGTTTGGATGAGTCAGTGATGTTACTCAACATATATCATAGCTTTAGTTGATAAATTTGTTTCTTACTATGCTATTTCGAACTTTTCAGGGCAAATACCTTCGGTTGAGGATGCGAATAGGAGGGAGGGGGTCTTGACATTTCCTTGGCAGGAACAACCTCTTGAGCTTGGTTCCCGAGTAGCCCAAGCTTTCTCCAATCCAAAAGAATTCTTAAATACACAAGAGCAATTCCAGGTAAATTTCTTGAGTGTTTCATATCTTTTATAAGTCCGCTTTGTATCGATTTAAGCTATGCTGTTGCTGGAATTTCTATGCTCAGTGATGTGTTCCCAACAAAGTAGACGATGATGAAAACCTGAAATGACTTTGATTTGTTGTCGTATGCACAGAAGGAAAGCTATCTTGTGACTTACAGACCAAACACAAGACGGGCATATGTTGTGATAAAGGAAACTGCCACCTCTGACGATGTAGTCCGAGCTACCTTCCAGGTTTGTTTCTGGATTGCATTCTTCGAAGATGCCTTGGTGCGTGCTTTCTGGACATGTAGAACAGTTAAGTAAAGGATATCCTCTTATGAAATTCTTGAAATGCTTTCAGGCACATGTGATGTTGCACATGTTGCGGGAATCGGAGGGTACACTCACAGGAAGCAGCGTGGAGGCTGCTGTAGCGGAGAGCTCCAAGCGCTCTCATGCTTTGTACGATGATTTCAAACAACAGGCGCACTCTAAGGTACAGTTCCGAAGCTCTTGTTATTATGAATGGCCTTCCGTGCTCAAGTGGTGTACCCATCTGAGGCTTTTCTTTTGATCTTCAGGGGTGGATGATGGGAGAAGCGTTACTGAACCCGGGAGATTCACGACTCTGCGTTTGACACAATTTTGTAGAACAGTACCATAAATTTTGAAGTTTTCCTTCAGTTCTAGATAAACCAACTGTACCCTGCATTCCTCGAGATAGTGGAATTTTATTGATTAGCTAGTTCTTACTATGACTAGCAGTCATGCTTATGTAGTGAAACACATGGCAACATGTTTCAAAGGTTGAAGTCAGCTACTTCCAAAGTATGATAGTATTCACCATCTTCTGCCTCTTTTCTCTTGAAGATTAGAGTTCAGCCATTAAGAATGGCCTCAAATTGAACTATGCTTATCCAGATAAATTTAACCCTTAAACGTCTGAGCGGCCCCGAGGGGGCCGATTCCAACAGAATCTCCTCTGTAGCTCTCTATGTACTCAACTTTTCACTCATATTTTAATGTCAAACTGGTCACCTTCTTTTGATGCATTCAAAAACTGAAATTCTAGTATTCAGTTCACAATTTGTATGAGTGGGATTGTGGTAGGTAGGTTGGGGTTGTACATAACCTTGTAGGAGGTTGCAAGCTCATCATTGATTGGATCATTCTTGATGCCCAAGTTCAAAAAGTGCACTATTCATGATGCCCAAGTCCAAAAGATGGTATGATCCAATTTTGGGCTGCCCCAATCCGTATAGCTAGACGTTTAAGGGTTAAATTGCTCATGGTTGATCAATTGGCGCTGACCGACCTTTTACTTATACGCTTGAAGGGTGCCTGCTAGGAAGGTTACTCGAAATGAAAGCTATGCAGTTCATAAAGCTATGCAAGGGCAAAATCGAACAGGAGTACCAAAGTTTATTAATGTGCTTGACAATTCAGAAGGGCCTTGAACTTGGATACGAACAAGAGGCAGTGGCAATGTCATTATCTCGAAGATTTGATGGCGCTTTGATAGATATCCAACTACGATCATGAACCGATAAATATCACTATCTACAATGTTTGTTTCAATGGTCCAGTAGCCCAGGAATGAAACTATTCACAATTTCTGGGCCCTCAAAAGTGTAGCAGTTACTACCTTCTGTTATTCTTTCTTGATAGTGTTTCATGTGCCCGTGAACCAGCCATTGGTCTGACCTACCTTCTTCCAATCACCGCCTTTACAAATCTGAAACATGAAAAGTAACCAGTAAGCACATTGACTCCAACAGATTGAGCTTTGCCTTGTTAGAGACCATAACAAAGAAAGTATTTGCTTGATTTAAATCAAACAGTTTGTATAAATTACCTGAGCAAGAAGCATGTAGGTGGCAAACGAATGTTGGAGCAGCAAAGATGGAGGGAAGCAGTTGTCCAGGACATCTTCGGAGACTAGGTCAGCCGGCCATGTGACAAGCATGGGGTTGGTCAAGTATAATTGGAGCTGGACATCATGGGGATGATTCTCCACACTAAGGTAACGAAACATGAATTTTTTCAACACGTTCAGGAACGCAGAGACAGGAATTTTGTCCACACCAGCCTCTTCTTTCCATGTAGTCTCCGTTTTCACAGAGCCCAGAATCTCGTCAGCTAACGAGAGTGTTAACGGCGATCTGTCAATAGCAGGCATGGTTAGAATCCATTGGAAAGAATGCAATATTGGAGCAAGCAATGGGCTTCTATAGATAATTACTTGTATTTTTGGCTGACCAACATGCCGATACTGCCGCTGGCAGAGTCTTCCAGGCCTTCATACAAGCTGACGATGTGCTTGAGACAGATGTTGTCAAAGACGGTGCTTGTGCTCATCACTTCAGCTGCTGCATCTTTTCCCAACCAGAGCTCGCAATATGCGCTCAAAGCTTGTTGTTGATGACCACCAGTTCGTCTTAAGAATCCCAGGCATAAGTTCAGCATTTCAAGGAATTGACCAGCTCCTACTCCTCCCGACTCTATCTCCCTTTGCACGACCTGTAACGTCTCTGCCCGTAGTGCCTCCTGCGGTATTGCTGTTGCTACGTCCGCAAGGATGGTTGCGTGCCGGTGGAATGCCTCATGCTTGTAAGGAAACTCTATCCAATCCTGCATTCAATCAACACATTAAGGTTATAATCTGTAAGCAAACTCCTACTTTGCAAGCTTGTAAAATGGATTTTAGCTTACTGCATCAAGATGGGCTTTTTCTGTCACAAGCGCTTGACGAAGGTGTTGTTCAATGATTATGTTGTTGTAGAGCACTCGCTGGCCAAATCCCCAATGAGTGTCAGCCATTCCAACATTCTTCACGACCTTTTCAAGCCACTCCTTATTGTAATGCACAATGTCTTCGCCCTGCATGCACACATGATTGTTTAAGAAAACTCAACTTTTGGAGTTCCAAGTTTTTATCGACATAAGATGAGAATATCTGACCTTGCAAGCTTGAACGCGCACTGTTCGAGGAGAATGAGCACGGGCATCTTCCAGAAAAGCATTCTGAATGTTTCGAAGGTACTCAAAGAGAGCCACAACATAGAGTCCGTGGTCACGAGGCTCCACCAAGCACATCGCTATACAAGACTCTTCGCTCATCATGGGTATGGTCAAGGGTCTGCACTCGTAGCCCTGCACCTTCTCCCTTATTGCATTCCATGAATCTGCGAATCGTTGGAACTGCCTCCGCATTCGCCTGTGATAGATCACCCCAGCGTTAGAACTTAGAACTTTCAAAATGAATCTGTTAACAATCATGTTGCGAGTATGATGGGTCCCTCACCTTGATTGATTCAGAGCTTCTCTCACGCTCATAGATGCGGCTTCAGGTCGCGAGACTCTGAAGCTGAAATCGTCATGAGCCGCGTTGCAGAAGGTCAATAGATTCGTTAAGTGCTTCAAATCCTCAAGATGCTTTTCGTGGTTGAAGAACACTTGTATGAGGGGGTTACGAGCTATCATATCTGAGTCTTGTATGTACAAAGTTCTGAAGTTGTCGAGGCTGGGAGCAACGGTAATTCGCAGAAGATCTTCAATTCCAGAGGCGAAGAATGGACGTCCTCTCTCTTCCACGAGCTCTGCGTACCTGTTGTTGCCCTTCTGCCTCTCCAAATAGTACGCTGCTGCTCCATGAGCGCCGTGAATAAAGGGTTCAGCGGTAAAGAGTTCTTGAAACTCAGCTTCCCAGGCTGCTCGCAGCTGTGGAGTATCAAGGCTCTTGTTGCTCTTCATTTCGCTTAAGAAGGATACCACGCAGTGCACGTACTTCACGGTGGTCTCTCGGTTACAGGCCAGGAGTAAGTCCAGTTTCGCTAAGTCTTCCTCAATCATGTTCCGTAGCTCGTTCAGAAGGTCATTCCGTTGGGGGCTTAACGCAATCATGTTCCGTAGCTCGTTCAGAAGGTCATTCCGTTGGAAGCTTAACGCCAGCCACCTTCGCAAATCATCCGTGCTCGTTGCCCGCTGAAGCCCAATGACTAAACAAAAGTGCAAAATAACGCGAAGAGTTCGATAGCACTTGTGGTCAAGATTGCGAACGCGATAGTATGTGTCCGATCGTGACACGTTGTCAATAATGTAACCTGAGGACAGAAACACAGCTTTTAGTCCCCAACATCAAATGCAGCATGGCCCCCATGGCCAAATGTGGCCAATAGTTAACAATCGAAACATGGAAAGAATCGGTGTTACTATTTCTTTCTCCAGCACTGGTTATGATTGTTCGAAGGTGCGAGGACAGGCAACTCACCACTCTGGACTTGCTGGGGTTGGAGGAGAACATTTCCAGCGATTGGGACATGAGATGTGCCTCCAATGAGTTTGCCACAGCCCGGGCAAGTAGCCGATTGCATAGGCTTCTTACATTCGCCAACGTAATACTCGTATCCACACGGACACTTGTATTCTCCCATCTCCGGTCCGAAGATGTTTCGAAACGCAGCAAGGGCGCTCTCGGGAGCTCCCAAAACAAATCCGTTGTCAAGATGCTCTTTGTCGAGAGTCGCGTACCCCTGTCCAAGTCCACAATTAGTATGATCCCCACCATCTAGAGAACCATTGCTACAACCGGATGAAAACTATTGTCATACCTGGAGTGGTGATGATCGTGGTAGCCCTGTGACCACAAAAAGAATGTGAGCAGCGAGAGTCTTGAACCACAAATCATGGGTGGGCATGTTGAGAGTAAGCCTCAGGTCGCTCCATGAGGTTGAGCCTGCGAAGCAATGGACCGCATCTCGCCACTTATGGTCCCACTTTTGTATACGATTCGACTTGCTGAGTATCCAGTTGCTAGCAACTCTTTCCCCAGAAGAAAGCGGCCGAGCAGCCGAAGGAAGGTAGAGCCTCGATGCTATAACAGCACAAATTTGCCTCTGACTTGCAAGATCAGTATGCCGATCGAAGTACTTCGCACCTTTGCTTTCCTGGTTCGACGACATCTGAGTGATCGCTTCCCCTGCTCTCTCATAAATTTGAGAACTTGAGCACCAGAAAGGGTCGAACCCAAGCGGATTGCTCACATCATGCATCGTTTCCCAATGAAGCACGCTGGTGTAATGCTCCAGTGCCCGAACTTCACTACAATCTGCAGCTAGAGAACTGATTTCAACCAAGGAGAGTCCCCGTTTCATGTGAAGCACCTTCAATAGGTAGAGTCTTAGTGCTGCAAACCCAGGAAGAGAGGACGATGTGCTCATAGACCTCGCTATATATTGGAGCGTATGTCCCCAAAATGTTGTAGATGATGCCTTTTTTCTGAATATGCGTTCAAGCTCAGTTGCCAGAGCATCGAAAACTGCACGAAGAAACGCAAACGCGGCCGTCACTTGGACAGTCAAGAGACCATCGCCCTTCACGAGTTCCAGAGCGTCACGTATGGACAAGAAAAAATAGTCATCCGTCCACTCTTCCTGTTTTTGTAGTAAGGCCACAATACTACTGGGTTCGAGAGACTCGTAGAGTATGTCCGAAAAAAGAACAAATGCTGCATGATCGTTGCCCTCGAAAGAAGGTTCTCCCAGTTGCGACAACAGCTCGCTGTGATGCAGAAAATGCATGTATCTCGGGAAGCGTGGATCCTCGGGTAGAGCATTATGAGCGAGGGTGGCATCAAGGACGGCGCGAATTACGTTCTTCATCACGCTTGTGAGCTTGTCCTGGAGCTTGAAAACAAATTTGCCGATGGTGTACACATCAGTCATTGACGTCTTTCCTTGCAACACTTTCTGGAAGAAAGAAGCAAGGAAACGAAGCCAGTGGTCTTGGAGAGGCTCTGTCAATGTGTCCAGGTCGGGAGACATGCGAAGAACTGCTTCTAGTAGCTGACCAGGAGTAAAGTCCGTGCCGTGACTACCAAACCACTTCACTACGCTTTGTAATGTTCCTTGCTCCAATGAGCGAGGTGGTAGAACCATGTACGCCAGATCCCTCAGTATTTCCAAGCTTGTGAGAATCTCCCACCGGGTGTGTTTCAGAGGCGAGGCCAACCCAATCAGCAGCTCTAGATTTTTCACCCACTCATCCAGCTCAACACTCTGCAGAAAGTCGTCACGAATCATCTCGTTTTGGGGCAAAACTGCTGAGTAGCAGAGGGCCACCAAGTGCTTATTAAACGCAGTCGGTGGAAGGCATTTAGACTTCATCTGCGCCAACTGCTCTGCAACGGCACTTTCTGGTAAACACGAAGCCACAAGTAATGCTTGGGCATTCAGCTTCTCGCTGTGCTCCCACAGAAGAATGTGAAGATCAGGAAGCGAGATGACTCCATCGCTGAGGTTGCCTCTCAACACCCACTCGAAAGCTTGTGACTCCGCCTCACTGCGGCTGTCACTCTTGTATGGTGCATAGAGTTTGGCGAAATCTCCTACGTAGAGCTCCGGGTTAGTGTCAATGCAGACGGCAATCTCCGGAAGTCGATCCCGCATTGTTGCAACAATGTCGTGTCCGATTTGAGACGAGTTGGACTTCGCCAACTGAGTCAAGTACGCTTCCTTGAATTGATTGTCAACATGGAATGAATAAATGGCAACAAATGGCAGGTAGAGGTTGAGCGGGGCTTTGACTTGGTAGCCTTCTGGATGCCGTGCGACTGGAACGCTTGCAGTGCTCACCAAGTCTGCATTCAAAACGGCGGCTCGCCAGATTTCCCTTTTCACTGCATCCATTTTGAAGTAGCTTCCCAGATCGGACGATTTCTCAAGTAAATACACCAGCCTTGCTACTGGCTGCCTCAGCTTCTCTTCAATGTAGAGCAGGAATGCATCTTGCAGGCTAGAAGACAGGGATAATAACCTTCGATCTGAAGCTACTGATGCTTGCCAATAGGGATCGGCATCTTCCATGAGCCACAGAAGCGCCCGGCTCTTGAAACATCCCCAGAGCTCTTTGTCTTCGCATATTTTCTGCACCATCTGCTGGCAGTAGGTCGCGGGGTCCGATGACATTGGATACATTATACATAAAAAGCTCCATGTCAGCACCTTCACCATTATCTCTTTCATTGGAATTGTCTCGGTCTTCACCAAGTCCGCAACACTATGATCCAAAAACACTCTGCAACATGCCCACATCATACTTAGCACGAAGGTAAGTGACCAAATATACAAATCACAAACAGGGTTGAAAGCAAACCTGAGGTCTGTTTCTTCTTTTTGAAGCTGATCCAGTGTAACCTGCTGCCAACCGCTGAGAAACGTGAAGCCTGTGAGACTTTCCATCTCACGGTGAGTATGAATGATTAAGACGATGTTCTTCACTTGAGTTGACCCTTGAGCGGGCTCGAGAGACACCTGAGCTTGAAAATCTGCACAGCTCTTGTCCACCAGGAATTTTGCATGCTGGATATGCTCTTTGTCCATTTGAGCATCCGCTTGTAAAAGGAGCAAGTTGGAATCTCCCGTTAAGAACAGCTGAATCTGCATTTGAAATTGCTTCTCCGATGAGAAGTCTCCCAGCTTCTCGATTTGTATCTGGTCACAGAATCATTCGAATGGAAGAGTGATCAACCTCGTGACTCAAAACAAGCTAACAATCTCAACAGCAGCTTCATCGATGCATGGCATCAGAAACCAAGAAAGGGTTGCCAAGGTCTCGCGTTTGGGGTGATTACACGCACAAAATCGTAAGCCCATGATATAGTCCTTAAGATGGTGAATTTTCAAGGAAGTTCTGTTATCCTGGTTTTGAGGACTAATTGCACCTGAACACGTATGGCCACCAATAACACAGCACAAATCTCAAAGAGTGCTTACATTCATGTCCGATAAGAACTTCCTGATCGGCATATGTATAATAGTGCGAGTGGTGATCACCACTCTCAAGCCTCGTCCATTCTCCCGTAAGCTCTCCTCCTGCATCTACAACAACCATCGACAGAGTAGTATAAGCTGGTTGTGTTTACAAAGATCTCGCAACGAAGACGCTTGTAACAGGGTAGCACTTACTGCGGTTACAAGGAACTCTTTCAAGCCCTGTTGCTCTTGCCATTCACCAAAGAAGAGCCCTGTCCATCTCTCCAAGTCGGGTACTTTCTCTCGGCATTGTGTAGATAAAGAAGCACGCACCATTGCATCCACATATGCCGTTCGCAATAAGTCTTCTTTACACCTGCAGTTGCATATATCACAGCTCAATGCATCTGAATGACCACTTTTCGAGATGTTGTCATGTTATAGTACACACCTGTCAAGGAGTAATGCAAATTCAGTGGAGTTCGTGCTGCTGATATCCTCAGAGTCGCCAGGTTGATGGTGCAAAACAAGCGATGGAAGGGTGTCTTCATGGAACCCAGCAAACATGTCATTTACTTTAAAATCATCTGAGTTAACGCCGGCCATTTGTTCACACCAGGATTTCAGAATTTGCACAGCTTCTCTGAGACGTTCCGTCAGGATGTTCTCATAAGTGAGCACTTGCTTCTCGAAGCGGTTCAGAAATGGTGGATCCAGACGTGAAACTTGGCTGAAGTCCACCACCACTATACAACGAAAGCTGTCGTGGACGTAGCACATGGGATTACTGTAAGCTCCGATGGCTATACGACAATTTCGCCTGTCGGCCACCGTTGTATAATGTTGATTGAGCATGTCATACAGTGACGACCAAAGTCGCTCCACCCCCTTCAGAAGTATGCATCTGCAAAGTACAGAGGGCACATTCAAGCTCACACAAAATGTGATCAGCAATTTTCATGATATATAGAAGAGACGCACCTTCCAGCTTCCATGTGTAGAATTATAATGCTCAGCAACAGATACGAGTAGTCATCACTGCAATCGTCCTTAAATTTGCTTCCGTGAATAACGATCACATTCTTCTGAAATTTCTCCACAATTCCAATCGCCGAGTCTCCCTGTTCCACAAATGGCAATGCATCCAGTGTGAAATTTTATACACTTTCACATGGTCGATGATACTGTGAGTGTGTGTCGAGATCTTACAGTGGTGATGAGCATTAGATGCCTGCCATGATTGTCTTCGAGATTCGCTCGAACGAGGTCCATAACAGGAGGCGGCCGAAGCAGAAGCTCCTCGTGGCCCAGATTCCGCTTCAAAATACTTGAGAACGTCTGGACATCATCAGGTGAGCCTCCGAAGTTTCTCCAAGCGGCTGTCACAAGTCCATCAAGCGAAACCATGCTTCGTTTGACCTGCAGTGACTTGATGAGTGAATAGAAGTCACGAAGGCCGTGGAAGTTCGGTTTCGTTTGACGAGAATGGTACTGATGGTAAGATCTTGCCAGGCCTTTTAACTCTGCACTTAGCGTCTGGTGCAGTCTCTGATCTGTGTCAAAGCTTTCGAGGATCGCGATGCTGGTGTCGTATAAATCTTGCTCAGAAGGATCAGGTTGCGACAGATGAATGGCTCTATTCATTTTAGCTGCATCTAGCGACCAGTTGCTGATACCCACCACCGCCACTTGTTGAGGCTCCTCCGGTTCCAGTAGTGAATGCAGAACCTGCCAAGATTATCAAATGACAATTTGAATCTCGAAAGACAATGAAAGTAGCTACAAAGTGAAATAATTCTTCATTTCCTCATCATTATACCTTCAATGGATTATGCCTTGACACTTCGGCGAGTCCCACTTCGTCGAGGACCACCACCACCAGCACATCACGCCCTTCGTTATCCTTTCTGCACCGCTGGGCTTTTTCAAACACCTGTTGGATCCACAATAACGTGATGAGCATTGACAGTGTGAACTCGTCGTAAAACCATTCTTTCATTAGACTACAGTATGGGTTGGTCAAAATAGAAACGAGAAATAGTCATCAGAAGTGATCAGCGATACAGACCTCAGGATTTAGATATGAGAGAGGATATCAACACTATTACCTTTAAAATGCCCTCAGATGTGGAGCTCTCCGAACCTTGGTATGAAAATTTGTACATTTGAGGCAAGTTTTGGAAATATTTGTTGGTAGACTCGGAGCCTCTCAAATTTCTGGAGCCAACCAGACAACGTGAAAGGTTAAGAAAATTCAGAGAGAGAGAAACACGGCAACTCCGAACGAGTAGACGAAATTTGGAGAGAAACTTACCCATATATCAATTGAAGTGCAAGTGTCTTGCCCGAACCAGGCTTCCCAATTACGAACACTGGAATGTGGTTCAGCATGCACACTAGCGTGACAAACACATTCTCAAGGATAGCCTTGTTTTTGGCAATGCCGACTGGTACATCCATGCGGTTGAGAAGGTCAAGTTGCTCTGCTCGCAAGAGCTCCGCAAAATCGTAACCAGTAAAATCCCTGGTCATAAAAGAGTGTTAGTATTCCACGTCAAACACGAGATGGATAAGCGATATCATCGTACAGTACCTGTAAGACGATGGGTCATGAGCTTTAAGGACGGCCGCGAAGATATTTCGGTAATTGTGCCGTTGTTCCTCGGTGGCGAGACGAGAATGGTAGCAGTGAGAAAATGCCAGGAGCATGGCACGAGTTCGGGGACTTCGGTACTTAATGTTGGCTCTTGACTGAAAATTTCGCTTAGGAACATCCTGCAGGAAAAACTCAAATAGCGAAATACAACGGCTGGCATCGCGTAGACTTACACTTGCTTCCCCGTGACATTCTCTGATGAAGGCTTGTGATTGCACCAGGAGATCTGCGAAGAGATACACAATTCCATTCACTTTTTCTTTCGTCATGGCTTCAATGTAAGCTTGCTCGTCATGGCGTGAAAGCAGACCGAAGTCCCACACGTAATCCAACATGGCCTCTGGCAGTGGATGCACCCGATAGGCCAGGTTGTAGTTCTTCACATCCCCCGGATTCATCAACTCACGAGGGGAAAATCCTGTTTGTTCATTCTCTTTGTCGTGGATACGATAAGGATTGCATGCAGCCAGCACCACCAGATTGGAATCTAACGCTTTACCCTCCATCAAATGGTGGCATATGACTCCATTGAGGAAACCCAGGTGGTCACAAGCATTAATCTCATCAAGAAATGCCCACACCTGTAACAAGCATTGATAAGAAATCTGAAGTTTCATGCGAAGCCATGAGGTAGTTAAAAGTTTGGTGCTTTACCTTGTTGGTTCCTGCAATGGCCTCAAGATTTGATTGGGTGAGGAAGGACCGGATGTCCTCGACTGTGGTTCCTGCATGCAGCGTGATGCTATGGAAATCAACACCACAGTACTTAGCTAAAACTCTGAGGAGGCTTGTTTTCCCACAGCCAGTTTCGCCCATGATGAGAACGGGAACGCCGGCTGCCACTCGAAGCGAAATCAATGCCATTTTCAGGAAATTATCTGCGGTGAGGACGTAATTGGGTTCGTATGCCGGTGCACTCATCTGCAGGATCGGCCAGAGATGAGACCAAAGCTCCTGTGAAGACAAAGAAGCATAATCCGGCATCTTTTTCATCTCGGTTCGTAATCGCTGGCTGTGGACGAGCTGCGTTATGGATTCTGGTAGCTGGTTCACGTTTCGGTACAGAAATAGAATGGGCCCTTCACTTTGGAAGAAAATCATCAAATGGTTGCTGTCTGACCACCGTAGCATGCCCTTGAATCTGGTTTCCATGGTCAAATCCGTGATGTTCTTGCCCCTTGCTTGTTGCTGTTCGTGAAGCCAAGGCTTCACGGATCGCAGTGAGAGGTCTATAGAAACATGGAGCAGCGACTTTACGATGATAGATCGAATGTTGGCCGTCGCCCTCATGAAGTGCAACATCTCAACCTTGAAGAAAATGCTGTTGCTGAGGCTTCGCAGCTGGCAAGCCAAAAACTTCACGAACATTTCCAGGACAGTGAACGACATGACATTGTCTTCTCGCACATGATCAAGGAAGTTCCGTTTGATCAAATCCCGGCATTGAACAGCATTGAGAGGTTGCACGTTTCGGCCAGCTCCGGTGAAGATCAAGTCGCGACTGTCCACCTGCCTCAATTCCAAAGCTTGCAAATAGAGACACACCACTTGCATGTTGCTGTTACAATCATGGCTTACTTCCAGAGACTCCAAGCTCCATGTTATGTGTTCCTTTTGGAACCAGTCACAAACTGGGAGGCTGTCAGCAAGCTCATTGCCGAGCGTGTTTCCAAGTTCGATGTAGACATAGCTTGGTTTCAAGTGGAACACTCCTGCGATGTCGGATTTAAGACATCCTAGGACAAGAAGCTCGAACAATAACACGTTGAGCGCCTCGGGATTCACCGCGCTCGAAATGTCCAGGTGTAAATTGTTCTCTGGTCCGAGATCCAGTTCCTTCAGTTGTGATACGAGAGAGTCTCGGGATGTGTTCCCACTCACACAAAGTGTCCGAATCCGATTCTGCACAGTAAGTACTGTCAGCTCTAGCACTTCTCAAAAACCATGCACCAACATTGAGTATATACAGTCCAATCTTTTACTCATTCTCTATTATAACTGATTGTTTTGAATAAAAAAATTGTGGCTAATAAGATAGAAACTAGTTTCTCCTTCTACAGAGTCAACTACTGCAAATGGGCATGATTGTGATACATAAGGGAGAATTGACAGAGAAGCACATACCTGTGCTAAACCGTGAATCCTTCTCGTCTTTCCAAGGCCAGGAAGCTCGGAGGTGATCACTCGCATTCTGGAGCACTCGGTAGGAAGCTGATCGCGGACTTCAACAGGGTTTAAGGTGCCCATGTGGAAAACGCGGACATTCAAGTGGTGAGAAACTGCAAGGAGAGCCTGGCTCTTGGAGCAACAAACAACAGCAAGGCGTTCGCGAATTTCGCCAGGCTCTCCACGATAAAGTTCGTCACATTCCTGTACCATTTCTTGGAGCACGACGAGGAACTGAGCCTGGCACTCATGGCTCAGCTTTTCAATGTATGCAATGCAGAAAAGCCCCACCTCTTGCTCCGTCCTTTGAAAGCAGCGAAGCAGGAGCAGATGAATCTCCTCCCATGTCGTGAAGGAGCTGCACAGAAGTACATTCCGTGGGACACTCCGCAAGCTGATACCCCTTTTGTGAAACAAGCTCACCACCGCTTCATGTTCCATGTGAGACTCTTCCACGAGCGCCAGCACCAGAGCTCCGTTGTGTTGCCCACCAGCTTTCATAGACCATGACTTTTTCAGGGTTGATGAGGCTATTGAAACAGGCTGTTCCTCAAAGAGATTCTCAAGAGACAGAGCAATTAGCTGCAGGCTATCACCCAAGGAAGTGGGCACATCAAGCGTGTTTGTTCTCAGCAATATCTTCGCTGTTTCTTTGACCTGCAGCAGGGCCCGCACAGGATCCTGAATGCCAGCCCACTGGAGAAGCTCAACACACATGGTGTCTTCTTTGCGCAATTGCGAAGCGGACTTGATCGAAGTTTCAGTCAGGACTTCCAGAAGTAGACGTAATTCCATGGACCGGAAGTAGTTGAGATAGTAATTGCTACTGCGGGCCTGCTTCACAGCTGCATACCACTCTCGCAGCTCTTCGTCCACAGTCAGAGCTAGTGCTTGAAGTTGCTGCAGCCCCGACACCGTGCGCTCAAATCGTGCATACCGGAAGTGGCCTGATGCACAAAGCTCGGTAATTGAAATCACAAGGCGCTCCACTATGTCCACTTGCTCAATGAACAACATCGTGTCCTTCTCCGTCTCAGCATCAGAAGATTCTGCAAAAAAATTCCATGTCAGACACTCTCTTGCAATAAAATCCCATGTCAGACACTCTCTTGCAATACATGCCTTTTGAAGATGGGGAACTTGTTGTTTCATACCTGCATTGTCCGTCAGGAATCGCTTAGTTTGTGCTTTGTGTGTACTCAGGACTAATCGAGCTCGACTGCGCAGGTCTTGCAACTCCCCGAGATTGTAAGTACACCTTTCGTCTCGAAAATTGACTTCAGTGCTACCGAACAAATCGAATTCAAAATCTCCAGTTTTGAGCTTCAGATCACAGACTGTATCAGTGAGCGTAAAGTGATACATGCCACCTTTTAGGATTCTCTTCATATGGTCTTTCATTTTGAGCCCCCGGTTGGCCACACTAGAAAGAAACCGCGTGATGTGAGCCACATTCTCATTACACACGAAAAGCTTGGCAGCTAATGTGCTTGCAGAAGCTGATTCACTTGCGGCAGACATTTTGAGCTCCGTGAACATGACCCCCCTTAACTGCTTAAAAGTAGGATTTCTGGACTTCAGAACAGGGCGAAACATTCCTACGTCACACCAGCAATTGAAGAGTATGTCAGAAGATTGCACCATCTACCATCTGCTCAGAATACATTGAATAATGACAGAGTGCTTACTATGGAGGTCGATCAAGTCCGAAAGGATGGACGCTTGCACAAAATCGTTATCTGAACCTTCTTCAACAGCGTCGATCAAATTTCTGAAATCCTCATCGAGCTTGTCCCTCAGGAAATTGATGAGCGGCTCGGATTTCGCAAGTTGGATGAAAGCAAACTCTTCATGTACCGACATGAGTGCCAGGAGGCTTTTTCCTTCCTTTTTATGAAGGTCAGCAAACTCCTTCAAAGAGCAATTATCGTCACATTCCTGCATGAGATTGATCATCTTTTCGAGATAGCCGTCGCAGGAATCATCAAATTGGAACAAGTCGGCCACTTTAGGCAACGCAGCTATGAGCTCTCCCTTGGCTTTGATAGCCTTCCACGCTTGAATCAACTCAACCATGTCCACTGCTTTGCCCCAGAAAGCAGTGTTCCACATCGAGCTTTTTGCGTCCTTGGTCTTCAACTCTTTTCTTGCCAACTCAAACTCCCTCTCGATCTGGTGCGCCTCCACCGTCACCCACAACGAGTACAATTTGTCCATGTACATCTTCTCCAAGTTTTTCTTCCCACAGTATGGCTCCATCTCTGCTCTGTATCTGTGCACAGCCTGGGGTATCAACTCTCCAGCTACCATTGCAAAGGTCGCCTTCGGTTCACTGCTAGACGATGAAGCTTCATCGCCTATTTCTATCAGTAATGGTAAAAACTCGCCTTCGTCTCTTAAGCGCTCAAACAGCCGATGACAGAGCTGCAACAAAAGGCTCCTGAAAATCTCCGAGTCGTGCAACAACAGGGCTGAGTCTAAATGCTCATATAGGACAGCGTGAGCTTCTTCAGGCCAGTGTGAAACGGCAACCGACTTCAGGCTTCTCGACATCCAATTCTCTTTCCGGGTTGCGAGGGCTGTGGACCATTGGTGCAGTTCTTGAATGGGATATCCCTTCTTGCCCAGGTAGCCACATAATGGGCCCAGTATGTCGCATGCTTGCAATCTCTTCTTGTAGAGAGCGAGCTCCCTGATTGCATCTTCCAGTGCATCTGAGGCTTGCTTGTTATTCAATGACTTCAAGATGGATCGCCACTTCTCAGTGCGCGACACACTATCAATGTCGCCCATGGTGACTTCGCCCTGCACTACTAAGTTGCCGAATGCTTGACACGCCTCCTGCACTCGCAGATAGATCCAATGCTCTTTAATTGCCCGCCCTGCTACCTGTAACTGTAGCAAGGAGCTCGCAAAATTGGACGTTGATATGGTCTGGAATGCTCGCTGCGTCATGCTTTCCACGAACATCGTGTTCTCTGCCATCTTGTCCAGAAGCGCTACCAAAAGCTCCACCTGAATCCTGTAGGCCACATAGTACCATGTTCAATCAGAATATTAATGCATAGTTTAATCATCACACTAGAAGAAAGGACAGCATCTCTCATTGACCTCTCAAAAACTGTAAGCTTGTAAGATGCATGATCTAAAAAACATACTACAGAAAAGGATGACACCTCTACCTAACCTTTCCAGAACCTTGATGTTTTGGAGTCTTAAACGTTTAAAGGATGAGCCAAACATCACAATGCAGCATACGAGTTCCTAGAGCTCCACAATCGAGGTTGAATTATGATGATGGTTGTGCCACCGACACATTACAATGAGCGACAACATATGCAACTATTGAGCCCGAATCATACGAGAATGAGAAACGGTGTGAGAAAGCTTACGGTTCTTTGGCACTCAAGGCTACTTGACCATGCTGAGTGCACAGCCCTCTGAGAATCTCCTCACTGATTCTGTCGAGCTCAGCAACGTTGTTAGCGCACTGGAGCTGGAGATGGATTTTGGTGACAACGGCGTTTTTGTAATGCACTTGAAGCGACTCATGAAGCATGCTGATCTTGTCCGATTCGGCAAGGAAGTGCTGAAGGCCACGAGATCGTTGCTGGCTTGACTCCACTGCAGCTTGGGTCAAGCAGCTCCCAAAGGAACTGGAAGGGTCCACCCCAAGATTAAAAATGCCCTGCACACAGCGGAAGTAGGACAACGGAGACTGGGGCTGCTTGCCTCGACTTACAGCCTCCGACAGCCACGGGCGCACTACGTCCTTATATAGGTGCTCCTCGTCTTCTGCTTTCGGGGCACACTTCCCCACTTTCTGAATTATCAGCTTGCTAAGTTGATACAACTCGTCAATATCAGAGCATGCAAGCTTTCGCAGCAACCGGCACTCTATCGGCAACAGAGGAAGCCGAAACGTGAAAGGGTACTTAGACACGACCTTCTCTGTAGTACCCACCAACGTCGCAGGGTCAGTGTGCCACTCCATTCTCCTTCCGTATTCCGTAGCCGGCTTCGTCATGAGCTGAAGCAGAATCTCAGCGATAATCTCCCGAAAAGGTGAAGCAAGCAAGCTCGGTAGCGGCACCCCATTCTCTGATTCTGGCTCAACTATAAGCTCCAAATGCTGTTGCAATTGAGCTGCTTTTCGCCGGTCAGACTGGAGAAGCCTGGTGGTATCGGGCATCACTTTCTTGAACCATTGATGTAAAGCATTCTGAAGCTCAGCACGAAGCTCATCATCTACATTCTCGTTTGCATCCCAGTCATTTGCGTTTCGCACCCACGACTGCAATACTTGTGCCTCTGACAAGAAGCAAGGAAACGTCGGGGCAGCAACCAAGACTTTTCGCAACGTGTATTTTCGTAATCCTTTTGCCTTGGTGAAGGACGAAGTGCTCCCCAGCATGTTGCCGACTGCAGCTCGGTAGTTTGATTCACCACTTGTTCGCTCTTTCATGTCAAGCTGAAACTCAGCCACTTTCTCCAGAAATTTCAATTTGGGGTCTTGTCTGGCGAGAATCTCCAGCAACGGGATCCAGTCGTAGGAGAATGGTGAGATTCGTTCCACGATATGAGAGACTCCTTCTTCAAAGTACCGCTTCGCGAATGGGGGAGGCTTGTAATCACACCCTGCAACGGAGAACTTGTGAAGAGACGAGAGCACGACTGCATAAGCTTCGTGTAGTCTCTGTGGCTGACAATCCTCATGGCGAGCAATGTCTTTTAAAAGATCGAAGAGTACGAGACAGAGGAGGAACATTTTTAGGCCCATCGTCTTCTTGTGAGCTCCACCGAAGGCACCGTAGCCATTGTTAACTTTGGTACCCCAGTTAAGAACAGTGTGCAGTAATGGTTGCTTGTAACTACCGTGGTTGAACCCTCTAAACTCCAGTAGTGATCTATTGTAGCGAACTCGATTAAACTCTCGAACACATTCTGAGATGTTGGAGGCATCGGCTACGGAGATCATTGAAGTCATCACAGCAAGCAATTGAGTGAGTCCTAGAGACTCGCTGTTCATTACCTTGCCTTTGTCATTTATTACATCGAATCGATACGAGAGAGACTTACGAACCTCTCTGATCGTTGACACTACTACTTTGTCGGTGTCCGCTCTGGCTGCCCCACTGAAGGTGTTCATGAGGCTGCCGAAGTTGCCGAATATTCCAGTGAGGCCGTGTGTGTCATTGATCGTGAGGTTATACGAAAGCCCCGTGTTTCGTTCCGGTCTTTGAGGAAGCCGCTCCGAGAACCAGAAATTGCATGGTAAGAGCAACATGTCCAATTCTGGTAACGCACGCAACCTCACTGATGTTTCAATCTCCGGTCGTCCCTGCACATGCTTAGCCCATGCTTAATTAGTGGACAGTGGATAACCAGTCTTCTAATATCAACATCATATGAATCAAAATGAGAACACAAGCTCATGAGCAAGACTGCTTCTCATAGAGACAACACTATGGAAATTATGTGTAACCACATAAGAAGATCATGTGGAGTGACGTCCAGCACAGAATTGGCCAGTACTATCGGGCAAGTGTCCAATCCGCCACAACCGACAATATCAAATGGAAGCAATCCAGATCAATAGGAACTGACGATACTATTGCAGATTAATAGGAACCGACAACAGAAACTCACAACCGACAATATTAAATGGAAGCAATGCAGATCGATAGGAACCTCAACCCTGTTGAATTGGCCTTCTCTGCATTAAAATGATGCAGTTGAAAAGAAGGAAAGATAGTGGATTCTAGAGTAGGAAGTGATTATGTAGTTTATGGCAAGGTAGAGTAATTGAATGGTTGCGATTTGGCATGGGAAAAGCACGATCACTTGCACATGACTTCATACAAAATGCATATGGATGCATAACTCCAATTTAACGATATCAAAAATGACATGTAGGATCTATGTAAATGACATGCTGGACACGGACAACATGATACTCACACATGTACAATCGAAGCGTGCAATGTAATTACCTCGTATCTTATGTCTGCCGTGCACTCCGAGATGTTCTTCGGGGCGACGACACAAAGCTGGAAGGTATCATTGGCTTGGTGGTCGTCACCTCTGTCGTCCGACACATTGATAGAATGCTCGTCTCGAAGTTGCTGTTGTTCGTAGCATTCATCAGAAGTCGACGGCTTGTTCGATGCCAGTATTGTGAACCCGTCCGCTCGTGAGCTTGTACTTGATGAATGTGCGCCATAGCTATGGTTCTTGAGGGAATCAGGATTATAAACTGGCAGAGAATGAACCACTCTGGTGCTTTTCACTGGGGGTTGCAGTAAAGCTGCCCTGAAATCCACAACTTGTGGCTCTTGCTTGCTATTATCCTCCGCTCTCACTTCATTCGGGATGTCCGCCTCTTCTATGGCTGCTGCATTCTTAACAACCTCCTCTGTGGCTGAATTGCCTACAACCTCCTCTGTGGCTGAATTGTCAACAACCTCCTCTGTGGCTGAATTGTCAACAACCTCCTCTGTGGTTGAATTGTCAGCAACCTCTTCTATGGCTGCTGAATTGTTAACAACTTCTTCAATGGGCGAAATGGTAACAAGTTCCTGGAGTTCTTTTTCCGCCAGGACGGAATCTACGTCCGCCATCTCAGACTACGTTCTCCTCACACATCTGCAAAATTTAAGCAAGCACTCTTTAGGGTATCACTAATACAGGTAAACAATTAAAATCGACTAAGCTTACAGATTAACAACAAGCAATCAGTCTTAGGATCTGAAGGGTGTAGCAAAATTTCGAACTGTTCTATGTATAAGAAGTATGAAATTCTAAAAGTAGTACCCTGGAACTAGTTGAAGAATCCGAGCGCTAAAAAAGGTTGAATCGTAATTCAGCAATGGAATCTTTCATACCGCGCGCTGATTCGCCATTTACAGGCTCAATTGCGAACTCGATCGTCAAGAATGTCAAAATTCAAAGCAAAACAAACCTAAGATGTGTCAATTCTTGAAGTTCTTGAAGAAACGGAGCAACTAGAGATAACTCACCTTCTTTGAGTACTTCACGGCAAATATCTAGAATCTCCTCTGCAAGCACACAAAGAGCACCGATTGGTTTCTGACGCTCTAATCGACTCACCCAATTCGCCTGATCGTAACCCAAATACTTCGCTCACGATCACCGACAGAAGATCAAAAGCTCAACACTGAACGATCACACAAAAGCTAACCACCTCTTAGGCCAGAGCTATCTAACCCCACATTTGTCTGCACACAATGGTATTGTCGGCATGAAAGTAAGTTTTGGTGGACCCCCAAATTTGGCATTCGGTACGATAAGCGATTACTGTAGATTCTTTGGCTACGTGAAATGAGATGAGGATGAAACTTTCCAAGAATGGATTGTTGAACGTGATGATATGGTATTGAAATATTGAATTGCGGTGACCGGGTGTTATTTTTGGGTGGGTTGTAAGGTTTTGTCTGCATCAGTGTCGGCCGATCGGGACGAAGGTGAGTCACAGATTTGATCACGGGAATCCGGGGAGTCTAATTAGCGTCGTCGAGGAAGGAGAATCGATCGATGACGGATGGCCTAAGTTACTCTTGTATTTGCAGACAGACTGAAGTGCCACTGCAGACTGGGTCGCATGGGCCTTGAATGGCGGCCTCCCCTTCCCTCCTGGGCATGTACTATTTTCCTGTCGGGATGGACGGATCACCAAGGCTCTGTTCATCCTTTCTGGGAGGGAGCGAATGGGAGGGTCCTTCAGCCTTCCGAGGACCTCAGTCAAGGCTTTTATGGACTACGGGCTGCACGAGGCATGCAAGCAAAACCTAAATCTAGAATAGATTGAATCTCCTACCACCATTTCCCAAACACCTCCAAAGGAATCTCAAATGTAAGAGCAATGCAATAGGACGCAAAACCCAAAATCAGTTCGTACAGTTCGTACTACCAATTCTATACTTAAACTTAGAATATAAGTTGGTAGGGGTATATTCTTCACCATTTGTAATTCTACAATTGATGTTAGAGATGAGGACGGTAGAGACCTATACTGCACCATTTGCGATTCTACATCTGACGTTACAAAACTAACCAGTAGGAAAATATTTTTTACCGTTTGCAATTTTGCATTTAGCGTTACACAATAGAGGATAGGGAGATATTTTACACCATTTGCGATTCTACAATTCTAGTTACACCTTGGGCCAACGGAGAAGTCTTCTTACCATTTGTGCTCATAAGTCTCGCTCATGGTGGAGGAAATGCGGCTCATAGGTCCCGCTTATGATTTAGAATATCCATTACCTGCATAGTGCATATTGTGACACACCAATAGGAATAAGAGTGATAGTGATATCCCACCCTAGATGCCAAGGTATACTCAATAGAGAAAAATCAAGTGAATAGAGCACGCAAGTCTGAATCTGTAAGAGGTTGAATCACGTACCACCAGTTTTCTAATACCGTCAAGGGAAGAGAATGATCTATGGCAATAAGAGAGATGTCCCCTTCTGAAAGCAAAGGTAAACTTAATGGAGAAGCAAAGAGTGAATAGAATAAACAAAACCTAAATCTAGAAGAGATTGTATCGCTTACCACTATTTCTCTAATACCACCGAAGTAGCAAAATTGCACTTGACAAGAACGAGTAATGCCTCGCCATGGAACCAAGGGTAAACTCAACAAAGAAGAAAGGAGTATATAAAGACATGAAATGTGTTCAACAACCATGCTCCAAAATACAACACAAAAGATTCAGGGTCAACACTTAAGTAGCCACCAAACCCTCAAACTAGTGGTTGATATTCCTCTAACTTATTACCCTAAACCTAGAAATGGTGGCGCAAAAACCCTAATCCGGCATATCTTCAAACTTGGATCTCGTCGGTACCTCACACCAATTTGGTCAAAATATAGCCAAATTAGTGAAAAAGAGAGAGTTGATCTTATCTCTGAATGGCAAGATCTCACATTTGATAAAATCTATTAGCTTACAAATAGGTTCCGACATTTGAAAAGGGAAATTCTTTCTTTAATACTTTAGTTCCAAAGTGAAGAGGAGACCTCTCCCAATTTTGTAATTTTTAGTTCCTCTTCTGCCTTTCTAATTCCTCTTAGTCCAATCATTTAAAAGATTGTATCACTTCTTACTTAACTTGCACACCAACTTGCACATAGATCATTATCACTACAAAGACCTTGTTCTATAATTTTCTCTAGGATTATTCTCCGCCCAAAAGTACGAGTCTAGTCTTATTTCCGAGCTCATGTTTTAACTAACCATTATAATTTTAAAAGAGTATCAACCTAATTTAAGTATATTTATAATGAGATTTTTAAACCAATCAAAATGAGAAATATTGAAATTTCTTATTGAAGAAGATATTAATAGATTAATAGATGCCTCACTTGTGCTAGAAAAGTAAGTTGTTCCATATTTCTAAATCCAAGTTCTCTCTGGATTAGTTTCTTCAAACGTTTTTCTACTTTCCACAATCTCTAGAATTCTGTAAAAGAGATCACATAATATTGTTACTTCACCTAAGGTGGTTATAATTAAGACCCCACCTAAGTCATCCTTGAGGATGTTTGATTTCTAAGGGCGGAAGGGATAGCAACCTTCACATATTTTCTACAATGAACAAATAATTTATGTATTTTTCTAGATTTTTAAGAAGGTGATCCACAAAACCGTAAGTATTGGATTCTATAAAGCACAAATTTGAGATCCTTCGAAGGTTTTTTTCAAAGTGTTTTTCGAATATTTTTACCATATAGATTCAACAATAACCTCATATTTTGTTAAAATTGCGTTAGTCCATGTGCCATTTTGGCAAACCAAATGAGCCTTTCTCGCTGCACACTAAAAAGTGCCATTTTCAAGCATATCCAGTTATGCCTCTTAAATGGACGTTCTTTTAATATCACGCATGCCCTCTATAATAGTAACTAATTTCTCAAATATCGCCAAACATTTCTTAATATTACACATTTCTATGGTTATTGATCTCTGAAAAGATGTCAAAATGGCAAATATTTTTCAAGTGTTGTTCATGAGAAACATTGTTGTTTATAAACAACCATTGAGAAAAATATTTTCCCTTAGATGTTGTTTAAAGGTCAAAATTATATGTAAATTTCAACTTTTTTTAACATCTCAAAATGTGTCATCTTGAAAAAATACCGCCTTTTTAACGGAATTGAGAATCAACCTAATAATTTTATAAAAATCAACCACTCTAACATATTTTGCCTCAACTAGATCAATTTACCTATTTGACACAATTGTTATTGTATAGAATCATATATCATTCATCCTTTTATTAATGTGCATTGGAGATTGACAAAATCATTAATCAAACGAGGCTTCCAATGAGCAGAGGTACACAAATACTAAACACTTTATAAAGGCAATGGAAATTATAATAGAGCTCTAGAAATGTTTGAAATAAAGAGTTGGTGTGTGGAACCACTCATTTGACTTGCATTCTCACACATAGGAAACCAAAAAGATGTTAAATCCAACACAAGTAGAAATAGAAACACCTGGTTTAACAAGAGAAAAATGGAGTTCAAACAACGTGATCTATGGATGTCCCTCTCACTCTTGTTGCTTATGTTCTAAAACTTTGATGATAGGCACTTTGAGAGGTTGTACAGGAAATATCATGTGTGGAAACTGATTGGTCAATGAATCACGTTCAATAACTCATGTTCAATCCCTAAAGACCAAAAAGGACCAAAATGATTATGTTTTCACTCTATCTAGACAACCTTGGGTCATTAGACGTTATATCACTTTCAAATTCTACGACATCACATGGTTTCTGATCAAAAGTTCAAGAAAATTGAGATGTGCCATTTTGGTGGAGTAGTGCCATTGTCATTTTAACTCAATTGTCAGTTGAACCTAAAACCCCAATGGAATTGTCGATTGAACCTAGAAATTTGGTATACTTCATAGTTTCAAAAGTTGACAACTCATCATTTGGGTGAGTTGTAATTTCTTGTGGTGAGAAGGTGTGGTGTTCAACTAATCTAAAAATTCTAACTTTTGAGAGAAACTTTCATAATCGGACTATAAACACTTTTTTGACCCTCCTTAGGAGGAGTGGAAAAATCAAAAGTTTTGAGTAGCTTGTATGAAAGTAAACAATTGACCTTTACTCTAATTAGTTGACCCTCCTTAATAAATGATAATACTAAAAGAGGTGGATGGCAATATCAACACAAGAGCTTTTAATTTCTTATGAGCTTTACAGATTTTGTGTGAGTGTGCAAGTTACGTAAAGAGAATGTACGAATCAATTCTAATTTAATTTACACACTATTTAGAAGTATAATATTGTGGATGTGCAATTAAGTTGAGGACATGGTAACTTTGCAAAGCCGTCATTTGAACTTTCAAAGGGCTGCTAATAATAAGTGTACTTTGTTAGCCACCAAAAGTATTGATACCAGAACGAATTTATTCATTCATCAAATTAATTTTACATTCTCATAACAGAATTCTGTGAAAGAATAAAAAAAAATTATCCTTTGGAGCCCGTTTTTGGTTTGATTTGACTTTGGTCAACCTCTAGTAACTAAACTTAGATTGCATGAAGTTGAAACCATTTTTTGGTTTCAAATTCCTCATACACTAGGAGAAAACTAAAATCATTTTCATAGTCATGGCTCTTGGTCAAAAGCCGTGACCATGATAAATCAAGAATGGAATTCTGAGTGGCTTGGTCACTCTTGTAATGTAAAGTGAATTTGGACGGGGACAAGTTCAATATCAATTTTCTAATATAAATCCTCATTATTCTCTCTCTTACCCTCCCCTTTTTCCTCCTTTCTTTTTAAATAATTGAACACTAACCAATCAATGATTTTTGAGCCTCATGGTCTCCTTGATTGTAGTTGAGTCAAGGTATTTGCTTCGACTCAACTATAATCAAGGAGACCATGAAAACATTATCCACTATGCGATATATAGCATACTTTGGGGACCTTAAAGTTAGTGATCATTCTTCTTTTTTCAAGGTAGTGTAAAGCCAAATGGGACCAAGAGCACTTCACTCTCCAATCACAAATTTTGGAAGGCCATGGTCAATCTTCATGGTCCATAGTGTAAAGGGACCCTGATGATAACACAGGTGCAAAACATACAAATGGAAACATATTCGGGATTTATTCCAAAAGAGCTCTTGTGAGCCACGGCAACGTAGCTAAGAATAAACCTTCATAAGGGGGAAAAAATAGAATGGGGTCGACTACAATGTTATTGCTGACTAGCCTTGGAGCGGATCACATCAATATCACCCATGAAAGGTCTTAGGACCTCAGGGATAACGACTGAGCCGTCCTCTTGCTGGTTGTTCTCCAGGATGGCTATCATCATCCGCGGTACAGCACAGGCCGTGGCATTCAGAGTGTGTGCAAATCGCGGTGATGGCAACGAGGCTTTCACTTTCTTTCCTTTTGGAGGTGGTGGTGATGCTGGGGAAGCAGGCGCAGCTGCTGGTCGATACCGAATGTTCAGTCTCCGACTCTGGTAGTCTGTACAATTTGAGGCACTCGAGATCTGCACAAGCAAAAGTTCAAGGAAACATCAATCCTTCACCGCTTGGATATCTCTAAATCTTTTTGAGAACAGAAATGGTTCATATCTTACCCTTAAAATGACATGATTATGTTACTGGAGTTCATATCCTAACTTAATGAATGGAAGGACACACGTCCGTGCGCTTTAAAGAGGAATTCTAACCCCAACATAGAATTAGTGTGAAAAAACTACAGACTTCCCTTCAGATACTCAAGTAGCTAAGCCCTTCACCATGATAAGAATGTATCTGTAGAGAACACACATATTTCTTTCATTTGGTGGATATTGTTGGTGTTCAGTACAATGATGGTAAAGGATGACTAGGGAGACAAGTTCATCTGCTCACCTCGCCATACCGACCAAGTCCTGGCATCCAAGCCTCCACGTCGTACTTACGATAGGCAGGGGCCCCAAGGTCTTCTGTTGACATGTCTAATGTCCTGCAGTTACATGAGAATAAAAAGGATGACTGTTATAGTAGTAATTTCCAGGATCTACTAGAGAGTAAGCGACAGGATGGCTTGGTAAGTTCTGGTAGAAGAACGAGGGAGAGAGTCTTACTTGAAGTGTAAACCAAGAGAAGCGTATAGCTCCTCCTCAAGAGAAATAAGCTCCTCATGAAGTGCATCACTTTCTTCAGGTCGACAGATCACGAACATCTCCACTTTACTGAACTGATGAACCCGGTACAAACCCCTGTCGAGACCCCCCTGTAATAATGTTGTCAAATGCTGGCTATGAAATAACGCATCTCAACATAAAGAATGGTTGTGAACATGGTTATTGAAAATGTTTATTATTCAGATACATTCAAGGCTTCAACAGTACCTGGTTGCGGCTCCAGCAGCCCCAGCTTCTGTGCGAAAGCAATGCGAGTAAGCTAACAGCTTTAATGGTAATGCAGATTCTGGGAGGATGCTGTCCATGTACATTCCACCTACAGGAATTTCGGCAGTCCCCGCCAAGCACAAATCTGTTCCTTCCACAGAATAGACCTGCAGCTTCGTAGATTCAGCAATCGCGAAACGACATCCAATTTTCATGACTTACCAACAGTAAACGCATTATTCCAGATGGTTTGTTCGAAAGGTAAGTGGTGATTCTTTGATATGGTTTTAAAAGGTTTCAGCATCAACCAAGTCAACAAGTTTCAATGAACTATGGATGAAGAAAGTCAATCAAGAAAAGAAGTGGACACGCACCTGCGTATTTTGGCCTCGAGGTTGAAAGCCACACTTTTCAACTACAGTGGAGCGTACTAAGTCTGGCGTGCTCAAGGGTGTGAAACCTTTTGGCAGCAACTTGGACATAGTCCAGTTGATCAAAGCCATCTCCAAGAGGACTGCTTCGTTCTTCAGGTAATAGAACTTGGTCCCACTCACCTGCAGGAATATAGCAAATCATCATAAATCGATTGAATTGGTAGCAGTGATCACGTTTGCGGTATGGATCACTTCTCATGGGCAGCCAATTTACAGGTAAGATTCCTTCACGTAAGAATCTTCTGAGCGTGAAGATATTAAGGATAACTATGAAAATCAAAAGTCATTTTACGTGTACAAAAGCTGATAGATCATAACTTTGCTGCCTGTAAGAACTGATATTATGTGGCTTGTCTTTCACATACTTTTCGAGGGGTTCAAGTAAGCAGATACCTCCGATGCAGCCTCGAAGTCGAAGAGGTCAAGAGCAAGCCCCACCTCGACATGATCTTTAACAGGAAAAGTGAACTCCCGTTGACTTCCAACCTGACACACGTTCATCAAATTCAATAAACCCTCAAGGTTTCTAATAGCCTACATCTTAATGGCGAGAAGTCTAAAGTTTTATCGACGGCTCCCCCATGCTTTTGAGCTAAGAACATCATATATGCTGTAGCATCATCTTCAGTACCTCTTTTCGTAAAGTGGCGACATCCTCAGAGCCAACCGGCACAGCAGGGTGTGTCATATTCGGAATTCGTTGTCCCTCCATTTGAAGTTTCTCTTGCAGCATCGTCAATTCTACTTCAAGCTCCGAGACTTGCTCCTTCAGCTGCTTCCCTGCATACGATACAGAGAGAGTTGTGAAACTAGCCGTGCTACAACACAATGTGTTCGAAACTTCGACTTTGCACCGTCAGAAAAAAAAAAGGTAAGGTTCAAATTATAAACAACATCAAAAATTATGATAACCGCAGCCCGAAGATATTCAGCAACACAACACATATTGGATACAAAATACAAGCAAACGGCACCTTGTTCGATCAGTTCCTCCCGACGAGAGGCATCCAGCTTCCCTTTCATCGCATTTGCAATAGCATTTCTCTCAGTCCGTAATTTATCTACTTCCTGTAAACAATCTCAACCGGAATCCATAAAGTCACGAAATGCACACGAAACTTCGATGCGCGGAATCAAATACCGGGAAGTTACTTCATCACCAGGTATCAAGTCATTCCTATAGAAATATGAAATCCTCTGAGCTTCACCTGGCCGAGGTTGACAGATTGCTCATACAACTGCACCACCTGCTCCACATCGCCGCCACACTTGCGGTTCTGAATGTTAGTCGCTATGGCCTCCTTATTCTCGCGGATAAATTTGAAGTCTATACTGGCCTTCCACGTCTGTTTCAGGCTCTCATCAGCTCCAGCTCCTACGCCAAGACAAAAAAAAACCCGACTAAGTTGAGAATTCGAAGTATCAGAACTGTGACAGTCTCAAGAATTCGAATTGGCTCGATAGAAGCAAATTACCGCTAATTGCAGGAGCAACGTCTTGCGTGGGGACAGCCACATTGGCAGCACAACGGACAGCAGCATGTGAATGATGTCGCCATTCAAGCTTGCGCGTGGAGCGAGGAGTGAAGGCTCGCAGCAGTGTGGACGATGATAGAGGCAAACGGTAAAGCCCTCTGTGCACCGAGCCACCTGCGACTGCTGCTGCTGAGGCCATCTCCTTTCCTCTCCTCAATGCCACTCCTCCTTCGCCAAATTCACCACAAGCAATCTAAATTCTAAACAAACTACTAGCTGTCCCGAAACCCTAATTGCTATCAGAAGATGATGAAAGGCTCGCCCTCGAGAGGCTGAAGGTGGATCAGCCTTGTGAAGGAGCAACGACACCCGAGCGGCTTGCGCTCGGCCGAGGCTCGCCCTCCGGGCAGGACAGGCTGCCCGCCATCAGCCGTTTGCCGACTTCGGAGGGGACTTCGGAAGGACGAGGGGTCCTGCGATTTCTTCTTGTACTTTCAAAAACTGATTATTTAAAGCCCTTTCCAATTGATTGATAAGAATAGAACAATACAACAATTGGTGTGGCAAGAATTGAACCTCTTTTTCGGAAGATAAAACTGTCTTCCTAAGAATAAATAGAACAAAGGGTGAAATTAGTATTAGCTAGTCCAAAGATAGTCATGTATGGGAGGAGTAGACCTGGAGTAGCACAGTAGATGCGAGCTCATGTATGTTGAGTCGCTATCAGTATACTCTTCCCTTTTAGGAGGACGACCTTTACACTAGTAAGGTTACCTTTACACTAGTAAGGTTATGTATATTGAGTCACTATCAGTATACTTCTCCCTTCGAGGAGAACGACCTTTGCACGACCTTTGCACCAGTAAGGTTGACCACACCAATTGGTTGACATCTCAATTTACATATATACGTCATGAATTAGTTAAATTAGTTAACAAGATTGCAAAATTAACAAGTGCTTCCACATGCATGGGTATGTGGTAGGGGGGTGGCTAACTAGGTGAGGCAAGTAACTTTATTCCAATAGGGCAACCTAATTTCACTATTTATTGAAGCAACGCAGAACTTTCATTCATTAGAGTTAAGTGATTTCTTTCTTATCAAATATAGAAGTCATTGAAGCTACGGATATGTGTGTGTGGACAAAATGTCTTCAAGTTTTGAGTGTAATGTATGCATGCTCAACACATTGCTATCCAAGAAAGGCATCCAAGAACTTAGGCAACAAAACAAGTTGGGCAAATGGTTCTAGGAAAAATCAAGCTTCAATAAAGATAGCAATTAAGGTTGATAATTGAATACAATGATGTAGGAATGATCCAAATTATTATTATATATAAGTTTCCTCTACCTTTGAAGTAGCTTTCTTACCTCTACCTCTGTACTACACCACAAGTGCTTTTCAAAAAAAATCTCAAATGTACACAGTTCGCACGTCATCTTGTCCGTATAGAACTCCACATTTTGGACATTTACGATTCTTACGCTCTAAGTTTTGTTGTACACAAGGGCTACAAAATAGATGGTAGCATTTGGTAATAACAACCTGCATTCATAAACAAACAATATTATTGATGTAAGAGTAATAAGAAATTCATTGTAATTGCCTACTACCAAACCATAACCAAGGGTAGGATGTATGAACAACACTTCCTTAAGGGGCACCTAAGTAGATTGCCTAAAACGTTTTCATCCAAGCTCATTCCTTATTCATTATAATAAACAATGAACCATCTTTTTATATTATTTAAACTTGATTAAGCTCTTGATGTTGTTATAAATCATGATAAAATGCATTTGAGTATGGAATAGACACTATCTATATTCTATTGTAGTAGGAAATTGCAAGTTGAAAATTAAGAACTTACCTCCTTAGGTCGCTCCTGACACACACTACATTTTAGTATGAATTTGTACTCATTGATTTCTTGTCGCAACCGTTCCGCTTTGCCTCCACCATCGTGATGAGAATGCAGTCGTTCAGCCTTCGCACTAAGAACCTCCAACTCATCTTCAACCCTTTTTTTCTCAAACCTGCAAACATACAACCCTTAGATAGTATTACAAGTATTACAAGTATGCGGTTGAAAGGCTATACAATAAGATGGAAAACAACATCAAACTTCAACAAACATGCCTAATTCTTGAAGAATAAGATCATGCGAACTGACCTCTCCTTTTCTAACTCCAATGTCACGTTCAGGAACTTCTGACCACGGTCTTTCAAGACTTTGTGAGCTGACTCTAGTGCTAACTTGGCGGATGTTAACTCTTTCTCCGCTTCAGCAGCTTTAAATGTTGCACTTTCCTTAGCTGACGATTGCTGTTGCTTCTCGTCTGTCGCTTTCGCAAGCTGATCATTGAAAGATTTAACCTGCACCCACATGGATATAAGGATCATAGTAATCATATCAGATTTTTAAATTAAGTAAATTGCTATCAACAATTAAAGTGATCTGAATAAAGACGTCTCTGTGGTTAACATGATTGATTGACTTCCTTCGTTGAACAAGATAAAAATCGTAACATGAAAATGCAGAACAACAAGAAAACATCACAGATTAAGCATTCCAAAAATGAACAGGCGATTCAGCATCTCAACTTCTACAGGAGGCAGAAATATATAGAAGTGCATACTTGTTCTTCAAGACGGGCTACCCGCTGCTTATGCAGGTCGGATGCAGCATGTGCATGTTGTATTCGGCCATTCAACACTTGCTTCTCAGCTTGTATCGAATTCTGCAGCTGTTTCGCTTGAAGACTCTCCGACATCAACTGAAAAGCAACCACATGAGTACTTGAACCAGCAATCAACATCTACAAACCAGTTATATCCAGAAAATTTACAAGTTATTCACAATAGGTGTGGAATGCAACTCACTTGTGCATTGTAGTCATCACGCTCCATGATTTCTTGAAGTAACCTTTGATTCTGACCCTGCACTTCTTCATAAGCTTGTCCAATGTCCTGAGATGAAAGCCGTAACAACTTAGCCCAGCCCAAGCCTGAAAGGAAGCAATCTAAAATTCAAGGCGTTCCACAGGCATATAAAGCTATGGTGGAGTTGGTAACGTACTTCTATTTCACTAATATAAGCATCCCCATAGTTTCTCTTATCTATCACCAACGAGCGTAAATCTCGGACATCCCTGCAACCGAAAAACCCAAAGAATGTCAAATGGGACACTAAAAAAGTAGAGTCAAATGTTGTCATGTCTTATATACGGTTTCATGGGTTTTTCTGATTGTCGTTCTTCATATGTGGAAAAGGCAGCGAAACTGGAAGAGAGGGCTACCAAATGACGGAAAGCAGTGTGCATCGGACACGTGATGTTTACCCGCACGATTTGACTAATTTATTCCGGAGTTCAGCAATCTCAGCTTCTACTGCAGTAAGCCTGTGCTGGGATGCAACCAGGGCTTCATTTGCAGCTTTCGCTTTTAGCTGCATATTGCGGTCACTGAGAGCCGATTTCAGTCGATCTCTTTCTGCCCATGCTCTCCACTCTGCCTGCTGCAACCCTCTCCTTTCCCTGTTCGAGACACACAATTAGCTGCCCGACATCCTGGATACTAAACCCACAAATTCCACTGCGGAATGAAAATGTTCCACAAATTTACTCCAACTCAACACCACCATATTTGCAGTACTCGGAGTCAGCCAGTAACAACAGCTGAAGACTAGCTGGAAACTGGAAGGCCCCACTATTTTCTGGTGAACCAAGAATGATCACATCATCAGCTTTATCAAACTCCCACTAAAGAAAAACTGAGCAACGTACTTCGGTTCCCTAGATTCCCTGTCAAACATCTCCAAGACAAGCTTCAACTCTCTCTGATTACCACGCAAAACCTTGACCTGCAGATTATCAACAGATTGGCAAAATTGCAAATCTCAGTATAGCTCAACATAAGTACTGGAATTGGTGTTGAAACCGAGAAAACGGTCTAAGTTTAAACAGTTCAGGAAAGCTGGCCTGCAACTCTGCGTGAGAGAATGCTTCATCTGAACAGGAGAAAAATACCTGATCTCGCAGTAGGCCAATTTCCCTAGCTTTGACGAGACATTGATGGGAGAGCCGCTGACTTTCCACTGTCTGTGAAGGCATAATGCAACGATCCGATTAGATAGCTACATCATTACAAATCACCCCCGCAACATTTTTATAATGTTATTCTACGATTTGGAACGTTAACTTACTTTCCTAACCAGGATTGCACGCAGAGAGTAATGCTCTGCTCTGAGTGAATGGACAGGCGCGCCTTCTTGTTTTAACTGGAGCAATTCAGCTTGTATCATACTCATCTCTTTGTGGAGAGTGAATAACAGGTTCTTCAGGTCAGCCACCGACTCCTTTCTTGCTAGAACACCACAAAAGACACCATTGATGGCTCGAAAAAGACTGATAGAATGGGTAGTAGACACCTCACGCCTTCTGAAGGAAAGCACGCCAATACAAAGTACCAAGAACAAACACACATACCTGTAGCTTGAGTAGCATCTTCAACTCTTAACTGTAGATTATCACAATCGGACATGCACTGCTGCAATCGTAGATCCATATCTGCTGCTCGCGAATCTGAGATGGTGCTTATCCTTCGAGCTGCATCACCAGCCTCAGCTTTCAATATGACTTCTTTCTCACAACGTAGAAGAGAGATATTCTCAACCTGCAAATTACGAAGATGAAAGTTCAATCATGAGCTGTGAACATCTCCATGGCACCCACGAATGAACTTTTTTTCTTTTGCCACAGTTGATGGAGGTTCAAGAAAATGGGTCTAATAGAACTCTAGCTTCTCCATCACCATGTCATCTCTCATGTAATTCAGTTTTCCTACATTTTCTTGCCTTTCTTACAGGCAGATTGCCTTTAAATCTTAGGTGACATATCTCCTCTACGCGAGGTGAGCCTCGTTGACTGAAAACCAGTCAGTCAGCTACATATAATAGAATCGCTGCGAATATGTTTTTGCCGTCGTCAAGTCCCTCACGATCAGCAGAAATTTACATGTGAGTGATCACAAAGTGTCTGATAACTTCAAAATTTCGTAGAACTAACTCAACATTGCTATGGATGATATAATGGCAAACCTGCAATTGGTCCACCATAGCCCGACATTTGTCAACTTCATCCCTCAATTCCTGAACTTGTTCGTTCAGTAACTGGTATTGCCGAGAAGATAGTATTCTAGGTGCTGGTGTAAGAATGTACTCTTGGTCGTCTAGTTCGTCCTGTACAATAACAAAGGTCATCAACCATGCACCTTATTAAGAATAAACACTTACTAAGCACAAGTGAAAAGCTGTACACTAGCAACCACAGGAAAAAGCATTCATGCTTTTGGGTCGATTGATCTGTATAATATAAGTTCAGTTCCATTTCACAGATGGCAATGACGAACAATGCTGTATCAGTCATATGACAAAAGGGAGCCACTCATGTGTGTTGAACAAAGCACATCCAATTTTAAGATTTAACCGTACGAACCTGCATCTGCTGGATTTTTTGGGTGACGTCCAATTGATTTTGCAGAGCTTCTTGGAGTTCTGTGAGCCTTAGTGCTGCCAATGTCTGCATGCTCGAGTAACAGAGCATTAGGATGCAACCAATCCCATTTTTACGAATTCCAGCAATATAACACTTCCATGTCGAACTGACCTAGAGGAGGCTGTGTGGACAAGTTCAAGTATTTCGCAAGAAACTAGTATCTGCCGTGATGCGTGCCAATCCAGCTAACTTACAGGCGGAGCGATCCACTGCACCACATGTAACTAAGAAAGCAAATCTTCTAAATCTTAAAAGACCAATGTTACACGGTACCTTGGCCTCTTCCAATCCAGCTTCCAGATGAAAATTTGCTCCAGAAAAGCTTTCCGGTGCTACAACTTCATTTGCACCTTCGGAACATTTGCCAGTTGGAGTGGGCTTCACATCCGGAGAGCGGAGGGCAGCTATCTGGAGCTGGCTAGATTCAAGATCAGCCTGAGCTTCCACCAGCTCGCCTACAGTGAAAGAAAATAACAAATGTCCAAAGCTTAACCAAATTAGTGTCAAAGGTACTGGGGTATCCTTTTCAATTATCACTCCGGAGTCTGCGAGCTCTCCGTATAATCATCGTGACAATAAAGAGACATCGAAGGAGATGTTCAAAAGTGTGTACCCGTCAACCTCTCCATTTCGGCTCGGCCTTTCGCCTGCATATCATGAAATGTTCCCACTTCGGCTGAAAGCTCCCTGTGCGTGACATGATTTTCATCCAGAAGAGTTCGCATTCTCTTTGCCTCTGCATGAAGCTCCTCACCTGCTTTCACAAGCGACCGGATTTTCCCTGCTACGAGTCGCGAATTCATTATGCTGGCCCACAAGTCTAGGACGGATTCATGACTGCCAAAAACTCACTGCTAGACAACTACAGCATATACCGTCGAATGTCCAACCTTGATGCAAGTTTGCTCACCTTTAGCACCACGACCACTTCGAAAAGCGCTCAGAAGCTCGTCATTTCGAGATCGTTCAGAGTCGATACTTTGCACGAGAAACTTGATGGTTTGAGCAGTGGAGGCTTTTCGGCTACAGAGTGAGCCATCAGTGGCATTGCTGGTTGTGGAGCTTTCCGTAGCCCCCGTGTCAAGCAACCGTTGTAAGAAAGCGTCCTTCGAGGCATTCGTCAGCTCTGATAAACACACACTCATCAGACGTCAGTAACACTTGAGTATGCAAACCTTCTGAAATCACAGATTATGGAACAAGATTCTCATAGTCATGAACGAAACAAAAACAAGAAGATCCAAAACACACCCTTGGAAGCCAGAGTCTCATTGGTTGCAGCATTAGCTCGTCCTGTAAGCGACTCCAAATCATCCACAACCTACAAAGATGAATTTGCATCCAAAAATTTGGTCACATCACTGCTACAATAGAAATTAAGGAAGAGGATATGAATTTATTAGCGAGTGGTGTAAGCTCGGTTTACCTACTGTCCTTAATATTATTCTACAACCTCCCAATCTAAAAATAACGAGAAAATTTTCAAGCATATCAATTACAGCTGTAATGAGTTCGCTCCCACAGACAAGCTCCGTACATCTCTAAATCAGAATTGCTTGACACATTCACTACCTTGCAATTATATGTTATCTTGTATCACCACACACTTCCTACTGAACATGAAGGGCTAGAGCAACTTAAAAAATCTCCAAAAACCAAGGCCTACAGTGCTTTGAAGTCTAACCTGATCCCAAACACGATTGACAACCGAGAGATTTTCATCATGTGAAGCCTGCTTGCTTTGAAGTTGATTCAATTTGCCCTCCAAAGCAACTATCTCGCTGCGCTGAACGTCACACTTGATTTCCAGCTGCTGATTTTGAAATTGCAACGTCTGAGCATCCACCTGCATCACCATCGTACCGTAAAGCTGAATGCATCAATATCAGTGATCTGGTTTGAGCGCCAAGCTTATTCTATTCAAGCGGTCAAAGTGACGACACCTTCTTCTCGTCTGATGAAGGAGTAAAAGACAGTTTTTTCACAGAGGGATTGTGGTTGTCGAGAATACGCCGTTTGCGGTTAAGTTCTTCTGAGCTTCCCATACTGGCGCCTCCGATTTGTCTCGGGCTCGCATTATCAGGGTCTGCAGTATCTGAAAGCAACAAACACAACACCAAGGGTGAATTTAAGAAGTCTCTGACTCCGAAGACGTTACAGTAACCATACGTAGGAGTACATGACATTCTGCAAGCTGATGTAACGTATACGACTGACAACTAAGCTTTTGAAAGTCCTAGAGCGTCCCTCTCTCACAAGTGAAATTTCCAAGCCCTAAAAGAACAGGAGAACTTCACTACCGACAGCTTCGTTCGCACCACTTTACCGACAAACAAGCGCATCAACAAGACCAGCTTCGACGAATTCGGTGAGAATAGCTATGTTTCAAAACACTAGCCGTTACAACATCCGGAGCCTAATCTGAACTTGGCGGAATTAATCGCCAATCTTTTGAAAATTGGCAGGGTCGCTACTGCTGTCCTTGTCAACAGAAACGTCAAATAACAAACCACGCTGGCCCTTAAGCCTACCAAAATCCAAATGCTCAAAGCAAAACCAGGAGTGCCGAAGTAGTGAACAGTCACCACCACAACCTCAAAGAAACAAAAAGAAATCTCAGTGTCCAGCTCGTAAGACTTATTCGCAACAGACACACTCGCACGAGCTCAACAATCACCTCCAAAAAGCTCCGTAACGCACCTTGGAAGCTTGTACACCACCGGAGATCCTTCAGGTCCCGCCCCAAGGCGATCTAGAAAATCCTTAACCCTGAATGACGACCGTCGGTAAGCAATGAGTGTCCTAGCTGTCTGTAAATAGCTAGCAGACGTAGGCTCCACCAAAGAAATTCGTGCGTAAGATTCCGCCTTTCAAATGTGCCAGTGGTGTGGAAAGTGGATTCAAGTAGCGGTGGACCAAGTTTAAAACGACACTATTCTCTTGACTAGTATTTAAAGAGAGGGCCTGTTCACCGAACTATCAGATCGAATACGTGCATTCGCCCCTCATGTCACTGTGAGGATTCGAGCATAACGAGACATATCGAATTCTGAAATGGTCAGCGCTTCTGTTATTGTGAATGATCTTTGGATTTGCTCTTCTCTCAGGGCAGTTGCAGACATTAGTGAGACTGTGCAGCCGTGTGCAGCCAGCGGAAGGATGAATTTCATCGGCTGCTCATCAACCACAGCGGCAGTTTGAAATGCCCAGGTTTTTCAGACGCTGCTTACAGCCAGCCTCTACAGCTTGCTCAAATAGGTAGCAGCCTCCTCTCCTCCACCCTCCTTAGCAAAGGGAGGCTGCAGCAGCTTGCATCTGCGGCTGCAAGTTTACAGACAGCGGCAAGTTATTCAGAAGTTGGTAGTTAGCGTGTGAAATGGCTGCCGCCGGCTGTCATCCTCCTCATGTGCGAGCGGCCATTGCCTGTCTCGACCAAGGGATCGGTTGAACTAGAGTCGGTAAGGACGGTCCATCCAGGACGTCCACTCGTCAGGACCAGAAACAATCGGAACTTCTTTGTCTGCAATTGTCAGTCATTCGAATCGCTGGTCCTCGATGCTTGAACACGTCTGGCAAGTTGGATATTCGGCTGAAACGATGAATGGATGTCATCGTCCGAAGTTCTTCTTCATCGAGTCGCCTGTTCGCCAATTGAGAAAGATGCTTACGATAGGGAGAATATCAAGCAGGTTCCGCGAATGCTGGCGGACATTGCGGGATACTGACACGGGCTTCCTGTACGGGGAAGATCATTTCTCCAAATTCAACGAGGCGCCTCCTTGACCACGTGCTAGGACATCGTAAGCAGCCGAAGCTTTCGAACACCGAACCGACCTTTGGTATCCTAGAAGCTAGAAGCTATGCTATAGCATAGCAAACGTACACTTGAGGGGATCACTGTAAATCAGTGCTACGAGTGTTTATCGGGGGCAAGGGAGAGGGGATGAATAAAGAGCCCCTAATTTTCTTTGATGTGTAGGCTTGAAATGCCAAGGAGTAGGCCTTCGTAATAATTTTGGACCGCATGCTTCATTTTTTGAATTCAAATTTATCAAAAATGGTTGTTTGGGGTCCAAATCAAAAACTTCAGGGATTTTGAAGAAAAGAATCCATTGGTTGATGGAGGATCCGAGAAACGCTAGTAGCACTCATTTACAGGCGCCCCGTTTGAGGTTGATCTGTACTTTTCGAGGCTGCTTTACAGCATAGGCGAGAAGCTTAAAGAAAAAAAAGAAAAATTAAAATTATTGAAAGTATAGGAACTCAAGCCAAAGAAATTAGAATGTAGGACATATTTTTCAAAGAATTGACATCACATGACAAGATTGGCTAGATGTAATCACGCACAAGTCATTTTTTCTTTTTTAGCGGACTAGCTATTCGATGAGCCACCTTTAGCAACCAACAGAAGACACGCTTCAAATATAGTTGTTCGTCATACAATTCGCACTCAAATGAATTGTTAAGTTAAAGTTGATTTGATTTTGTGGGAAATTTCATCCCACCTTTTGGGGGAAAGCTTCAACCGTTCTGAATTTTTGGACTCCAAGAAATTTTGAATTTTTGTCTTGGTGTAGTAGAATGCGCAATATAGCCGGGTCATTCAGCTAGTGTATTGTGGAAGCATGGGGATTTATAAAAGTGTTATATTTAGCAACCTTTCTTCCGTGGCTACATTTGACCTCTCTCTTGAAGATACATTTGGTTTTACAAATTTATATTCAAGGGACAAGAGGAGGTAAAAAATAATAGGAACAACACTTTTGTCCTCCATGGAACAAAAGAACACAATGATAAGGGCGTGTGATATTATCGTTAGGCCTTCCTCAAAATGTTAGCCCAACTATAAATTCAAAGGAAAATTGCTCAAAATTACCATGATTGATCATTTTATATACTTTACGACCCTTTGAAAAGACTCCACATGGGAGCTTTTGGCTTTGTCTTATTGTACACCACATCCAAAGGCCATGGCTTTTCAATGATTGGCCTCTCAAGTATCATGGCCCAAGTAAAGTTTAACTGGACGTTCTTCATTGCTAGAGTAAAGCAAGCCGAAGTCCTAAAGTTTCAAGGCCTTATTTCTACACTTTATTTTCAAATTTGGCCTCTTTTAATGTAAGGTGAAATTTTCAAATCATAATGTTTGAAGTATGTAAGTGTGAAATCTAGTACCTAATTTCTCCACCTTCATGCACACAAAGTCTTACTCATTTTTTTCACTATTTGTGAGATTATAATGTGCAAATTTGAAATAATAGGTTTATTTACTTGATGTAAAAAGATGAAGCAGCGGTTTTAGGGCCACAATATCTTATTTTTAAAGTATGACTTGAGCCACTTCAAATTCTTGTTTGTATTGGATACATGGTTACATAACTTTATGCTTCACAGGATGCTTGTTTATAAAATGCTAGATTTTTCACATGGAGGTATGCAAAATTCAATAACAAAGGTTAGATTCTAACAACAAAAATTTCATGTAAAATTTCATTGGATTGGAATCTACATGGTTAAATCATGCCTTAGTACCTTTTCCACATGCACAAAATATAAAACTTGAAGCAAGTAATCCTTCAATTTTTAATAAATACGTACGTCAATGTAGGGCATGCTACTTGTAATTATCAAGAATATTTCTAATAAAGTCAAACCAAAGAAAGCTTATTTGGTTTACAAAAAATATCTCAATCGGTCATATGTTCTTTTGCCCTTTCAAGTCAATGGTTTTCCAAGTTGCACCTCTTCACCTCTTATTGCATAGTTGTAGTTCTCTAGTTATTTTCTTATTACAAGTTTTTAGAATATGTTAATATAATTTTAACGGTACAAAAATTCTCTCTGTTATGGTTTATGTTCAATGTGGGTTCATTCATTGTACATGTACATGAAAAAAAATGCAATGTTTGGCAATAGCTCTAGAAATTGCATAATTTTTCTAAAACTCCATCCATGATTGTGAAGTTATCAAAGTCATTTGCAGATAGGTTATTGAGATGAATTTAGAGTAAGATACTATGGTTTTACACTTGCTTCAATCTTAACATTATGTCGAAGAACATTGTAAGTATAACAAGTGGAAATAATGTTGCATTGGGCGAAATCTTCGAGTGCAATATATGCTTCCATGAAGCAAGTGAGGCGGTAGTAACATGTTGTGGGCATCTTTTTTGTTGGCCATGTTTATACATGTGGTTGTATGTGCATTCGTCACAACGGAGTTGTCCAGTTTGCAAAGGTAAAGTTGAAGAAGGCAACATCACTCCAATTTATGGGCCAACTAATTCATTGGCAAAGGCATTATGGATAGATGAGGTATCCAAGAACAAAGAAGGTGAACGATTAATCCCCCCAAGACCACAAGCTCGAAGGAAAAAATGTAATCCCCACATGGTGTATACACATGAAGAAAGAGAAGATGAGAATATTGTAGTGAATGAAATGAATGAGGCTCAACAACCAACTCAATTTGAACAAAGCACTCTTGAACTTGCATCCAGTATTCCTCTACCAGACCAATTAAACTTAGAAGAAATTATTAGAACAGGACCAACTGAACAAACAATAGAAAATACTAACATGCAAACTCATTCAGAAAATGTGAACAGTAGCAATGAAGATCTTGAGAACAATATACTAACTCATCTTGATCAACGTCAACTTACTGGAGTAGATTCATTACAACATTTCTATGCAGAAGATGAAACAACATTAGAAAACGTTGAAGACATTTTTGATACTCAACATTCTACCGAGTAAAAAATGTAGACTTTTGATCCTTCATAAAAATCTACAACATCTCAACAATGAATTCACACTTCCTTCACTACAATGTTTGAATTGTAGTTTAAACTGTTTATTGTTTGAATTTTCTATTGTTTGAATTTCTATAAGTGTACCAAAACCATGTGGAAGTTCATCCATGTTAATTCAAAAACATTCATTCTTAAAACTACCATCTCTTAGAACCTATTTATCTGCATGCTATTGTTGATACTTCCTTTCCTCCTAGTGTTATCTAATACATGTGTTAGCACTACATGTGTTCACAAGACAAATAGCTTTGTAAACAAATATACTATTCGCATGCACAAAATGCACACGTATTTACCACTTCTATACAAGAACCCATTTTCGCTAGGATATATCCATAGAAGTACTTCACATATGCTCGAAATGTCCTCTAGAATAAATGTCATTCTGACCAAAGCAAAAAAGAAGTATTGCAGTGCTCAAAATTGGTAAGGCTATTGACTCAACACTCACCATCTTAAAGCTCCTCGAAACATCCAAGGAAAAGGGACCCATTCCCGACCGGGAACCCACAACCGATCAAGCCCAATTCCTAGATTTTGAAAGAACAGATGTACCTCATTTGTATATTTGAGCATGTGATCGACTTTAGGTTCCAAGCAACTTTTCACTTTAAACAATTATAACTATTTGAATAATGCAAATAAAATCACGAAACTTTTCGCATTCAACAAGAACCTTATGTTTGCACACATGAAAAATTCTAAAAATATATATATACCTTAATATCATATGCTAAAATCCTTAAGTGGTCGGTTATAGGTGCCTCTACCTTATAAGAACTAGAGGTGTGAAATTGCAGAACAAGGTTGCTAGCGCCCGAGTCCGAGGTTGAATTTCGGAGAATCTCTAAAGATCTTCATCGGAGAGCTCCAATCCCAGACTACAAAATTCTCTGCTATTCTGTCTGCGTTGCTGCTTTTCACAATCACACACACTCCTTGCTGCAAACTCCATCTTATGACAATCTACACAACTAGAGTTGAACACATCACTTCGGTAGCTTATGATAAAGGTACTGCAATAGAATGGATGTGTAATGTACATACCTGGGCAGGAGTTTTCTTGTGCTTCGAATCCAACTCTAAAACAACTGGAAGAGACAGAATGTCGTTCCTACCATTAAAAGTTCTTGGAGCCTCAAGCGTTGAGAATGCAGCCAAATGAATTCCTTGCCTCTTGCAAAATGCTCGCAGTGTCTGTTGTTGCCAACCCGGATGCATCTCCACCTGCACAACGATTTTGCTTAACAGGCAAATTTCTTTAGGGAAGAGAGGCTGCCCTCGATGAGTGTAAGGTACTAGGATGTTGTATACATTGAAGATATGCTAAACCCTAAACATCCCGGGAGCAATTGGAGTGAGTGGTGGTACTTGATCAAAAGCTGGTTTGACCACAACATACTCGAGCAGGCGCTCCATCGTATTACTTAAGAAATTTGACACGCCATTGGCTCTAGCAAATCTTCCACTCACCGTTTGCTCCATCGCTTGCCATATCCTTTTGATATCCAGAGGCAGGAAGTCCTCTTCTCTCGGTAACACCCCTATCCCCTTTCGGAGCTTTAGTGTCCAGTGAATGAGGAACACATCTACCTATTCCACCTGCAAATCTCTGTCACACAACAATGCAACTACTCTAAGCATCTGAAGTGCAAGAACCACACAAGTTTTAACATCGACATTGCATGGCTTGATCTTTGTACCTGGAGCTTTGCTGTAGGCAGGGAAGCACATCTTCCGGGTCTTGATGCGTGCACAGAAGCTCTGTGGTCGCGAAAAGCTCATCACGAGTGATTAAACCGTGGGAGACCGCTTCTGCAATGGCCTTGCCTACTTCCGCTTCGTTTCTGTGTGCAGGAGCGCAGTCAATGTGTTGGTATCCTGCCTCTGAATGTAATCTTTACAGAGCCAATCTAGAGCCATCATTTGAATTGGAGTAAAATTTGTACAAGAAAAGGGGAGCCCAATTTTGAAACAAATGTTGCGGAGAGCGGTAAAAACGGTGTGGTGAGCAAGGTCGGGGGCGATGTCGGCAGTTCCGAATGCCAGGGCGGGGATGCTCGTTTCACCTTCGCCAAGCGACCATCCAATATGCCGGTGCGTCATATTGTTTCGCAATTATTCTGCAATTCAAAGTTGGTGATCCGAGTGTTCAGATTCAGCAATTGAAAGCTTGAAGATGAAGCTCTTCGCGAGAAGATGGTGAGGTGTCTGGTCCAGTTGGTCTCTTCTGGTTTCATCGCTCAGACTTCGCGAGTTTCGGTACCGGTTCCAGTGTTCTACCCGGAATCCGACATGAAAAAGGTATAGGGTTAAGCTCTGTCCTGAGTGCATCACGCGCTATTACATGCCCGAGGGCGAAGTCTAAGAGCGTGTAATAGCACGTGACACGCGAGGGCTGGGGCTTAATCCGGCGTTAAGCACTGCGTTAACGGTGCAACGCACAAATAAAAATTTTAATAGTGCAATGCTCGATTAAATCCGCGGGTGGAGGGCCCCACGAATTTTGTGGTTGATTAAACGCGTCGATTTGGTAAGGGACGAAGCCCGGCAATGCTTAACGATGTATTATACGTTGTAAAGAAGAACGAGCCTTTGTTTGTTGGGGTTGGCGTGAATGAAATGTATGGCTCGATGATATGCTCACATGGCATAACATCAGTTGGTGTGGGAGTTCCGCACTAAAAAAGACTTGCTGTAAGCAAACATTGAAAACAATATGCCATAATTTAATGTTTGTATCCTATTTTCTAGTCGATTTTGAACAATGATTTTTAGTTAGGATTTTGGTAGGTCCATGTCTCACAAAGCCATTTACGAAATGTTCTGTGTCTTCTGAGAAAAAGATTATGGTCACAAGGGAGACCGCTATTCTTGTTTAAAATATTGTATAAACTAATTTTTTTGAATAGTCATCCAAAAGATATGCCAATTCTTATGAATAATTTGACTTTTGGTTGTTTTTTTTTTTTTTTTTTTTTTTTTTTTTTTTTTTTTTTATTTTTAAATATCATTAACTTAAAATTTTGATTGAGGAATAAAATTAAGAGATGGAGTATGGATGCCATTAAGAACAGTGTTTTTTATAAACTATGACGGTCACACAAGAGTTATTGATTAGTGTTCCATGAATATTAGTGTTACATAAAGATTAGTGTAATTCACTGAAAGTTCTTCATTACCCTATTTCTCTATGGTTTAGAGATAAGTGTCCAATTTAAGCCGCAAGTGCAATCAATGCTCTTGGTTTTTTGTGAAGTAACCAATTGTACTAAGTCCCAAAAATTCTTCTCCTTCCTTGAGAATTTTTGTATTCTCACATTTAGTGTTAAATCTTGAAGATTAGTGTTGTGACGTATGACATGAAACATTTGATGTTTTGGTTTGCAATCTATTATTTAAGGCATGTAGTTTGCTTGTTTTGTTTTGTTTTGGATGGGACATTATGATCACGAGCACCGCCAATCAAATCGGGCTCACGAGGTGCCGTTGGAAGCATGTATTTTTGTAGAGTTGTGGAAAACAATTGGATCGCAAAATTTGTCAACATATCTCGAGATATTCAATTTTGAAGTATATGTGGCCCAAAAAATACTGGAAATTACTTATATGAGTGTGGCAGCTCCGCCGGGTTGTACTTATGTATTATTCAAGACATTTTGTTTTGTTTGCAATTACTCTATTGGTAGCATTTTCACTTTGAAGTGAAAATAATGAAAGTTTGTAGTTTGGTTTCAGGACTGATATGTTATGATTGCAATCTAAGAGGCTTCATGACTCATGAACGTCACAACCTATTTTTAGCCAAAAATACATTTCAAATAAGAGTGTCATAGATGAAATAAAAGATAATGTTTTTGTATCTCAATATTGTAGTAGACTCAGGAACGCTTTGAATGGGGAGTCAAGCCATGCATGGGGTCGATATAGGGCAAAAATCCCTCCCATGTGATTGGTTGATTTTACGAAATAGAAAAAGAAATAGACCAATCGTATCAGAGAGATTTTTGTTGTTCAGCGGCCCCATCTATAGCTTGACTCCTATGCAAAGCATCCCTTATTATAGAGCATATTGCATTTCTCATAAGGTAATTTGTGATACCGCATATAAGCACACCCATGAGCTCGAACTGCGTGCAAAACAAATGCACAATTGGAAAGTTGCCTTAAAATAGTTTTGAAAATAAAGTCTCCAAATTAGGAGCAACCTTTATACTAGCATCTAATCTTGTGCGAGCATTTATGTTTCGTTTTGCTGCAACCCAACTTAGGTCTCACAATTGTCAAGGTCACAATTATGAAAAGCTTGCGCTTAGTTCCATTTATATCTTCAAAGGAAAAAAACAACCCTTATATGTTGTAATCTACTTAATAACAAGTACAATTTCAACATGACTAATATGTAGTTAAGTCAACATCGACACTCCCCTTCCTCCACCAACTTGTTGAGCCCTAAGCCCCTAAATGATTAGTTGAAGTTTGAAAGTAAAGAAATATTTGTGTACTACAATAACCATGGATTAAAAACCTAGTACCATAAAGGAAAAATAAATAAAATCTCAGGTACAAATAATTGCATAGATAAATACGTATTTGAAGTTTGAAAGTAACGAAATATTCTTGTACTCCGGTAACCATGGGTCAAAAGCCTAGTACGGTATGAGGACTGGACAAAGAAGGAAGAAAGGAAAACGAAGATCGACGGCCAGGCAGAAATCAACGGCCAGATTCTACCGCGAATGCTGGATCATATCGAATACAGTATACGATAAAAAATACGTATAGGGAGCGTCGGGGCGCCAATATTCAAATTCTTGAGAGCCAGTTTCCGGTCGTTTTCCGTTCCTTGCGTGAAGCTCCTCAGCTCGCCATTGCCGTTCGTATTCCTCTCTCCATCGCACCTCCTGCATTTTCTCTGCCATTCTTCATCTACAAACAAACGGATGAGCCCTTTTTCGCAATCGAGCGACGTACTTGTTAACTTCTTTCGCAACATTGTTTAGTTTGAGTGCGATCAATTCAAGTACCCGGGGGCGCGACATCTAAGGGATGCAAGACGCAGAGAAAGGGTGATAATGCACGTATTAGTACGAAGGAGAGAGATACGGTGAAGGTTCGTTTTCTTTCTGTTTGTGAAATTCTGAGAAATTTTCCGGAACCGATCATTGGCAGCAGAAGAGCTGAAGAAGATTTTTGTTAGTGGAAGAGTGCTACCACTGAGTAGAGAAAGGGTAATAATGCACGTTTTAGTAAGACGGAGAGAGATACGGTGACGGTGCGTCTTATTGCCTTCTTTCTGTTTATGCAATTCTGAGAAGATTTCACTTCCCGGTACCGATCATGAGGTTTCACTTTTGTACTGGCAGAAGAAGCAATGGAAAAGATTTTCGTTAGTATAAGAGTGCGTCCACTGAGTAAGGTGGAAGCATCGAAAGGCAGTCCATGGAAGCTTGGTTCAAATTCTATTACCCTCTGTAATCCTACCGGAGCGCCTATTCCTGGTCAATCATACTCATTTGGTACGCATTGCGAAATCATTCAAGAACTATGTGAATTTCAGAGTCCGGAGATATTATATTTTTTTTTGCACAGCATGAAGGAATGGAAGGACCAAATTAGCTTTGTAGAGCTCCTTGGCTTCTTGGCTTAGCTTGTTAATCGAACGATTGCACGAGTTTGATGAATAATGTGGTGTTGCAGACAAGGTATTCGACCCGGAGTCGTCAACCTTGGAAATTTACGAAACTCACACTAAGGATATTATCGCGTCAGCTGTGAAAGGGTTCAATGGTTAGTTTTCTTGAGACTGCTCTGTAGATTGCACTAGTAAATGAAATAGAACGGTTATTGAGGAGGCCCTGTGAATGAGGCTTACTATCAGCACCTAAATTGTGCTGGTACTCATGTTGTTGGAAGCATATAGAGTTCTTTCGAATCATATGCCATCGTCCATACAGAGCGCCCGTAGTTCTACAAGCATATCGAAGAATTTAGCTGCATGTTCGTCTGCAGTTTGTCATCAAGTTGTGGAGTTAGAGACAACTGTAATCCTGGTCGCCTGAACTTTTCTAATTGTCTTCTCCAACCGAGTCAAAACTACGACAAGTGACCCCTGCACCATCTGCTTGATGTTATGTGTCATGTGCAACAGGCACAGTTTTTGCGTATGGGCAAACTAGCAGTGGCAAGACCTACACCATGCGGGGGTCTTCACGTGAACCCGGCATTATACCTCTGGCGGTTCAGGAGATTTTTAGGAACATTGAAGAGGTATGTATCCTTCGTCCTTTCTCTGTAGGTAAGTTTCCTTCGATGCACATACTGTTGTATGTGAAGGGTGTAGGTTGACGCCTTCTGACAGCTTGAGCTTCACCGTTATAGGCTGAGGATCGTGAGTTTCTTCTGCGAGTTTCCTACATGGAGATTTACAACGAGGAGATCAATGACCTTTTGGCTCCAGAGAATCGGAAACTGCAAGTTCACGAGAACGTTGAGGTAAGATTGAGTTACTATAACGTTCCTTCTTCAGCTCAGCCTGCCCACCAATCCACCTCTTACACATTACTTCAGATACGGCATGATTATGATATGGGTGGCTTCGTATACTGCTGATGCACATCGAATTAACAACTATATACGCATGATACTAATTCCAAGGAAATGAGTTAAAGCATGGCAAGTCTTACTCGTGGTTACTCCTGAAGCCCATCTACATGGAAACAGTGTTGCGCCTTCTCTCTCTCTCGTTCTCTCTTTGTAGTGATGTTGTGGATGTTGTTTATTGTCCGCTTGCAGAGAGGAATATTTGTTGCTGGTTTGAGGGAGGAAATTGTGGTGAGCCCAGAACAAGTGCTCGACCTGATGACAGCGGGAGAGAGTATGACCTTTACCATATTTTCTATGCGTGCAACATTCTATTTTCGTAGGAGTCACTAATGGCAGGTGATAACAAACACACTCTGAAATGAAACTGAAAGCGCTAAACAACTGCACAAATGTTTCGTGTGTGCAGCCTACCGTCACGTTGGAGAGACGAACATGAACGTTTATAGCAGCAGGTCACACTCGATCTTTCGAATGGTAAGCGCTTCTTCTCTTCGACTCTTTCAAGTCGCGTGCACTTTGGCTTGATTTTAAGCTATTGTGTTTCAGCTTGAATTTGGCTTCAGAAGTCCTTTAACACCTTGGTGGTAATATGAGGACAACGTTAACGACTTGTGGATCACAATTTAGATGAGTTTTGACTTTAATTCAGTCTTGATTGAAGTTTTCAAGGATTGTTTCAGGTTATAGAGAGCCGAGACAAGAGTCATGATGATCCTACCGCTTCGGTGCAATCTTGTGATGCCGTGAGAGTTTCTGTTCTGGTAAGTGCATGGTGTGAGTTGTATTGGAAGTTCTAAGCTCCTTGAAGTTCTTTACTTACCTCAAAATGCGAGGCCTTACCCTTTAGTATCGATACTGTCTGCTTCTTCTTGTCATGGAATTGATGAGGTCGGAAATATCTTCAGCACCGAAATCCTAATAACGTATCCAATGACATGTTGAAACTGAAAGCTTATGCTGCAGTTTCCGGTTTTCTCATACATGCTTCGGCTATGTATTCTCATTGCTTAGAATTCCTTTAATATACTTTCATTCTTGTATTGTTTCTTGTCCTATGTATTCTAATATTGATTCTGTTGTTGAAACTGGTGTGTGATCGCTGAGTAGAATTTGGTTGATCTCGCTGGGTCCGAGCGTATTGCCAAGACAGGAGCCGAGGGTGCCCGATTGAAAGAGGGCACTCACATCAATAAGAGTTTGATGACCCTTGGCACAGTCATCAACAAATTGAGTGAAGGAGTTGAAAAACTAGGGTGTGAGCTCAGCACCTTCATTGATGTACTTTTTTTGCTTCAAGTCTATTTATAAGATGTAAGGACGTCTTATTTGACTTTACGTAAATGTATACTGGGTAACCTCCAATTAAAGAAATGTTTCAATTCATTAATTCCTTGTTGGCTTTCAAGCCCTTTTGAACCAAATGGAAGGGATATTAGAAGTAACACCAGTTGTTCTTAGTGATCACCCATTTGTATTCTGATGAGAGCATCTGATGCATAGGGGCCATGTACCTTATCGCGACAGCAAGCTGACAAGAATTCTCCAACCCGCTCTGGGAGGCAATGCAAAGACTGCTGTCATATGTAACATAACACCAGCTCAGGTTAGACGGTCTTACCTGACATGTAGCTGGAACTTTACTCTTCCTAGTTGTAGATATTAACTTATTTGGTGTTGAAATTCCACTATTATGCAAGTAGCTAACATGCTAATTGATCAGATACATGTCGATGAGACGAAAGGAACGCTGTTCTTTGCTAGCAGAGCCAATCGTGTCACCAACTGTGCGCAAGTCAATGAGGTGCGTCACATGCTTTTCAACTGTAATTTGTATATCTGGAAGTACCGGATGGGTCATTGGCCCCCATGTTTTGAGGAATCTTGCCACTACTCAAGCTGATTCTTTTGGATGGTGTGGTGCAGATTATGACCGATGCTGCTCTACTGAAGCGTCAGAAGAAGGAGATTGAGGAATTGCGCAACAAACTACAAGTAAGATAGTGAACTTTAAATACCTGACAGTAGATTATTACTTGACAAGTAGAGCGATATGTTCACAGTTATAACTTTCCCTCAATCATTGGGTTAGATGATGTTTGGTATCTGGAATGTTTCGATTTCTTTTGCTATCTTTAAGCGATTGTATTTTGGATGCTCAATGTATTTTGGATGCTCAATGTATTTTGGAAGAAGATTGACTGAGCTTCGTTCAGGTGTTCTGCTCTATGCTCACTTGTAACTGCCTACGTTGCAGGAAAGCCATTCGGAGCATTGGGATGCTGAGATACTGAACTTGAGAAATGCCCTTCTAAAGGTATGTTTCGTTCATGAGCTTCTCATTCATCATAAATGTTTAGGCTTCGGAATAAATACTTATCGCTGAAAGTGGTGTAGACGGAGTTAGAACGAGAGCGCATGGCTCTTGAGCTCCAACAAGAGAAGGCGGCACAAGCAGAGCGCGAGCGACGCTTGAAGGAGCAACAACAGAAGATTGAGAATTTGAGTACTATGGTGATCAACTCTGCTGTGAACGATCGGGACATTGACAGGAAAAATAAAAAGGTGTGTATTTCTTCTGAGATGCACCTATATTTGTCTCATGATTACTAACGTGTGCACTTTATTTTCATGAGTTCATTTCTTTTGAAGAAGTAACAGAGAGAATTTGATTGCCTTGCTTGTGGGAGCTCACAAAACTTAATATTTTGTGGAAACTGTAGAACAACCGTCGTGAGACCTGGTGTCCACGCATTCCTTCCACAGAACGCAACGAGCAGGTCAGAACCAGATCGCAATTCTGTTCCTGTTGCTTGACCTTTCCTATGCTATCTTTACTTGTAGGTTAGAAGAGAAGAATAATCAAGCTATGCAAGTTACTCACGGTTGCTCGTCTGCAGCCGCAGGAAAGTAAGATTCCCTTTCCTAAGGAATCCCCAATGGTGAAGTCGATGTTTTCGACCAGAAGAGAGAGACTTCCACCTCTTCCTCCACCATTTGAGAGCCTAATGGAAAGTGAAGACGAAGTGTTACCCTTAACGGAGTTAAATGAAAATGCCTTCGGTGAAGAGTTTCAAAGCTTCTCAGCAGATGCCTCTAACTTGGACTCTATCTTCCAGGAGCCCCCTCCTGTCATCTTTTGCGAAAGAAAGAGACGTTCATCACAGAAGTCAATGGATGATGATGTGAGTGCTCTAAGCTGAAGGTCTCTTCTTTTTGCTGGTACCAGACCTGAGGACCGACAGGATGCGCTGGTATCATGCGTTTAGAAAACTAGGCCTCTCTGCTTCGGTTTTATTGTGCACACAACCTGGATGATCTTGCAGATTGTGAAGTCTCTTGTACTTGCTTAAGTGTATCTAACAATGCTTAGTAACGAGGTCCAATTAGACGAACAGATGAGTAATTCTATGCTCTCGGGCTGTGGTATAGGTACGGAGTCAGCTTGAAGATCTACAAGCACAGTATGAAGATCTCCAGCTTCAGCATGAACTCAAAGTAAGCTTCCAGTACTTGGATTGTGACATATGATCACCCAAGAGCTCCCACCATCGATGTTAATTTTCGTTTTATTATGTTCGTTTACTGGTTTCATTAATCTAAATTGGTACCTCTTCAGATGCGGGAAAAAATGTCGGAAATGAAGGAGTTGAAGAAGGAACTAGCATTTGCCCAGTCCGCTGCAAATAAAGTTCGAAAAATCGATGATTTAGTAAGTGAAGTAGGAGACAGGAGAGGAAGAAGCTTGGATGGGTGGGAGTCTGATGCAAATGTGCACCAGCTGAGGGCTCAGGTACGACTACATCGCCAAGTTTTTAGAGAGTATATCATGCGTCTCGGACTGGCAAATTCTACTAAGCTGGACATTGTCTTGGGTATTTTATCTTTCTTATGTTTCAGTCTCAGCAGATGTATATGTGCAGTTGAACAATGTTTGTGTGGACTCTCTCAGTAGAGCTGACTTATATATTATATGTTTGAGCAGATACAAAATCTTGAGCTGGAGAAATATTACATGCAGAAAGAACTGGATACCCTTAAAGAACAAGCCAATTTTGAATCAAGTTCTGCACATACAAATTTGGAGAAGGTATCGTCCTAGGGAAACGCGTCCTACTCCTCATTGTTGTCTGCATCAAGTCATCGATAGTTGCCCTCAGCCGTCACGTGCTGCTAGAAGTAGTTAGCTGTTTGTTGTTTGACTGTTGTTGCTATTCGATCTTCTATCAGAAACGATGTTCTACGCCCATGTAGGTGAAATTATTCATGCTCGTTGTGAGAGCATTTCTACAAGATTGATCATACTACTAAAGTAAGCTCAGGATACTGAAACTCCTTTACCTTTCTATTTACTTTCTGAAAATTTTCATTCTGAATAATCAGCTGCAGCAAGAGCTAGAGGAGTCAAGAGAAGATGCAGCCCGTGCCAAATTGGATCTAAGTTTCGCCATTCAAAAAATTCTCGAAATGCAATATGACCAGCAATCAGACATGAAGCAGCAAGCTGAGTTGGCTGCTCACTTCAACGAACTGACACTTGAGGTCGAAACCACTAAGAACACTTCACAAGCCTTCTACGTTGCAGCCATGAACAGTACGAATGCGCTCAGAGCCACTCTGACGAACCTTCAGGTATGATGTGAACGATATGATATGAACGATCAAGAACACCGCTGTTTGTCAGAAAGATTTCTTCGATCCGGCTATCCAAAAATCAAACAGACGGAGAAACACGTTAACGAAAAACCATGACCGAATTGCTCGTTGATGTTGATGCCAAGTTGAGGCTTGGCAGGTGATCGTAGTCCGGCATCGTTGTCGTGGTTAAGTTCGGTGGATGAGAATTTTCTCTTCTCGAAATCCCCTGCTGATGCATATTTTCCTTTCAATACAATGATATTGCACCGTAGTGTGAGTACTCAGCCAACTGGATGTTGAATCTGTTTATCAGGAATCTGTAACCGATGTGAAGTCTTTAAGAGATGCTGCTGAAAATCAGCATCTTGGCAGTCTTCAGTGTGATCTTGAAGCCCTCGTTAAGGAACACGACTCTTTATTCAGCGTTCTCCAAGCTGTGCGCACGGAAAGAGATGCCTTTTGTGAGGCTTCGAGAGCAGCACAAGCTGACTTGAAGTCACTTGAAGAAGAAATTCGAGGAAGAAATCATGACCTTGAGGCAGCTAGATCCGATCTGCTCGCTGCAAACGAACAGATTGTTGAGCTTCAGTCTCTTACAAGCCAACTTGAAGATCAGGGACTAGCTCTTAAGAAACGTATCACTGAATTGGAAGATGAAGCCCGAGGTGCGATCTCCAAGGCTCACAAGGAAAACCTTGAAGAACGGATTACGCAACTCGAGCAAGAGCTAGGAATGGTTTCTCAAGAAAAAGCGAGCCTTAAATCTGAAGGAGAGGCTTTGCATGCAACAATTCAGGTGGATACCCATAGATTGAACAATTTTCAAGGATGTTCCATACTTTAGTTACACTACTGTACCAATATCTGAGCAGTTAACTCTAGCAGTAGCATATGCTGTCCGCATCAAAGTCTTCGCAGCAAACCTGCATACTTATGTTGAGACGTGATTTTATATATATTTATACATATGTACATTTATTGCCTCATATGTGTATATATATATGAGAATGCTCTAGATAGTATCTGTAGAGAATTATCAATTTCATAGATGCTGAAGTGGAGAATTAGAGATGGCTATGCATCTTTTTGTATGGTAGGAGAAGATTTGCTGCGGATGTTACCGGTATATAGTAGTGAATGTACGTATCTTAGGTCATGCATCTCTTCAGCTACATTGTTGTCTGTTCGTGCAGGTACTGAAAGGCGAGTGGGATGCACTTATTGAAACTTCTAGACAAGCACAGGCGGACATTGATCGTTTACAAGGCAAAAGGAGACAAGAAACCAAAGAAGCCCAAGATAAACTGGAGGCTGCATTATCGGAGTCTTATCATGCAAAGGAGCAGTTGATTGCAATGCGCTCTCTGCTCAGTGAGAAGACTGAAGATGAGCAAGCCCTTCAACTCAAACTTGTTAGTCTACAAATGGAGGTGACGACCAGCACGAAAGATCTTGAAGAGAAAATACAAGCTCTTGAGACGCAACTCGCCCATAAGAGCATGACGTTTGCGTCGTCTATACGAGAGTATGAAGAGTTGGTTGTCAATTATGAGGCCTTGAACGCGGAGACTTCTGAATTGAGAGAAGTTTGCAATAGTTCCCTCGAGGAAGTCAATCGTCTTTGTAAGGAGCTCAATATCCAAGAGCAGGCGGTTGCTGAGGCTGAGAAGAGCCTCGAATCAGGGCGAGTGCAAGTCTTGGAGTATGAGCGGCAGTTGTCTGAACTGCATCTGACAATCTCAGAACAGAATGTTGACCTCGAAGCTCTTAGGCGCAAGGTTGCTAACCTTTCAGCAGAAAAGGTGCTTCATTTCAACTGATTCGATTCGGACATTGTGAAAATTTTATAATGTAGGCTCGTCTAGGCTGTGAATCCGTTCCAGTTAATGATTTGCATTCTCTTAAATTCTTGTTCACTTAGATATGTGCCACTTTCAGCAACTCTCAATATCTTCTGTGTTGCAGAGTGCGATCGAGACCTGCCTTGCTGGACATACTCCCGAGTCTCTAGATACTGTTTTGGTAGAGAAAAGCTTACAACTTTCAACTGCTGAATGCTCTCTACAATCAAGCATGGCAGAGCTGCAGAAGATCAAGCAGGAGTGCACAGTTATACAGGTAATCCGAAAGAGCATATGATCATCACGGGGATTATATACGTTCATAAAAGGAATCTTGCCGTCCCAAATGCTTATCGTGGTCATTGTAATATATTTTAGGATCTGAGGGTAACTCTTGAAACGGAGCTTGCGGAAGCAAGAGCTTACTCAGCGGCAGTGGAAGAGACTCTTTCGGAGGCTGTAAATACTCTCGAAGCAACTAACCAGGAGAAGCTGAATTTGAAGGCGGGTCTTGAGAATGCATTGAAGGAATCAGATCTGAAAAGTGCCAAATTGGCAGATATTGAAAACGAATGTGCAGCTTTGGTGAGTTCCTTTCTATCCTGAATCAATTGGACAAACGCGGCTTCTTGTGTTCGAATCTTCCTAACTCGAGTCAGATTTCAGACTCGTGAGGCTTATGGTTGGAATCCCAAGATGGTTCAGTTTGTCGATTTTAAGTTGCATCGCTGTACTTGGTCTGGAGCTTGTCAAAATTGCTCAAATGGTAGTCAATCATGTGTTTAGGTTGAAAGTATGGAATCTATCAAAATGGAAATGGAGGATGCCAAAAATGCGTGGGAGCAAGAGGTTCAAAATCAGAAAGAAAGCAACGAGGTCGCTAGTTTGGAGCAGCTTGCGCTCGTTGAGGAATGCAAGTCACTGAGGTCCGACCTTCTTTCCTTGAAACAAGAAAGAGAAGTCTTGAAGGAGCAGAATTTTCAAGCCGAAGCAGAACTGAAGGAGCTCGACATTGAAGTGCAAAGACAGAGTCAGGAGATTGAGGTCGCAGAGAGGGATCTCGAAGTTGCTAAAGAGGAGAGCATGAGAGCTGCAGAGATTATCGCTGATCTTCGGGAGTCATCCGCTCAAAAAGCTGATGAGATTATGTTCTTGCGAAGCCAGGTGGAGGATTTCGGGATGAAAATGTCTTCTTTGGAAGATACTTTGGAAAAGAAAGTCCAAGCGCTTGAGTTTTTGAGGAAGCGTGAGGACGCACTAACCTTGGAGATCCTGGATGCTCAACGGAGACTTGCTGATTTGGAACATGTTCTGCTAGAAAAGGATGAGAAGATAAAAGATCTCAGCACCGATCTCGTCAACCTTAAGTCGGTACATTCTGGAATGGAAGAAGATATCGAAAGCAAGGTTGCTGAGATGGAACAGCTCGTTCATCTCACAAGAACGGAGCGAGCAGTTTTTGAAGAAAGTCATGAAGCTGCAGAGAATGACCTCCGCAAAATCAAGGAGGAGCGCGGTGAATTACTTCTGCTAATCCAGGATCTTGAAGAGGAAAACAAGCGACTAAAGCAGTTGCTTAGTGATGAGGAGTCCCGATTCGGGAATGCACAGTCAACGATCAGCTCTGCCAATAGTCATATTCTTGAGCTTCAAGAGTCTTTATCTAAGAAGGACGCAGAGTTAGAGCAGCTGGAGCAGGAAAAGAATGGGTTGGTTGAAAGTATGACTGCTACCAAGAATTCACTGAAGGAGGAGCTCGAAAGGAATGTTCAAGAGGTTCAAGCTCTGCTCTCAGAAAAGGCTGCCGAATTAGGGCATCTACAGCTGGAAAGAGATGGGTTAGTTGAAGAAATGACTGCTGTTGAGCATGCACTGCAACGAGAGATTGAAGAGAAAGTTGAAGAACTTCAAGCTGTATCAAGAAAAAAGTCTGCAGAAGTAGAGCACGTAGAGCAGGAGAAAAGTCGCTTGGCAGAGTCGATGACTATCGCCCAGCAGTCACTCAGAGAAGAGCTTGAAAGTAAAATTCAACATCTCGAAGCATCTGTGTCGAACTTTGAGGCAGTGAACCTGGAGGCTCATGAGAAGGTGAAGCAATTGGAATCGCTAATGAGCCAACATATCGAGGAAAAAGAGACAGTTATCAAAGAGAAGGAGGTTCTGCTTGATGCCACTGCGCAGTTGCAAGAGAAGATCTTGTGTCTGGAGCGAGATGGTGAGGAGTATCGAGGCGAGCTCAAACAGATGGAGAGCAGAGTGGCATCTATGACCTCTGAGATTGATGATGCAGGAAAGCAGTTGAGTGACGTGCATTCGTTGCTGATCGAGAATCAAAAGGAACGGCTGGTACTACAGCAAGGCCTTGAGGAGCTGGAGAATATTAAGGTGAGTTGTCGACCCATTAGTTTAATAACTGAGTTTCGTCAATCTGGGCTCTAGCTTGTAAGTCAAAGATAGGATCAAGGATCAAAACATGGAGCTGATAGGTTGATGAATACAAAGATCATGACCACAAAAACTTCTTGCGGAGGAAGCAAGTTAAGGACAACATTTTGGCCAAGCATAAATAATCACTCGTCAGTCACTTGGTTGTCGCGTGTCCCCATTCAATGCTCTAAATTCGAGCAGGTGTATGTCTTTAATATTGTGGATGAGCCTCTTTGAATACCTGAAGACTGGAGTGTACTCTACTTTTGAGCATAATTTCCTGATTATTTGTTGTCATTTTGCTAGCGCATTAGCCTGCTGCATGTTTGAGCAGTCCCCCCTTCTAATTTCAGCCCTCCGTTACCACAGGCTGGGTTGCAGAATAGCTTGAGTTGCAAAGATTCTGAATTGGCTTCAACATCCGCAGCCTTAACAGAAGCTAAAACTAACTTTGAGGTATGGCATTCTCTTGATAGACTTCTATATCTCCTTTGAGGATACTGTATTTCAAGCAAATGTTCATCCCCCTGAATGGCCGAACTTGTTCATTGACCCTCTTAACGAACCTGAGCACCATTTGTATGTGATTAGGCCTTCCAGCAGCAACACACTGCAGAATCTTCCCAGTTGAAGTCGGAAATTTTGGCCCTGCGCAAGGAGTTGAAGGCTGCAAAGGCTGCACCTGGGGCTTTGGAGAAGGAGCGAGATGGCCTTCGAAAAGACTTAGAGAAGTTGAAGACCAAGTTGGGTGATATCGAGGCAAAGCTCAAGTCAACCTTGGTAGAGAAAAGTAAAGTTGAGGTACGTGCATCATATAGGCATCTGCAATGTGATGCTGATAGCGCGCATGTATTATATGACCCATACGCAACCATCCTATGACCCATGCTTTTACGGAACATTGATTAGGACTAAATAATTTCAGTGATACTATATCCGTGTTCACTTCTCTCATCAAATTAACCGTGGTATATTATGGATATGCAGACTGAGAAAGTGAATATCGAAAGAGAAGTGAAGCAGCTTCGGCAAAGTACAGCTTTGCTTAATAAGCGCGAATCGATTGTGGACAAGCGGCGTGAGTCTGTTGCTTGTGGTCTCAGCAAGACTAAGCAGCAGCTATCGTCTACTGAGCATGCGTTACAGATGAAAAACAACGAGCTGGAGAAGACAGCTTTTGATCTTCAGCTTCTCCAGGTAAGTTTCGTAGTTCTACTGTTGTGAACCAGGCAGTCAAATTTTATCGTCATGATTCATGTAATATGCAGGTAAAAGTGACAGCTGTGTCATATGCGGTACTAATCTCTCTTTCTTAACATCAGGACAATTACGCGAAGCTGGAGGCTGATCTGGTTGAATCTGAGAATGCCTCTTCAATTCTGAAGAGTAAGCTTGCTGAGGCTGAAAGTACCATCTCCATTTTAGAAGATGAGAAAGCAGCTGTCACTGGCACCGTCGAAAAGGTTTCCCAGCAGCTTGAAGATGAATTGGAGCAGAAACGGAATGCTGTTGCTCAGCTCGATTCTCTTCGCAGTGAACTTACAGCAATGGTTGATATCTAAAACTTCCTCGTCTTAAACAGTTTGTCGTTTCAGTGGTGGATATTGACAGCTGATCTGAGATGTGGTGGTCAGTAGCTAGATTTGAAGTTTAACCTGGTTAATATCCTTATACCCCGGTTTTGCGAATTTTAGCATGTTTTCTCTCAGGTTCTTTGAGTATCTGGGGACATTGAGCTATCTCATGATATCCCTTGCATGTGTTGCTGCAGACGGAGAAACTACTTGCATACCAACTAGTATCTGAAAAGATTGAAGCAGAACTTAAAGCCATCTCCTTAGAAAGAGATGATTTCGCCAGCGTAAGTTCTATGTTGTCCTTATGTTCTATGTTCTATGTTGTTCTATGTAGGTGAGAATTACTGTCACGGAGTAGTAGCTTATGTAGAGATGCCTCATGAAACTTGGACTTTGTAAACATCGATGGAAATTTTATACCGTGGATGTTACAGAAAATTCGTGAAAGGCTGACTTTGTTCTGCGTTAACAGCAACTCACGGATGCACATTGTGCCTTTGAGGAGGAGAAGGCGGCGTGGGCTTCGCAGGTGGGCCAGAGTGATGCCAAGGTCCAGGAACTTCAACAGGAGATCTCAAATGCTACAGAGATGCTTACAAAGGTACATTCTTTGAAAGGTGCTAAAGAAGCTGATCTAAGTACATTTAGTTGAGAGTGGCAATTAGCTCCTCCTTCGCTTTCTTGAGATCGATGTGATCAACCTGATAAGATCAAGGTGTATGGAGATGCTTCGCATGGCTTTCATACTCACCGTTTATTGTTTCCTATTCAATAATCAGGTTCAGCAAGCACAAGAAGAGGCAATATCTACAAGAAATTCTCTTCAAGTACAGGTATGGTACATCTAACATTCCTTTACACATGAACTCATTCCTTTACTTCGAGGTCAAGTTCTCCCAACTTCATCACACGTTTCAGGTTCCTTTGCTTTTTCAGTTTGGGCTCATTGCAAGGAGAGGTCTTAAATGCTATTACCGCCTGGCGCTTCCATTGTCATGAGTTTTTTGCGAACATCAAAGTTATCTGGTGGTTAATTCTTTAGTTTCTACTTTTTTCCCAATCTCTTTGCTTTTACCCTTTTGCAGCTCGATGAAGCAGAACACGCAACAAGCACTGCACGTGTGGCTTTCCAGGAGCAGTTCTCCAAGCTGGAACATTCTCTTAACTGTAGTGAGCAGGAAAGCAACGTTTTGAGGCAGCAGGTGTGACTCTTTTTTGTGGCCAACTCTATTTTCTCATATTGTAGGGAAAGAATTTCTGTGGATTTCAGTATTTAATACCACATTTCTCTCCAGGTGGCACTCCTCACCTCTAATGTTGAAGAGCAAGTCCAATTACAGAGAAAACTGCAGGAAGAATCGTTGGTTGCTAAAGAGCAGTATGAAGCACTTAAAGATGAATTCGAGAAGCTTAGAGAGCTTCTTAATGTGGCTGAGGCTGATATTCAGAGAGAAAAGCAAATCAACGTGGACCTTGCAGAGGAAGTAAGACAACTGAACAGGATGCTGCAAGATGCAGAACAGAAATGTGCAGATCTAAATTCTGGGTCTGAAGCTTTAGCTAGAAGAGAATCAGATGAAAGGTTGCAGTTACAGGAAGAACGACGTGCGCTGGCAGATAGATGTAATGAGCTTCAAGAGCAAATTTCTCAATTTGAAGTCAGTTTTAGGAAAGGCAAACAGAACGAATCTATGCTTCTTCAGGAGATACAAGATCTGAAAGAGGAATATCGCAACAATATCGAAGTCTTTTCTCAGGTATCCAATGTCTCAATATCCTGCCTATGTTTCTGTGGTCCGTCGATAGTGATTCAAGCCATCGCCGTCCTAGTATTATACTGTTTTGGTTTTTGTAAGTTAACCATACCTTCACGAACGGAGGTTTTCCATGCATTCATTAACTTCTATAATGTTTGCAGCGAATAAGCTCTGAAGACAATCATCGCGCAATTGAGTTAGAAGCAACCTGGAAAAACGATCGAGAAGTAGCCCAGAAACAGGTTCGAGTTTGTCCTCAGCTTTTCCTGCTCACTCAACCTTATCAGATTGTACAACACTGACGAGAGAATGCGGATCTTAGTATATAATTTGGTTGGTGCTCTTGTGCAGGTGGCTAAACTGCAGTCTCAATTGAATATGTCGAATGCAGAAATCGAGTCTCTTCAGAGTGAACTCGATGAAGTTAGCATGAAATTTAAGAGCTTGAGTTTGGAGGTTGATGACTTGCAGGCAGATAAGTCCATGCTCAAGCAACAGCTTGCGGGCTTGACTGGCAGGTAAACTATTAAACAGTATTCTTGTGTCCATTGGAGTTTAAATTAAATACGGACACAACAGAAGTTTAGTCTTGCTTTCCCTGCTAAAGAATCTCTTAATATTTGCACAGCTTAAGGTAGTAGTCTCAGGTGTGGATTCCTGTTACCAGGATTCTATTTCCCTGATATTCTAGACCAAGTCTGTTTTCTGCTGATTAAGTTGTGAAACTGTATTTTGCAGACTGTCCAGCCTTGAGGATAAAAATGAGCAGCTGCAGGAGAAACAGTTCGAGCTTTTGCAGGTAAAATATATAAAGTGGTTTGTGGTATTCCAACATAGTGAACCTCATGCTGTAGAGAAAATGCGTCAGTATTTCGACACCTTAGATTCTTTCAGACATTAGACAGGCATGTACGCGATTACTTCCAGAATCGACATTCTTCAGCGATAATGACATGTACTCCATCAAAGTTCAGTATAAGTAACAGTTCATTTTGAGCAGTTACAGAAGGCGTATCTAACGTCGAAAATGAAGCTCCAAGTTGCACTGGACGCTACTGCTGCTCGTTTGGAGATTTTCCAATCGCTTTGTGAAAAAATGGAGGAAGTGATTAAGGAAAATGATGAGCAGAAGACCACAGCAAAGAAGGAGAATGAGCGACTTCTTTTGAAGTTTCAGAAACTTGGGTAAGTCCAGGTTCGGTCGTACAGTACTGTAAATCAGGTCTTGTGTTTTTGATGTTATTCGTCTTAACTCTGCTGGGAGAGCCGATATGTTGACACCCTTCGAGTGCCGAGAATTCGCGTTCAGCAATATTTGTTCAACCACTTGTTAAATGAACATGTTAGCTTTCGGGGAGAACTTACCTAGCAGTGCGCTTTGAACAGATCCCGATGTCAGAGATATGAAGAAGAGCTCAAAGAGGCGAGGAGCACAAGGGTATCCCCTGAAGAAGAGCAGGAGAGAGAGAACCAGAAAGCTGAGATCATTCAACAAAACAGTGCCTTACAGCTGCGCCTTCAAAAAGCAGAAGAACTTGCCAAGGTGAGTGATAGTTTTGAAGCTCACTTGCATTTCACTTGTGCAATAGTTCACAGAGCATGAACCCGAACTGATTTTGTCCACCTACAGGCACGACGGGAGGAGATGACGAAATTGAACGGAGCAGTGCTGAGGAAAGAGGAAGCAAATTTCAAACTTGAGGTAAGCAGAAAAACATCTTACATGTTCAGAATATCTGCTTTGGAGTCTGTAGCTTTACCCATGGCCACGGTGTTCGCTAGTTTCACTTTTATGGATTCGTGCTGAGTGGATTTTCCTTGCAGACGGCTCTTGAGAAGGCTCAGAGTCGATTGCTGAAGCTAGAGAGAGATTTGTACCAGAAGAGTGAGCTTCAAACGACAAGGAAGGTTGAAGGCTCAACGTTTTCAAGTGGAGACTTCACCACTCCTGTGGCTTCTAGGCATGAACAAGAAAGTGCGATTCACACGGATGACACTAATGTTCTCTATAGCAACAGCTTGGCCTCCAGAAGCAAGGTGGAGCAGTTGAAGCTCCAGGTGAGCTCATCTTCCAAGAGCACCTATATAATCACTGTCAAAGATAGAGACGAATTTTAACATAGTTGGTAAAACTTTTCATCCAAAATAAAAGCTGCAGCAGGTCTAAATCGAAAGTAGAGAACAACCGGTGGGTAATAGCTAGGGACCATTTGCTTTACTGGATCTGCTAACAGCAATATTTGAGACGAATTCTACAATGATATGAATAGTAGTGCACTGAGCAGAATATGAGACCTGATTTCTCGTGGGCAAAGTCCTAGGTTCCTTTGAAATGTTAAATCTTTCAGAAGATTCTCGACCCTCGTTTATTTTGGAGTTGTTTTGCATTGATGCAGAGCCAAAGTCTGCTGCGGATGTCGAAGCAGCCTTGGCGGATCCAAGGTTCTCCAGGTAGCAATTCGGATGAGACCGGCGATCATCCTCCACCTTCAGCAACCTTGGATTCGCACCATGAGAATTTGACAGCTCCGGTAAGGGCTCATCTTTCCAAACCTAGACCATCAATGAACACTAGTACTCTAGAGCAAGTAGTAACGTATTTACGTGTAGCCATCAATTCACCTACAGGTCCATGAGAATGTTGATTTCATCAGTTGCCTAATTCATGAAAGTCGAGTGATACTATTCCCGTCTTCAACAAACGTAAAAGTGAGGTCAAAATGTGACTAGAAATAACTATGTATGAGTTGCATATCTGCTCCAAAATGTAGAAGAAGGGAATGAACACCAGGCTCCCATTGGGATTGGAGTGAATGGAATGTCCTCTCAACCTCTATGCTCACAGGACATAACACCAGCGGTGTAGGACTACCAAACCCTCTGAGTAGAAACTAAATCATAAAAACCAAAACTGAAACCATCATAAAAACCAAAACTGAAATCATCATAAAAACCAAAATTGAAACCAAGTAAACTAAATACCAAATGTGTGAGTATGATTTTTTTGTATAGCTAGTAGTATGTTGGTTTTGTTGATTGTCACATTGTTGACATTATCAGGATGACTGGTAAAGCCATGTGACAAAGCAAAACCTCATGAACCACTAGCGATCAAGCTTTACCAAGTGTATGATTCCCCGAGTTCTTATTCGTGGCTTGGGATAGTGAAGAGAACGAGATCATACATAATGCTGACAATGACATTGTGGACAATGTGATAGATTCCCACATGGAAGAGAGCCAAGACTGCTGGAGCTACTGAACCCGTAAATGACGACAAGCTTCGAGCCTCGACATTCAGTACCAGAAGTGTCCCTCGTGCTGCCCTCCTGCCTGTAAATACACAAAACAGGTTACAAGCACTTGGATTGAAGCGGAGGTTACAAGAAGCAGATAAAGCTGAGAGCAAGCCCTCTGTATCATCAAGTTCTCACATGCCGTTCAATCGAGGGAGGTATGAGAAAGAGAATGTGTAGAAGAAGGTTCAAGCTACTTGTACTGTAATTTATTTTATTCTTTTGTGTTCAGGAGTTTGATGTACATGTACAAATACTGGTATAGTCAATATCACATTGATTAGCAAACTCACTTCTTCATATCTTCGGTGTCCTCTTCGATCAAGTTTCTTGTGCTCGTCCTTATCGCGATTGCAGTTACTCTCACTTTGTATTTAATTCTGAATTCACATCTCAATATGGGGATTATCTCCGGTCGTTTTTGTCTCTGGAAAGCATGCTTTAAAATGTTTTAAAGCTCAAGAGCACCTAAGAGCTGTTGAGGTCATTGAGATTGCTGTCAATGAGGTAGGTCACCACAACTAAGGCGGTTCACCTCACAGACTGCATACTATGCATAAGCCACTTCTCGCCAAAACTACATTACTGTAAAAGAGGAGAGCTTTCAGTAGTTGAAGACAAATTACTAATTCGAAAGTAGACCAAATTACACCTTGAAATTTGTTTCAAATCAAAATTAAGGGTTTAGAAATATCCTTAACTATTGATTCGCCCTAAAATATACTCAAATCTCTCATTATTAAAAAAAATCAACTTGAACCTCCCAAATTTTACTCTTGAAGAACTTAGTACACAGTTTGAACCGACAATGATAACAACTTGTCCAATATGATTGGAATTGGAATTTATCACATATTATGACTACGTTTAGTCACATATGACTAATATTAATCAATTTTGATTAGATTTAGTCATATGTGATAAACTTAGTCACAAATTGTGATAAAATCTTGTTATATCAAACAAGACATAATGAACATTTCTGGTCATAATTTGATTGTTTTCCTAGTAGTGCAAAAAATTCTATAAACTTGAGATATATGTGGAAGTGGAAACCTCATGTTCCCATCGCATGAAAATACCTGTAGGTGACATGTAATCTATATGATGGCAATGAATAATCATCAAGTACATAGATGATGAATGTAAAGACAACAAAGTCTTTTGTGCGTAAAGACAACTCTCGACAAGACAGTCTCAATCACTCAATAAATGCTAAGAATATCATACAATTCCATATGCTCAAATAGCATGTACATGTAGTACGTCAATCACATCTACGGTGCTCTACAGATGTGGAAGCATGTAAGTCAAGGAACCAACAGGCAAAGAATAAAGAGAGAGCTATATTCGTACACGCTAGCCTTATACGTGTTACAGAAGCATACTATTCATCGTTTGCTTGGTCATGAGAGTTCTTGACAGAGTTCTTGATAGACTTCATTCGGACTTGCAGACAAGAGGAATGAAGATGTAGAGCTCATGTCCTGCGTTGTCGTGCGTTCCGCCTACAGGTGATGTTGATATCCATTCGTCTTGGACTTCTTGAATGGTGAAACTAGTAAGTCCCTCAAAACTCCCACTCGCATCAGATATCAACCAAAAATGTCATACCAAGAAGGCTCCAAAGACGCTCAAAACGATCACGTGATAATGGTTTTGTAAGTAAGTCGGCCACATGATCGTTGGTCGTGATGTAGTTGAGAGCGATGTGAGAAGTGGCATAAGCCTCTCGAATAATGCGGAATTTCACATCTATATGCTTCGTCTGTTCATGAAACTGGGGTTTTTGACCAAGCGGATGGCAGCTTGGTTGTCAGACCAAACCTGGGTGGGGCTTGGGTGAGCAGAATCCAAATCAGCAAGCAATCCCCGTGCCCAAACAATTTCTTGGGTCGCCAAGTGGGCTGCAATGTATTTGGCTTCAGTGCTACTACCTGCAGTGCAGCCTTGCTTGCAAGAACCCTAGGATATGGGACCGCCATTCAACTTGAGAACAAAGCTAGACCTGGATTTTCGGCCATCTAGGTTCTTGGCATAATCTGCATTGTAGAAACTTTCAAGAATATGCTGATTACTGCCACCACTGTATGTGATGCGCATGGAGCTTGTTCCTCCGAGGTATTTCACGATGCGCTTAACTGCGTTCACATGGGGAGCCATGAGCCGAGACGTGAATTTATGTTTTGTAAACCTCATACAACAAACCTTCAAGCCTTGGTTTAGTTTAATCACTTTTACAAATCACATGTGCTTGTTTTTCGTTATTGCGGTTCAACTTTTCTTTCCTTTCTTTTCGACAATGTGGCTAATGGATCTAGTACATGTATTGTCATCTAGTAAATGTATTGTCACCATTTGGCTTCTTCTCCACACTTGATTGATCGGTTAAGAGATTGGTGTCTATGCCTTATGATAATTATCTCCTTTGTATTTAGTAGGATGTCAATGGCCTTCAATGTTCATGAATTTTTGCCCTTCATTTCTTATTTATGTTTTGTGATTTTTTCATGTGAATGGCAAAAACAAAGGACATCATTGTCATTTAAAACTTAGTCAAGTTTTAATGGCAATTTGATTTCATGTACATAATACATTCATATGGACTGACATATGTGGTGTTTGGTGGTTTCAGCGGTATGCTAGTAGACATCTTAATATTTTTCACCAATGATTGTATGCAAATTTGATCTGGTGATGGAAGTTGGTTTCATATTTATGTGTATATAAATTATGTTATTTTATAATCTTACAAGTTGAGAAGCAACCCCTTTATAAATTTCATGAGGGCTCTTAACTCGTTGTTTAACTAAAAGCTTTGTCATTTTTAAATCAATTTTATCCATTTTCTATAATATGGCATGTGTTGCTTTTGGTGTCAGATTTTGTGAATAAAATAACATGATTTCATATTCTTGTAAGTACAAGAGAAAAAGGATTAAGATTTTTGAAGATAGTAGTGAATTTTAATTAGCAAAAGAACTAGAGAATTTGGCATTATTTGTTTGACATTGTGACATTATGGAGTGAAAATAGTTGCATTTAGTGTATGTAGGAGAGAATGTTTAGGAAGCATCCCCAGAGAAAAACATGGACTACACATAGCGTCATAGTTTTGAATCATCGAGTGCAAGATTACTGTAAGGCAAGACATGGGTTAAATATTGTTGAGTAAATACAATGAACGGGACAGAGAGCCGAGCTACCCTTATGTTTGTATGAGCTTAGACCATAGAGCTTGTTCCATGATTCTTTGTCATACTAGTAGAGATTGTGGCTTGATATATTGTTTCGAAGATCTAGTTTGAATTTACGTATCCACTCATCAGCAACCAAATTAAGTTTGTCTATTAATTAGAATGCAGAAGAGCTCCACCTTGTTTTCTAAGTCTTTTGAATGCATGGGATTTTGTTGAACTTGCACCTAACTACATTGCTACATTGCATATGTTTAAACTACAACCTACACTTGTATCCTTGAAAACTCCAATCAACTTATTAATGTTCTTCCCCAAAAAGTTTAGTTCAATAATTAATTTATTGAAATTAAAGAACTCATCTAAAGAACCTACTAACTACTCATGACGCAACAGTTTTGTGAGTCGCTTCAGCTTATCATATTGATATTTTCTGAATGTCATATTGCAATTGTCAATCACAACCACCCTCACTTGAATGTAGACTTCATGCCACAATTTAGGACATCTATACAAGAATCCACCATTTCTTCTATTTTAAGAATTACATTTATTAAGATATAAATGAAATGGCTAGAATTTTTTACAGTAGAAAATTCATTTTATTGTTCGCCCATGGTAATATACTAAAGACCTTGTGTTACGAACACTTCGTAACAGCGGGACGATCAAACATGGTAGACAAAAAAACTTTTAAGAGACTCAAAAGGGAGAGTCCACTAAAACGGTTACACTTAAGCCATGTAGGTAAACAGTTACAGCATAGCCTATGAAGCCAATAAGAGGAGCTTTGTCTCTCATACAACATATTATCAATAACGATCTGTTCAGTCTGAAGTGTAAACTTGTCTTGAATCTGAATGTTGGAGTGTCGATAGTTTCTGAACCATGACATTATGTTGCGTCTCTGTCCATACTCCGATGAGAACTTGCGAGGGTCATAGATGAAATGAAAGAATTAATAACTTAAACAAGAGATTTAAATGGATGAGGCATTAGAGGCACGAGTGAAATTGCGACTCAAGAGTGTTCTTGGACGTCTCAACTATTTTAAACGATCCATCGTACATAATCCAGATGAGCTCGTAGAAATTATCAATGCGACTTATCAAGAATAGTAATAAAAATCAGAAATAGCATGACACTTGAAAAGAGAATTAAAATGCGATCTATCCTTCAAAGTATCTGCTGTTGAAACAAATAATTGTGAAAAGTAAAGTCGTATAATTATTGATCATGGATCCAGTTGAGTCTTGCTGCAGCAAGCCTTGCATTGCAAGAAGTGGAAAGGTCAGAGACTGAGAGTGGGCCTCGTTTATTCAGTAGCATGTTCAGGCCGTTTCCAAGCGGCGGTGCCTCACATGGTACAATAAGTATCGGAACGCACAACACTAGCAGCACCACCGCCTGCTAATCCCTTGCAAGGATCTTGGGGTGAGGAATCAACTCGAAAAGGATCGAAGGTAGCAGCACCAGAGAAATTCTCTGGAAAGAAAGGCAATAAAGTGTACATTACTTGTTTTCCAAAGCAAACCAGGAATATATCGAAGTGACGAAGATAAGATCGCTTTTGCGCTTTCTTACATAATAGGAGCTGCACTGAATTGGGCAATGCCGATTCTTCAAGCTTTGGATGAGGGTCACCCTCACGCATTATTGATGAACTATCAAGCTTTCCGAGAGGCAGTCATCGTAGTGTATGGAGACATGGATCGCAAGAGTAATGCTGACACTATAAGGATATATGTGACCTGATTGACAAAACATTGACGTAATTCGGTCAATTGTCCCGTCAATTAGGAGACCCTGATTCGGTCACTTATTAACAAAAACATGTCGATTCGGCTGTCAAATCGGACAAGACTACACGTCAGCAAGTTCTTATGGTGAGTGAGAAAAAAAAAAAAAAAAAAAAAAAAAAAAAAATTCCACTGCCCGAATGTTTCGGGCAATACTTACTTTCAGAAAGCTCTCCAGCGAGTCCATGCCGATTACTTCAGAAGTCCTGCACCTCGCCGGAATCGAACTCGGGACCCCGACCTTCCAGGCTACTACCTTACCAACCCGCCCTCCATTCAACTCGATGATTAATAAGGAATTTGTTTCAACTATATAGACTTGTTGTTTTCAAACTCAGCAGACTTTGGCGGCCATTTTGACATAGTAAAACAACTTTTTTCAAAAACCTTTAGACTAAGAAAAGCTGGTAAATCAAGTTACGTTTCATCTCCAAAAATCCTTTTGTCATTTAAAGCCTCCATTCAAAAGTTATAGACAAAATTCAAAGAGGGTGTTTGAAAATATCAAAAAAGAAAATCCCTTGCTACCCCTCTTTGAATTTTGTCTATAACTTTTGATTGGAGGCTTTAAATAACAAACGAATTTTTGGTGATGAAACTTTACTAGGTTTACTAGCTTTTTTTATCCTAACAATTTTTGAAAAAAACTATTCTACTATGACAAAATTCTTGCTAAAGTCTGCTGATTTTTTTTAAATCCCTAAATGACCTTCACGCCCCCATGCGGCTTCTAGAAGTAGAAAGTGAGAAAATTATGGTTCTTGGGCTGTGAATTATAGGATGACATGTAAATTTTGGGTATTTTTTAAGTTTTGTTAACCCCAAACTGTCCGTGTGTGTTTTTGGGAGCTCAAAACCTTGAAACTACGATTTTCTACCTCTATGCATTCCCAAGGCTGTAAACCAAAGTTATTTCTTTTTTTGAAACTTCCAACCGTAAGATCTTGTACTTAAGACTATTTTTAGTTACTCTTCAAAAAATGAACCGTTGGATGTTTACCATTTGCGAGATCATAACATCCAAAGTTTGTCTCCCAAGCTTTTTTGGGCATTGTCAAGATTGGTTTGGAAACTTTGGAGGCTGCCCTTGTAAAATTGGTAAACTTTTTGACCAAGAGCCCTTAGGAACTTAAGTAGTACTTTGGTTATGAACATAATTCCAATTCTTTTTTGAAAACCTAAATTTAAACTGCCCGATCTTGGCTCGCACATCGAGAATTGCCCTAGAATATTCAAAAATTGAAATTCCACTTTGCAAATTTTACCACACCCACTTTGCAGTATAAGGAGCGCCAAGTAAAAATATTAGACAGAAAATATTACCTTCAACACCTTTATCTAGGTTGCCCGAAATTGCAAAAACCCATTTCGGACTTCAAGGACGGTTAGGAATTAAGTGCCCCCATTTTAGCAATTCCACGCTGGTCAAAAATAAAAAAGGTTGACAAGAAGTTGACAAGGAGTTGACAAAAACATTTATAATTTCCAAAGTGACAGAAGTTGGGCTGCGAGCCTGCGACTTCGTCAATTTGGACATTTTCTTGTCAACTATTGGTCATATCGGGCCCTATTTCCTTGTAGTGTGAGGATCGTCTCAGTAAAATTTGACAAGCAGGATCTGTGGCTATCTACATTTCAACGAGCATGCATCCCAAGTCGATTGGAATAAACTAAGTCTAGTAGCACGTTTTTGAAGTGGACTAAAAGACGAAGTGTTAGATTCGATTGCAACTGCAGAAAATCAACCACGAGGATTAACCAAATAGATGGCAATGGCGTTTAGGATTGACGATAGATTATGGATTCGACGTCAACACCGCCTTCCATCAACTTATAAGTCCTCTAATCACCTCGCACGATTTTCAACACCACACTTATTTTGGCACCAACCCCGATGGAAATTGATGCAATTCATAGAACAACTACAACATTGGCAAAAACGGTTGATGAGCGTTTGGATTATCAGCGGCAAGACAAGTGTTGGGGTTGTGGACAAGTAGGGCATATTCGAACACGGTGCCGAGTTAATCCTTCCAAACCAATGACATTGGCAGCATCGATGGAAAATGAGATTCATAGGTCGGGGAAGACCGAACCCGCGACTGACTACGTTGGTTCAGTATCCGGGTACATTGAGATTTGGGGAAAATGAAGCATTATACCTGAGGGCTACCATTGATCCAGAAGCTCACTTGACGTTACAAGTTTTTATTAATTTTGTAAAGACTATGGCCTTGGTCGACTCCGGAGCTACAGGAGTACTCATGAATCCTTGGTTTGCACAAAAGTGTGGAGCAACAATACGATTAAAATATTCTAAGTTAGGTTCGCATCATCGACGGAAGAATTATCAACTCAGAACTCATCACACATGAGGCTACATTTAATTAGAAATAGAAGATCACGAGGAATTATTAGTAGCTGATATCACTAATACAGGACGGTACCCATGCATTCTAGGTACTCCATAGCTAATACTTCATGATCCTAGTATTGTTTGGTCAAAGAGACACGTACGTTTTGATTCGGCATATTGCCAAGAAAGCTGCTTCTCTAAGTTGAGAAACGCTTCAAGATTGATAGGAACAAATTCAAGACTCACAAGAACAAAGGACATGAAAGGCGGGGACAAAGCTCAATCCACCAGCCACGCAAAGCAAAGTAACGATTGTCTAAAAGCTTCATTTTCTCACATTGAGAGAAATTCTTCACTCATCAAACCTGGTACATCAAAGTATGCTATTATTTTAGCAACGAAATTCCATCAGTTACAAAAGCACTCTTATGTGTATCATCTCGAGATTTTTGAATTAGCCAAGCATGAACTTGCAGAACACATTCCACTCGAATATGCAGATCTCCATGAAGCCTTCAGTGAGACGGCATCGAATCAGTTACCGGAACATGTAAAGTCAGACATGCAAATTCACTTTAAGGAAGGTGAAGAATCCAGGAACACAGGTCTACGGCCAATGTCGTCCGTTGAACTTGAAGAGCTTTGACAATATCTTGAGGAAAATTTAGAAAAAGGTTGGATCCAAAGGTCTCATTCTTCAGTATCAGCTCCGATAGTCTTTGCAAAAAAGAAAGACGGATCAATTCGCGTTTGTATTGATTATAGCAACCTAAATAGAGTCAATGTAAAGAAGAAGTATCTGCTACCTTTTATTCATGAATTGATAGATTAGCGGAGGCAAAGATATTTACAAAACTTGATATTAGACAAGCATATCATCGGGTACGTATGGCCTCTAGTCATGAATTTAAAACTGCGTTCAAAACACCGGTCTATTCAAATATCTCGTGATGCCATTTGGATTGACAAACGCACCAGCTCAATTCCAAGCCTACATGCAGAGCATATTTAATGATTTATTGGATATATCAGTGGTCATTTACCTAAATGATATACTCATATTTTCGACTGATATGGACACACATCGACAACTAGTCTGAGAGGTTCTTACACAGCTGCAACAATACAGCTGCATCAAAATGCAAATTTCACAAAAACTCATTTGAATTTCTTGGCATGGTTGTGTTAGCAAGGGAATAGAAATGTGCATGGATAAGATTCAGGCAATTCAAGACTGGCCAGCTCCAACAATGGTAAAAGAAGTACAAGCGTTCTTAGGTTTCTCAAATTTTTATCGACGCTTTATTCAAGATTACTCTCGCATTGTTGTACCTCTCACAACTCTCACTCGTGAAGGTCAGCGTTTTTATTGGTCTCACAAAGCACAGACAACTTTCGAGGACTTGCATTCCCGTTTTTTTCGAGCCCCAATACTGATTCATCCAAAATTGAACCAACCTTTTATGGTTGAAACTGATGCCTCAGATGCTCGTACAGGAGGAATTCTATCACAAAAAGCCGACGATGGATTTTTACATCCATGCACATAGGAGTTCCAAAATGTCTCCAGCTGAACAACAATATGATATTTATGACAAGGAATTGTTTAGTATTGTCCTTGCTTTTCAAGAATGGAGAGTATATTTAGAAGGATCACCACACCAAATTATAGTTATTTCGGATAATAAGAATCTGGAATAGTTCTTAACTACAAAACAACTAGATCGTCGTCAAGCCAAATGGTCTAAATTTCTCTCCAGTTTTAGTTTTGTCATTCAACGTCTATCTAGATCTCTAAATGGAAGGGCGGATATGCTTTCTCGACGCACTTGACTTCAATCTGATCATGTTGACACATCAAAGCCACTATTGAAATTGTTTGTATTGGAATCCACAAAACTCATATTGAATGATAATAAAATCATGGAGCATATTAAGACTGCAACCACTACCGACCTGACCTTGCAACCCATTGTGACATTCTTTAATCAGAATCCACATTCTCATGAGGGTTTATCAACAACACGAGGACGCTTTCCTTACTATCGTTTTTTTTATGGTATTTTGTATTACCGTGATGCCATGATCGTTCCTAACAATGACGTCTTGCGCCTTTAGATTTTTCGTTCTTGACATGACGCTCCAGGTGATGGTCGCCCTAGACGAGCGAAAACATTGGAATTAGTATCCAGAATGTTTTATTGGCCAAATATGACTCGCTACATCAATCAGTATGTTGATGGTTGTCATCTTTGTCAAAGGTCAAAGCCTCCTCGACATCCTCGTTATGGGTTATTACAGCCAGTCCCTGCAGCCGAGACACCATGGAAATGAATCTCCGTTGATTTTATCGTTAAACTTCCTGTTAGCAATGGTTTTGACTCAATTCTTGTAGTGGTGGACAAAAATACGAAAGTAGCTCATTTTATTCCTACTTGCGAGACTATCGAGTCTAACGAAACTGCCACATTGTACCTCCACAACATTTGGAAGTATCACGGACTTCCTGATGAAATGATATCCGACCGAGGCCCGGTGTTTGTTCCTAAATTCATAAAACGACTATGTGAACTCTTACGTATTCAACCTTCACTAACTACAGCTTTCCATCCCCAGTCTAATGGACAAACGGAAAGAGTAAATCAATTCTTGGAGCAAATTTCACAAATATTTACATCTTGTCAACAAGACGATTGATCAGATCTCCTTCTAATTGCAGAATTCGCTTACAAAAACACAATTCATTCAGCCATAGGAGTGTCTCCATTCTACGCTACTTTTGGATACCACCAAAGGCTGTTCTTTAAGAATTCTGCAATTCCGGCCACTGAAGACAGAATTCGGCATCTGCATGAAATACATACAGAAAAAAAGTCAATGATTAAACTAGCTGGAGAACAAGCTGCTCAATACAACCATCGACATCAAAACCATCCCAACTTCGAGGTGGGTGATAAGGTGCTCCTGCGACGGGATAATATTCCTTTTGCAGTACCATCATTAAAATTGTCTCCGAAATTCTCCGAAATTCATCATTCAAGATCACAGCTAAGATCTCTGATTTGGCTTACCATTTACAACTTCCAAAGACACTGCGATTCCATAATGTTTTTTACGTTTCCTTGCTTGAGAAATATCGACCGGATACAATTCCAAGACGTCACCACAAGTCATTTCCAAACGCCTATTATTACCTCCGAAGGTCACATCTAATGAGAGGTTCATAACATTTTAGCTTCCGGGTATGCAGAAAGAGGACACAAACTCCAATATCTCGTGGCTTGGGAAGGTTATGGTCCTGAGCAAAATTCATGGAAACTAGCTAAAAACTTTAAAAATGCACATGAATAAGTCAGACTTTTCCATCTCCGTTACCCTGGAGCACCCGGGCCACAATCTCAGACTTATAGGAGGGGGTAATGTTACGAACACTTCGTAACATATGGACGAATAGACATGGTAGACAAAGAAACCGTTGAGAGACTCAAAGGGAGAGTGCCCCGAAACGGTTATGCTTAAGCCATGTAGGTAAATAGAAAGGAGCAAGCTTCCTCTATCATCATGCCATCATTGCTCCAATCATGGCCTTTGTGATTCTTGTTTTTCCTCCATTAATGCTCCAAATTGAAATTTACATGTCTACCTTTGATATTTAAAAAAATAATAAAAAAAATAAAAACAAACAAAGAAAGAAGAAGAAGACAGAAAGAAAGAGAGGAGAAATTTTAATTATATTAAGTACCTCAATTCTAAACATCTTAGCTTACTTATAGCCTAAAAACACAAATTCATGATATAAATGTCACATATAAAAAATGGGTAGCAAGCTTTTTAGATCTCAACCATACAATTTTGTAATTAAAGACTCATATGGGATCATGTGGATTACAACTTGATTGAATTACATAGATTGCGAGATCATAACATATTGGTACTCAAAGGAGTAACAAGATTTGATTTTCACTTCAAAGTGCAAATGCTTTCAATAAACATCCTGCAATCCAAAAACTCCAACCAGGAAGTTGTACACCTACATCTCATAAATTCTTTCACAATAAAGACATTCTTGGCTCTAGACATAGCCTTGTAATGGTGCAAACTACCCTAAGAAATACAAAGGAGAAAGAGTCCAAAACTAGACATCTTGCATTAGTATCAATGACATATCTTCAAAACTAGACCCCTTGCATTAGTATGAATGACATATCTTCCTCACACCTCAGTTGGAGCAAAATTCTAAGCACAAAACTAGACCCAAAGAGGGATCCAAGCTAAAAATTAAATCAAAATCCATTTTGAACGTAGAAACATCATTGCAAATTTAAAATTATCTGGAGCAAGAATTTTCCAACAAGAAAGTTGGAAGTCATTTTTGTAAAAAGAAACGATGATGATCTCATTTTAATTTCACATAATTGGCCACACGCGAAACCCTAAATCAAAAGCTCCTTTTACTAAAATGCATGCCATAACGCACAAACTTAGACTAGGTTAGACTTGATTACAAGCTTAGACTAGCTTAGACTTGATTCGAGATGCAACTCGACTAATTTTGTCAAAACCACAAAACGTGATGAAGTTAGTCAAGGCTCTTCTCAAGAAATCTTAACTTTTAGACTTTGATGATGCATGCATAAGAAATCCATATGATAGAAGAAAATTAAGATTCCAGTGTTTTTGAAATTGCTAACCAACTTTGGTATCTTTGTGCATTCCTCACAAATAACATTTACTATTGCTGATCATCTTCTTTTGGTTTCTATGTGTGTAACTTTATCTCGGAAGGTTTCAAAGGATACACAACTTCCTACGGGATCCAGAAGAACGGTGTCTTCATATCTGCAAAAAGCCCTTTCCGGTGCCACAAAACACGATGCAATGGACCCCATGTGTGTTTTTCAAGCGAAAGAAAGAGGTGGTTGTCTTATCAGAAGGCCAATGCATGCATTGCTACATGAGAGCTTCCATCCTTAGCCACTCATCACTCAGCCAACAACGAAGGTATTCATTCATTGGGCAACCAATCAATCGCCCAGATTGACTTGAGACTGCTATCATCGACCGTGCTCATGTAAATAAAGAACAAATCGAAGCAGATGGAAGCGATATATACACATGGTGCACGATCGATCCTGCATACAAGGCTGGTGCTGGTGCTGGTCAAAAGCATTTCCTATGAGTGCTGCTTTTTGAAACTCCCGCAACATTGTCTCCCCCATCAACGAGAGATTGAAATTGCCAGATGGAAAACACTATGTCGTCATCTTCTCCATCTTCATCTTCTCCTCCAGTACTATCATACCACTCCTGCATGCAATGTCATGATCTCAATTCAAGCACAGTACCAGAAAACAATACCAGTAACTTAACTGAGATTGCCATCGTACTGGACTGCCATCGTTTGCATGGAGCTGCTCACAGCTTGCAACTCAATGTCATAACGTACCTCCCCACCCCCATCAATTGAGCATGTAACCGCTCTTTGTTAAGGCGGCAACAACAGGCGATTCGTCCGCACAACTGAACCTGCTGTAGAAGTGACAACTCTATCCTGTACATATTGAAGTTAGTATTTGAACAGAACTTCGTTGTTCGAAGGGAATGCTCAATGCTTTTCTGGTAAAGGACCGACCAATGTATTCGGATTCGGTAGAAAGAGGATAGATGAATAAATCTATGTGTAAGAGCTAACTGTAAAGTTTGTAGTATCTCCAGCTTCCTAGCTCTGCAAATGATTGAGAGGCCAAGTTTTAAAGGCAGAAAGTGGTGGTGGTACTGCGAGCCGAAAGATCATCTAGGAGTAAAGATATTCAAAGTCACTCTGGTCCAAGAGCCTGTTCAAATACTATCTTAATGTCAGCAAAGTCCTGTGATCTGCAGTACATGTCAAGTTCAAAGGTGACAGCATAAATTCCACCCAAGAATGTTGAACAAATATATTCGAGAAGTGGATAGGCAGCAGCAGTTCATTCAAAAGGAGTTACCGGAGTTGATCAGAAGGTGGAAGCTGCGTGTGGTTAATCCTTTCGCTGTCTACATTTTGAAATCGTCCACCGCTGATCCAGAAAGCATCCTACATTCATGGAACAGCACTTTACAGATGTCCTGCTCAACCTGCCAGCAGCAGATCATCTGGAAAACGCACTTCATAGCTTGAGTCATACGCCGATTACAGTCTGCAATTCACGCAATGCTCACGTCCACGAAATTGCTGCGATCCAAAGTGACTGCCCCAATCCTTCTACAGCATGCAATTCACAATCCTAACCATCATGGATACATACAGAAACAATGAGGAATCGAGTGAAACGTGAGAGAGACATATTATACAAATTTGCAATTTGAGGAATTGCATCGAAAAATGAATGTTTGTAAAAAGTGGGCGAGGTCAAAAAACAATAGTGTTTCCAGACACCTCTGGCGAACTGCAGCCATGAGGGGAGTGCCCAAGCCTGAATCATCTGTATAAACTTAAGACAGAACGTAACACTCTGCAAAAAAAGGACATAGCCATTGCCTCAAGGGAACATCGTCAATCTCTTGTTGGTGTAGGCAAAGCTCTGCTGCTGCGTTGGGGGAGGGGTCAGGTAAGTGTAAGATTCGAAACTGGACAATAGTGTCTCCTCCGTCACCTCCTTGCCGATCATGCCGTCGTGCATGTGCTCATCCACGCGCATCTTGATGTCTTTGTACATGGCGTTCGGCTCGTGGTGCATCGCACACAGCACGCTCGCCAAGTCCTGGCCGTGAAGGAACTTGGTGATACTGAACCCACCGGCACTCTTGGATGGCACCACGTGAATGACGTGCGGATTGCCGAACAAGTTGTGCATGGAGCCCAACACCTCCTGGTACGCGCCACCCAGGAACATGCCCATGTAGTAGGGCTTGTTCTCTTCGAGCTCGTGCACCGGTAGATGCTTCGCAGTCTCGGCACCCGGCTTGTCGTTGCCGATGAACGTCGTCACCTTGCCATCACTGTCACATGTCAGGTCCGAGAGTATCACCCTCTCCGTCGGCTCCTGCTCCAAGCGATGGAGCGGCACAATGGGAAACAGCTGCCCTATCGCCCAGCTATCCGGAGCGGATTTGAAGATGGACAAGTTGATGTGATAAGTCGCCGTATAGTCGCTGCCCGACACGTCGTTCTCCTTCTGGTCCGCATACACAGACACAGTCTCAAATAGCTCGTCAACATCAGCACGAACCTCGAGTCCAAGCAATCCTTGTTTGAACAGCCGCGTGCTCTCAAATTTCAGCATCTTCGCGTGCTTGAGAGCGCGGCTATGGTCACCCACGTCCAAGCACCGGCTGAGCTCCTTCCTGCAAGGCTCCAGCGCCAGCGGAAGATCCTTTATGTCGAGGGATACTCCCCGGTCGCAATGACTGCCACCGTTCTTGTGAGCTGAGAACACGTCGAAGACGAGTACCGAGTGGTGAGAGACGAGCGCGCGGCCACTCTCGCAACAGAGTGTGGGTTGTTTCACATTCTTCTGGATGGTGGCTTCTTTGATTGCTTCCACCACGGTCTCCGCGTACTCCTCAATGCTGTATCCAATAGACATGTCGGAAGAGGACGAGTGGGTGCCGTCGTAGTCTACTCCTAGGCCGCCTCCAATGTCGATGACGTTCATGTTAGCTCCCATGAGGGCGAGCTCGCAGAAAATGTGTGCGGCTTCGCTCACGCCCTCCCGAACAATGGCCAGCGACGGGATCTGCGATCCGATGTGGAAGTGCAAAAGCTGCAGACAGTCAAGCATGTCCACTTTCCGCAGCCGCTTCACTACCTGCACAATCTCGCTGATCGATAGCCCGAATTTTCCCTTCTCCCCAGAAGTCTCCCCCCAATGACCGGCGTGCTTGGTGCTCAGCTTCGCGCGCACCCCAATGACGGGACGAATTTTCAGTTGCTTGGACAATTGGATGACAATGTCGAGCTCCTCGACCTGCTCCAGCACGATCACGGTGTTGAGCCCGATGCGACGCGCCACGAGCGCCATTTTCGCGTACTCCACGTCCTTGTAACCATTGCAGATCAAGAATGCTTCACTGCTGGCGTTGCACATCGCGTTAATAACCATGAGAAGCTCAGGCTTGGAGCCGGCCTCTAGGCCGAAATTAATCTGGCGGCCGTGAGAAACTATTTCCTCGATCAGGTAACGGTCCGGGTTGCACTTCACAGGGAAGACTCCCTGGAAGCGGCCGTGGTAGCGCTGACGCTGGATGCCGCTGTTAAAGGCGGCTTGGAGCGTTTCCATCCGGTTCTTGACAATGTCCGGAAACCTGATGATCATAGGCATAGTGATATTGTTGCCTTCTTCCACAACTTTCGCAATAGCGTCCACAAGGTCGATTTCATCGCGGGGGTCGGTCTTGGCGCCGTGAGGGCGCACGGTCATCTGACCGCGATCGTTGATCTTGAAGAACGGAGCGCCCCATCCTTCCACGCGATAGAGCTGCGATGAGTTCTGAACCGACCATGGTTCTGGACGGGAATGTGGCTGCGGCTTCACGCAGAGCGAACTGGTGAGCTCGAAGGAAGGGTCAAAGAGCATAGGGTCTGCTAGCGGGGGCATTTTTTCCGACGAGAGGAAGGGTGCAGGATGCGACGCAGCACACTCCGGGCAAGAAGCCGAGGCCGCAGCCTCGGCTCGACCGCTACTGAATCAATTTTCTAAAGGCTGAGGGAAACCTGAAAGGCAAAGAGCACGAGCGCAAGAACCACGGGATTGCTTAACTTCGCCAGCAGGGCTATTAACAAAATCCAAAACACAACACACACACCCTCGCCGCCGACCCTAAGCGCGCTTGCTTGCTCTCACCCAACAACTCAATGCAAGCTTCTCTTCTCTTCCTTCCAATACCAAACCCACCAGGAATCCGAATCGCTGGAGGCGCCTACACAACTGCCGCACCGGTAAAAGCAAAACAAAAAAACAAAAAAAAAAAAAAAAAAGGCTCTCGCTCGCTCGCTTGCAAGGAAGAGGGGCAGTTGGGGGGAGTGCGAGGGAGTGCAAAAGGCTGATGGTGTTCCGGGGGCTGTGAAAGGCGCAAGAGGGTAGGCAGGGGAGGCGGAAGCCGAGTGAGTGATGAGGGATTCCAGCAGCGTCGGAGGTATATAAGGCAGAGCGGCTCCTAGTCTGACAGCTCTACTCTCATCCAAGGGTTAAGCTCTGGTCTGGCCTGGCCACGACGGCGGCTTCCCTCCCCTTTCCTTTTGCATTCCCTTCCGCTCCATGGCCCGTCCTTGCCTTGCCTTTGTTTGGAGTTTTGCCTTTTCCTGGCTGCCACCACTTCCTCCATGGCTCCCACCGCAGCCCCCAGTCTTCCTGGGCAGCAGTCCACTCCAGTCCACTCCAGCACCCCGGCCAACGCTACGCTGCAATTAAAGACAGCGCGGCCCCCACGTCAATTCCCACGCTCCCGTAAAGAGAAAGAAATCCCCCTCCCCTCCCCTCCCTTCCCACCGGCCTCCAACCTTCCCCTCTCTATTTTCACCACCCTCTCTCTCTTTCACCAAACCCTCACAAGCTTCTCTTTTCAACCAATCACATTCAAAGAGTCGCACTTTTAATCAATCACATTTCACGTTTTTGCAACATGTGGTCTTTTCCAGCAAAGTGTAGATTGGGATGATACTTCCGTCAAAATCCAATATTTATGAAGTGAGATTTCTTGGTTTTGAATGATTAAGGGTTTCTTCATGAATTTTTTCTCTTTTACATATTTTTATAGGTGTAATGTTTCGATTGAGGCTCTACCTACCAAGAGTAAAAGTATGTTTATAGGTGGTAATAGATATGGTCTTGTGTATAGTATGTGGTTACATCTTGTGGTTTTTTGTTATCACGGAGAATTTTGACAAATCATCGACTAATTGAAAGGCTTCATTTGAGCTATTAATATGAATTTTGCATCTTCTTTACTGAAGGGAAAGTGATTTTGCATCTCCTTTGGAGCATACAACATGCAATTTGTAACATTGTTCATTCCGAATGTGAGTATTTTATATCCACTAAAAAATAGATGATCAAGGTCTTCAAAAGAGTACGATATGGAGTTTTAAATTATTTGTTGCAGATGATTAATTTATTTTCTTTTTTTCAAATTGGCTTATTGCAAGCAATTGGTTTGTTTTTTTTCAAAAAAGAGTAAACACCCTTGTGCACTTCCTTCTCAAACATCATAATGGCCCTTACTAAACAAGACTTCTATCACTTTTACGTACCCAATATACTTCAAATTTTGTTCTTAGATGGCATAACAATCACCTAACGTCTAAAGATGACTAGCCCCCCAATTGCCAAGAAGTCTCAAAACTTCCTAAAACTACCTTCTTTTAATGCAAGGTGAATTATGGCGTACTGTACTTCCAGGTATGAAGTGTAGTACCTATTTTGTACACATATATCAAATCTCATATTCAAATCCTTACCAATTGTGAGATCATAATGATCAAAGTTGGAGATTTTTTATTTTAATTTTTCCCCTTCTTGTAAAAATGGCAACCAGTTTTTTGGGGCCCAAAGAAATCATTTTGGTTATAATTTGATATGAAGCTCTTCATATTCTTGCACTTTTGGTGAGTAGGAACATGTTTATGCAGTTTTTACCCTCATACAATCTGTAAAACCTAAAGAAATGTTTGATTATTCACATGGAGGGGTGTGTTGATAGAGATCATGCCTAAGAACCTTATATAGGGAAAAAAAAAAAAAAAAAAAAAAAAAAAAAAAAAAAAAACTTGAAAATAAGTAAAAATTTAATTTTTGATAAGTATTGAGGTTCTTGCAATTTGATTGATTTTTGGCAGATTTTGAGTATAAATGAAGAGATTTTGGGGAATTTTGGGCAGATTTCGAATATTGTTTTCAAACTTCATCGGTGAATATTTCCTCAAATATGAATAATTCTCAAGCTCATAAGAAGCTTCCAATTTGCAGAAGGTTTTAACTTCATGTAAGCTAAATATAGTAAACTAGAGGGTAACCAAAATACGGTCTTAGTCAACTTTAGTCAACTTCTTATAATTAATTATAAGTTGTTATAAGATGCCCATCTCAATGAGAAATATAGACAATTAGTGAAATATTTCCATGTACTTTTTATTGGTAAAAAAAGGCATGTTTCCTCAATTAACTATTACCTCTTACCATCTTAAGTTGATTAAACTTGTGTTAGATTTTCAACTATTGTTTTGCACGGAAACAAGTTGATTTGCAATTTTTTAGTGCCAAAAACTCAACATTGACGAACGTGACATATATAAATCCTTATATGGTTGGCAAGGGTTCTTCTTAACAACCTTTTATTTCAAACGTGCAAAATCATTAAATGGTTCAACATTATTTATTATGAAGTAATGAGTTCGTGTCTACTTTAGCCCATTGTAAGCTTCACAAATAATTTGGTAAACCTCACATTATTGTAAGATGATTTAGGGTAGTTCTATCCTGCAATAAATTCTCAAGAGAGATTCTTCTTTTGATATTGTACAAAGTCGTAAGGCTTGCTCAAAGTTAAGTACCCATTTTATTTTTTTTATGCCTCTTCTTCAATATTACTTGGATATCCCAAACCTGTCCTTGTATACATCCCCATCTTTTTCCCAATCCTTCTTTTTTCACAACAAAAGTTGCTAAGATAAAACAATAGGAAGGCTTTCCAAAATCCCATATCATTTTTCACATTTTTACTTTCTGTAAGTCTTTAGGTCAATTCCCGAAACTTTTTGGGAACATATATACTTTGATTTCTCGCAATGCACACATCGGATTGGTAATCCGATTGTTAAAAGCACTCTTACAAAAAGAAATGCTTTCAACAACACATGTGTCCAACTTCCCATTCAACCAAACAAACACCTGCCTTGAATATATAGGTGTCTTCGCTTAATAGATTGAGAAATTCCAAGATTGGATTCTAGCAATTTACATAACACAAAATTTGCGTATGATAGCTTCTATAGGTTAAATGTCAATTTTTGTTAATGATTAAGATGTTGACATGTTCGCAGATTCTTCAAGGCTTTTAAGAGCATCCCCAATGAATTAGCAATAGGAGTAGCTACATTTAGCACAGACTCAAGGGTGACTAAATTTCCTTATCAAATTCCGCAATGTACTCAACTTCATCATTCAAGAATGATTTCCTTTGAAACCACCTTCATACCTTAATTCTTGAGTGTCCCACGAGGGGCGTAGATCGGTGATCGTAGACCAAGCGTAAGTTATGTTCTTTAAAGTTAGCAAGATAAATAAGGACATATTTCGAAAATCCAACCGTATGGATGTGATAGTTAATGTGCACTGTGTCCAAAGATTTTTTTGGGGGGAGTGATCAATCCCGGGGTTTTGGTGAGATTACATGAAAAGAAAGCATAGGACAGTAAGTTTACATTAGCTATAGGCTCTTGACATTTTTAAAAGAATGCGGATGATACCATGACTTAATCCAACGGTGGTTATAAGCATGTAACTATGTGATGTGCATGCTTCAAAAAAAAAGATAGAGAATTCTTTTAAGCCAATTGATTGCAATTTGGGTTTGGATTCTCATACCTATTTTCATATGCCGTATCTAATTCCACACTCAAATCCTTGTAGATCACAAGGTATGGCACAAAATATGGCGAGCAATGTATCAATATGAGCTATTTATTTAAACACAAACTTTTATTTAGAGAAGAATCCAAGGTAGAGACTAAAAAACATGCAATTACGCAAAAGAACACGAGATATTGGCCACCCTCGCCTCTAAGGGCGGGACAGTGAGGGACTTGCGCCTCACTACCTGCACGACCCTCCTGGCCCCCGTCCGGGCTCCCAAGTCTCTGGCCCTTCCTCAGCTGATGGAAGCCATCCGCTCGGAGACCGCCCCAAGTCGCCGCAAGATTGTTGCAAGTCCTTTTTCATTTGTTGCAATGTTCATAGTCAATTTGCAATTTAATGGCATTGTGTCTGATTGGGACAATCAAATTTCTTATTTCCAAGTTTTGCCAAGAAAGTGCTTTGCAAGTTTGTTGCCGGAGGAGAATTGCAATCATTGTTATTGCTTGTGCAATATTGTGCACCGGTTGCAATGTAGTGCATTTAGGTAAAGAGCATCTTCTCTACAAAAATTCATGTTTGAAGTAGAAATTTGAAAATACTATGAATGACTTGTCAAGATATCGGTCGCACAAAATAAATGACTTGTAAGAGCATCCCCTCTTCACCATTCACTAGTCAAGTTGAAGTTTGCATGCACTGAGATCAGATCATCGATAAAGGATTTTTCATGCAGAGAATATTTAGTGATCTCCGATTCCATCTCCAAAGTCGCCTTGGGAGTGGTCTTCTCGCCGCGACTTGTGTTGGTCTTCGAGGGAGAACGACTTGGGGTCCCACACGGGCTGGCAGTGAGGCACAGGTCCCTCACTTACTGTCCGGCCCTTAAAGGCAAGAATTGGCCACATTGCCATGCTCGGACCTTTAAGGGTTAAAATGTCACTTTATTCTTTCTTCTGAAAGGACAAAGAGATCATGAAGAAGCTTGTAAGAGTCATTTAAAAATAAAAAATACTATAGAAAGTCATTATACATCCCAAAGATTGAGAGAGTGATTGGGTGGCTAACAGGTAGTTGGAGAGTTGCTAACTTCAGGGCGGGCACACAAAGTGCTACTAGATAAGGTCCGTTATGAAGGTGCTATTTACCTTTTATCCGTAAATGTAGTTGGCCCCAATATTTAGACATCCTATTGGACAGGTGGAGTTGGTGCCATCAATCAACAAATTCCGTTGAAAAGATAAGACTGACCAATCTACGTAAATGTAGTTGGTCACAACACCCAACTAGTCCGTTGGAAAGGTCATATTGACCTTTCCCCGTGATTGAAGCTAGTCACATCAATCAACTAGTCCGTTACAAAGATAAGATTGACCTTACCACGTAAAATGTAGTTGATCACATCATTTAGCCAGTCCATTGATGATGCTCAACACCACCCTATAATCCTTCTATTACTTAAGTTAATAGGAATAGAAAGTGATTAATAAATTCTCAAGCCATGAGTCGTGAAAGAACCCGAATCAAACACGGTAGGCAACGAAGAATGTGGCACAATCTTGTGGACTGTACCTCTAGTTTGTAACTAAGGTCTGCAGTTTAACCCTTAAAGGCGCCTGTCAGCCTCTCGGGCTGTTTTCCAACAGAATCTTGCGTATAGCTCCTTTGATTCTCAATTTTTTACTTATTTTTTTATATCATTCTGGTCACCTTTTTGCGATGCATCTACAGACTGAAATCCTACAATTCAAATCGCAATTTGTATGAGTGATTTGTGCTTTGAAAGGATTGTGGTAGGTAGGTTGGGATTGCAAAAAACCTTGTAGGAGGTTGCAAACTCATCATTGATTGGTTCATTCATGTTGCCCAAGTTCAAAAAGTGCACTATTCATGTTGCCCAAGTCCAAAAGATGGTGAGATCCAATTTTGGGCTGCCCATTGAGGAGTGGAAGGACCTTTAAGGGTTAACTTGTATTGATTCTTACGGTTCGACAGAACTTGTACATTCCTTAAGAATTTGCAATAGTCAAAGCTACATGTGCTGCAAATCATCCAGTAACTTGCTTTGACTGTCCATGGCCATCTAAGTACGTACATTCTCGGCCCCCATGAGGAAGTCCTCTATTCATGTAAGAATGTAGTGCATATTCCGTTTGAATTGGATGGAGGCGTGACCCTCGGTCTTCCAGTGCTCCCTCTGCAGGGCCAAGGGCTTGGCAATGTGATCCACTCGCATGTAATTGTTCTCGTTAATTTACTCATACCCCGGAACACGGGCTTAAACTAAATTGGATGGAGGCATGTGAAGGCAGAGTGTCCTGAACAATGGGTTGGGATTTCACTTGAATGCCTGTGAATATTGACTCCAGCATGCCCAGCCCCGCACGGTGGGCTGGAGAGTGGAGCCTAGTTTGGAGTGTGAGGAGCCCCAGTCCATACTGTATCCCTGTAACCCGGTCAAGAGGGTTGAGGTCTCCTGAATTTTAGCACAAGGTAACTCAAAGTTCTTCAGTGCCTTCACTCACATTTAAGCGTCCACATTAACCAATAGAAGATTGACACGTGGCAGCGATTTTATCGGCATAAAATAATTTTTATTATAATCGGATTGTTAAAAAATGTGCTTGGTGAGCCGCCTTTTCCTCTGCCCTCCGGCCGGGGTTGGGGTTTCCACAGCCACCCGAGCGACGCCTGTGAGCTTTTGATGCAACCTAGGAGCCCGGCCTTGTGAGTTTTTGACGTAACGTAGAGGCCGGGCCTTGTGAGCTTTTCACACAACCTATTGGCCCGGCCTTGAGCACTACAATACAATAAGACCTGGAAACTTAACCCCTAAAGATCCTTAAAAACCGAAATGGCTTTTTGTGTTTTTGGGCAGCCTCGTTTATATAGTAAAAAGTAAAATTGGGGGGTAATTCTTTTGCAGGGCTTGGGTTATACTTCATACTACAAGTGGTAAAAATTGCAAGTTCTAATTCCACCTATAAATAGTTTTACTTTTTTTAAAAGTTTTGAAGCCCAAAAGGGGCAGATCGGGCTGGCTCTGCAGCCACTCACAGGTGGGGTGCATTTCGGGGCAGTATGGGAGATATGCAGCCCATGTTAGGCCAGGGCAGGGGGTTTACAATGGGCTTTGCCACGTGGCTCCTTTTTCTATATTAGCTATGAATGGATTAACAAACCTTTTTCTTTGTATATCCGGCACTAAATGCAATTTCAAATCTCAAAAACCCACACCATGAATGCGATCCACTTGGTCTTCACTCTTTTATTGCTATTTGAGGTGTGGCAGGCCCTTGCAGCTCGGGTCAATCGACGGTCCCAACATCCTCCTCCCTGCCCTCCTTTTTTCTCACTGAATTTGCCTAGTTTCTCCTTTGAAAAATTCTCTCAATTTGAGATTTTTGAATTTTTGGAAAAGAATTTGATCAAAAAATTTCATTTCATTGAAGGGAGGTCCTCACCGTTTGGATTTTTGAAGTACTAAAACATGATGACCTTATTCAACAATGTCCCAAAGCCGGGGTGAAAAAGCGGTTTTTGACCTTCTTCCACTAATCTCTTTGCATGAAGGTTCTAGAAGCACATATAACCTCTATAATTTTGCATGCGTGTGCCTAACTTAGATGTGTACATGAAAAAAAATATGAGCAAAAAGTTTGGGTAAAAAATAATCAAGTCTCCTTGGCACCATGAAGACTATGTGTCTCGGGCAAGGTCAAAAAAAATTTCTTACATGAACTTTGAACATTATAATCTCACAAATGGCACAGATCCAACGGTTGAATTTTTTTGTAGTAGTACTGATGGTAGTTACCTTGAAGATCTTACGGTTGAAAGTAAAAAATCTGCTCAAAGTTTTGATTCATACTTCTACTTGGACATTGAGCAAGAAAATCGCAGTTTTTGGTTTGGAGCTCCCAAAAACACAAGGATTTTTAGGGGTTAAGTTGCAAGATATTCGGAGACTCTTTTGTGAAAGTTAACCTGTTTAGGGCTTTTTATATTTTTTTGGCTGGAGTGGCTTCAGATGTGTGGTTGAAGTAATGTCACCAAATCAAGGGAATCTTTTTCTTACTTCCATTTTTGGATATGTTCTGTACTTATGCGTCTAGATCTACATATTTGAAAAAACTTACAAATTTTAGAGAGTTTCTTCATAAATTGAAATAGGAATTTGGTTATAAACAAATCATTCAAAAATAAACAAGGAAAACGAAGTAATTGTCCACCTAATTTGGGCTTGAAAACTAAACGTTGCCCTAAAATTTTAAAAAATTAGAAATTACTTTGCAGATTTTATCACATATACCTCGTATGTGTTATCACACCCACACAAGATACATGGCCCAACACACTAAATTTTGACGCTTCATTTAAACCGTCAACGTCCCAACCTATTTTTAGCCAACAATTTATCTACTTCTTAAAAGGTTGGTGATTGATTGACATATTAAGTCTCACACTCTCACTTACAATAATTACAAATATAACTGGTGCATTTTCCTATTCCTCATAAAAGAAAGACACTCGCCTAGCTTGATTACTAAGAATGTACAAATATTAGAGCTTGAAGCATCATATTAATGTAAAACCCACACGCAGCAAATCATCATATTAGTGTAGAACCCACAAGCAACATTTCTACTCAACCACTATTATAAACCTTCAATTGTTCTAATCAATGTGGGTGGTCATCACAATGGCTCATATAAAAATTTAAGCACTTATTCTATGCATAATGATGATCTACTAGAACAAAAGAGATTTAGGGTTACTTTGCTCTTCGTCAAGGGAGAATTCTTTTCCATTCCTACCTAAAGAAGGACGGAGATTTGGGGTTACTTGGCTCCTCGTACCTAATTATTGATGCGATGCGGAGGAGGGAAAAAAAGTGGGTGCTTGTACCTTACAAGCCCTTAAAGCTCTTTCCAAGACCTAACCACAATGTATCCATGATCTTGGAGTACCACGGGCGAAAAAAATGCAGACACTGAGGCAGATGGCGAATATTCAAGCATGGACGCCCATGAAACTCATGCCCTTTGTGTCTGGAAATTCTGTTTGATTGATCAGACGTGGACTCTGTGCTAGTCTGTCCTCACTGAGAAACTGCCGCAATGTCCCCATCCGGTACTGACTTACACCCCTCCATGCCCCCCCTCTGTCCGTTAGTCCGTCCGAGTGCCCACCCCTTTCCGTCCGGATGCCCACCCCTTCTGTCCTTGCTCGTCGGTCCAACTCCCGCCAACCCAGGTCAACGTGCCCGCTGTCCTTCCACAACCACTTCTTTTTCGTCTGGGGGCAGGTGAGGTGGCGCTTATGTGGCACCTGGGTAGACACACAAACCACAAGGTCAAATTCCTTTTTGAATGGGAGACGACGCGGGAGGGGGGTTGCCTTGCCGGGGAGGGGGTGGGGGAGGTGGGGGGTGAGCTTCTGGCTCCCTTCTCAGCGGTGAGTTCAGCAAGGTACTACTGTACTGGTAAGACCCAACTGTCTACTGATAGTGTCCTTTGATGAATTTCCATAGTGGTTTGCATGACTACATGGGTTTGTGTCACCAATTTCCTCCCCATTTGGTGAGCATGATGTGATCACATGTTTGCCATTCTTGTCCTGTTGCCTTGGCATGTGGACTGAACCCCACCCCTGCAAAGCCACCAATCTCTTGCGCTTTGAATCTTTTTGCAAACGATGTGCTTCAGCCCCCCCCCCCCCCAATATGGTAAGGTGGGTGGTGATATTCCACCAAAGCTTAACTATTCCCTACCCCCACTCATAAAGAAACCTGAGAAACTACCTCTCTCTTTCTTTCTTTTTCCCTTTTTTTATTTCTATTCTTTCCTTTTTTATTTTAAAATAATGTTATAAACCAATTTTGCTGCTGGATCATGGTGTAAGCTGAGTACATGAGATTGCCATTTCATTCGGTTTGAAGGCTGTACCCTAATAACCTCTACTAGTTTCAAATGAGTAACTTAAGCTGTAGCTGGCAGCTGGGTTTTAACCCCTAAACGTCCCCAATGTCGTTTTTCTACATTTTGGATGGAGGGCAGAAACTTTGAAGAGCCATAACGCCTTCATCCAAACTCCGTTTTGGATGAAATCACTTGTGTTGGGTTCCAAATCAAGTCTAGTTTGTGTTGTAGAATTTGCAAACCCATACAATAAAGTATGAATTAATGGAATGCACTTTAGTGAAGGCAGCTCTTGTTTTTGGGTTTCCAAGCATGGGGCATGTATTACCATTGCAAGCCAATTATGTGAAATTAAAAATAGTTTTTCATGATTTTTTTTTTCATGGTCATGATTTTAAGGTGATTCTTAACAACTTTGTAGTGAGAAGTTTTTTGATCCAAATGATTTTGCTATTGGATTTGCAATGATGTTTTGTCAACAGGAAAAGTGAGAAAATGGATGATATTTGAGGAGCTATATCTCCCTCATCCACCATTGGATTTCAACTTAATTTTTTGAAATGGCCTCCAATTAGAGTCTAGTCTAAGTGGTAGAAACCTTAACAAGATCAAAGATGTTTTGAAGATAAGGCATGAAATTGAATGCAAAGGGTCTAGTTTTGGACTATTTCTCCTTTGTAAATTTATCGGCAGTTTTTACCATTGCATGGCTTTTATTTGAGCCAAAAAAAAAAATTTATGAATTTTTTTTGAGTAAAGGACTTATTAAGATGAAGGTGAACATCTTTCTAGTTGGTGACATTTTCATTGCAATAAGTATATTGGTAGCATTTCCACCTCAAAGTGAAAATGATGAAATTTTGCAGTTTGTTTTCAGTATTAATATGTTATGATCTCCCGATCTATAAGGCCTCATGACTCAAATTTTGGTCCACATGATCTTCGATAAGTCTAATACAAGTTTGTACGGTTGAGATCTTATTAGCTTCTCTTCATTTTCATCTATGACAATTTTTATGGAAATGTGCTTTTCTGCTAAAAATAGGCTGGGACGTTTAGGGGTTAATTAGTGAACAGGACAATTTTTTGAAAGTGGGGTACAAATATCTGTTTCTAAACGGTTTAATATGTCCTGTTTACACAAAGTACCAATGATGCATTACATGAAAATCAAGCTTGGGGAGCACGTAATTTTACCCCTCTCCCCTCCCACCTTGGGGCAAAAAATGTTTTAGTTAAAACTTTTATGTCATGAAAGTCTGGGACTCTATCAAGTCTCTATACAACAATATAAATTTTATATTTGCATGATTGGCGCATATTTTGAACTTGATCTGCTGACTAAATAGTTGATGCAATGCAGAGGTTGGATAATGGAAATCTACGCATGTGCTAATATCCTTAAATCATGCTTGTGGTATCGGAAATGGTGCACAAAATGCGGCTGATGGATTAGGGATTTGCTCAGGCTCTCAAGCTGGCTGGCTTTACACGATGGACTACTCCTCAGTGGTGAGCTACTCGCTTAATTAATTATTAGGAGCTCGACATTGAAGTTAGTGTCGAGGAGGTTCACATGTTCTTGAGCATGCATGCATTTAGGGGTGCATAAACAACAAAAGGAAAATCTTAGTGAATCCTGAACTCCTTTGTCAATTCACGTTTTTTATTGCCTCCTTTTATTGCATTAAATAATTTGAAAAATTCTTCTAGCTCAATACAATTTTCTCATCATCGAACAAATGATCTCATGAAACTTATTACAATGTTCTCGCTTATAGTGAAAGTCATCTCTCATCTTCCACGAGTTCAAATTCTTGCTTGTGAGTCAGCACTACATGATGTGAAGCCCTTTAGGTAGTGACTTGCTACCATTTTTCTTGTTTTTAATTTTTTTAAATTATTTATTTGGTTGGGTGGGTTCTAAGAAGGGGGCAATCGAGTGCATGTGTGAAGGAATACGTGGAGGTGGGTCCGTGAGGTCCAAACTTCCGGGGGTTACGGTCAATTGCATGCACGCGTGGATGAGAATGAATAAGGCATAAAGGGGGGAGATCAAGCCCAAGTTCTGAGGAACTGGATGGGGGGTAAGTAAGTGAAGTAATCAAGTGAGTCGTTGCACTTTTGACGAGAGAGAAGGTCCGAGTAGTCTCCCAATGGAACGGGCCCTAAGTAACATGCTAGGCACATGTTATGATTCCACTCAAAATATTGTCAACTGTTTTTTGGTATCATAGCACATGATGTTGTGGGTCTCACTGCCTATTCTCTCATTCGTTTCCTTGCCCATTTGTTTTTCCCTTTCTAGGCTCTCTTCATTCCCCCCCCCCCCCCACATGCCTTGCAACAACCTCCATGGGTACACACATGCTTCCCCCCCACAAATATCCTTATCTTGCCTATCTCAATTTTGCTTCGCATCTTTTCTTGTTGACGCACACGTGAGGAGAGGAGCCCACAAGTACAATCGGAAAGCTCCCAACCATTTCCCGTGAAGTTGGCAAACTACCGATGTAATTTGGGATAGTTGGGTTTATTTTTTATTTTTTTTAACTTGTGTTTCTAGTACCACCTAAGTATCACATGAGTATCACCCATATATCATATAGGTCTTGTAGACATATCATTAACCCCAAAAGATTTAAGAAAAAAGAAATGCGTAAACTTTGAATAGACCATAATTCCTTTTCCATAACTCTACCTATATTCTAGGAGTGATTCATTCTCAAAGTTTGAGAATGCAATTATTCTACATAGGTTTTTCACACGCCTTTGTTACTATCAAAAGTTGTCCTTTGTGTTTTGATTTCAACATACACTCATATCCAAGTTCAAAGTGAGTATTTTGGGCCCCAAGTCATTGCTTGAAATCGTACTTTCTTTCTAGAGAAGTTACATGAATCCAAAATTCCTATGCGTTATCTATCTCATTTGAATGTTGGAACGTTCTATGAATGGAGTAGAAGAAGATAGGAAAAGTGTCTTTGGAGGATTTGGAATGGTGTCCCCCCCCATGTGCACAAATTTTCAAATGGTGGACGACGATTTGAATTTGCTTTGCTTTCACCCGTGTAGAAAATGAAGCCCGTCCGCGCCCGCCAGGAGTAGTATTGTGTCGGTTGTGGACCACTCATAAGTGAGATTTTTAAGAATGCTACTCTATGGAGGCATTATTCCTACCACATTCTCACTGTACCTTCACTTGGCTCCTCGGACCGAGTGTTGACTATTGTTATTACTTTGAATATCATAATAGGAATCATCTCGCTCTTTTGGAATCTCTTATGCATCCCATATGTAAGTTTTCATCATGAAAAAGGGTCTCGGAATAGGAATTCCTAAATTCTGTGTAGGATAAATGTGATATTATTTCACGGATTGTATTCACCGGCCAAGTACAATCTTGAATGGAATGTATACATTATGGATGATGACCGGAACATATCACAACCCCTACCGTCGAAAAGAGCTAGATTGTTGATGATTTGATTTTGGTTGGGAATTCCTTACGCTCTAAGAGAGATTTGTAGACAAAGTTTTGAAAACATTACATGAAATCTGCCCATACTGCGGTATATGCTCATTTATTCCTAAAATCTGCCCAAAATCGATTAAATTGCATTGACGTCAAAAATTGAGATTTTACCTTTTTTCAAGTTTTGTTTTTGGTACATGTAAGAAAGGTTATAAGGTTTGGATCATCAATCCGATATTTCTTCACATACCAATTCTATTGTTGAGAACTTGCCTTTGTATCTAAATTTAAGCAGATCTCCATGTGAATAAACAAGCATTTCCTTGGATTTTATGGGTTGTACGAGGGAAAAATTTGCATGAACATATTCCTAACTTACATAGGAACAAGAACATAAAGTGCCTCACATCAAACTTGCTACCAAAATGGTTCATTGGGTCCTCAAAGTACTACTTAACCTCTTCCTAGCAAGTGTTAAAAAAAACTATTTTACCAACTTGAATATTATAATCTCACAATTGGTAAGGAATTTGAATTTGAGATTTGACAGGCATATGCAGGTACAAGTCAGGTACACAATATATATACACACAAGTTAGGTACTAGATCATACATGACATACTTTAGAGTATATCCTTAAATAAATATTTTACCTTGCATGAAAAGAGTGTAGTTTGAAGGGTAAAAGCATGCAAATAGTGGCTTGGGACTTTAGTTGTAAAGAACTTGTGAATCATCCAAACATGTAGCATGATGGACTCAAAAAGAGCTGCTTTTGGTGCGGAAATTGTACACCGGTGTCCACAAAGCTATGATGATCGATCGAGGATCGAGGATTAGGGTGATCATTGTGTCATGCTTTAGCTTTTGTGCAGCTCACTCTATAGTTTCCTATGCATGTGGGGGGGGGGGGTAACCAAGCTACTAGAAAAGAACATGCGCACAGTAGTGGGTATCATGCTCACAATCATAAGCATATGTGGGTCGAGCCCGTGTGATCCTAGTCACAATATATTTGAGCTCCAACAACATGGGGTTACTTCGTCTGCAAACATTGAGTCATTTTCTTGTTCCACAAGTCAACATAGACTTGCGGGCATTTGTTTATCCTTAAATTGGGAATTTGTGACACCGCTCAAGATGCAAGTGATGAGGAATCTCAAAATTCAAGCTACCACTCTAACTTGGTTATTTTCTCAGAAGTTCCTATGAATTCATTCATTATGCTAGATTCTCTTCTTGGATCATGTTACTCCCAAGGGCTTGAAACACGAGTGGAAAAAAGTGGAAAAAGTGTGTGCAGTTTCCACTAAGCTAAAGTGACTCATTCCACTAGGATTTGGTCGAATGCAACATTCTTGGTGGGAATTGGAGAGTTGTTCACTAGTGTAGGACTACCTCAATGTGTGATTCGGTAGCCTAAACGGTAGTATGACAAATTCTCTTGTATGCCAACAGTAAAAACAGATCCAAGACAACTTACGGGAAAGTTAGTTTCAGAAAAAATTGAAAGACAAGTTGATGGACCTCAATAATTATTGAGCAGTATACCTTAGGTAGTGTATTGCACCGCATGCACATTTCAAACTTATAACTCCACCAAGCTTGGTGAAAATTCTTGTAGAGCACTTGGTGGAGATACCACACTTCTCCACTACACCAATAATAAATTGTAGTATTGACCATGTACTAATTACCTTACAACTATTCTAACTATTGATGAAATTATCTACCAACTATGATCATATGGATGTCTCTAGGCACTAGATATTGCTTTGGTCTCAATAGAAAAAATCATCAAACATAAAATTTCCTCACACACCCTTATCATATAATGTGGCAACACTATATTTCATTATCAAGGGACGATTTCCATGGGAAGTCAAGCCATACATGGGACCGATAGAGAGCAAAAATTCTCTCAACGTGATTGATTCATTTTTTGAACTACAAGTTATAAACCAATGACATTGAGAGAATTTTTGCCCTCCTTCGACAGCATGCTCAGCTTGACATGTAAAACGTCCCTTAAACCTTAAACGTCATATGCTTTCCTGATACCACATCCAAAATCTCTTTTAAACTCCATATTTAGCATTATTATATTTTTAATTTGCTTGAACTCTATTCTGAGAAAGTATAGATCTCTTTAAGGTGCTTAGTTTGGAATTCTAAAAATTCCATTTGGTATAATGGAGTGTAAGTTATGAGCAAGATTCTCTCAAAAAAAAAACCCAACCCCTCGGGCTGGGTCTAACGTTTAAGGCTTAATGTAGTTTAGGCAGGAAGTTTGACCTTAGGGCCACTTTATACAGAGGCCAGGGCCGGATTTGACAATAAGGGCTTGGGCCCAAGTTGGGGAGTTCGGGACTTGGTAAACCTTGTCCCGATTGCATCACTTGGGCCCGAACATTTTGGCGCCAAAACAATGCCACATCGGATGCCACATAGGATAAAGTGAAGTTTTGGTTGGGCCCTAGTCGGGTCCTAGTATAAAGCCCTTGGGCCCGATTTGAAAGAATCGAACCATCCTATTGGTTGAAATTTGAAGAATTCGGGCCGGCCCTCAATCCGGGCCCAAGTATAAAGTGGCCCTTAGTGTATGGTACCTACTGGTATTGTAGAGCAACATAGGAAAAGGTTACATTGTTGGAAAGAAAAAGATGAATGTGGAGTTTCTGACAAGAAATATTCACTTCTGAGTTCTGACCCTCCTCCCCCTTCCTTGGGACTTGAATACTGGATTCTATAATTGTCGTTTCCCACTTCCCTTCTTTCATGCCCTCCTGTGCTGACCGCACCTTTTCCAAACTGTGAGGGTCAATTGCCCTGACCTGACCGAATTTGGGCATTCCATTCCTCTGCCACTATGTTCCATAATATCACACCCCTTGCATTAACCACAACTACCCCCTCGCCCCACCAACCGACCAAACCAATCAAAGAATAGAAACCAAAGGAAGGTTTGAATTAGAACCTACAAAGATGCTTGAATCTTCACATGGGGTATGTTGAAATTCAAATAGAAAGGCAGGGTTTCTACGATGAAAAAGAAAAGAAGTGGGGTATATAAAGAGTTATTGAGTTAATATCTAAAGGCTTGAGCAATTTGCTTTTGCTCTTTTGGGCTGCCTAGATGAAGGGGTTAAAATTATCAAAATTTCCTAATTTTTCTATTGGATGTTTTCTATATTACAAGATGTGTGTGTGTGTGTGTGTGAATTTGCAAAAGTCAAATTCCAAATTACGAATCTTGTAACTCATATTTTAGATTTCAAGCCCAAATAGGGCAACAAGAAATAAATAAGAAATTTGAAGTTGTTAGTATTCATTTGGAGATCATACTCATGTAAATAAGATAAAGTTCATGGAAAAAAACAAAATAAGTTCTTGCATAATTGGCTTGCAATAGTAAGACATTCCTTAAATTTGGAAACCCAAAAATAAAAGCTCCCCCTTCACTAAAATGCAAGCCACTGAACCACACTTCATTTCATGAATTTTAAGTTTACACTACACAAAGTAGGCTTGAATTGGGACTCAATGCAAGTGACTTTGTCAAAGATGGACTCCAAATGAGATGGTAATGGCTCTTCAAATATTCACCTTCTCATTCAAAATGTTGTTTTTTGACGTCAAGGAAGTCTAGGGATCGAAAGTTTTATGTTCCAAATGATTTGAGAAAAATTTGAGAAGAAATAAAATATACTAATACTATGGGCAAATTTGAGTATGCCCTTTACACTTTTGAATCGTATGAGTGAATATTTTCTAAGGTATGAAGAGTTTTGAAGCCTGAATGGACTTGTTTGATAGATGTGGAAAAACTCTACAATCTTGCAAAAATATTCAACCTCATACAATCTAAAATTTGGTATATGGGATGATTATCGAAGGTAAATGGACCACGGTACGGGTTAAAGGCAAATTGACCAGGATACGGCTCAAAGGCAAATTGACCACAATACAACTCAAAGGCAAATTGATCACGATTCCGCTCAAAGGCAAATTGACCACGAAACGGCTAAAGGGAAATGGACCACAATACGGCTCAAAGGCAAATTGATCACGATATGGTTCAAAGGCAAATTGACCACGGTACGGATCTTGTTGACCAAGGGTAAGATGTCTAATCATGTTCCCCTCTTTTCCTCTTCCAAAACAACACAATCAACATAATTACACATGATATGAATCACTCTTATTACAATCTTATTAAAACCATCGCTTCAAGTTAAACTTGACACTCTTTGAAGATATAATAAATTACACAATATACATACTAATATATCTTGGGATCCGTTGACCCAATTTTCGATCCGACCGTTACTTGCACACTACGGAATAACCTACTTCCAACTACATCTCACACAACCCGATTTGATAAGCGGTCGCCAAGATCATAAAGTCACAAACAAACCATCATCCTTAAACAATAGACATAATATATAATAAACATAACAATCAGAGAGGCAATGGGTGTCGAAAGAAATGTTCCAAATTTCACCCCAACACAGTGTGTGAGGTCAAAAATTGCACAACAGGTGTTGATTAGAGGCATCAAAAGCAAGAGGTACATTCCAACTTCCAACTTCAACGTTGAATGTATGCAATACCTTACCTTTTTAAACCAATGTAGATTGAATACAATCATGGGTCCTCCCACTTCCAAAATTCATTACCAATCCAAGAATCTATAACTTTAGTAAGGCGAATCCCCTCTATACTTTGCACATTCTTCAAAACCGATTCCTTTTTTGTCACTCCTACAAGAGCTTGCCAATATGACATTTTGTGTGGTCATACTAAACCAAACAAATAAAAAAAATCATAAAATGATTATGTGGTCATAGAGCCTCCTCCTCTCTTACAAACTTACAAACTCTAGTGTTGGAAACAGATTGTCCCAGATCTCTTGAGTACTTTTAAGTTGTCCCATGATTTTGTCATGCGCAAGGATGATCACCCCCCTGCCATAGCCATGGTTGCCATAAGACTGACTGACATGTGAAGGGGAAAATGTCAGGGGCACATTCTTCGTCTGCTCTGCTCTGCTCCTCGTTTAGGACAACACCAACATACCATGTCCATGTCCGCGGCATTATTTTTCTAATCCCAAAAGCTTTTTGGGACTCCGCAACCCAAATTCTGATTATTTTTTAATTTTTAAAATTTTTTTCCCTTTTTTTACCGACCGATTGCATGTCACTGGTAACAGGAAAGATTCAGCCAGATGTCAATTGTGGAACATGAAAAAAAAGAAGGGGTCTTACACTTGTGGGTTGCATGAATATGGGTTGCAGCAAAGGAAATCAAATGGCAGTCACAGTGAAGAGATTCACAAGCACAAGTGCCATACATGCAATGCTCATGGCTGCTTTTGTGGCCTTTCTAGGGGAAATCAAAACGAAAAGTAAAAAGGTAAAAAGTTGGCGGGGTGGGGTGGGGGGGTACTCCGCTGGAAGTGGCCCGCCCCCTCCCTCGGGGGTACCGGATGAGGTCACACAGGTGCACTTTGTTACAGTGGAAAATATGTGACAAAGGATCCTGGCTCATGCTAATGCCCAGTTTGTGGCTTAGAGCATGCCCATCGAGCACTGTGGGGGCCGGAGAGCGGAGCCTAGTTTGGCGTGTGAGGAACCCCAGCCCACACACTATCCCTGTCATTTGGTCAAGAAGGTTGAGGTCTCCTAAATTTTAGCACACAATGACTCAAAGTTATCCCGCACCTTCACTCACATTTTAGCGTCCTCGTTAATCAATGGGAGACTGACATGTTGTTGAGATTTTATTGGCAGAAAATAATTTCTTTTATAATCACTTGTCAAAAAGGGTGAGCGGCCTTTTTATGTGCCGCGCCTTCCGACGTGGAGTGGGGTATCAATGCCTGCCCAAGTGGCGCCTGTGAGTTTGCGGGGAAGCCCAACGGCCCGACCTGGAGCGCACGGCTAGGCATGCTCTAAACTCCCTGCCAACTCCAATTCAATCACATCAGTAGCAGGATTTGGCTTCTTTTGCTGTGAGATGTCAAAAGAAAAGCCGGAGCTTTCTTTTTGGATGGGGCTGATTGACTATGGCAAGTTGGCTCGGCCACAAGATTTAAAAGCTTTCATCAAACATCCTAGGAAGTGTGATAGTCTCTTGGAAGAGTGTAGAGAGAGGTGGTGTGTCAATGGAGTGCTAGCGACATGGGGTAGAGGTTAGACACTTTGGCAGAATTCGTATTATAAGGTTTGTAGTTCTTACTAGTCCCTAATTGGGTTCTCTTTATATCGTTAGGTTGTAGTTTAGCCCGGATACATGACCAGAAAAACCAGCCATGTATTCGGCTTTGCGGAAGTAAGCTCTTGTATGTTACCTCTGCAATAAAGGTTACCCTTCAATTGTTAAAAATTAAAAAAAAAAAAAAAAAAAAAAAAAAAAACTTGGCTGCCCAACCGAATCTTACTGGTACTGATTCTGCAATCTAGAATCATCTATCCATCATCATCATCTGCACGCGGTCAGTGTAATTAATTTGTGTGTGGTAGTTCTGATTTCCAGACACCGAGATTTTGTCAACCATAGTATTGCTTGCAAGTACATTACTATCCAGTATGGACTTTAATACATTAATTGCAAAGAAATACATTAATTGCAAAGAAATACATTAATTGCAAAAAGAGTATCCTTCTTGTTCTAGTAAAGAGATTGGGCTCAAATCTGCAAAAGATCAATTGCTGCAGTTTTGTAAGACTGAGTGTCTTGTTGAGATAGGATTTTGTTTGATACTACACAGAACACTTCTCTAATTCTCCACCACTACAATTGACCCCTAAGAACCCAATCAACCATTTTATGGTTGATCCCAAATCTTGAGGAGTTGTACCCGACTAAAAAAATGATTTCTTTTGAATTTTGTTTCTACTTTCCAAACGTTTGGTGAGTTGGTGGGAACCGATTTGGGAGTACATTCCCCGCGCTCGTGCTTGCCTTTCTGCCCTACAACTATGCCCGGCCAAATGAAAATTTGGGGGTAAATTTGCCTCCTATTTTTGAATGGTAGATGTGACCCACCATGCCACTAAGGGATGCCAAAAGAGTAACATGGGGTCTTAGATCTCATTTCCAAACTCAAAAAGTGGTTGGAGGCCTCAAAAAATGAAAAAATAAATAAGAATGACTATTTTTTGACCAGGCAGGGAGTATGGGTGGGCAGCCACGGCGGCAAGCACTAGCTTGGGGGATGTTCTGTCCAAACTGTTGGGAACCACATAAAATTTACAGAACCTCGTTTGGATTCATAAAAAAACGTAAACCCTCGCCCTAAACCCTAAACCCAAAATATTGCGATTTTCTACCACCTTCTTGGAATTGAGGTGTGGTCAAATTTTTATTGTTTTTGTTTGTAGTTTCAATTATAGAATCAAAGACCTACCTACTGTCATTCCAACCATATAAAGTTTAACTGTTGGATGTGCATCAATTGTGAGATCATGGTATTCAAAGTAGGTGCAATAGTTTTTTGGACATTGCTTGTGAGGCATTATCTCCATGGTGCAAAGGGAAAAGAGAAGATTGTTACCCCCAAATATTTTGGTCGTATGTAGGTAATCGAGTTGGGTGTGCTCATGAAAAATATTATGGACTTGACGCCCAAAATTTCTAAATGAAGGTTTGAAACTTGGAATTTGACTTTGCACACTTCACCACAACCACTTTACAGTATACGGAGCACTCAACAATAAATATCACTTTTGACCCCTTCATTTAGGGTGCCCCAAGTAGAAAAAAAGTTGTTTTGGCTTCCTTGGATCTTCAGGAGTGAACAATCTTTAAGGTTTAACCCTTAAACGCCCTTGGGGTCTGAAATGGGCAGCCCAAAATTGGATCACAACATCTAATGGACTTGGGAATCATGAATAGTGCACTTTTTGAACTTGGGCATTGTGAATGAACCAATCAATGATGAGCTTGCAACCTCCTACAAGGTTATGTACCACCCCAACCTACCTACCATAATCCTTTCAAAACACAAAATCACTCATACAAATTGTGATTTGAATTGTCAAATCTCACTTTTTCAATGCATTATAAGAAGGTGACAAGTTTGACATCAAAATATAAGTGAAAAGTTGAGTACAGTGAGAGCTAGAGGGAAGATTCTATTGGATCAAGCCCCTCATGCTTGCTTGGGAGTTTAAGGGTTAAGCTACTATCCTCTTGTGTGTCCATAAATTCTTTAAGATTGATTGTGATAGTACTTGATCTTCATTATAATAAGTCACCCTTATTTCTCATCTTCAATTGATTTCTCATGCCTACTTCATTTATCATTGTCCTTATATGTTTAAGGAAATGTAGCTTTTATCATAATATTAAGTGATTAGCATTATATTTTGTTGATTTGCCATTTTCACAAGCTAGGAATGAACAAAGTGCCAAATCTCCGCACAAATTGGGTTGCGATGGGGAAGTGAGAAGTGATAGATAGATAAGAACTCCAATCTTCAAGTCGAAGATTGGCGTGAATACAATGTCTGTTCGTAATGTCTGTACCTCAATAGCCACATGACAAAGAGGTAAAAGAACAAAACTACTAATCCCTTACAAGAATAGACACTAAATGATACACGTAACTGAAACAAGGAAGTGAGAACCTGAGAATGTATTTCTCCAGGCTGTGCCGCTATGTATCAGAAGTATATTTTCAATTGATAATACATTGATTGGTTTGACTAAAAATTAAATTAAGTAAAATTAAAATTGAAAATGGTCACATGGGTAGCAACATGTTACCAAAAGTTTAGTGCAGTGAGGTTTTTCTAGTCAAAGCACAAAAGTACATAACTCGTTGCCAAGTAGTTTGCTACTTGGTTCATTATTGTAATTCTCTTTATTAATTAACACATTGATTTTTTTTAACCAAAAAGAAAAAAAGAAAAAAAAAAGAAAAAAAGAAAAAACCTTAACCCCTGAATTTCCTTGTGTTTCCAAAAGCTTGGAATCTCAAATATGCAATTTTTAACCTCTATGTACTTTCAAGGGTAAATAACTAATTTTTTTACTAATTTTTGACTTCCAACCATAAGATCTTGTACTTGACCTTATTTTAAGGTATTTTTCCAAAATTGCCCATTGGATGTTTATCATTTGCGAGATCATAACAATCAAAGTTGCAACAAAAGTTTTTTTGGACATTACACGAGATGTGTGTTCTCAATGGTGCATAGGGTAATTGATAACTGTTACCCCAAACATTTTGCTCACACTTTTTTCCAAGTAAGTAACTAATTTCAGTTTGTACATGCAAAAACTTTTGTGTTCTCCCATGTTCTTTAGGCGCAAACAAAAATTATTTTTTTGACAAACTCCAAAACCTCAACTTTTGACAAATTTTGAAAGGAATAATTCAAAAATTGCTAAAATATATGAAGATTGTTTTTGTAACTTTTGAAGGCTACCATTCTAGAACTGGTGAACTTTTTAATTTGGGTCACTTTGTAATTTGAGTAGTGACTCATGTATGAACATATTTCAAAAAAAAAAAAAAAAAAAAAAAAAAAAAAAACACACCTCGGATCGCATCTCAAGATTTGCCCTAGAATATTCAAAATTGGAAATTGATGTTGCGCACACACACGCCTTGCACTATAAGGAACACCCAACAAAAATCTTAGTCAAAAATATCAAGTTTATCTCAGAAACCTAAAATACCCAAAATAGCAAAACGACCGATTCAGAATTTAAGGATAGTGAGGGGTCAAAAAATGAAGAAAACAAAAACCTGGGGCCCGACCCCCCTGGAGAACCCAGATTGGATGAAGGGCTTGGCAGTTGGGGGCGCCAGGATACCTTCCAACCGATACAAGCGCTCGGCAGCGAGCCAGCCAAGGATAGCACAGACGGCAATAGAATAGAAACGGATGAGCCCCCCCATTCCCTCTTCCCTCTTCCCTCTTCCCTCGCTCGGGCAACCTGCCCCCCCCCCCCTGGAGCATGTAGTCCCCACAGATACAGCTGCCCTGCCCGGGGCAGCTGTCACGTGCACAGCCCCCTCCGCAGCATTCATTGGAACTAGAGCGTGCTGGCTATGGCTGCCCCAGGACCCCTCCCGAGGGGTGCCCTTCGCGAAGCCCGCCAGGGCCGCAGGGCCGGGGAAGAGGCCTACCCCCCTGCCCCTGCCCCTGCCCGATTTAGCCACCCCCCCCCTGCCCCTGCCCCTGCCCGATTTAGCCACCCCCCCTATCCCTCCCCCTCCCCGAGGGGCCCCTCCGGGGTTGGGGCACAGGGGACACCTCCATGCCGACTTTCAGGAGCCCTTTTGTCCACCTCGCCCTCCCCCCCTCTTTCATTTTTAGATAGCTTGCCCCCGGCGCTCACTAAATCCAATCCGTGTTCCCCCTTGGAGGTGGGGCCCCAGTTTTTTGGTTTTTCAATTTTGACCCCCTCAAGTTTTTTTTTTTTTTTTTTTTTTTTTTTTTTTTTTTTTTTTTTGAAATTTGGAGTCTGCACCCCCATTTAACCTTCTTGAATTTAAAGGGCTTATAAGCAAAAAAAAATACCGGGCAGTCTTTTATTAGCCTCCCTCCATATTTGGAAATTCCAAGGGGGAACACGGATTGAGTTTAGTGTCCGGCGCTTGCCCCCCCTCCCCCTCCTTGTCCTCTTCCTCTTCCAGAATTCTACCACACCACACCATGATATTGTTGACCCCTCTTGGGATTATTCATCATATGGGTACCCTAACTTAAGCTTAGGAGCCGTACAAAAGATATACTCCCTCTGTCCCATTATGATTTTCCAGTAGGTTCTCTCAAATCTACCTCCAAAGGTAGATTTGAGAGAACCTATTGGAAAATCATAATGGGACAGAGGGAGTAATAAAATTGGAACATGCCAACCTTTTAAAAATGATTTTTTTCGACATAAATCTCACTAATCAACATAACTATTCCAGATTGATCCTTAACCCCTAAATTTCCTTGGTGTTTTTTGGGAGCTTGAAAACTCAAAACTGCGATTCTCCACCTCTAAGCACTCGTGGGGGTGTGGACCAATTTCTTCTCCTTTTTTAAGACTTCCAACAGTAAGATCTTGTACCTAAGAATATGCTTGATTACTGTTCAAAAAATTGACCTTTGGATGTTTACCATTTAAGATATTATAACATTCAAAGTTTGTCTCCCAAGTTTTTTTGGGCATTGCGAAGATTGGTTTTGAAATTTTTGGAGGCTGCCCTTGTAAAATTGGTAAACTTTTTGACTTCACTCACTTTGAAATTTGAGTAGTGATTTAGTAATGAACATGTTTCAAAAAAAAAAACAAAAAAGTTACTTATTTGAGCTGCCCCATCTCGGCTCGCAACCCAAGGATCGTCCTAGAAGACTCAAAAATTGGAATTTGACTTTGCAATTTTTGCCGCACCTACTTTGCAATGTAACTCACACAATTCCAAAAAATATCTCAAAAATATTCATTTTTACTAAGAAACTAAGGCTGCCCAAAACATCAAAAGACCGTTTTGGTTTTTAAGGAAAGTTAGGGGTTAAATGCCCAAGATGTAGAAAAACGACATTTTTGTAGAAACTTTGAAGAGCCATAACTTCTTCATTCGGACGAAATCACTTGGGTTGGGTCATAATCAAGTCTAGTTTTAGCGGTTCGAATTGCAGATCTATACAATGAAGTGTAAATAAATGATGTGCATTTTACTGAAGGCAGCTCTTCTTTTTGAGTTTTCAAACATGGGGGCATGTTTTAGAACAATTATGAGAAATCAGAAAAGTGATTTCCCATAATTTTTTGTGAATCTTCTCTTTACATAATCATGATCTTAAGATGAGAACTCACAACTTTGTAGTTGGAATTTATTTGAATCGAAATACTTTTTGGTAGTGGAGTTTCAATGATGTTTCTACAATGAAAAAAGTGAATAAGTGGATGGTTTTTGAGGAGCTATATCTCCTCCCTTCGCTGTTGGATTTCAATTTTGTTTTTTGGGATAGGTTCCAAAGAGAGTATAGTTTAAGTGATAAAAACCTTGACACAATTGAAGGTGTTTTCAAATGAAGGCAAGAATTTCAGTGCAAGGGGTGTAAATTTGGACCCTTTTTCCTTTGTGTATATTTTGGCAATTTTCACCCTTGCAAGGCTATTATTTGAGCTAAGATTTACCTTTTAAGAATCCTCTTTGTATGTGATTTTTTTTGGGATGAGGTTGAACAACTTTGTAGTCGATGAGTTTTTCGTTGCAATGTGTTTGTTGATAACATTTTCACTTCAAAGTGAGAATGCTGAAATTTTGTGATCTTTTTTGAGTACTAAATAATATGTTATGATCTTGCGACCTATGAGGCCTCATGACTCCAAATTTAACCCACATGACCTACAACAAGTATACTACAAGATTGTACGATTGAACCTTGGATAGCTTGCCTTCATTTTCATCTATGACACTTTCCAAAAATTATGTTTCTAGGCTCTGGACCCCCCTTGGACGTTTATGGATTAAGAAAAACAACTTCCTAAAACTAGATTGAAAATTTGGCACTTGGGTGATCAACTTGAGGTGGACATTAAAAAGCCCTCTTCTGTAACCCCGTACGGTGGGTTTAGAGCTTTGAAGTTGGGAATGCGACTTTGCTTAGCAAGAAAAACCTCGGGGAAGCCATAGATGTCAGATTAAAGAGTATTGACTTTTTAATTGTGAGGTTGGAACTGATCTTTTACTTGGGTGCATTACTATGCTTAGGGCCGCTTTACACGAGGGGCCAAGCCATTGATGAAGCCAATTCATAACCAAATCCTCTCTTGTGATTGGTCCAATTCTTGAAATTGATTTTACACGAGGAGTCAAGGCCAATTTTCTGAAATTATACTACAAAAAGCGGGGGACAAGTTATGACACGGCCCGCACTTCAAAAGTTGGGAGATACAAGAATGGAAGGCCAATTCTTGGTCTAGAGACGGTTTCTTGATTTCAAGACAAAATCATTATTCCACTAAAAAACTTCAATGTGAACAAATCAAAAGCATGAAATCTAGCTAATAATACAAATTGGTCCCCTCACCTTGTTTTTTTCCTTCTCGAAATCAACCCCAAGGACTTTACACATGACTGAATTCGCCCCCACTTTATTAATTCTTTAATAAATTCTCCAAGTGACCCATGGACTCAAAATGTGAGTGAATTGGCTTGGACATATGACTCCCCATAGCAAGGCTCTTGAGCTTACGAAGAGCCCATGAAGAACAACTTCCAACATAGGAGAAAAAGAATAAGTAGCGACAAAAACACAATGATTAGTTCAAAAACCCGAAATAAAATACAATAAAAAAAGCCTAACCCATATCTTTGTTGTAGTCATCGATTAAAATATTGCAAGACTTGGCATATGGCCGAAATAAGTAAAACTCACAGGGAAAACAACAAAAATAGGGTTGGACAAGAAAATGAAACAAAACCCTGCCACTGTTGCTGAGTAAAATTAGTATAACTGAAGAAATAGGGAGGGGGTTATGGAGCTCCCTAATTATAGAAAATGGGGGCAGTCAAGGAAAAAAAAAATCTAGCCATGTGAAGCAGCAGTCAGTGAAAAATAGTGAAACAATGGCTATTTTTGGGGAATCTCAAGGAATCATTCTTTTTTCACTTAACCTTTCAAGGCCGGAAACAGCCCATTTTTGCCTTTTTTAGGGTCACTCGTTCGGTGCATTTAAAATTTTAAATTCATAAAAATGATTTTAATAGTTGTTTTTTAATTTTTAATTTTGGGGGGTATATTAAACATAACGGTATTTTCGTAGGGAGGGGGCCCCGTGTGTAGTTGTCAGTTATGATTCGCTTGCTCCGTGTATGGCATGCTGTTAATTAACCAATTCCCTTCCACTGGGGCTTTCTTTAGTGCCCCTTTTTTATCTGCCTTTTATTTTTAAATAATAATATTATTGTGGGTACTAGTAGTCTATGGAGATGGAATATTATTCTTTATTTATTTTTATTAGTATTGTGACTATGCTGCTTTTTGGGTTCGGCAGTACATTGCATGTTCACAACTTCGTTTCACCACATACCGAAGAAAAGTTTGCCAACTTTCTGCAACCATTCGAGAAACCCTAGAATTTCCCTTCTTCTTTGGTTGGTTCTTGGGGGTAGTCAAAAGAGGCCCCAATCATGGGGAAAAAGCCCTTAGAACCTACCAAAAATCTTAAACCCACCCTTTTTTCCAATGCATGATGAAAATTTTGAACTCGTGACATGATCTCAAGTATGTAACCCTAAGATCTTGTACCTAACTTGTTTGTGTATTTGTGTTTTGAATCTTAGGTTTGAATTCTTTACCAATTGTGAGATCGTAATATTCAAAGTTGAGATATTTTTAAAATTTTTTTTTCCCTCCCCTTGTTGCAATGTGGGTTTGAAGTTTTTTGTGAAGCTTGAAAAACCAATTTTGACAGTAAATTTGAATAGAGACTCTTCACATTCATGTTCGTAGGTGAGTTGGAAAATAGGAACATGTCTATGCAACATTACCTTCATGCGAGGTGGAAATGCTTGAATCTTCTCATAGAGGTATGCTGAAATTTAAATACAAAGGTTGGTCTTTGACAATAAAAATGGCATGTGAAGAATGATTGGATTGATGATCCGGACAGTGAGATCATGCCATAGAACCTTATTTATATGTCAAAAAAAAAAAAAACAAACAAACAAAAAAGTTAAATCTTAATTTTTGGTAAGTTTTTAATGTTTTTGAGATTTGATTGATTTTGGGCAGATTTTGAGAATAACTGAGCTTATTCCACAATTTGGGCAATTTCAGGCAGATTTCAAATCGTGTTTTTTCAAAATTCGAGAGAAAATATCTCATGAAGTATAAGAAACTTTGAAGCACAAAATGAGTTTTTGGAACAGTATGGGAAAACTCGACAATGCGCCAAAGTGGCAACTTCATACAATCTACATGTAGTAACTGAGAGCCTGACTAAAGTCAAATCGATCACATCGTGGTCGATTTTCGGCTTTTAGGGGTTAATCGTTTGTGTTTGAAGATTTGCAACATTCTTTCTTATGTGTATGTTTTAGAGCATTATATATTGTGGACTAATTTATCCTTTACAATCCTTGTGTTTATGGGAGCTTTAAAACGAATTTGTGTAATATGTTCATAACAGAATTCTTACTCATATACTCAGGTAACCCAAGTGAAAATGTTTAAAAGGTTCACAAGAGTAACCTTCAAATTTATGGTAACAAGCTCCAATGTATTAAGTGACTTCTGTGAAATTATTTGCACAAACTTTAGATATTTGAATCTTACAAATGATAAACATCTAACGGTCAGTTTTTTGTAATAGCAATCATGAGATGAGCTTAGTGATAAGATCTTACACTTGGAAGTTTCAACAATAGTAGAAGAATATGCTTCACACTTCTAGAAAAGCATAGAGGTAGAAGATCGCGGTTTTGAGATTTCAAACACCCAACAACACATCTAAATTAAGAAGTTAACCCCTAAACGCCCAAGGGGGGGTAAAGCTCCTAATAGTTGGTAATAACGCTGATTTTTTCAAAACTGCGTAGTAACAAATAAAAGATGAAAATGGAAAATCCAACCGTAGGATCTTCTTTGGAGCATGACAATTAGTATGACCGCCAAGTTGCATGTCATTTGGAGCTATGGATTTCAAGATCCATGCAAAAAAGGGGTGAAGATCACACCACCAAAACTTTCATGAAAAATCTCTTTCGCCCACTCTCACAAATTGAGGATCAAGGTTTTACTATTTATCCAAGGAGGGAGTAGAGTAAACCCACCGAGGAGTTGAGCAAAAATAGTGGCGGATGAAAAATCGATGGGATGAAAGCGGGGTTGTGCGCCAAAGATGGAGCCTCACATCCAGAATGTCGAAAAACGACATTGTGGGCGCTTAAGGGTTAAGTGTATTACAATATGAAACTATAATAATATCCACTTGATTTGTGTGCTCTCTGCGTTGACTTTTGATTAAAATATGATTTATGGGAGAGAAAAATTACCTGGGCTGAGAAGATTACGTATCGAGACATATATACCTTGATAGATGGTTCTTTTGGCTCCCAAAATGCTACTTCCTAATTCAACAAGGAGAGAAGTTGTTTTTCAACTTTCAACACCATGATGTCGCAAACAATTAAGAATATAGTCACCTTGATTGCAGTTTATTTTTGAGAGAAGACAACTCCTAAAGTGCAAGAAATTTTGGAACCCAAAATGTCTTGTCAGAAAGATCTGGAAAAACTCTCCAATCAGCAACAAATCTAAGCTTCACAGTTTGAAAATTTGAGTGAATGTTAGATAAACACCTTCAAAAGCACTAACAAAATATTCAAACCATGAAGAAAAAGCTCACCTTTCAATATCCTTCTTGAAAGATATATATCACAAGGCAACTTTCTTAAAAACCAAAAACAAACAATATCTTCACTATTGCTTTTGCAACCAACGATCAACCGAAATTATATTTAGTGGCACGAAATATAAGCCGGCGGCACACTAAGTTACGCGCAAAACCCGAAACCCCCAAAGAGTACGACGGAGCCTCCGATGATGATGGGTGTGTGTAGCCATACATACATAGTGCTTACCAAGTCCTTCCATGCACAAGCTTATGCATGAAAGCCAAGACTTCAATAATAATTGAAAACAAAGCACCTTTGACTCATTCGGAAGAAAATAAAACAAAAAAAAAAAGGGAAAAAACAAAAAAGGGAAAGAAACAAAACACCTTTGAGTGGGATACAAAGTGAAGAGCCAAGCTAGCCTTTGAAAGTGTTGGGATGTTTCCTGGCAAGCCATGCCATTGGAGCTTCTCCAAGGGTCAAGGAAAAAAAACCCATAAGGTAGAATGCCCTTAAACCGTTCGGCCCCCCTGAAGCGCATGCTAGACTGCCTGTTAAACCGCCCATGGCCCGGACCTTTTTGCACCCACGGCAAAAAAGAATATTCTGAAATCTGAGGGTTCATAGTGACTTGATCTGGAATCTTTTTGCACGGTTTTTGCTACATGCGTGACCCGCCACAAAGGAGAGTCTACTGAGCGGTTTAAGGTCATGTACACTTTTGACTTCAAAAATTTGTGGTAAATTCATCTTTTGCTATTTAATTCTGGAAATTTTTGCATTCACTCTCCCTCTTGTTTCTCCATCGAAGAAAAATTACAAACAATACACACGATGTCCACAACCATGCTGAATCTCTTATTTGAGCGGTTTAAGGGCATTCTACCTTAAGCCCCACTTTTGATGGAAAATAATAAGAGGCCACAAAATCCATGAGTTGATGATTTCAATACCACCACATTTTAAGCCACAACTTCATGCACACTATCCTCCCCACTTACTTTTGGGAAAAGCAAGTACATGTTTGTTTGCACATTAGCCTCCATAGATTTTTTAATTTTTTAGTGTTCACTTTTGGTGGAATGGAGTTCTTGTTTGTTTACTTTTGTGTGAATCTATGCAATTTTAACATTAAAAAAACACACATAATGGGGACACCTTTCATTTCCATGCATTTGGAAGGAACACAGCATGAAAGAATTGTGAACACAGAAATAATATCTCTTGTTAAAAGTAAGTAATGATGGGGGTGAAGGTAGTCCTTGTATTTACACCCAAGCTCATGTTGTGTTGAAAATGGACATATTGGACGAGACTTTGGGGGAGCTTTGCGTGAATGTTCAAATTTGATGAACTTTTTTTTTTTTTTTGGGTTTAGATTTGGTGGGAAAAAAAATGTAGATTCACTTGAGATTTTATGAAAATATAGCATGCATAATCACGCTTAGAGCTTTTGTTTTGTACGAGGTATGCTTCACCATTGCAAGCTCATCTTTTGTAAGAGATTTTCTATAATTGTTTTGTAGACATGTGTTGTTGGGTATAAAGATTGCCCTTTACAACTTCTTCGTCATGACTTGTACAATCGTATTGCAATTATAGAATGTGAAGCTTTAGGCATACTCTTCTCTTAGGGTGTAACTCATGCTTTATTCGATTGGCATGTATCTCAAATCTAGATGTTTTCTAGTCGTCATATGTAACAAGCGCTCTATCTATTTACATGACAAATGTACGTGGAACTTTAGTTGTTCCTGTCTCCTAAGAGAGCAACATTGTAATTACAGTAGAACATACATTTTATTTACATTAGAGTATAGCCACATGTTAATAGAAAGGGGAGCTATGTGGCTCGCCGGCACCAGAGGGAGGCTTATGACAAGCTCTCACCACCCCAAGAACTACTATGCGCCTTGTCAAATCAACCCCCTCACACATTTGTGATATGCACGGAGTTCACAATTTGTCCAACTTGCTGAACACACTTTGATTGGTCGAGGCATCATGACAGGTCCGATTGTGCACTATTGATGAAGTGGTGTATTATATGTTGTAGATTTGAAAGAGCAAGGGGTTATGTTGCGAGCATGGATGAATTATAAAGCTTGGCAAGAAGTAGAATGACACAAAAAGCAAGCACACGAGATAATGAATCCATGGGACCTATGATCTAAGCATGCATAGGCCTCCTTCCTCTTCCGTGGGAGTACTTAAAGTGTGAAAGAAAGGAAAATCGTACAGTAAAAGTGAAGAGTGTGCGGTGGTGTGTGGAGTATTGGAGTGGTGGCGCTGGTAGTGGAGCTGTGGAGGTGTACTTTAGTGGAGCCCAGGTGGTCATGTGCGCACTAACAGCCGAAGGAGTAGCTCAGTTGGCCCTCGTATGAGGAGGGTGGGAGGGTCATGGAGCGGCTATGCCTCAGCAGCCAGCCGCTGACTCCCACTTCCATAGTGTCGGCGTGGCGACCAATAGATAGAGCAACTTTGTGGGCACGCTTGCTTCCACTTCCCACTTCCCAACTGAACCTGCATTCATAACTTTCAGAACGTTCATTCATTCATTCGTTCGCCAGCTCCTGCAGCTCCATGGCTGCTCACCCCTCCCAATGGGCACCTTCCTATCTACTTTCACGGAGCCGCACCCCATCCGTATGCACGCTGCCATGTGGCGCCGCTCGCTTAGCCCATCTGGTTTAATTTCTTTAAGCATATAAAAATCACTTAGCACACACTCCACATGCTCCCATCAACTTTCGTAATTTGAACACTACCTCCATCTCCTCAAAAGCTCCACCATTTCAGACCAGGTGGCACCCCAAAAGAAAGGAATGCCACCCCCATTCTCACTTCTATAGTGCCCCCGGCCAGCCTGCGGATAAAAAGGCAGTGATTCACATTTGATGCTGAGGTTCCCTTGCACTTTGAATGTCTGGATATCTCCCCCTCTCGGTCTTCGTGCCCGCGAGCAGACAGCCGACTTCGAGCATTCCTAAATCCCACACATGATTTACGCATTAATTTCTTGACAGTTCTGGAGCCAAATCCACGACACCTGTGAATGTGAGGCCTTGTAACGCCTGAATTTCTGACCTGGTGGTTTTTCTGTTTTCTTTATTTCCTCCTGCTTTTTTACATAGTCAACAAGGATAACTCAACATGTACCGTGTGGTGCTATGTTGCCATGGACTACAGTACAGTACAGTGTTGAAATGGGGTGGAGGTTCACGACTCTTGTAGGTTGCGATGTGACATCCTATCTTTTTGATCACCGTAAATGGTGCGGCTGAGGAACATTCTCCCACTGTTTAGACCTTGTACTTGAGAAGTTCAGTTGTGCAGTTGTTCAGGACTATTTCTTCCCATTGAACACTCGGATTGCATGGGAGCTTGAGAAGTCCACGAGCTTCTTCCTCTTTCTTCTCTCAGGGACTTGCAAGTTGCAATCGCTGGAGCGGCGAATGTCGTTTGGAACTCTCCTTTTGCAGACAAGGTGTGCAGCGGGTACTCGTACTTCGCTGCTGTCACTTCATGGCAAATTATTTCAAACTACCCAGCGTTGGTTGCTGCATCTGACATTGCCACCTCCCTTGTCCTCGCTCGACTGGTACAACATCACCATGAGTAGCGTCAGTTGAATTTTCAAGGAGACACGGTAAAACATAATAATGCGTGCCGGTACACGAACAATGAGCAATTTCTCGCGAATTTACTTGCAACTGGATTACGACCGAGGCAGAAACACATGAATTTTGAGAGCTTTTGGGACCCACAATAATTGTGTCCAAGAAAGCTCAGTCAGTCCAAGGAACAAGAAAGAAATGGAGACATCCGTTGCGACGAAAAAAGACGGTGGTGTCCTGTTTTGTGGCACACAATCTGCCACTTTATCCATCAAATATCTGGAACTGAAGCAGCGGAGAGGGAAATATCACCTTTCTCGACTCGAGAGCGAGCGTACAGTAAACGTTAAACTTCGTCTTCGTCATGTGCTCTGTCCCTTGTCCCCGACTTCATCAACGCCTGGATTCTCTGGATAGCCGCTCATTACAGGACTATATACTATGAACGAGTGTTGACCACTTACAACAGCCGTGGTCAGCAATGCTGCTCCTATACAAACAAACACCTCACAATCCAATTGAATGGAAGTCCTGCTGCTTCAGACCCTGACCAATGCTGCAGCCTCACTTGACTTCTGAGACACCCTCGGACTGTTAGAACCACTCAGCATACGGAAGCCCAGGCTCATGAGTTGCAACGACGCAAGTCCACGATTTCAAATTGCAGAAATATCAATACTTCAATGCAAAATGTGAACTCGAAACGACCCTGTACACAATCAACACGGTACTTATCTTCCTTGACCAGCTCATCAGTTCAGTTATGGCTATCCAATATACAAGCAAGCGAAATGAGTTCCCTCAATAATTCCTTGTACTTGTATTTTGTAGCACTCATACAAGTGCAAGAACATTGTCTCTTTGCTCCCAAGCAGAGCTGTAACTTGTCGAAGCCATGATATTGCTGCAATGATCACTATTAGCGAGTTGAACGTATCAACTTACTGCAGTCATTGCATTCAAATCACACCAGGTTTCTTTGATATACGAGATTAGTCAACTATATTTCAGTGATTTCATGAGCTTGAGGAAGATCGTAACTCAGAATATTACATTGAGATGCATCAATCGAGATGGCTTTCAACGATTCGTTCTTGAAAACCATTCAAACCTGTAACACACATACAGAATGATCTACAAATATTGATGGACTGAAACAGGTAGACAAAAAATTAAATTCCTCATGTATGCTGTAACGCATTTCGACATGGTACAAGATCAAGAACCTCTTACAACTTGATTATGAAAAGCCTTGCTACTAACACAACAAAGTAAACATCTCAATCCATATCACATTTTGCATGCAACATCGAGATTATTTATGCAAACATTAATGTTGGAGCGCTCTAACAACATCATGTGAAACAAAGATCAGTCTACAGGTGTTTCCCGCTCAAAACACGACTTTAATTCCTTGTCACTGCATTCTAAGCATTAACGCTCCTATCGACGTGCAATGAACATTCAACTTTCAAATTGTAAGATGAGATCAGCATGAGATATTATGAGATCAGCATGAGATATTATGAGATCAGCATTAGTTTCCGATAATCGGAAGTCAGTTCAGCGACAATCCAGGGCCGTATTCTCGGACCTTAGGGCTTACGTCAGGTTCTTAATGATAGAGAACTAAGAGAAGTCGTAGAGCATGACGTAAGTAAGTTATAGTACTGTAAAGCATGTTCGGTTGGAAGTTGGGAAATTTCCGGTGCGGAAGCAGAGTGTGAACACCGCCAGTTCGCCAGGGCAAGCTCAGCAACGTCAACGGCCCGCAATACTGGTATAATCTCGTCATCTTGTTCGTTAAAGACGGCATCGCTTCATCACCATAGCCGCAAAAGCCGACTCCTACTTAGGAAATTTCGCCACAATTCGGCTGCAGACACCGATTTCCTGATCTCTCTCTTGAAAGCCAGCAACACCGATTGTCACTAGCCTTATCGCCCACGTCCTCAGTCACCAATAACCGGACCGGCATCGCGGGTATCGGGGCAGTATCAGCATGGTTTTAGTACAGGAGTAGGTGAATATGGTGGATCCAATATCCCAAACGTGCGTTTGCATTCAATACTTTCTCATCAATTTATGGAAGCTGTTGAATAACAACATTAGGCGTTACCCATTCCTGAATAAAATAGCAATTATCATAGGAAAGATATCTATAGAATGAGGTATGCAAGTCAATGTAAATGGATTCGTTACGTTATCAAATTTAATATATTATGATATCAAATTTTATATTCTATGACTTCAGTTGTAGATAAGAGACTAGAGTTAATTCACTATTGAGTTTGTATAGGTTCCATATTACTTAGTTCCTAGTTGAATAGCATTTCAAAGGCCATATAATTAATGACTTGTAATTTAGACAAGAGTAACTATTCATGTTTAGTCAGCACTTAAAGGTATGCGATTAAGGAAACTACGCCTAATTCCTATAGACCTTGATTTGAGCAATTTAAATTAGTGAAATGAATAAGTTCAAAATAACTCATAACTAGATAAATTATAAATTGCCATATAGTGGTTGTTGTGTATTTAGCATCAATTTCAAATTGGTGGTACTCGATGCCTTTGCTCATCAAATAAAGATAAAATCAATCGTAACAAAGCTCTTCCCACCACCTAGTTGTGAGGTACAGTTGCAATATAGTTACAAGATAGGTGTTGGATTCTCAACATCCATAATTTGAGGTCAATTTGCTCATATTGGTGTCTCATCGGATTGAAGTGAAGTTAGAAACACTTAGAGCATAAATACTTTACACTTGGTTTCAAAGGTTTAGTGAGCATTATACACCTATCATAAACACAATAAGCACTTATTTTCTTACTGCACCCTCTGTCCTATAGTTGCACCCTCTGTCCTATAGTTGTCCATGTGACGGAGGGAGGATATGTTGTTAGATGGTGTAGTACAATCTAAGCAGCAACGCTCAAAAATACATGACCTCAAGCTGAAAGGGTTGTTGCGTGTCATCACATGAAAGGCGTAACGTGTGCTGGTTCAATTACCTTCGAAGGACTTTGTGAGGCTAGTGGATTTAAATGCTGACGTCCTCATTCACTTGCTAATGACTCAGGAATGTATCGAAAATCATAGGCACTCAGCTCATTAGCGGCAATGTGCACAAATTGAACTTCCTTATGTGCTGTTGCTTTCGTTCACAGACCTGGCGTCATCAAGGACAGTCAGAAATAACATTCAACTCGGAACGAAAATGAAGAAATTTAAATCGGTGCATTTGTAGCTGCTCCCTTCCTGAGCACAAACTTGAGTCTCTTGATTTCAGAATATATACCCGAGGGCCGTGTCTGTGAAGTGTCGTCTCAGGAGAGGATAACAGAAATGCTGCTCATGTATCAATAAATTTCCACAAATGCCTGTTGCTCTATCCGGTAGTGCGAATGACAAGTTTCTCGATCAGGATGGAGCCATTACTTAGAAGTGAAGTTGCCATTCATTCTAAAGCTTGAAACTTGCCACCTTACTTGGAGCTTGTCTCGGGTTTCTTTACTTCGAGCAGTTCGATGTTCAGATCAAAGGTCGCTCCAGGCTGCAAATAAAAATTGAGTTGATCAAGCCCACATTCAAGGTCGCAAGCTAGCCAACTCAAGCGATACCCTACACGTTTGCTGTAACTTACCGGTATCTCATTGATTCCTCTTTGCCCATATCCAAACTCGGGAGGTACAATTACAGTGCGCTGCGTGTTTGAACAAGAATACAATGTTAGTCCAAGTCAAGTCATGCAAGATCTCACGACATCAATTGATGGTGAAGCTGTTCCCTGCACTTACTCTGCCACCGACACGCATGCCTTCTGTAATTGAATACAAGGCTGGAGGAGGCTTTGGGGCAGCCTGAGCAGAGAAGAGCCCGTTCGCGTTTTCGACAAAATCTCGTTTCCGCTCCCTTCCGGGTTCAGCTCCCACTGTTAGCTCATAAGGCTGCACATGACATGAATATGGTCGGTGATCTAAGGAAACATAGGCGCTGCATTGTTGCAATATATCAGGATTGGGCAAGGAATCGATCACACGTTTATAATTGGGGCCAGACAGAAGCGAGCCATTCTCACATTCTCACCTCAGCGATGGTTCGATTACCAGCAAGGAGCTTTGATTCTCTACTTGACACAACGGTGATGCTGCGATACACGCAATCGAAATGTACCTGACACAGTACTTTTAGCGGGTCCAATCAGTTCCTGGTTTGAACTTACTTAATTCACCATACAAAATCTGCTCAGCCTGTTGCCGACAACTCATGAAAATGGAGTTGAGTGTCGTGGTAATCTCGTTGAATAATGTCCTCTTCAAATTTTTTACAAGTTTAACGCCTTTATCACAGCAACAAAGCGATCACCTGATACGAGACATCAAAGGCATGGAATGAAAGGTTGCGCATACCATGACAGTTTCACCTTTCGAAGCAAGAGCACCTTTCCCTTCTTGCACATCGAAGTACTTCAGTCCTGTGCCTGATCAATGCCACAAGAATTGCCGATTAACATACTGAAGCCCGTTCACTCGGGCTAACATTCAAGAATCATGAGTTGAAAAGGAGAAGAAAAAGTATACTACTTAATCCAGACCTCTTTCGCATCTCAATCATTGTTCTCTCACCAAACCCTAAGGAATGGTGTTACTATCATTATTGCACTCTGTTATGACATAGTAGCAGAATAACTCCAAGAACTTCAATTCCTCGCAAGCTTTCATAGCTACACTAATGATGCGGAGAATTGAAGTGAATTCTGATTTCTTTCCTAACCAATTCAACTCATAAGAGATCACTCCAGTATAGCAACAGGTACACAGACTAAGATTCAATCAAAATTCACTCCATTCGAGATTGTTCGTACCACTCGTTGAATAATCCTCTGCAGGAATTTCCTTCCGGGTTCGCCGATCGCGTGCTAGTGCTTCTCCACCTCCAGAGAATGTGGCCAACGACACGGCGCAGAAGGCCGTGGCATTGAGAATGACCTCCCGACGACTCGGCAAGGCGTACCCCCCGCCGGAGGTCGTGCAGGCATCTTGCTCCTCATCAGGCACATGATCAAGACCTACATTGCGATCAACTTCATTCCACGATGATGAGGAAGCACTACCCACCACATTGCACGAAAGCGACGTCCTATCTGACGCACTGGAGGACCAAATTGGGAGGCGAATACTGCAAAAGCCACACGGCGAAGCATGCAATTTGGGCGCCGCAGCGGCTGAGAGAGGGCCAGGCGCTACAGGCAAGCGCGGCAGAGAAAGGACGGTCGCCATCACGAGCTTACGTCGCACGAAGACGAGCGTCCACCATAGCTTCCCCTGCCACTCCCAAGCAAGCTCCGACATGGATGAGTTCTAACTATCATCCCATCCGTTCATTCGACCCAGTTATCATTCATCGATATCCACGAGTCCTGCCCCACTCAGTTACACTATTTGTACTTCCTTCATTCTAGACTTTGATTTGTGCAAAAAAATTCTCTTCTGGCCATATAAGGTAGGAGGTTCATTATTTTCTCTAATTATAAAATGGAATGATCATTGGGGAGTGGAGAAAAAAGTCAATTTTAGAAAGTGCGATAAGTGGAATCATAAGTCTTGAATATATCTTGAATTAGTTTAAAAATTTTAAAGTGAAATTATAGGTGTATCTTAAAATGAACACTCTGAATTATACATCAAGAATACACTAAAATATTACTTCTAAACTTATTTGTACAATCTAGTGTTAAATTATGAACGGGATGTGGGGACCATGGTCGAGAAAATGTTGTAAAAATCTTTTGGTTGAGGGGACCACTTCACCTAATTTTTCTAAAAACTCAAACCCTTTCCTTTGTGAGGCCTCTAGTTGAACATAATTTCAATCCAAACCTCTCCAAAAACTCAACCCAACCCCTGTGGCCCTGTACCCCCCCCTTAGTTAGTGCAAATTATTTCTAATGTAGCTCTCTCAATACTAGCACATTTTTGAAAAGACTTACTATGGCAAACTTTGCAGGAGGTACATAATAGCCTTGAAGATTAACCCTCGATGTATTCATCATGAATTTTCTAGATTACGACATTAAGAAACACCTACAAGTCCAACTTCGGAGACCCATTCTATAAGGGTCCAAAGATGATGATTCCAGTAAGTCCAATGTTCTACTTATTTTGCACATGCTCACAAATTGCTTACATCACAAACTTCACTCCAGATTTGCCATGCTAAAACTTGCACCATTACACTTTTTTGAATGATTCAAAAGAAAATACATTCTTGAAGACATACTAATATGACTTTTAAGTTACAATATGACCAAGTTCATAGAATGTTTTTCCACAAACATTCACTTCTATAAAGTGAAATTGAGTAAATCTTGGTCATGTTAACGATTGCTCATGAGCGTTCCCATAGCCGAGCGTCCCTGCCAGGATATTAGCTCCCGCCACCACCAAGGAGAGTCACATTCATCATTTAACCCTTAAACGCCCAAGCAAGCCCGAGGGGCTTGATTCCAACAGAATCTTTCCTGTAGCTCTCACTGTACTCAACTTCTCACTTATATTTTGATCTCAAATTGGTCACCTTCTTAGATGCATTCAAAAAGTGAAATTTCACAACTCAAATCACAATTTGTATAAATGATTTTGTGCTTTGAAAGGATTGTGGTAGGTAGGTTGGGGTGGTACATAACCTTGTAGGAGGTTGCAAGCTCATCATTGATTGGTCTATTCATGATGCCCAAGTTCAAAAAGTGCACTATTCATGATACCCAAGTCCAAAAGATGCTCTGATCCAATTTTGAGCTGCCCTTTTTAGACCCCATGGGCGTTTAAGGGTTAATGGCCAGGGCCGCGCATTCAAATCATTGGCATTGCATTCCCGCTCCTGAGTATTCTGCGTTACATTTGTGCCGCCGGAAATTGCAGTTAGTTCCTGTAACTAACTGCTCAGAATGTTAATGAAATCTAGCTTGATTTGGCGGCAGCTTGATCAATGGCCGAAAATCGCATGCAACGTAGATCGAGGCGATATTTGTAACTTGAGTTTCTGAAATATTCAGTCTTACTATATTGTTGCATCAGTTCTCTGTTTACGAGATTGTGGAATGTCATGAATGGGAGCGTTCTCTACTGCTTAGAAAATACACAAGCAGCGGCGGCCATCCCGTACTGATGGCTGTATCTTGATCAATAGCCGCAAACCGCGTGCATGGATCGAATTTGCGATGTAGAGTCGATTATTTAATTACAGTTCTTTGCGATTGAGATTTGTTAATTTGAGTATGAGAGGAAAAATCAAAAGACGAGGTGAAGTGGCTAAGTAAATCGTTGCGTGACAAGCAGTAGGTTAACGATTTCTTTAGCAAGTCATTTGAGGAACCTCATGAGGAGCCTAATTTACTGCCTAGAATGTAGTTCACAGAAAATATGGCGGCTTCTCGTACCGAGGGCCTAAATTGCGACGTAGAATCCGCATTCAAATAGAGCTGAGGTTGCGATTAGAAATTGCGACCTGAGGTTTAGAAGAACTCAATATGACGAGCGGAAGTGTGGCTTACGAAATTGTTGCGTCACAAGCAGTAGGTTCGTTTTATTACAAGTTCTTTATAGTATTTTTGAGGGGGAACGTTGATAAGCCGTCGGGAGTATTTAAGCATGTACGTGTAGTTTATAATTAAAAACACAGGCTAGCTAGCGACGTTGGTTAGCTGCTGCAATAACAGAATGCTGCGCATCTGAAAGACTCAGAAATCTACTTAAGTGGAGCTTTTGGCATACTTGAACACAAGTTTCATTCTTTTACTGATAAGTGGATGCATGAAAGTGAACTGGATCTTAGAGACGATCTATTCAGCGACAGTGGGAGCATGCGGTACGCAGTCAGAAATTCTTGATACAGTATATCACTGCAGACAGATGGGCGTTGTTGACGGATCGGACTAGCTTGCAGCGGATTCAATCTGCTTTGATCCGAGTAGCCAATTCCAGCGTAAATCCTTTCCCTTTAGCATTTTGATTTTTTGATTGGAATAGCGAGTTCAATTTGTGGTATATAACAAGCCAGTCTCTTAGAGAGAGTAGTCAATTGTTGACCGAAATCGGTCACGATAAGTAAACAGAATGGGCCAACTGCTTTCCTCTCTGATTCCTGGCGTGCAGCAATCGAATCACTCAGAGAGCATGACGAAGCCTAAGGTTGGCACATTGCATTCGAGAGTGTTGAAGTGGACGATTAATGACGTCTCGAACTTAAATTTCTTCAAAACACAGGTAATATTATCAGTCCTATTCTGTTTTCCATGTCAAGTTCGATGACAAAAATATTGTCTTCTTGTACGTTCAGGCTTACGGTCTGTCTTTTCAAATGGTAGTGACAGTCTACGTAATTAACCACTGCATGGCATTCCATCAATCGAAGTACTTATGGATAGTGACACTATTCAGATGCGAGATATACCGATGGAGTTTGGATCGATAACAGAATACATCGGAGCATTCCGTGTGCCACTTCTGGAGGAAGTTCGAGCACAAGTCCATCAAGCTCTCGAAAAGAGCATCAGTCACGGCAAGGGTCACGTGGTGAAGGTAACTCGGATAACCGAATTGCGAGGCAAGAATGAAGACCCGTCCATGACCAGACTTTATATAAGACTGCCTTTGCATACTCGGGGAACTACCTCTGTCAGAGGTTCTGATCTCATTCTCCTCTGCCAAAATAAGCTTCCAAAATGGGACTCAAAACATGGGTGTCTGACGCCGCGAAGCCTTAACCACTTCGTACTTGCGATGGTTCAATCTGCAAGAGATAATAGCCCGTTATTCACTGCAGTGGCTAATTTAGCAGTTAATAGCCCGTTCCTTGAGAATCTTAGTTCGCCGTCAACCGTGTTATTTGTAGTTGCGCTGGGAATGAGTTTGACACCAGCTGAGCGTATATGGGCATCACTTAACAAGATCGACTCTTCAACCCCAGTGAAGGCGACGTCTGTGATACAAGATGTACTACAAATTCCGCGCCAGGTATACAGTCTGCCGACAAAAAGATGAATGCTTTGCTCTTATGACATTGTTCCATTCAGAAAATCTTTATGCTGTGAGTGCTGACCTGCAGATCGAGGCAGTGGGAACAGATACCCTCAACCTTCCTCAGGAGCTAGAAGCAGTCGGTACCTTGCAGCGCGTGGAGGAGTATTGTAACTCGAGGAGGCTCAATGACTCGCAGAAGGGCGCTCTCAAAAGCACCATCGCAGGTTTGCTAACAGCAGATACCAAATGTCACGTCAGGATGGTGCAAGGCCCACCGGGCATAGGCAAGACAGCGATGCTGACCCACTTGATATGTGTACTGGGATGTCTCGAAAGCCGATCTTTGATTTCAGCTCCAACGAACGCTGCAGTCATCGAAGTCTGTAAAAGGATGATGACTTTCTTCCCGGTGCAGTCCGAGAAAGAGAATGAACCCATGAATCAACCAGAGATGTTTTCAGCTTTCTGTTCGAGAGTGTCCAGGGGTCATTGCAAAGAACGGCGGTGCTCTCCGGTTGAGTTGTCTGAAGTGGTGTTAGTTGGAAGCAAAGGAAGAATGGAGGCATTGGTGAAGGGAACTTCACTGGAAATGGTGTTCCTTCCACTCAGAGTCGAGCGACTGATGGCAGCCTTGTGTCCAGTAAAGGGATGGAAAGGTTGTGTTCAATCCGTGGAAACATTTCTGACGAATGCACCTGCACAATTCCATCGTGCATCACAACCATCCAGCAATGAGAAGGAAATAAACGCCGAGCAGCAAATCGTATGCTTTTGGAGCTTTGTGACCAAGTACATGAAGGACATGCAAGCTCGAATGGAGGCACACCTACTGACGCTCACGAGTGAGCTTCCGAGGTGTCACATAAGTGAGGAGACAAGCAAAGCAATGAACAGAACTTCAAAGTTAATGAAGGAGGCTGTAGATGCCATGCCTTCAAAAGCCCCGAAGAAGGCTACATCCTGGTTTAGTGAGATAAAACCAGATACTTTGACCGAACTTATGGCCAATATAAATCTTTCTGAAGGCCTGCGCTTTGAAGGTCCAAGACCGAAATTCCTGAGAGCAAGGGAAGCCCTACTAAGAGCACTAGCATTTCGTGCCGGTTGCAAACTGCTGGCCACAAAGAAAAACCCTCAAGGCCGTCGGCCGAGGTTTGGCTGGCTTAGAAAACAGTGCGAAATGTATGCGAAATTGGTGTTTAGTACAGTTTCAGCAGCAGCTTCACCATTGCTTGAGAATGCTACTTTCGATTGCGCCATCATCGACGAGGCTTCCCAACTTGTAGAAGCGGAATCCACCATCGTCTCTGGCAAGAAAGGACTGAAGCAGCTCATATTAGTTGGGGATCATAAGCAGCTTCCGGCTACTGTCATCAGCAAGGTAAGCAACGCTAGATGCAGACCAACTTCTGAAAAGCCTTATGGAACGTTTGACGTCATTTAAAGTACACGGTTTGGTCGACTTGTAATTTTGACATAATACACGTCGATACTTATCTTCAACTGAGGCTGGATCTAGTAATTCATGCTCTTGCAACACTACGTCTTTCAATATTAATCGACGTTCGGTTCTACTGATGGATTCATTCAGGTAGCAGAGAAGAGTGGTTACGGTCGCAGCCTGTTCGACAGGCTTCAAAGCTTAAAACATGGGTGCCGCCACATGCTGAACATCCAGTACCGGATGAAGCCCGAAATAAGCCACTTCCCGAACTCGCAGTTCTACAAGAGTGGAGTGAACAACGGACTAAACGTGCTTTCACAGGAGTATGGAAAGTGCTTGGCAGGTACATCAAGATACGGAGCTTACGCCTTCGTCAACTGCAGACTCGGAGTTGAAGAAGCGCAGAACAAAAGTTGGACGAATCCGGAGGAGGTAGCGGTCGTGATCCAAATGGTACAACATCTCGGAAATGGTACGATTAAACTCTGACTTAACCCATCTCGCGGTGCAATTTTTGCCGGTACTGATCAACGCTAGCCCGACATGAATGTGAGCAGTGTGCGAGGAGAGACACATCAAGCATTTGAGTGTTGGCATCATTTCCCCATACGGTATGCAAGTGGAATCAGTGAAGAAATCATTGAAGCACGTCCACGAGGCTTTAGACGTGCAGGTAAAAACCGTGGATGGATTCCAAGGCAATGAGCGCGATGTGATCATCGTCACTGCCGTTCGAGCAAATCAGTACAACCAGATTGGCTTCGTGCACGATGGACGACGCTTGAACGTTGCCATCACTCGCGGCAGGTGATCGAGCCGTTCCCATTTGCAGGCTTTTGCACCTCGTTACAAGTATGCTCCACTTAACATTCCAAAGTTGTGGTGAGCAGGTTCTGTGTATGGATCGTTGGAAACGCAGTAACCTTGAGCAGAGGCGGGGAGCTCTGGGACAACCTCATCACGGATGCCAAAGCCAGAAATTGCTTCTTCGACCTCGATCATCGTCACTCCAAGCTTCGCACTTGAGAAGAGGTTTAACTGGGTCAATGCTCATCACAACACTTTGTACGATCGAGTTTGTCTGTTTATGCAACTTCCGTTACTGCGATATATATTGATATTGTATGTAAGTATCAACCATCTGCGATAGGTGATATACTATTGAGGCCAATGTGCCTGCCTGTATATATTCGCTTTACCTTTTTGTAAGATTTTGTAGAAACAGTGTACTGTCTTCAGAACTCCCAGATGGACGCCTCGTCTGAAAATATGTCATGTCAGACTCACCTTATATCGTCATCTACTCAGGAAAGAGCAAGCTACTGTATGAGGGATTCCTCAATTTTCATGATGACTTATGTAACTACTAGTCATGTAGTGGTGCTAAGTCTATACTGGTACGAAGTGGTGTTGTGGTTTCTTCCACAAACTCTCTCTTGCATTTGTGAGTAATACTTAGTAGTATCTTGTAATCAGAAAGCTCTCTTCTCTTTTACTATCATGTATTTATTGTAGGAAGAGGGTTATGCATACACTACAAGATATGGTTCTAATTTCAACACCTCAAATGTTAAGTACAAAGAACAAGAGTAAGTGGAGAGTCCCTCAAACGTTGGAAAATCAACAATTGTACAAGCGTAAGTAGGAGGGTGAAGCAAAACAACGTTTGGGAATATATTTCAACAATGTTGTGGGAACTTATCAATTTCTATGGGAACTTAAACTAGTAGGCAAGGATTCATTAAATTTGAACAAGTGTTAGTATTGGCTTAGATGTTACTCATATATTATACTTTTTACAACATTGTGGGTGAAAGTGAATGTACTAATTAGAAGTGATGTAAAATGTTTCCATGATTTGACTCTTACCATTACTGAGGTGATAGGATTTTGGTGAGTCTAGGTGATTTTTTGAGGTTAAGTTTAGTTACTTATAATACAAATATTTCTTAGATTTACCTCCCTTTTTATTGGAGTACATTAGTGATATTTCTAAACATCAAGAATTATTACATGGGGTTGATTGAGACATGAAAATAATGTTAAAAGGAGATAGATGTGTAAATTCATATATATTTGGAATAAATATACGGTTTGGAAGATTCTTCTTGTCTCTTGCAAACATCAATTGTTGTTGAAAGTCATGTACTTGTCTAACTTCTGAGTTGCATGGTTGCAAGGACAAGCAAGGGCCTAGAATAAGCTCTTAATTGAGGTCGATGATGAGGCTGTTGGTGCTTGGAGTGGAGTGTTCGCTTGTATCATAGGCGCTTGCCACTCTGAGTTTTTGTTTCGCATACTTGTGCCATTGTTTTAGGTAGCACTTGTTCCACGTTCTTTGAAACAATGGAAGCGGTAGGAACCCATCAAATACGACCACCACTTCACACACTAATTGGTTTTCATTTTTAGCATCATCGCACTACAAGAAAAGTATGGTGGCAAAGAATTGAAATTTAGCTTCTTTGTTTTCATATAAGAAGGTCTTGGCAAGTATCTAATGCCAGCAATGGTTTTGAATTTGTCTTTGAGAGTGCAAACCATATTTGCATGGAAGTCTTTTAGATTGTGGGTCTAACATGCTCTACAACAAATATGTCACAAGTTTGTACAATTGAGATCTTAGTAGCTTGCCTTTGTCTATTGTCTTTTCTATCAAAAAAAATATAATTGTATTTTTTGACTAAAAATAGATAGGTGTGTTTTAAGACTAGCTTATACTCAACTCCAGAATTTGTAACTAATAAGTAATAACTCGAATACAAATAGAATATGGCAGAAAAGTGTTGTCCATAGTGCTTCGCCCCTAGTGATAAAAGAGTGCCTAGCCAAATGTGCTTTTAAAAACATAAGAATAATTGTTATATTTGTGATTTTTTGCTAATCTAGTAGGTTATAGTATAGCTTATTACACTATAAAAAAAACTAAAGAGAATCAACAAATATGATAATTGATTTTGTTGTTTTAGGAAGCACAATCAAATAAGCTCTCTTGCGTCACTAGGGACAAGTCACTACCAACATTAGTTTTTGTGCAATTTTCTATAAGTGAAACTAACTCAAAATTAGATTTTGCTAACTTAAGCTAACCCAACATATGTATTTCTTTATCTTCTTTGTCAACCAAAGTAAATTGGGTTTGTTCCTAATGCGTTGATTTTGTCAAAAAAATCAAGTCAAGTTTGGTAAAATTATATACTCATATCTTGGCGTAGGACTTAATGGCATGGATTTAGTGAAAGCAACTATTGAATTTGGGTCTATGTTTTGAGTCTTAGGGCATGGTTTTACCATTGATATTGTTTGCAATGATGTTGCTACAATGAAAAATGTGGAAGAAGGGGATGATTTTTGAGAAGTTATATTATCTTCATCCACACTCATATTTAACTTTACTTTTGGAATAGATTCAAAATAGACACTTTTGTAGTAGAAACCTTCACTAGAACAAAAATGTTTTGAAGATACTTGTATATACCCCTATCTTGTGGACATGCAAAAAAAAAAAGTATTTGATTGATTTGTGAGTAAGGTGCTCTCGTCCAGATGGGTGAGTTCTTTATTTGGTGCTCTTTAAAAACTCTCCTTATCCCTGATTCCCTCGTTGATGGTCCCCTTGCTTTTGAAGATTCATAGCATGTCTTCCGTTTCCTACTTCTTGGTTCCCCTTACTTTGTAAGATTTATAGCATGTCCTCCGTTTTCTTTTTCTCCGCTCCTTGTGCTTTTTAAGAATTATAGCATGTCCTTCGCTCCCTCGTTCCCAATTCCCTGTCTTCTATTCTGATTTCTCATTCTCCATTTTTTTTGTTACTCGTTCGCTATCTCCAACTCCTGTTCCCAGTTTTCATCCTTTGTTCCCGGTTCCTCGTTCCCCGTCCCACAACTCCCCTTCTTGGTTTCCATCATTCGGTCCCAGTTCCCAATTGAACAAATTGAATTGCTTCTTTTAACAAAATTAATATTTGGATGTACTATCAACCTACGATAGCTAACCTTCAAATATGACATGATTTTTCATTCTTTTAAGAAATAGGCAAGAATGTTCAGGGTTAATAGAAATTTCAAGATAAAGATACTCATCTGAGACATATAGGGGTAATTAACATTCATTTGCCATTGCTTGGTTATAACACTTTTTTAGTAATTGACATTTTAATATTATAGCGTGTGATACGTGGGGACTGGAGAGTAAAAATAAATCTAACGTTTGTAAAGCGTTGACAAACATAAATTTAGAGAGCCAACTGCCGGAGCACCTTCTAATAACGAAGGTCAACGGGGTCCGTTCTGGGAGGGATTAACCGGACCCGGTAACCAGGATGGGAACAAGAGCCGTTGCAACGGTAATTTGCCGCCTTTACCTGGACCCGTTCAGCTGAACGCTACTGCCTCACTCGTCACCCCCACCAATTTCTACAGCCAAGCCGATGACAGACTCCTGTGTGCATGTCTAGATTGCAGTCTAGCTAGATTGATCGATCAGAGAGCCGATTCATGAGCGGTAGCTATGGAGCCCACGGAGCTCCCAACGGCGAGGCTGAAAGGGGCTGCGGCGACGGAGACGGCAACGACGAGCGAGGAGGTAGTGGTAGTGCCACCAGTTATGGCGAACGAGCAGGGGCAGAGCAGCAGGGGCATCAAGCGCAGTCGCCGCGAGCGCGGATCATCAGCCAAGGAGCGAATTAGCAAGATGCCCGCGTGTGTGCCGGGTAAGCGAAGCTCCATCTACAGGGGCGTCACGCGCCATCGCTGGACGGGCCGGTTCGAGGCGCATTTGTGGGACAAGAGCACGTGGAACGAAGCCCAGAACAAGAAAGGGAAGCAAGTTTACTTGGGTGCTTACGACGACGAGGAAGCAGCTGCTAGAGCTTACGATCTTGCCGCTCTCAAGTACTGGGGTCCTGGAACTCTCATCAACTTCCCTGTCACTGACTATGCCCGCGATGTTGAGGAGATGCAATCAGTCTCGCGGGAAGAGTATCTGGCTTCCTTGCGAAGGAAAGGAAGTGGATTCTCTAGAAGCGCGGCCAAATTCAAGGGCATGACGCGTCATCCGTCACTGGGAAGATGGGAAGCGAGGCTTGGTCAGGTGCTCGGGAACAAGTACTTGTATGTACCCCAAGACGATGCTAGCTTCGATATGCAAGGCTTTGAGTACCGAGGTTTGAATTCCGCCACCAAAGTCGACCTCGGCAGGTGAGCATTGATCGTCCTTTATCCTGGCCATTGCTATGTACCATCCAATCGATTCATTGCTATATACCATCTAATTGATCCATTGCTATGTACCATCTTATTGATCCACTGCTATGATCCATTCCAATTCAGGTACATTTCGTGGTTGCGACCGGAGCGAGCACAGACAGCATCAGTGGGGCCACCGGAAAAAATGAAAGCAGAGGATGAGGAAGGAGGTGCGAGTCCCGGCTCGTGGGATGATGTGCCATCGTTGCCGGACGAGCAATCGCAGCAAGCGTGGCCAGGGCAAGCCAGCGAGCCATACCAGCTGCCTTCGTTAGGAGTGACACAATCGAACTCCCACAAGAAAACCGCCACGCCGTCGGCGCTCAGCCTGCTTTTGACCTCGTCCATTTTCAAGAGCATGCGTGAACGCTCTTCTCATGTAGATCCCTTGTTTGATTCTGTGGGAGGAGCTTCATTCATGCCTGGCCCGAGCACGAGTCGCCTGTACGACGAGACGTTCAGTCCTCATGTGAATTCGCAGTATGAGCTCGACTATCCGCCCAGCTATGGATCCTCTGGGGTTGAAGTCACTGCCACTGCTTCCCAAGTCCCTCCGTACTCTCAGAGTCCTGCCTACTGGGATCCTTTTGTACCGCCATTGACATCACAGCAACTCACATCTTGTTGATATAGCGACAATACCAGTTATTTGTCAAGAACATCGATGGCTCCAATCTCGACCAGGCGGAGGCATGCCTCGAGCAGTAGAGTTGACATACGAGCACAACAGATTTGTAAACGAATGCCAAGGACGTGCATTACTCAACCACCGAGTGCTCGAAGTACCCCGACGATCGATACAATTTTGACAGAGCTTGTAGATAGGTAGGTAGTGGTGACGGAAACTATATCATTATTGCCATTCATTGCAGTCCTGTGAAGACAGCACCTGTTTATATAAACACTGAAGTTGCCGATTCTTAATTTGAACATCTCTAATGCCGAAGTGAATACCTTCACGGAAACAGCCAGTTTCGTTGTGTTCGGGAAAATGGTAGCACACATCCGACTTCCTGTCCCTGTTCTGGTTTCAAACCTAATCAGGACATATTTGCTAACATTGAGGAAAACCTAAAAGGATAATGGCATGTGTGTTGCAGAAATGTATGAAACTTTCGCAGCACCGATTACTCTTCCATCATGGCTTTGGCAGCATCGATCAAGATAGGGCGAAACTCCTCGGTGGCCCGACCAAGAACGGTGTACTCCTCCTTATCTTGAGCGTCGACATCAGCGTCATTACGAACAAGGAGCAGTGCAACACGGCGATTATCGCAAATGACAGCGTGCATAAGAGGAGTCTGTCCCGTGCGATCGGTAGCTTCAATGTCAGCGCCTGCTTCCAGCAACACTTCGCACATTTCAGCATGGCCAGCGCTGGCGGCTCGATGCAACGGCGTGCATCCCACGCTATCCTTCTTGTTGATCTTGGCGCCGCTCCGGATGAGCAAATTGGCGATCTCAATGTGATTCTTACTGGCGGCGTAATGCAAGGCCGTTCGTCCTCCGTCGTTTGCTGCTCCCACGTCCGCACCAAGTGCAATCAAAACCTCCACAACCGCATCACGCCCGCTGCTCACCGCAGAATGCAGCGGCGTCCATCCTTCCTCGTCGCTCACATTCACCAAGCCCTTTGTGTCGCTCGCGCCCTCCACGATCGCCTTCACTACTTCCACGTGCCCGTTCGCAGCCGCGACGTGAAGAAGCGTCCGCTCGTCCTCGTTCCGCAGCAACCGCGACTTCTTCAAATCTTCCTCCGCTAGCTTCTCGATCAACTCAACGTTTCCTTTGCCCGCCGCCTCAAACAGAGCGTCTGCGTCAAGAGGTCTCAATCCCACCATAGCTTCCATTGCCCCTGCAACTAGAACAGAAATTTCTTTTCTCCACCCTAACTAACACAACTACTATCAATATAACCCTAATTCACAGAACTCTCAATATCCGTCATCGCTACAGAAAATTGTGAGTGTAGTGGAGATCGTTGCGATTCCTAGCACGATACACAAATTGATCAAAGGCGCTTCGAATCCGCCATTCGAAGGATGGCCCTCCCTCGAACAAGTGAAAGATAAACTAGTATCGCGAATCCGGTATGGCCATGTGGACTTTCCAGCTCGGATTTTGGTCTGCGTGTAACTGCCTAGCTGGCGCGCATGATGACTACAATAAGGTGCTTAATAATGGCTCAATTTTTAGCACGGAAATATATAGCAAAGTTAAGGCATGTTCGCACCTGGCCTTACAGGAGGTCTTAAGAGGGGGTTTTAACTATATTAAAAAGTGTGTGTTCCCACCTACTTTCATTAGTAATTACCAATCCTACATGGATGTCCACATGGCACACTTTAACCCCTAGACGCCCGAGCCTATTTTTAGCAGAAAAGCATATTTCCATAGAAATCGTCATAGATGAATATCAACAGAAGCTATTAAGATCTCAACCGTACAGACTTGTAATAGACTTATCGAAGATCATGTGGACCAAAATTTGAGTCATGAGGCCTTATAGATCGGGAGATCATAACATATTAATATCAAAAACAAACTGCAAAATTACATCATTTTCACTTTGAGGTGGAAATGCTACCAATATACCTATTGCAATGAAAAAATCACCTGTTAGAAAGATGTTCACCTTCATCTTAATAAGTCCTTTACCCAACAAAAATTCATCAAAAAAATTTCTTGGCTCAAATAAAAGCCATGCAATGGTAAAAACTGCCAAAAAATTTACAAAGGAAAAATAGTCCAAAACTAGACCCTTTGCATTCAATTTCATGCCTTATCTTCAAAACATCTTCGATCTTGTTAAGGTTTCTACCACTTAGACTAGACTCTAATTGGAGGCCGTTCCAAAAATTAAGTTGAAATCCAACGGTGGATGAAGGAGATATAGCTCCTCAAATATCATCCATTTTCTCACTTTTTTTGTTGACAAAACATCATTGCAAATCCAATAGCAAAATCATTTGGATCAAAAAACTTCTCACTACAAAGTTGTTAAGAATCACCTTAAAATCATGACCATGAAAAAAAAATCATAAAAAACTATTTTTAATTTCACATAATTGGCTTGCAATGGTAATACATGCCCCATGCTTGGAAACCCAAAAACAAGAGCTGTCTTCACTAAAGTGCATTCTATTAATTCATACTATATTTTATGGGCTTGCAAATTTTACAACACAAACTAGACTTGATTTGGAACCTAAACCAAGTGATTTCATCCAAAACGGACCTCGGATGAAGAAGATATGGCTCTTCAAAGTTTCTGATGTACATCCAAAATGTCGTTTTTCGACATCGTGGTCGTTTAAGGGTTAAAGAGTAGGGTATTAGTAAACATTTAGGAGGACAAAAGAGATTTGAGCAATAGTAGGCAATACTTAAGGGAGCACCAATATTGGAAAGAATCTCAAATTTTCCTTACTTAACCCTTAAACGCCCAAGCAAGCCCGAGGGGCTTGATTCCAACAGAATCTTCCCTATAACTCTCACTGTACTCAACTTTTCACTTATATTTTGATGTCAAACTGGTCACCTTCTTATGATGCATTCAGAAAGTGAAATTTTACAATTCAAATCACAATTTGTATGAATGATTTTGTGCTTTAAAAGTATTGTGGTAGGTAGGTTGGGGTTGTACATAACCTTGTAGGAGGTTGCAAGCTCATTATTGATTGGTCCATCCATGATGCCCAAATTCAAAAAGTGCACTATTCATGATGCCCAAGTCCAAAAGATGCTCTGATCCAATTTTGGGCTGCCCGTTTTAGACCCCATGGGCGTTTAAGGGTTAAGAGTGGTCTTATGTATTGTCCCACTTGAGGGGCCATTACGTAATCCCCTCACTATTGATTACACCTTTACGAACCTCATTGATGACACCTTTTCTCAAAAAAAGGTATTCCTCCCCATATTGTGGGGGTGTTAAATTTTATCCACGCTCTTTGCAAAGGCCAGGTGCGAACAAGTCTTTAATTGTGAAAGCAGTTGTTGTTCCTGAGGAAAATAAGTGAAAGATAGAACAAGTGGAATCATCATTTATGGACTCTTTAACAATTAGTCATGAAATTATGAAAATGGACTTATAGGTGTTTCTAAATTGGTGTTGGAATGTGACAACCTACAATTTTTGTTTTCAATACATGGTACTACTGGATTGGGAAATTATTACGCACTTTTGCGTGAAGATTAGTAGAGCTCCACTATTAAAACTGGAGTACCCCTCCATATTGTATACAATATTAATTACTTTGAAATTTATTGCATGACTCTAATCATTGAATTTGTAATATTTTGAAAGTACCTTACTAATTGATGAATCTATGGTCTTGGTTTGAAAAAAGTAGAGGTGTTTTAGACAATCTATAATCCTTGAGGGCAATGACTTGGCTAGTGAGAAAAGTTCTTAGTTTATATTCGAGTACTTTGTAGTGCTCAAGATAAAATTGGTCCCAACTATCAAATAGTAGAGACTGATCTAAATTGACTTAATATGTTTAATACATAATTACTATGTTGGATAAACCATAATTGGTACCTTTTGTATTAAAAATTACATTAACTCCTACAAGCCTAGGAAAGCCAAAATTTGCAAAGCCAAATTCTAATTTTAAAGCGTTTATTTAGCAATTGTAGGTTCCAAGACCAAAAGGGCGGTTTAAATTTAGACTTTTTTTGAATTTTTAAAATACTTTATTTTATTACCAAATTATCATTCAAGTTCCAAAGTGACCAAAGTAAAAAAGATTGTCATTTTCACAAGGGCAACCTCCAAACATTGCAAAAGCAATCTTCACAATTTCTAGTAATTCCCAAATTACTTCTTAAAGTATTTGCCAAAATTCAAGATTTTGGAATTTTTCCAAACTTTTTTTCTCAAAATCCACAAACTCATGAAGGCACCTACACATTGTTCAACTTTTTCTTCAACCAAATATAACTAATGTAATGCATGTTTTACTATATCATTGTTTTTAGATCTTCTTCTAGAAAATGATTTGCATGAAGGTCAAGAAAGCAGAATGAGTCTTTAAAGTTTTGCATGATCATACCCAACTTGATTACCTACATGGAAAAAATTATGAGCGAATTGTTTGGAGTAACAATCATCAAATCTCCCTTGGCACCATTTAGACTATATCTTTCAAACAAAGTCCAAAATAACTTTTCAGTCAACTTTGAACGATACAATCTAACAACTGGTAAAGATCTAATGGTGAAATTTTACTCAATATTAAGGTTCAAGTCTTCAAGATCTTACCCTTGAAAATATAAAAAATGTGAATTGAAGTGAACTTGCCTCAACTTATACAAGGTGGTCAAAAATAGCATTTTTTGCTTTTGGAGGTCCATAAAACGCGCAAACCTTTAGGGATTAAAGTGCACATCATTGTTCCATGTGTCAATTTTGTAGGCTTATTTTTACCAATCAATCCTAGAAATTTGCTATTTCCAATGCACCTCGTATTATTAGGATTACCTTGAAATCAGCAAAGAACAAACAATCACACTAATATACATACGAAATGAATCTCTTACAGTATAAATGAGCAACTATAAACATGATATGACCTTTTACTTGCTTAAAATTAAAACTTTCACTTCATTGTAGATTCTCCCCTTTACCTTTAATGTAGTGACTAAAATTTTAAAAATTCACTTTTTATTTTTGTATGAATGTAAACGATTATAAAATGAATGACTTTAATAAATATATTTTTAATATATAAATATATATATATATATATATATATATATTTACATATAAGTTTTTGTATATTGTATTTACTATATCTACCATTTAAACGCTTAGAGCCAAAAAAGTAATAGTACATTTTGGCTTGGTTTTGATACTTGAAGAAAATGGGTCCAATAAGAAATATGGCCTCCTATCAACCAATGAGTTTTGCCACAAAATTGGGTATGAAAGGAACTCACTTGATTACAAAGTCAAGACGAGCAATAAAAGTTAACTCAAAATATGCAAATCCAAATTTTGTGATTTCTAAAGACCTATTAAATGGCTCAAACACCATCACCAATAAAGATCAAAAGACAATAGATAGCTTGGGAAACATGAGTGAAGAAATAAGAAGTTGCACGAAATTATTGGATAAATTAATGAAACACAAGCATGCATGGGTGTTCAATGAACCCGTTGATGCAAATAAATTACGTATCCCTGATTATCATTTGATTATAAAACATCCAATGGATTTAAGTACAATAAATACAAAATTGATAGCTAATCTTTATTCAAGCAAAGAGGAATTTGGTTATAATGTAAGATTGGTATTTACTAATGCTCTCACTTATAATCCAATTACTCATTATATATATGAGTGGGCAATTTCACTATCGTCGTATTTTGAGAAAGAATGGACCAAAATGTTTGATGAAACATGCTAGAAAAAGAACCCTACATTCACATCAAAGGTAATCATTAATTCATGGTTTCACTTTGTTACTTGATTAAGTAGAAACAACATATAGGCACACCCCGTTGTACTTATCAATTGCTAGAACTTAGTACTCTATTTCATGTTTGTGTTTGAACAATTGATACTTATAGACTAATATATAATATTAATATCTATGAATAGGGTGGATATAAGGGTGCCAAAATCAAGAAAATACCTACTCCAATGGATAATAATTTGTTAAGAAAACCCATGACAAATGAAGATAAAACCAAATTGGTTGAAGATCTTGAAAATCTTCCAACTGATGAAGTCCTACGAATGCTACAAGATGTCACTAATATGAACAAAAACATCAAACCCAATGATGATGGTGAATATGTATTTGAACTTGAAGAAGCTGATGACCAAATTTTATGGACACTAAGTCAAATGGTTGTAAATTGGAAGAGAAGACATAGTAAGAAAGTTGGCTCATGAAATATATATATATATTTTTTGTGAAATGTAGGTTTGTGAATAGTAAAAGAAAACTTACAAAAAAACTTTTAAAAATAAAATGTAATCCCCATAGGCATGATACTTTTGAGTAAAGCCCAAACAAGCCAATGAATACTATATACGTAATCGATTTAGTGGGTGTTCACACTATATCGATGATGTTTCATAGCTTATATTTAAAACACCTTTTTAGGTATGGAGGTAACATGTGACATTAATTTTAATATCACGGCTCACTATGTTAACTTAACATGAACCCCTACATGTCAGTAGTATCATTTTTCAACATAATTTTGGATGACAAGTTTAAACTAAATAGAGCGATAACTTCTTCGTATGAACTGTGAGTTTGACGAAATCAGTTAGTTCGTACTCCAATAATCCAATTGAAGTCTAGTTTGCTTTCAACTTTGTTTGTTGGGGTTCAATTTTGATTTGTATTTAGTCCTTGTGGTAGGAGCCTTGATTCCATCCAAGATCTGAGTGAGGAGATTATAGCATTCATTTTTGTACAAGGGACCTAGTTTTGGACATGTTTCCTCTGTGAAATTTGGAGTAGTTGTAACCATTGCAAGGCCAATATCTACACAAAGAAATCAATCTCATGGTTTTCCTTCTTTTTCCCTGTTCAAGGGTTCAATTGAATGAACGTCAACAACATCCTAGTTGATGATTTTTTCTTTAAACTAAGTCTACTAATAGCATTTTCTCTTCAAAGTGAAGTGACGAAATGTTTTTAGTACAAATATGTTATGATCTCGCAATCTACGAGGTCTCACAACTCAAAATTTGACCCACATGACATACACTGAATCTACACAGTTGTACAGTTGCGATCTAAGTCCCGACGATGGAATTTACACATTCAAATCACAATCTACACTACATTCAAATTGTTGGGTGAATTGCTTGAGGATCAAAGCTCATTGGTGTACAAGTCTCAGACACGGCAAAGCATGTCAAGGATCTGCTTCGATCAACTGTAAGATGGAAAGGAATGCTCTTAATCAAGGGCAGTTGCAGCTGTTTTCTTTGATTGCCATCCAATTATCAAGCATGGTATATCTGGACCAGACCTTGCTCTGAAGATCAATTACTGGGGCTCCGACTTTTGCAGGGCAACGAAGCGCACCTGAGACGGGACAAATTAGTAGTGAGCATTCTTGAAGGTGATCGGATAAAGCTCGGCGAGTAACGAGGGTTCATAGATTATCCTTCTCAATTGTGAATGTAGAATGAGGATCCTTAAGATTCAGAATGTCGTTCTTTCAACCTGTGATACTGCATTGGTTAAGAGATGTCAGCGCCGTTTGTGACAGAGCATGGCGACAAGTAACTCCGGCGACGCGTTGCTCTTGAAGGACCGACCGGTAAAGTGTGGAAGGTGAGACTGAGACTTTAGCTGAGGAAGATTCCAGCGCGAGTCAGGATGGCTTGAATTGCCGCGAGTTCATCAACTACAAGGGGGAGACCTTCTCTTGTCCTCGTTGGTAGTAGAGTCCGAATTCGTCAACTTCATTTTCTCCCACACTGGAAAGCTCGTGCAACGACTCACGGAAACCCGCGAATGATTGTACACGTTACGATTCTCAGGAAAGACGTCCGAAAATAGCAATTGTCGAGCTCTAAACGAGCGAAGAAATCCCTGAACGTCTAAGTCACTAGGAGAGCGCAAAGGATGTACCAGGTAAGAAAGCTCGACGACACAAAGAGCAACATTCGCAAACACCGGCGTTCAAACTATTGGAGGGAGAGGTTCAAGTGTCGCACACCATCGACGAGAGGCTGGTTGGCTTAGGAGAAGGAGGAATCAAAAGATGTCTAAACTTCAAAGATCCCTCCATCGAAATCTAGCTGCCCCCACGCGACTACTCCCTGGCCAACGTGGTTGCAAATCAAAAAACAGGAGGACGACAGACCGTCCCTTGCAATTCCATGACCTGCTAAATTACTTGCATCCACAAGTATTCTTCAAGGTCTTGCAAACTTGTGTCTTGCAAACAGGAATGCGCTTTTCATCGCTTCTTCATGCGTTCGCGCACGTTTTCGTACACCGGTCAATCCTTCATGCAAGTCTAAAGTCCAGTAGGCATGGCGGGGAACCCAGAAAAATTGGATTTCCAAATCGGACAACGGCATGAACATCGAGTGGCGTACAACAAGCGAAGCAGACACATGAATATGCCAGGCTTACTTAGAAACTGAGAGCGTGCTGGCCAGGGCGCCAAGTGGTTCCCTCCACGACGTGGCGCCAGCTTTTGAATGCTCAAATCTCCCGCCAGGCCGCCACTCTCGTTCGCCGACCAGCAGATGCAGGCGTCGCTAACTTCGTTCAGTTTTCCTTAACTGTTTAACTGTGGACGTCGTCTCGCGGTCATCCGCGGAAGCTTCTTAGTGAAGCCACTGCCATTCCTCCGTAAAAGGCCGGACTGGCTCACATTCTCGAGCTGTGCAGAAATTGCTCACTGCCGAGTTTCCGCATTCTCCATTGTGATCGCGCCAATCGTCTTTCTGATTGTGTTGAAGGCGTACAGGATTGCATTGAATTGGCCGCACTCAAATCGCCGGGTAAGCTGAACGTCTGCTTGATGGTAAATTTGGTGCATTGTGTGGCATGTGGGACGCGCCCACTGTCATTGCTAGGGTTTCGCGGTCTTGTACATGGAATTTATATTCTCGTGATCGGTGGAGGTCTGTTGATTCATGATCCGAAGGTTTTATCTCCCAATTCTCTGCTGCTTGATCCGTCCAGTGAGAGGATCCTGCTGAGGCTGAATTCTGAATGTGTTATCCTTGCAGAGAGAATGCCTTCCATTATCATGTCGGACGAGAAGGAACCGATCTTAGCTGAGAATCCGAGCAGATTTTGTATGTTCCCCATCAAGTATCCGCAAGTATGGGAAATGTACAAGAAGGCAGAAGCTTCTTTCTGGACAGGTATGTTGATGATGAAGAGACCCAGCTCGCAGAATTTTGTAGTACATTCTATTTAACGATTCAATATTTTGAAAGTGGTCTACGTTTTGATAACAGCCGAGGAGGTCGATTTATCAGCCGACATCAAACATTGGGAAGCTTTGACAGACAATGAGCGTCACTTCATCAGCCATGTGTTGGCTTTCTTTGCAGCATCTGATGGGATTGTGCTTGAGAACTTGGCCGTTCGGTTCATGAAGGAAATTCAGATACCTGAGGTGAGTAAAATCTTGTACACCGTGTTGTGATTTCATTGGAAAAGGGTCTCCAGACTGCCGCGGCGTAGAACTTTCTGCAGCTTTTAACAGGTGGTTATCATCGTGGGCATGTAGGCTCGAGCCTTCTACGGATTCCAGATTGCAATTGAGAATATTCATTCGGAGATGTACAGCTTGTTGTTGGAAGCGTACATTAGGGATCATACCGAGAAGAATCGACTTTTCAATGCTATTGAAACCATACCTTGTGTCACCAGAAAAGCGGAGTGGGCACTAAAATGGATTGACAGGTCTCATCTCTTGCTATCATCAGTATCAATCATGGCATTCCAAGTCTTTGTTGCCATCAGTGGGGATTGCCGATCTTTACTCACCAAACTTCGTATCTGGTGTGCAGTGCTGAGAGCTTCGCGGAGAGGATCTTAGCATTCGCTTGCGTGGAAGGAATCTTCTTCTCTGGAAGGTACTCACACGATTCGTGGTTGTCGAGCAGTTGATTTGATTGTTACCTTCAGCAATTCATGAACAGTTATTCAACTATCTGTTGTATGTTTTCCAGCTTCTGCTCTATCTTCTGGCTGAAGAAAAGGGGTCTTATGCCCGGGCTTACATTCTCCAATGAGCTCATTTCACGAGATGAGGGCTTACATTGCGACTTTGCATGCTTGCTCTACACGTAAGTTCTATAGAGCGTCTCTAGTTCTCTGGATCATGTGCATTCTACTCTCTGTGATTCTTCGTTGCGGATCATGAGTTCTTCATCTATTCTTGCATAGCTCAGTTGATCGCAACTTCTGAACTGCTTATTGTGCCAGGTTGTTGAATAACAAACTAACGGAAGAGAGAGTGTACGAGATCGTCTGCGAGGCTGTGGAAATCGAAAGGGAGTTCGTCTGTGAGGCACTTTCTTGTGACCTTGTCGGTATGAACAAGGTCATGATGAGCCAGTACATCGATTTCGTGGCTGACCGGCTGCTGGTAAATCACCCACCTGCGAGAGTAAAAATATACCACTCTCTGGTTGTCACGTTAACTACCTTAATCTGAACCATTTGCCTACGCTCGTGCGGCTCACATCTTGTTGCGTTTCGTTCAGGTTTCACTGGGTTACAAGAAGTACAACGTTCAGAATCCGTTCGACTGGATGGAGCTTATATCTTTACAGTAAGTGAAATTTTTGTATAATTCGTCTTTAATCTCGGCTCTTATGTTCGCGAGATGACGTTTCTGATATGAAAATATTGTACGCAATCTCATCTAAGTTTCTGAACTACGTGCAGAGGGAAGACCAACTTCTTTGAGAAACGAGTTGGCGAGTATCAGAAAGCGTCTGTAATGTCGAACCTTAACGGTGGAGATGCAAACAACCACGTCTTCAGAATAGATGAAGACTTCTGAGTGTGGACATTGTCTACCCTTGTAGAGTTTGTAGCAGAGTACTTCCATCGAATGAAAATGCCCAATTCCAAGCCCTTGGTACATGTGTAGAAGTAGCTCATGTAGGACTAAGATAGGCTGTACATATTGAAATTCATTCATTAAACAAGTATGCCAATACCAATTCCAATGATTTCTCGTGTACTGCATGCAACAGCAGAACGACCCTGAAGTTATATATCCAGCACACGAAGGTTCACATGGTAGTCATTCAGACATATCCATTCTCGCTGATTGTTTACTATGGCGGACTTCAAAACTACAGAAGATTACGATGACGAGAATGCTTCAAAAGCATCTTCATGTAGCTAAGAGTAAAGGATAGTTGAAAAACTACCTCTTTTGCAGCAGCCTCACTATTCAGAGGAGAATCAGACAACTGCTCTTTTTGTAGCAAATAGGATTTATTCAAAAAATGAAACAGATGGTGGTCGGGTTGCAGCAAAACAACACGTATACCACCCTTGTCAGGAAATTCTGACACGATGCAACGAAGACTTCCGCAGTGAGGTCGCCAATCACGATGCTGCTGCAGTAATATGCTTCTCCTTGTGCTGAATTACACCAGTGTCGACCAAATGAGGGATCTCCGCAGCTAACCACGGGCCTAACCCTAAACACAACGCATGCGCAATCCCGAACTTGGGACAGTTCTTCGACCAGAGAGGCTTGAAGTGGATAGTGAGACAAATCTTTCCACCTCTGTACATCTTCGCTGTCTTCCCATCCAGCTCAGGAAGCTCAAGCTCCGGGGACGTTGCCGGATATGTCACAGGAATCTCGAACTGCAAATCGAACTCGTACTTGAGCAGGTTGTGGACATACCAGCACTTCCCCTTCCACTTGGTCCCGTCCTCGTTCGGGGAAATTCGAAACCAATCGTTGTCCTTCTCCTTGTTCATCTCCATGTACTTGATCAAAGCCATTAACTCCTCCTTCCGTCGCTGCGTCCATTTCTCACCATCGCGCGGCCCCGCTCGCGTTTTCAGAAACGGAATCTTCTGCACCGTCGACTTCGTCGTCGTGTCCCACTCGTCCATCGCTACCAAACTTCGCAAAAAATTGCAAAAGCAGCGAGCTCTTACAACTACAACCCTAAATTCCTGTCTCAAATTCTTCTCCTCCAAAAAGTCTCCAGCTCTTCACGTTTCTGCACTTTGACCAATCACAGGGTCAACACGACTAATCGATCAAGCAGCGCAAATTTCGTTACACACGTTGCATGATCTCTCGACTCTAGAAAAGCGAGCAAAGTCCGCGTAGCTTTGAAGCTTGATGCTCCACGAGGACAAACGAATCTGGATTGATACCCCGATTGAGAGCCTCGGGTCGGGTAACAAGAGGGTAAAGTAAAAGTGCGAATAAGGGAGATAAGGCACTTTTCTAAGGCCCAAGGGAGATCCTCAAACCAGTACGTATGATCATCCAAGTCCCAAACGAGGTCCGTTTCGTGCCCTCCTCTGCTCTGTGGTTCTGTCGTAGCCCTTCTGCTCGTGCTTAGATTGTGTTGTCGCCCTGCCATTCGGGAAGCTCAAGGCGACGGCATTATGACCTTTCTCACGCATCTAGAGCTTCTCCATCTCTAGAGACACAACTTGCAATAATTTCTGTCGAAATTGGTGGAGAATTGCAGTCGGATTCGCTGTTTGTAGCTTCTCGGTGCGTGGTTGTCGACTTGCTTGTTGTATCTTGTAATTTGATGACTTTATGACTTATTAGTACCTGATCTATTCATTATTGTTCCTAGATGTCGCATTCTTGAGGATCTTATGGTTTCTTGGTAGCGAGTTACGAGTACGTTGAACGTGAATTACTAATCTCTTCGTCAGTGCAGCACTGTCTTTGTAGCCTTGTGATGTTGAATGCTTACGTTACTGAGTGGTCCTACTGCACTCTGTGTAGGAGAATTTTTCTTTGTAACTTTGACTGTATGCAGTGTCTCTGTGGCTAGGCGGGAAATTGTTTGTGTATGTCGAGGATTGGTTTTTGAGGCACACTGAATCTGAATTATGTTTGTCTCCAGTAACAACAAAATATTGAGGATCTAGTTCAAGTAACATACTGTAGCGATGAATTTTCGATACATTGGCACAAATGAGGAGATGGTGACATTCAAGGAAATTGACAAATGCACACGAATTTGACAGGAGCTGCTCGGATCAGGAGGACGTATGGAAAGTGAGCGGGTCTAAATAATCCAGCCAGTATGGGGAATTCTCAGTCTGCTAGCGTGAACGGGAATGCGGCAGAAAGAAGCGGAGGACAGCTCTTCGTGGCGCTTAAATTGCACAAGCCTGATGGCCAACTTATGCCACTTGATGCTGTTCCTCATGTCACAGGCTCAATACCTATTGTAGGTTTTTGGGACACTTGCAAGGCCGTAAGTGTCTTCCTGAACTCAATGCTCATATGTATTTGGGACAATTCGTGTAGAGATTGTGGATAAATGCTGTTCAAGGTAGTAAATTACCTATAAATCAGTTAAGATATATGGCGGTATATATTTACTGGCGAGAAGTATTGCCCATGTTGGGATATATCCTCATGTCTTTCGTCAGCTTCTTCTCTTATTTCGAATGAGATCAGTTCTGCATTCTAAATTTAACTTTGGAGGTAATCTGATAACCAAGCATCATTTTTTGGAATCATTCAAACAGATAGCTATGGAGGGCGAGTCATCAACAGTTTGGGAGTTGAGTTTTGTTGTGCCCTCGAATCACGGTAATTCTGCCTCTTCTTTTGGACTATCGTAGAAGGTATCACTACAGGGTCTATGACTATTGAATTTGACTCTTTTTTGCTCATTGTCCTCAAGCGCATTGAGCTGCCAAGCATATGTCTAGGTGATCCATAGCTTCAGTGAGTTATTGTGCAAGTGTACCAGTCGGCCATGGAGATGACGAATTGTTGGTTCGGTGGTGAACTTGTCAGATGTTATGGAGTTCAAGTTTGTTCTGAAGCCGGTGGACAGAGAGTATGAAGGAGTCTTTGAGGAGGGCCCTAATCGGATTTTGAAAGCAGGCGTTATGTCCGGAGGTCCAGGATCAAAGGCCACATTCAATCTTCCGGAGGAATATGGTTTGCAGACACTCGAATTAACCGTCAGTGTCGAAACAGATCAGGTTTCTCCTTTTGCACTTGCAGCTAGCTGGCGAGCTCTGAAGAAGAATATTAAACCACACGGAGTCAGGCTTTTGGGTATCCCTGATGTATCACTTGATCAGGTTAGAGTTTTTAACTCTCATTCTCCTAGGTACCGAGTGGTATTCTTTTGTTTCAACAGAGAAGATTGTGCAGTTTTTGATTATCCGTAGAGGTTGTTGTACAGCCCCTTTTAAATTCCACCTTTTCTGAGCTCCAAATGAGAGAATCTGTCTCAAGGTCATCGGATCACGTTTTATGTGTTTTTTTTTTATTACGTAGCGAGAAGCCCTGCGTGTGCTCTTGATGTCTTTTTACTGGTAGTACGGTGATTGTAGGTCTTGTCTTTTATTTTTGGGCCAAGTTCCGTGGTCCTAGCCTTTTTGCTTTTTGCATGAAAGATGGAGAAGAATTTGCTTGCTAACCCGACTCCATGGTATAATTTTTCGGGAGGCATTCCTGTTACTTATGTTGTTTATCCTCGTTCATCCAATTTTTTTTTATCAAAGTCCTTTTCTAATTCCGACTTTTGAAATCTGTTTCAGGGTAACGCTTCACCTACTCCAGCTGATCAAAGTGAGCAGCATGCACTCGAGTTAGATCTAGAACATTACGAGGTACCTCCTCCGGGTAGTGTCTTCAACCATAATGTATATGCTGCTGATGCAACAGAGCTTCCTCGAGGGAGCCTTCTCCAACGCTCAGCTTCTGTTCCAATTATTGCTCCGTTTTACGGAGAGAGTCGTAAATACAAACTTCGGCAGGGTAACGTAAAGCCCCTGTCAGAGGAAAATGAGAAACGAAGTATCTCTGTGAAGGTAATGTTACTGAAGAAATCTTTCCCCTGTGAAGGACACGTAGTATGTTTTCAGTATCATCATGTGATTGTTAGCTCTTCTGATCCGTCTTATATTGCATCTACTAATGAACGTTTTATCGTTGGAAGACCAATGAAGACGATGACCTTATTTTCTCATTGCTTTGTACCACATCCCTTAGCTCAATGGGTTGTTAATCAAATAATATTGTTGTTGCTTGCTCTGAACTCACGTCGTGTTTGCAGGACCTTGTGGCACTTGAAACTGTACCTGTGCAAGAAACTAAGATTGAGGAGTCAGAAGGTCCCGAAGGTGTGAAGCTAATTACATCTTCTGCGTTCAAATCCTCATCATCGAAGGTTATTGAGATTGGTAGCGATTTGAGCCAGATTCAAGAACAGATCGCTGTGGAGGATGACGATGAGGAATCAGAAGAACCAAAAGTAAGATCTTTGAATTATACTTATGGTATAATGGCCTTTGTGATCTTGCCGCAGCCAAGGTGCAGATCTTCTTAATTTTTCTAGAATCGAAGGCTCTTGTTGAATATTCTTGTACTGCCGTCCAATTTGAGTTTGTGCTAAGGTTTGCATTGAATCAAATCCATAATGTGGTTCGTGCAGAGCATGCCAGAAGCAGCTGGGGCTGTTGCTGCAGCTGCTGTGGCAGACAGGCTTTTGGGAGTAAAAGAGCGGCGTCAACTCGCAATTGTTTTGGTGAGCTGAAAACATCTGGGATCTTCATTCTCGAGAAAATTCCTAATTGTATCTTAGTTGAGGCCAATACATTATCAAGTACACAGATTAAATGCTGTTCTCATCGAGGCTCTTAACAGATATTACTTCAAATGTTTTGACTGATGCCCTCAAGCATGGTCTTGCTTGTAGTCAAAGTTGCGTTTGTAAGTGGCTGGCAGGCATTGAGCTTGTATGTCATGTCTCCAGGTTGGGTTACCTGCCCGCGGGAAAACCTTCACTGCAGCAAAGCTTACCAGATACTTGCGATGGTTAGGTCATGATACCAAGCATTTCAATGTTGGCAAGGTATGATCCTATTCATTGAGCTACATTAAATGGACAGCATCTTTATTTTACACTTCTTATTTAGGTGAAATCATCACTGAAGTCGCTCATGTTTTGCAATACAAAAATCTGACTCAAATCTTTCCTTTTGTACTTCACAGTATCGACGGCTGCAACTTGGTTGTAATCAGGTAGCAACTTTACTTTGAAACTACCTCCTTACTATCTGCAGCAGTGGTGACAGCAGCAGAACTTGTAGTAAGCCAGTTTGATGACTGATTTAAAGTTGTGTTCCCTACATGACAGTCCGCAGATTTCTTCCGAGGTGACAATCAAGAGGGCATCGATGCTCGGAATGAGGTACACTCCAGTGACTCGCTTTTGGATATTACCTTGGTTGTTTGAAGGGAACAACTCCTCCGGCTGCTCCTATAAAAATCTGAATCATAAACAACTCTTTTTCATTGGGGCGGGCTTGCAGGTGGCTATCCTAGCAATGGAAGACATGCTTGCTTGGATGGAAGAAGGTGGTCAGGTATGGCATTTTATGACTCCACCAAGATTTACAAATCCTGTAAATTCGGTCATACCTCGAACATGACCTAGGAACTGTCGTGTTTTAGTAAACGCTTGCTTACTTGCTTCCTTTGAGATGAAAAATCCGGATATTGATTGGTCAGCTTTGATGTTTTGCATTCCACACGAAGGTGGGTGTCTTCGACGCCACCAATAGCACAAATGCACGTCGAAACATGCTCATGAAGTTGGCAGAAGGAAAGTGCAAGGTAAACACGTTCATTCTTCTCTTCAGAGGATGTGCACTAGGGTCTCCTTGCTTTCATTTTTCACTTGAGACAGAAGAGACCTTGCAGTGGGTGAGATCGAAGAATCTTTGTGATCTGGAGTGCGTGTTTAGTGTGATGATATGACCTCTACCAATTTCAAATTTCTGAAATGGTTCCTCTTTCCAATCTCTTTCATTGATGATAATGTGCAGATTATTTTCTTGGAGACGATATGCAACGATCGGGCAATGATCGATAGAAACATTGAGTTGAAGATTCAGCAGAGTCCTGACTATGCTGATGAGTAAGTTTGTAGTTGGGATAAGTTGAAGAAAGTTCTTTCTCTACTGGATTTGTCGTTTCTTTTTATAGCCCTATGGTCATAACATTAACCAGTACCATCACCATCATGATATAAGGTAGACTGTCATGTCATATTTATATTCTTTGATTTAAAACTCGAAGTGTTTCTGTAGGCCTGATCATGAAGTGGCCCTGCAAGACTTTAAGGATCGACTCAGAAACTACGAGAATGTGAGTTGGATATGTTGATTCCTAATCATAAAGAGCACATGTTCTACAACCGGCCTTTGTAGGAGGCGTAGTTCTTTTGGTACTTGTAACATGTCCGTAGCAGTCTGATACATTTCAAGACGTTCACCACTTCTCAGCTTTTCAATACCCGTAGGATGAAACTCTTACTGTCAATATATTTCATCTTTCAGTTGTTGATCTCAACTGTAAGGGTAGCATTGTTCATATAGAGTCTTCCAAATGTGATGCAGATGTATGAGCCTGTTACGGAAGGTTCCTACATAAAGATGATCGACATGGTCAGTGGAAGAGGGAAAATGGAGGTGAGTTTTGTCATCCTGCGAAAACGTTGTAATTGTCAAGAGACCGTCGAAGCAATTATACTGAAGCGCCAATCTTCTCATGCTTTGAGGGTGTAGTTGGTATGAATGTGAATGTCTGACTGTCGTATACTCGTTTACACTTGTAGGTGAATAGCATCAGCGGTTACCTCCCTGGTCGCATCGTATTTTTCCTGGTACGTTTTTGCAATCACGAAATATCTCAATGTTGCGTTTATTGTCAAGTAAATCATATCATTTTTAGTAAGGAACCAGCTTTCGTTATGTTTCATTCTAACATTGAGAACCTTGTTCAGGTAAATACGCATATAACACCAAGGCCAATCTTGTTGACCCGGCATGGTGAAAGCCAAGACAACGTTAGGGGTCGTCTTGGTGGCGACCCTCCTCTCAGGTACTCTCAACGCTTCATGTGATTGAAAACCACCGTGCTTTCATTTATATTGGCAGTCTCGAGCAGCTTTGGGTACCAATCGCTGCTCTTGCTTTCTCAGTGAGGCAGGAGAAAAATATGCTCTACGGTTAGCAGATTTTGTGCACAAGCGACTGAAAAACGAGCGCACAGCATCTGTAAGCTTGATGTGCATTTTGATGTGCATGACAACTGCAATGGCATTTTTTGTACTGTTCCTCTTTACAGTACACGATTTGGCAGCTCGTGTATGTATATGTGCCATTTGAGGAGGGTTCTTACTAAATCATGTCCTGCTCGCAGATATGGACCAGTACCCTGCAGAGGACTATACTCACATCACGCCATATTGTTGGTTTCCCGAAAGTAAGTTTTTCAGTATCACAGAGAAAGCTGTCCTCAAGCCTTGGATTGCAGTCTCATCATTCAAAACCTAGTAACTGATCTTGTTATTTGAGTGTGGAATGTGTGTGACTGGCGATTGATATCAATCTTTTGCTCATGAGTAGGTGCAATGGCGGGCATTGGATGAAATCAATTCTGGTGTTTGTGATGGAATGACGTATTTGGAGATCAAGGAAACCATGCCTGAAGACTACCTGTATGTTATTTCTTTCAGCTGCCATATAGTAACGTGAAATTGCTAACACTCTCGTTCTGCTTCAGTATGACAACACGTAACTGTTATAAAGTTTGGTGGATCTAACTCTAAAGTTCCGCAGGGCTCGGAAGCAAGATAAACTACGGTACAGATATCCACGAGGCGAGTCCTACTTGGATGTTATTCAAAGGTACAAATTGCGCATACAACAGATTCTTTTTCTGCTTCTTCTTCTTCCCGAAAGGAAGTAAAACATATATTGTGAAAACTTTTCCCTATCTTCTAATAAGAGCGGCCTTTTGTCTAACAGATTAGAGCCAGTGATCATTGAGCTAGAGAGGCAGCGCTCTTCCGTGGTGGTCATCGCACATCAAGTAAGCCAATTACAATATTGGGGTGTCTGGTAGCTACACAAAACATTGTCAAATTCTGAATATCATCGTGTATCAAGTCCTTGAAAGAAGAAGTCCTCTTTGTAACACTATATATGTCTAAACTCAAAACCTAATATTCAACAAGTTATCATGTTGTAGGTGAACGTTATTTGCTGGCACATCTAATATCACTATTGGAGTAGTTTAGAGTGAGTGATGTACCTCTCCTCTTTTGTTGCATGACATGGAGGACTAAGATACATTTGAGTATCTTAAAGTGATATGAGGATGCTGACGTTTTCATAGAACATCACACGAAAACTATGAATAGTATGCTGGATATATGATATAGATGATGAATAGATACTCTCGTCCTTGAACAAACTAGTGGTTTCCTCGTTGTCAATACAGGCGATTCTTCGCTCTTTGTATGCATACTTCGCAGACAAGCCTTTGAGGGAGGTTCCGCATATCGAGGTAAAATACTTCTCAATAGCAGTGGATTAGGCTCATGACAATTACTGCAACATTTCTTTCAAGTTGCCTATATCAAGATATAATTTTGATCTGAATTGTCATGCGCAGATGCCACTTCACACCATCATTGAGATTCAAATGGGAGTAACGGGTGTTCAGGAGAAACGATACAAGCTCATGGAGACTCAAAGTAAGTCCATTACAAATAGTTTCTCGTGTTCCGCCAGTAAGTTGATAGATTCTCATCAACCCTTACAACATCACGGCGCCTGTATAGGGTCATGAGAAAGTTGCTGTATGATCACTACGACCAGAGGAAGACTTCCTATGAATGATTTGAGCTGACAACTAGTTTGTGTTCTGGAATATTGAGGTCATCTTCTCAGTCGTCTCTTCTGATTGCGTGCAGGCACAAAATACGGCGAGTTCCCATGAAAAGTCTCATCAGCTGTATGAACCACGCGGCGTTCCATGATTTATTAACTTGTTGATTTATTAAGTACTGAAGGTAATTTTATAATTTGTGCCATTTGACATTATCATTGTAATTTGTCTCCTTTCATTATTATGTATACCATTTTGAATGTAATTTGTCTCCTTTCATTATTATGTATACCATTTTGAATGTTGAGCGGAGAATCCGTATCCTAATATGGCAAGAAAACGTGCATGGACATGTTTGCTTCCAAATACGCATTCCAAGATATATTAACGTATTCAAAAACATTGCTCTTATTATGTATATTTCAAGATCAATTTATATGTTATTTTTTGTCCAATCTAGAAATATGTCATTAAGTTATATTGAGTTATATTGAGTTATATTTCATTACTTTGTTACTAAAAAGTCTAATCAAAGTATGATTCTTATCAATAAAGATCTTAAAATTATTTTGACTTGACCCATTTGAAGTGTTTGTTTTCTCCACTTTTGAAAATTTGTGCTTAAATTTTTAATGCAGGATTCTTGTTACATAAAAAATTAACTACAAGTATAATTAAAAGATGGGCATTCCTTTGAACTATCCATATATATATTACATGGGGAGGTGTGGAGGTTTCGACGTTGCCGACGATGTTGTATAATTGTTACACCCAACAAAGGTCTTATAGGAGCTAGAATGATCTTCTCTCTCTTGTAAGGTTAAACCAAACATATAAATCTTATTTTACTAATTTTGATATTTATATCAATAGTCAAAAACAATCAAATTTTTTCTCATAAAAACTATTTCAATCTTACCTCTTTGATGATACATATTTGAAACTCAATCAAACATGTAATCTCTTTCTTCTTAAAATCTATTAAAGTAATTGTGTAACAAAAGCTATAAAGTTTGTATAATTGAAAGTCCATAATAATCGTAGACAACAAGCGAAATAAAAACATAAACTATTCTGATAACTTTGACTCAAGTTCTAACATGTAAAATTGCGTATCTAATATAGTGACAAATTCATCGAATTGTTATTATTTTTAAAATAATATATTTTTAATTTAGAAAAATTGATAAAGGTATAACATTTTCCAATGTTGATTATTATTTACAAATTGGTGCAGAGGAATGTGTGTGTCCTGGTTTTTTGAAGCACAATTTTGTTAAAGTGAGATATTCAACAAGATAAATAAATTCTCTATCCAACTTCTATAAGAAAAAAACTCTCAATTTTGACATAACTTATTCTCATTTGACATCGAGGATTGCAATGGCGAATTTAATTTGGACATGGCTCATATATTGGGAAACGGTCGACGATGATCGTCCTAAAAGTGCAAAAACCAATATTATATACACATTGGGACCGAAGTTAAGAGAAGTGTACGTTCTCGAGACTCTATTAACGGCCAGCATGAATGTGACCCGCTTTACTTTCTCACAAGAAACACATGGGTATCATCAATATACACTATATAACTTGCGACAAGCCATATTTTACACCCAAATAATGTGTAAAATTCTCCTTGATACCAAGGTAACTAATATTCCTCATTCATTTTTATTTTTTTTAATTTTTTTAAAAAAATTTAAAGTGCAATTAGGGAACACCTTTCAAAATCTCACATTGGTATTGTCATGGTAGGGATCGGAGATCCGGACGGAGAATTTGGCGCATGGGAAGCCTATTGAATTGGTGCGTGATAGAGAAATTTGAATTACAACGGATTATTCTCACGCGAGAGACGAAAAAATGATTGCCATGAGCCATTTAAAGCTTGCGGTCGATTTGTAGCCGAAAAACACTATATTATGCTTCATGGAACCATTACCATGAAAATACTGGAGTATCATTCGAGAGAGAGGTATGGTGAAGTGCCGATGCGAGAAAAGAGTCATGCTTGGTGAGAAGAAAAATGTGGATCTATTGGGGATTCTGATAAATTTGGCACCATCACGCGAAAGGATGTGGAGGATATTTTTCTCTGAGGCATTACTAACAAGATTGATTTCATTGTCGACTTTTTAGTGCGCAAAGGGGAGATGTGCGTGCAATTAAGAGTATTTTAGGAGGTGCATGGAGTTCAATTCATATTGAATCATAGGTAATAGATTCTATATGAACAAAAAATGAAAACAATAGTTCTTGTAAATCTTCACTCCATGTTCACACAAATATAAAAATATTAATCATATAAAAACTTTAAGAATTTCATATAACAAATTTAATTTCTAATTCTTATCTTCTTCAAATAAATAAAGAATATAACATTTGATCATATTAAAATATTACAGGACTTTTGATTAATATACTACGAGACTCGTACTTGTTTAAATTTATATTAAATAAAAAATCTAACAAATATAGTAATTGCAAAATTTATATTTTTGAAAGATTAAGACGTGTTGATATTTTAATTAATTGAAATCGAAAGAATTTATGATTACATCGTTAAATATTTAGAAATGAAAAGTTAAAATTTCAATGTTAGATACTTGTAAAAGTTAGAGGATGAATTGATCAAATTGGACCGCCAAACTATTAAATTAGATGTCTACACTTCCAAACCCACCTGAAAAATATTTTCACACCGTACACCCATTTACACAATATATTACAAATAACCAAAAAATAATAAACCTTTCATCCATTATACACAAGAAATTATATGATTTCATACATCAGACACAGAATGCACCATCAATACAAACATTAAAACTTGAATTTATTTTTCTGCCAAACACTTTTCTCGAAAAAACACAAAAAATTTATGAACCATTCAATGAATACATACACCCCTCTTCACTTATCTATACCCCACCACCATCCCAATCCAATACACAAAACAATAGCCAACAAACTAATATTATTACATAATTTACAACTACATCAAATATTGCACTATCTAGCTTAGAAGAACTTCCATTCCATACAATGATACAAACTCTATCATTATCACCATTCAAGAAACTAAACTAACTGCTACCAACCCAAAAAAGTACATACAATATTTATTTCGAAACCATAAACTAATAATTTATAAGACTCACGTAATAACTAGATGCATTCAACAACAAATGTCTTATACACCCGTTCGAAGAGGACTACTTACACTAATAAATCACAAATATGCATTCCTACTAAATATTACTAAAATACCAGCCCCTCTAAAAATCTCACCCTATCTACAAATTACACACATATAAAACCATTCACTACAACCATGGCTGATAATACACCTATATATGCCCTCACATCATAAAGATATTGAATTAATTCTAACAGCCCAAGAAAATATTACAACACAAATTAACACATTTTCAAACGACACTCTCATATCATGTGGAGACTTTAACACAAACATAGCTCTATTTGGGCGATAAAACAACCGTAAAACTACACCACCACAAGAAGAAGATTTTGCTTAGAAAGCATTTACTGATAGCTTATCACTAACATATGTCCCAACAAAAACAAACTACTCTAGACAAGATGGACACAACTATACAAATTCAAGGTTAATAGACGGCTTCTATACCAAAACACAAAATCAAAATCTATATATTTATACCACAATTACAAAAATCAATCTTAACTCCGACCATGCACCCATTTCAGTACACATACCCCATAATAAACTTATTGCACGCCATCCAACACCACCTACCTCGAGACCAATTAGAAAACTTAACCCTATACCGCAAGATAATTTGGATAAATCCAACACAAATTTCCATGAAAACAACTCTTCACTACCAAAAGACCTAGGAGGCATATTACCATATGAACATTTATATCCCAATAATTGGAAACTAGTATGTTCCCATGTAGATGAAATTACTCAAAAATTATCAAAAACTATAAAAAGTATGTGTAGCGCATCACCCATACCTACAGTCAACAATAGAATCTCAAAACAAGTGGATACTTACCACGAAATACCGAAAAGGCATGGAAAAAACATATAGCAACATATCACCTAATTAGAAAAGCAATATATATATATATATATATATATATATATATATCATAAAAAACACACTACAATGGCGATCACACCCTATAATCGATAACTTAAACAATTACACCCATGTCAAGATCTCACCACCTCTATATCTCGACCTACTTACTGAATTATGGATAAATGATCTAGCCAAACTAGTTAAAACTGCAAACAAAAAGCCAAAAAATCACGTCAAAATACACAAAAGAATGTATAAAAAATGTTATATTCAAATACAGACACTTCAACAAAATAAGCCTAAACAAGATAAACAGTAAAGTATTCAAAAACCAAGAAACACTACCAATAGATTGCATCGCAAATATCAATAAGAATATACTAACGAGCCCACAAGACATTGCTAACAAAATTTATATAGAACAATCAATCATAAACAAACTCACTGTCCTAACATGTTATTACCTACCGGACTACCTCCCAAAATGCACATGTGGAGTTAAACAATATTCATGGCATCACCTAGAAGGCTTTGTAATGAATAAAAGAGAATATCCACAGACCCCGTTGCGTACATATTTTGATCAAGAAACTTTTGATTTATGCCTAAAAAACCTTGCAAACAAAAAAACCCCAGGTGCAGACAAAATACTCAACTCTATACTAAAATACAAGCCTATAAACTTTTCCCGCATCCTATTTCTATTCTTCAAATATTGCTACAAAAACAAATTCCGGCATCATGGAAAATAAGCCTCACAATATTACTATACAAAAAGTGATGCCCATCTCAACTACAAATTAAATACATATAGTATTAGCTAATACTATATACATTATTTTTACAAATACATTACCATCAATATTCTCAACATGTGGAGAAAAACATCAAATTCTACATGAGAGCCAAGAAGGGTTTCGCGCCGAAACATGCACATCGAGACAATTACAACTACTAATAGCAGCGTTAATAGATGCACAACAAACAACGCAAGATATATATTTATTCTACATAGACTTCAAAAATACATTTGGCACAATTCATCATGCCCAGCTACTAGCCATTAAGAAAGATTTAGGATACTCTGTAGACACGGTAATAGTAATAGAAAATATCTATTCTCAGTCTAACACTATTTTCACTGGTGAGTACTTTGGCCAAACACAAAATATATCCATACAAAGAGGCACAATACAAGGAGATATGCTTAGCCCGTTTCTCTTTCTTATTTTTTTTGAACCACATTTACGATGGTTACAAAAAGGGAACTACAACTATACTTTGGAAACCTCAAAAACCACAATAAATACAACAATATCACAAAATTTGAATTTAACAATTACATCAGATAATATGCTCAAAACTTTTTCCACATTTTTTTTTTGGCAAATAGGAATGGTTGGAAGAAGGAAAATAACAATAGAGAACATTCATCTACAACCTCAATTGCGTGAAAATGGCGTTAGTCCGCTAAAATGCCGCTTTTTGGGGACCTTAGTTGTAACATAGACCACTTAGCAACATGATTATTAGGGTACAAAAATATCTCAAATCTTAAAATTCACAGGTATATTTGAAATTATTATCTCTCGTTCTTAAAAAAAACCCATAATCACATTAAATCAAATACATTATAAGTACAAAAAAAAAAAAACGTAGATATGTAGAAGATTCTATACACAAGTAGGGGTCTCTCCAAGCAGCGCTGTGTTAACATGGTTAGCGGCATAGAGGACTTTTGTTTCGTCTACCTCTGTAGTACTTAGACCCACTTTATAAACAAACTGGGGCCGGCCGAAGAGCGGGCCGGATTGAACGGCTAGGGATTGGGCCCCAGGTGGGAAGTTCGGGACCGGGTAAACCTTGTCCCAATTGCATCACTTGGGCCCGAACATTTTGGCGCCAAAACAATGCCACGTAAGATGCCACATAGGATAAGTTGAAGTTTCGGTCGGACCTAGTATAAAGTCCTTGGGCCCGATTTGAAACAATCGAGCCATCCTATTGGTTGAAATTTGAAGAATTGGGGCTGGCCCTCAATCCGGCCCCAAGTATAAAGTGTTTAGGGTTTCGGAGATGCCCTGTTTGAGCGACAGAGACGAAGCCTGCGATCGTTGCCCGCCTCTAGCTTGCATCATCTTTAGGATGAGTGATTAATGGAAAACTGAAGCTCAAGTGTAGCTGTAGAGTTTATCTTATAATGAGGATGGCTATGGTGAAGCGATCGTCCAGGGCGGGCGTGCTGTTGCTGTGTTGCTTTCTAGCGAGCTTGGCGTTGGCGCAAGGCAAGCAAGAGCTCGAGGGCTTCTCCGATGATGGGCTGGACAGCGACGAGTTCGAAGCTCCCTATGTGGCCCCCCCGGTGAGGCCGCGAGCTGCTTCTGACATTGCGCCCCCACTGATCGAGCCCCGCATTCGCAAGCAGGATTCGCTCGACTACTGGGACGAGGATGAGTTCGAGGGTCTCCCCGTGGCTGAGGTCGAACCTACCTTCAACCCGCAGGAGCCTGCTGATTTCGAGGAAAGCTTTGTCGACAAGGAACGCGTTCCCACGAAGAAGCCAATCCCGTACTTGGAAGCGGCAGGTGTGCTCTTTTTCTTACTCTACGGGCTTGTGTTCTGGTATGGACGAAAAGAGAACGAGCGCATCGCGCTCGCCTGGGCGACCGAGTTTGCTGGCACAAACTCGATCTTAGAGAAGAACTTTAGTATTCTAGGGTTTGGCGATGAGCCGGATGCGCCTTCGTTAGTTAAAGAAGGTCAGAACACTTTCAAGTTCTACGCAAGTGGACGACGTTACTGTGAATCTCTGTTAGCTTCGATAGTGCTCAAAAACCGTCAAGACTTACTCTCGCAGCTGCTGTACCTCGTCGTGCCGACAAAGGATGAGATTACCTTTCAAATTAACATGAACGAGGATGCAATGGAGCCGGTGGTGTTCGCACTGGCGAAGAAGAAGGTAGCGAAAGACATGCAGCGAGATGTAAAGGATTTGAACCAATTCGCTACAGTGATAAGCCCTCCTTCGAGTCGCAAGTGGGTGGCTGACGATCTCTCGGTCATTAGCGAGTCTCGTGATTTGGCTTTCGATCTCTTGCCTGAGCCTTTCCTTGATCAAGTGTTCGGCGAGAAAGCATTCAAAGCGTTTGCACCGTATTTTGTTTCGCTCCACTTCTCGGACCAGTTTCCATCTGAGTCGGTGCTGCACAAGAAGGTGTTGCAGTTCACGTTCTACATTCCCACGAATTTGAGTGAGATGAAGCGTCTTGTGGCCCTGGTGCCATACTTCATCGATGTCATGGGTCGCTACAAAATGGGCCCTGCTGCCAAGGCCAAAGCGAGTACGATCAGGGACAGGATCAAAGCTGAGGAGTACAAGGAAGCTACCAGGCAACGACAGGAGGTTCTCCAGAAGAAGAAATCTGAGCAGCAAACGCCCTTGTCGGGTAAAAAGGAGGAGAAGGAGCGGTTACGGCAGCTCAAGAAGTCCATGCCCAAGGTCAAGATGTCGAGAGGCCACTGATCGATGAGCTGCTTAGTATCAAACCAAATTCCAGAAACATTGAATTGACACCCTGTTGTGGAGAAGATGAGCTCTGCCTCTTAAGAGTGGGTGTTGTAGAGCTTCACGGTAGCATAGCTCTATATTCTTTTTGTGCTAGACCTTGGATACGTATCAGAACCTTGACTCTCACGATTTTGTGTAGAAAATGAATTGTACGTGGTTTAGTTGAACGATGACTGATTTTTATCCACATTGTCAGTAAAGAAGCTGAACCCGTGAGTATTTCGATCCGTTGTCAGGAAAATTGTAATGTGATGTGTGTTACAATCATAGTTGCGAACATATCTTGGTATGGATCCTGCAGTGGTTCAATCATATGTTTCCGTCCGTTTCTTTTCATTGTCAACGAAAGTGAGGAAGATTTTAAACTGCTTATCAATCTACAGCAGAAATGATATTTGCAGAGGTACCACAAGCATATGCTTTTATAAGTTTACTTTTCAGGAAATGTACACGGGGCAGTGTGCAAATTTTCGCGCAAGTCGAATTTCATTTTGTAGATGGCTTACATTCAATCTCGATGAGAAACTAAATCAAATTGAGTTCTACCAGATCAAAACAATAGGATACAAAATAACTAATAAACCTCACTCTTTGCTTTGAAGGCACTCAAATCGTCTATAGACGTGAGGTCTTTCAGAGCTTCAACATCCTTAGCACTTTTCTCTTCTAACGCATTTCCACCCCAAACGTGGACGGTTAACTTTCGGCGACTAGGTGAAGAAATATCGAAATACTTATGATAAAAGTCGATCACCTCTTTCTTTTCAACAGCCATAATTTCAGCTGCCTCCAGCTTTCGTGCCTCAAATAAGTACCTATAGCAACATCCACATCAACTTGTTACCACAACTGGTGAAAGGAAGAGTGTTATTACGAACATACGGAAGTTGCAAGGGTGGTACCTTTGATCCCAAATCTGTTCCCAGTGACGATCCGTTTCATCTACCAAAGAATGATCTCTCTCGAGCTTTTCTTCAATCAAAGCTTCCTTATAATTGTTGAATTCTTCGTCTGAGACCTCCTCCTATGAGAGCAAGCAGGTGAGTCGTATTAGGGTTACTGAAAAAATGCGAGAAAATGCTAAAAAATATAATTTCGAGTTGTACCAGGATCTTCGAAACAGAGGCCACGAATGCGTTGATGCGCTGTTCAAGATATACGGGACCATATTTTGCGGATTGCACGGTAAAAGAGAAGCCGAGAATCTTGAATGTGACTCGTACACAACAGTCCACTCGGTATCCCAACTGTTCCTTAGTTCTAAGCTGATTGAAGCAGGGCTCGTGAACCATATGCTCAAAAAGGTCCAGAACGCTCCGGATTCGCAGGGAGTCCTTGCCCATATCTTTCTCCAGTTGAAAATACATCTGTGCAGGAAATCAACAAACGGGTCGGTTGCACGATTACAGAAGCCATATAAACACTCCAGTTCAAAACACGTATGCAAAAATTGTACCTCAACAACAGAATTCTCCTCGGCCTCATTCTTCACATTGGCGGTATACAGAAGTGCACTGCTCGGTTCAAGCTTCACTATACGCTCAACTGGTCTTGATTCGGCAGGCATCGCTTTCTTCACCAAAGCCTGCTTGAATATGTTGGCAGTACCCACAGCCTCTTCCTCATACAGGTTTCCGTGACAAAGTGCTTCAATGTACGTCTCGTTAAAGAGACGAGGTATATGCTCCGCTACATCAGCGACGGATAACTTCAACAGGCACGCTAACTTGTCGTCTACATCCCAAAATCGTTTCCTCAATGTTTTCAATCTCAAATATGTGGAATGCTTGATCGGTTTCATGTTCGTATTCCTATATCCCCGCTCCAACTCTTCCTTGATCACCTGGAATCGATCTTCTCTAGGAACAAGCGAGGTAAGAAGCTCTGCAATTTTGCTAGCAAGAACCGGTAGCTTCTCATTGAAGCCGAAAATCTTGACATCCAATTTATCGCCACTAAAAGTCATAGACGACTCCAGCTTGGCCACATTTGCCAGATAAATGGTTTCGTTTAACTCATGCTCAAGGAGCTTGACGTAAATCTCCGTCAACACGATGTTCCGAATGTTTTCACTCGCAGCCTTGCAAGTAACAGAAAAGTATGTATTTGCACGAGGAGTATTGAAGGTTCGATCGAGCTTGTACCAAACCTTCAACCCGGGCTCATCTAACAGCACCCTGGGCACATCGGCACCCTCGGGAACCTCAGCTTTGGCTGTTTTGATGGTGAAGTCGTGTGGGATGAAAGCGTTCACAACCGGCATTCGTAGAGCAGAATCTACGTGTTTGGGATCTGCCCATTGTTGCAGCAGCTCCTCTGGAAGTGTCTCGACTGTGTATGGCACCTCGAACCAGGGCTCGTACTGCACACCGGAAGCGTTTTTGTCGAAGCTCTTTGTCACAAGATCAAGGCGCATGTTGTATGGGTTCACACGGTCAAGAAGGTCAGCCACCAGCTCCGGATCCCACTCCTCAAATGCATAATCTCCATAGACAGTGTGCTCCTCAGAATACAGGTGCATATTTGCTGGAATCACACGAAACAAAACCCTAGAATGAGAAGTGTATTCTGATCTTGATATGCATTTTGAGGTTCGAACATGATGATATGAATATGATATGCATTTTGAGGTTCGAGCATGATGATATGAATATCAACAGAGCATCGAAGTACATACATGCAAGTCGCACAACATATTGATCTGCGGATTCCTCCTCAGCGAAGCGAAACTCCATCATGCCCATCGCTTGAAGCTCTTCGAATACCCACTTCTGCGGCCCAGTTGTTCGCAGCATTTTCACGTACTGATAGACCAATTCGACAGCGTCCAATGCCTGACACATCCAAAAGCACAAGAAACTCAGATATGGTGATGAATCAGAACAAGGCACTCGATATGATCGACTAAAACGACGAAAACAAACGAGAGATTCTATTCAGAATAGTATGCGCTCATTGGTAGACTTACATGTTCGAAGCCGGAATCAGTTAGCCATATATTGACAGAGAACATGTAGCCAGCTGAACTGTGATCATAGCCTCCATCTCCAACCCCAGCCGAGAGCCCGGTTGCCCAGCTCCTCTCCTTCAGAAGAGATAGCAAACTTCCAGCGCCCTCTGCGAATTCAACAGCAAAAATAAGACTTAGAAAGCGACTTCCTTCTGCCCACTGATACTGTTAATTCAATTATCACGTTCGAGCATTATAGTAAACTGAAAATAGCTGAAAGAGATCCTGTCCATTAAGAAGAAGTGGGATTCGGGGTACCGTGGCCAACGAGGTGAGAGATGTAGTCCTGGGGCTTTTTCAAGTAAGCAGCTTCAAGGCAAGGAAAAGGCCAAGTCAAAGAAAGCAAGTGTTGATCCTTGACAGATTCAACTCGATAGAAGGATCCTGGCTCCCAAACAGGGCCATCCCAGGGGAATCTCAGGGATGTTTGACCGCCTTCTTTCACAGTACCGAAATACTCCAGCACCCATGACTTCAATGTATCCAGAGGCTCTGTTACAAGCGAAGTAGATGTTAACATGCAGGAATCTAAAAAGGTAAAATTCCACGAAATATTTTAAGGGTGAAAATATTAGCTCGAGAGCTATGGTGCTAGCCCAGTAAGAGCTTACCACCCACCTCCACCAAGGACTGTCAGTTTCATGCGACTCGCCAAGTAATGCTCTTTGTAGAGCTCCAGAAGTTTGCCTCTCATATCCACACCCCTTTCCATCGGCTCGCTTAAACTCTTTTTATTTCCTGCCACGAGCAAAAGCTTCAGTTTATGACGTTCCGATACATATGCACTGCAAAAAAAGTGAATTTACAAGCACTCACCCCATGAGAATGACCGGAATGGGTGGTTGGGTTTCGCAGTGTGGCATTGCAGCTGCAAGAGCCGGCAGGCATCACTTTGCAGTACCTGCTCGAATTCTGACAACATGAAAATATAAACATTAAAACCTAAAGCACCTCGAAAACAATAAGGTGACCTGCTTAAATTTGGCTCAAGTTTTCCGTTCAAGCAATTTGTGCATGGACAAAGTAAGTAGGCTCAGTTTTGACCCCTCTACCTTAGTACTGTCAGATTGACTCGACATTGCACCTACTACAAACTCTCTTGAAAGGTAACACAATGCGAGTCTAAGAATGGTGAGAATACCTGAATCGATTGCCTGGACTTCACGACCCATAGTTTCTGGCTTTGCTAGAGGTGCGATAAAGAATTGTGAGAACCTGCAATTGTCAAATCACGACCAGATCACTACAAGCAAGAGAAGGGAGACATTAACGAAATCCACTTAAAAACTTAAAGCGCAAGCATTATGATACGATTTATACCGATCAAGAGCTGGTTGTAAGTGGTTCGGGCTGACTTCAAAGTGATAACATGTAAATTCTGTATCCGTGAATGCATTTGAACCACCTCCATGCTTCGATAAGAAATTGTCATACTGCAATGTGAACGCCCCAAACCCTAAGTATCGCAACTCATACATAGCCTTTCATCCACTCAGAAACTGATATATGAAACTTCACACTTTTGTTTCCGAAGAGCACAGCATCACACTTGCTAATGCACATCTGTTCTCTATCTGGACAACACTGTCTAAACGAAACGAAGAAGTTACCTCGTTTTCATCTGGAAATTTTTCACTCCCCATGAACAACATATGCTCTGCAAACATGGATAAGCAGCATTTAGTCACGATAAGATATAGGTCATCTACTCCTTTTGCGAAATATTACCAAATGCTGCAATAATGCCACTCACCAAGAAAATGAGCCAAGCCTTGTCCATCGGCAGGGTCCGAAAAGCTTCCGACTCCCACACACATGGCTGCCGCTGCCTGAAAGCACGGTCGTAATCAATGTAAAAATGTGCCCAAAACCAACCATACTCGGAAAAATTGGTATCAATGCTTACCTTCTTAGTGGGGGCCTGCATATGAGGATGGCCTTCTTCATCATCGTCGTCATCGTCGTCGTCCTCGCTATCATCTTCGGAGTCTTCACAATCTTCTTCACAATCTCCTGTAAAACAATTTGGTATTAGACGCTAAGAATGCACTTTGATTCTTACGAATGAAGCTCCTTCCCTGTATAATTAGTGTAATTCTTGAGAATGAAGCTCCTTCTTTACAATCTTATTGTGATTCTTACAAATAAAGCTGCTTCTTTATAGTATTACTGTAAGTGACTTCGTTGATTTGGAGTACCCAGTTTTGGACTTCGGGCTGGTCTGAATGCCACATCAAATCCAGGTTTGGTCTTGCCCTTGATTCCACTACCTGCACCAACTATAACTCGCAAACCCTCATATTGCTCCGAATGTGTAAATCCAGAGATGGTGAATTACATATAATTATTTTATATCATTGTTCTGAATGAGAGGTGCAAGATTCGCTTGTTTCGCAATTCAGCTATGAAGCGTACCATTGCTACAGCAAGCTTTATGAACACGTTTCAGGCCCCGGGCACCATCGACCTCCATGCCTTCATCGCCGTCCTCGTCTTCATCATCGTCGTCGTCGTCCTCGCCTTCCTCCGTGTCCTCATCGTCGTCCTCCTCATCGTCATCCTCGTCGTGATCATGGTCGCAAGCACCGTGGCCATGATCATCGTCTTCTGGTTGCAGACCAGACATCGCCGGGTCATGGATCAACAAGGCCGACAATCCATTTGGCAGCTTCAGTACCTCATACAGACGCTTATCCGATGGCGCCTTCACCACCGGCGGACCAGCTCCCACCACCGCCCCTGCGTCCAACCCCATCACCGCTGGTACTACCGCAGAAATGCGTCTAGTACACACCACAGTCGCTCGGAATGCAAAATTCCTCGTCCGAAACTGACAAGATGCGGGTCCGACGAAAGGTTGGAGAGCGAGCATTCTTGGGCGTTAAATGGTAATTTCCCGTTGCTGTGAACAACACTCATACCCGGAAGGTGAGAGACGATCGATGACGTCAGCCCTCATTTTGAGCTTCCTGATTGGCTGAGACCGGTATTTATCCGAGTTGGCATTCCTACGTGGCTTGAACCGCTCCAGGGTTGTTGTATTCTGAAGCTTTAGGGCTTTGTGGGTTTGAGAGCTAGGGCTTGGTAGTTGCAAGGAGCGATGGTGGTTTAGGAAATTTTGGGGTTCGGGAGCAATCGGGCGAGATGAGTGCGAGTTGGCATTCGCTGCTGGTGCGGATAGGTGAGCGATGTCAAGAGTATGGAGGCCTCGCGGACGCGGAGGATCACGTGGAGACGTGCTTTGGTTATCTTGCGCGCGACCTGGCGCACAACAGCAGTGAGATTCTCGCGCTGCTAATGCAATGCGTGGAGGAGCTTCCGCACAAGGATCCGCTCTACGGCGCGCTCGTGGGGCTGATCAACACGGAGGACAAGGAGTTCGTAGGAAAGGTGGTCGATCGAACCCACGCAGGCATTCAGGAAGCGCTCGACACCGACAATTGCAACAAGCTGCGAATTCTCACGCGCTTCTTGACCGTGCTTATGTGCAACAGCGTTGTCTCCCCTGCATCCCTCATCGAGCTTTACGAAGCGCTCGTATCGTCCGCAGCCACCACAGTGGACGAGGACGGCGGTAACCCTGCCTGGCAAGCGCGCGCGGATTTCTACGTCTTCTGTATCCTCGCGTCGCTCCCCTGGGGCGGCATTGAGCTCTCGGAGCGCGTCCCTGAGGAGCTCGAGCGCGTCCTCAATGGCGTGGAAGCCTATTTGAATTTGCGCAAGCCCGTGGTATACAGCGCTCTTCAGGTCTTCGAGCGTAGCGACAATGACGACGTGGATATGAAACCGGAGTCTGACGACTATCTCGAGAGTCTCTGGGCCAGCACCCAAGGCCTCATGGAAAATTCATGGAAGGTAGACAGTGTTCCTCGTCCGCACCTCTCATTCGAATCCCGTCTTGTGAACACAAGCAGCCATGATTTTGACCCTGTGACAATCCCGGAAACTCCGAAAGCGCCTGAGAATGCGACCGAGATAGCCATAGGTCGGCAACGCCAGGAAGCAGAGCGGGCATACCCGCGACGCAACATGCGCCTGCGCATCTTTCCACCCTCGAAGACCGACGAGAAAATTACCCCCACTGATCGGTTTGTGGTCGAGGAGTACCTTCTGGATGTTCTCTTTCATCTCAATGGATGTCGCAAGGAGTGCGCTGCATACATGGTCGGCCTCCCAGTGCCGTTCCGTTACGAGTACATCATGGCAGAGACTGTATTCTCCCAGCTTCTGTTACTCCCCAAGCCTCCCTTTCGCTTGATCTATTACACTGTTGTGATGGTGGACCTTTGCAAGGCGCTACCTGGTGCGTTTCCAGCTGTGGTGGCGGGCGCCGTGCGCGCGCTCTTCAAGCGAGTGGGCGAGATGGATGTGGAGTGTCGGACGCGTCTCGTGCAGTGGCTGTCTCACCATCTCTCGAATTTCCAGTTCGTGTGGCCATGGGAGGAGTGGGCGTACATCCTGGAGCTTCCGAAGTGGGCGCCGGAGCGTGTGTTCGCCAAGGAGGTTCTGGAGAAGGAGGTTCGGCTGGCGTACTGGGAAAAAGTGAAGGACAGCGTTGCCTCCACGCCGAAGCTTATCGAGCTTCTCCCTCCCAAAAACACACCAGTGTATGTGTACGCGCCGGAGAACAAGGACTCGGTATCTGAAGCCGAGCTCACGCTTGCCACGGAGCTCACGAGCCTCGTGAGAGGCAAGAAGACAGTTCGGGAGATTCAGGTTTGGATCGATGAGCGGATACTGCCGACACAAGGCCAGCAAGCCTCGATTCAAATCGTGGCTCAAACTCTGCTCTACATTGGATCCAAGAGCTTCACCCACACCGTGACTGTGTTGGAGAAGTATGGGCAAATCTTTCGGAAGATAGCACCTGACCATGACTCCCAGATTGCAATGATCGACACGGTCTCCCAGCTATGGCGAAACTCAGCACAGATGACGGCCATTGTCATTGATCGCATGATGGGATACCGCATGGTGTCAAATTTAGCCATCGTGGCGTGGGTGTTCGGAGCTCGAAACGTACACCAGTTTCACACGTCGGATCAGGTGTGGGAGATTCTTCGGAACGCTATCAACAAGACCAACAACCGGACGGTGGACTTGCGGAGGGAGATAGCAGCGGCGGAGAAGACACTGAAGCTGGCCATTGCAGGAACAGCGAAAGCGCATACCAAGTGGGAGGCGGCAGTGACAGCCGCGAAATCTAGTGACATGAAGAGCGAGGACACGCGAAACTCTTTGAGTGCGAAGGTGGATTGGGCCAAAACGGTTGCCGACAAAGCGCAGGACGAGGAGACGTCAGCGCAGGACTCGTTGGAGTCGAAAGAAGCGCTACTGGCGCGGGCGCTGCGAGAGCAGGAGGCCTTGTTTTTGGCCGTCTATCAGAGCTTTGCGGATCTCTTGACTGCTCGCCTTTCACAGCCTTTGCCAGAAGCGCAGCAGGAGGCAGCGAAGCCGATGGAGGCAGACGCTGAAGACGCACCGGCCGCAATGGAAGCCGACGAAGAAAGCCCACCGGAAGAAGATGCTAATAAGCAGCAAGACGGCACCACTTTGTGTGCCACTGCACAGGAGGAAGAGCAATGGCGCAGGTGCACTCTAGGCTACTTTCGTGCTATCTCTCGACAATACTGTGAAGAGGTGTGGTTGTTGATGGAGAAGTTGGACTCCACGATCTTCACTGACAAAGTTCATCCCTTGGTCGTCTCGACAACCTACGCTGGACTTCAACGCACGTCGTAGTGCTTTTGTATGCACCATCGTCGTTTTTACACTGACGAGCTGCTCACACAAGTCAGATGTGAAGCTGCTACGAGCTAGCGTGCACTCTTGAAGATGAACTTCGATGCTCGTACCGACGCGCAGCCCCCGCCCGCCCCCCCCCCCCCCCATCTTGCCAGATTCGGGATCTCCGAACTTGGTGCAGCGGCGATTACGCTTCATGTCACCGCTGCTGAGAATTGAAGAGACGGTAGAATTCAAGCAATTTTGTGTACTTCGTTGCTTGTAATCAGAGGCGATCACCTCAGTGAGTGGTTCCTGAATTGTAGAGCTTGTCACATTCGCAAGGCAACTTTAAACTGGTGCTGAAAACAAGGTGGTGAGCGGTTATTTTTTCCTTAAAGCTCACACATGACGGAACAGTCTCATGCTTTTAGTACAAATGCCAGATTTGGCTCCCTCGATTGAAGGCTCTTGAGTTTCATCATAAATGCAATCTATTCGGATAGCTGATCAGCGTTATCGAATGACATGCGCCGGATTAACGCCCCGGCTGTAGCCGATGTTGTGTCGGTAGTCCTGTCGGGTTGGTTCGTCGACGGATCTGTTTCTAGTCTGTATGGCGTTGTGTCTGTGCTTGGGTCCGTCCGTGCTTGCGTCCGTTGGGTCCGTCCGTACTTGGGTCCGTCAGGTCCGTCCGTGCTTGGGTCCGTCCGTGCTTGGATCCGTGTTTCACACTACAGTATGCTTGGGATGGAATGTATACATTGGTTGAGTTCAAATGCATGGGTCTACTTGGATTGTGTGCTTCAATCCTCCTTGATTTGTTAATGTAATGGGCCATGATAAGCTCTAATCATTCTTTTTATTACGGTAGAATGACCTTAAATCGCACGGCCCCCTAGAAGCGCAAGGTAGACTGCCCTTGTAGCCGCCCATGGCGTGGACCTTATTGCACGCACAACAGTTGTGAAATCTGAGGGTACATAGTGACTCGATATGGAATTGTGTAGGGAGGTGGTTATGTCAGGAACTCAGGACATCATGCAACGGCGTGTTTATGAGGGTTATTAGTACTAAGAGTGGGAGTAAGCGCGCAATTTTAGGAATCTTGATTTACTGGTATATATTGTACTTCCAATCTATAGAGCTTTTTGTGCAAATCAAGAACTTTTATTTGCAATTGTCTGCATTTTACAAGTAAGACCATATTTAGTAGTGTAGATATATATAGTTAACATGCTTATGCTGGTCCTACAGATTAATCAATAGATGGATGGTTATACAGTTACCTATAGAATTTAGGGTAATAAGATAAGAAAATATCGATTGGAATTTCAGTCAGGAGAGAGGCCAGAGCTCCTGTGGCGGTGGGTGCAAGCACTGGGAGCGGAATAGGGGGCACTGTATGGAATGTATTGTTCATGTTTTCTCAATCACGCAAATGCAAAGGTCTTGAAAATAGTGGCACCCCAGGCCGTGGTCCCAGTCTTGGCTCCACTGATCATGTCTATGTTAACCGGGGATTTACCTAGCCAGTAAAAGAGTAAATCTGCTAGTAGCCTATTAAGACCACTAGACTTTAGAGTCCTGGGATGAAATCCTGTTCTGGGATGAAATCCTGTCCTGGGATGAAATCCTGTTCTGGGATGGAATCCTGTCCTGGGATGAAATCCTGTGGATGGATGAAGGCAGCTAGGGTTGGAGATTAGGGTTTGGCGACCAGGGTTTGGAGGAGTTTTTTGGAGCTCTCTCTCTCTCGTGCTGGAGCTAGGAGTGAGTGTGTGTGTGTGTGGTGTGGGTGTGGAGTGTTGGGATAGTGACAGGAACTACTGCTTAGGTCAGTTCATGGTACTTGGAAGGACCAGGTAGCATCGCCAAGGGAGGAAATGTTTGTACCACTACCATTTTTTTCAATAACATTATGAATGGATTTGTATGTAAAAGGTGTTAAGTGTGGAGATTTCCGTATTAGTGTTGGGAGCAGTATTGGGAGCAGTATTGGGAGCAGTATTGAGAGCAATATTGGGAGCAGTATTGGGAGCTGTATTGAGAGCAGTATTGGGAGCAGTATTGAGAGCAGTATGAGGAGCAGTATTGGGTGACAGTATATAGAAATTTTAGGGTTTCAGAGAGTTACAACATCATAGGTAAGGTATTTGGAGGGGTATGAAGAATACCACTTTCACAGTGTGCAATAGAAAGAAGGCTTACCATCAAGTACAGCGCTTTGACAATAGCAATATGTGTGCTGCAAGGACAGACGACCAAACTCGTCAACTTCGTTTGCAGGGTCAGACAAAACGCAAAGATCCAATCATTGAGTTCTCGAAGTCCATTATTATCACCTCCCGACAATATATGGAGGCAGCTGCAGCAGTGAAGGAATGGTAAAGAGCGAGACAAAAAAGAAAAAGCACGAATCGCAAGAGAGGAAAACAAGAAAAGAAAGGCATAGGAGCGGGAGAGGAGCAGGCTTGCAAAGCCATTAAAAGGGCGGAGGCATTGTGCCAGAAGGAGGAGCGCGCTATCCAGAAAGCTAAAGGTCATGCGAAGAAAGCTGCCGAGCGTGAAGCTATGCAACGTGCAAAAGCTCCGCGCGCCTATGAAGTGTAGTGTGCGAAGCTCGCGAAGGCTGCAGATCGGGCTCGCTTAACTATTGAACGAAGCAATTCTCGTAGATCTAGGGCGACGGAGAGTGCGGAAGGACGCCAAACCAATTGAGTACCATGGCTGCAACAAATCACGTGCCTCCATATTTCAGCCAACTCTACCACGTCCCACCCTACGTACCTCAAGCAACACTCCCACCATTCACACAACATCAGCTACCGAGCCAATTCTTTTTCCCCTCCTCTTCAAATGTGCCTCAATTCTCACAGTCTAACGTCCATCCGTAGTTTACGCTACCCCAACTACAACACAACAGAAATTGCGACGTTCCAAGATTTCCAAGCTACACAATGTATCCCTGGACAACAGAACTTAGCCCTTAACCAGGGACTTGGGCGGCCCACGCTCACTTGTTCATCTTTGTTTTTTTAAAATCTTTTTTTATCACCCTCCATGCGCAAAACTGAGGCTCGTGTTGCACACCGTTGTGGGAGACCGTTGCTGAATTTAACTTGGGACACTACAGGATTCTGAGTATGCACCGCTATTACTTCTTTTTGCAACCACTGTCAGTTCATTAACTCTATTTTGCACGGTTTTAGCTACATGCGTGACCGCCACAAAGTACCAGTCTCCCGGATAAAAATGTCACATCCCTTTCAAAAGGATGCCCGAACACCGTGGTGAGCCAAGAGGACCCCGGGAGTGACGTCCCGGGCTTGGCAAGAGACAAGGTGAAGTGACTAAAGGGAGTCCCGAACAAACAGCACGCAATGGCGTCGTGCTCGGGACGAACTTGGTGGTGTGCTTTACATGGTTGGAAACCTTGTTCAAGCACGCACCCATAGGTCCAAAGAACGCGCGATTTGGAGTTATGAGTCATGAGATATGGCTCTCCAAAGTTGGAGCGCGTTTTGAGACACTCCGGGACTTGGGAGTGTTACCAGGGTTGTCAGGACGACCGGACCAGGGGGCGACCGGTCGACCATGGTCCGGTCGTCCTCAGCCCCTAGGACCTGTCGGTGACATAACGAGTTTTTTATAATTTACCTGGGGTAAATTACCGTCCGCAGGATTTTTGTATGGCCGACCGGTCCGGGGGTCGGGCTGGCCGTCGCCGTGGCGGTCCGGGGATCAGGCTGGCCGTCGCCGTGGCGGTCCGGGGGTCGGGCTGGCCGTCGCCGTGGCTGTCGGAGGTCGGACCGGCGGTCGGCAAGGCCGTCGGATCGGTCGGCGGTCGATCTGACTGCCTGCAGTGGCTCTTTAAACTTGAAATGCACCTAACTTAGTCAAAACTTATCCGAATCGAACATTTAAGATGTTTTTTGACATCTACAGAACATGTACATGCCAAAAAACATCTTAAATTAGCAATTCGGATAATTTTTGACAAAGTTATGGGCATTTGAAGTTTGAAGAGCCAATGCAGGCAATCAGATCGACCTCCGACCGATGTGCCGACCGATTCAACGGCCGGCGACCGATTCGACGGCCACACCCGGTCGGCCCACCCAACCTTCTTCTTTCAATACCCCTTCTCTTCCTAACTTCCCTTCCTCCCTCCCCCTCCCAAATGCTTGACTTTCGTGACAAATGAAAGGATCGTTGAGACTTACTGTTTTAGGACGTACAATCTAACATATATAGGCCTAATTGGGAAATTTCTGATACTTGTATTAATAGTCAAAAGAATGTCCGAAAGATTCTCTTGCAAGAAGGATCATATCCCTAAAGGAGAAGCTCTAGAGTGACCTCCAAGACGGCCATATCTCAAATCTGCGAACAAATTTTTTTGAATTTGATTTTCGAATATCCAACCGTAGGATCTTGTTCATAACAGTTGAATTAGTTTATGTCCAACGGTTGAATTTTTACTTTCTAGAAGTTTGGTGAGTTAGGAACCACATCCAATTTACAAAACCTCATTTGGAATCATAGATTGTTCACACCAAGCCTTCAAACACAAACGTGGCAAAGTTTTCTTAGTGTTAGAAAACTTACTATTAGGGGAAACTATTAGTATTCTTCTTGAGTTATTAGTAGTCTTTTTCTATTTTATCATATGACATATAATATTAGCCAATCATATCAAATTTCAAGTACTAATAATAGAAAGTGTCATTTCTATTGATTTTTAAAGTTTTACCTTTTTTAATTCATTACAAAATGAATATTTACTATTTTAAGAAATTCAACCGTATCGATCTAATTTAAACATTAAAGTCTTCATATTTTTCTTAGAGAAAAACTTCATAAGGGTTAGGGAACTCACATTTCATAACACATCTAAGTTTTTATCCAAACCCCTCGGGCTTTTAGGGGTTAAATGCTCCCAACTCTCATATGTTAACTGAAAACATTATCACAAGCATTAATAAGCTTTAAATGGTACTAATTGGATAGAAATTAGTATTATATGAATCCTACGATACCACCAACTTGTATATTCAAATATCTATCTACTATCCCTCGTATTTTAAATCTTGTTCACAATCTCTTACTCTCAATTTTAATTTATTATTTTTCAATTTTAATGAACATATCACCCCCCAAGATTTCTTAATCTTGGTCTTATTTTATTTAAATTGATATTTCTAAAGCTTGATTGATAACTAAATTTCACATATCAACTTAAAGTAAAAAAATTCAATAATTAAATGGAAGCATTTAAAATCTTAATTTAAACCGTGAATAATTTTAAATTGTACTAAATGGATACTTTAACATACATATGTGGATAATATACATTCTATTTTACTTTTGAGAAAGTTGGAAGTTAATGCAATCTAATAATTGTAATAAATTGTCAAATTGTCCAATAGGCACAAACATTTACTGGAACGTGGTTTACGTAGTCTATAATCTATAAAAAACCCAAAATACTATGTGGTCTACGTATGAGAGATGGAGGTGATTTAGTAATTACGACTTGTGTGAATAAGGTACAAAAGGGCATTAGTCACATTAGTCACAACCTACAAAAAATTAGATAGAATTGTGTCAGGTCCTTCTTGACATAGATGAGGAAGAAGAGGAGAAAATCCAGCCAAGATAGCAAATTAGATTTGTTTAATTCCTACTCTATCCCTACCTTGTGTTTTAATTTCTATCTACCAACGCTAGTATTTTAAATCTTGTCCGGCAACCTCAACTTCTAATTTTGATTTATTGCCTTTCAATTTTAATTAACATGTAACCCTCCTATATAATGTAAATTTGTATGCTATTTTACTTAAAACTTTAATTTCAAAAGTTTGTCTTCTTGCCTTAATTATCTTCTTAAATTCCCAATTTATTTAATTTTTTGAATTTGCAAGTATCTTCCTATTAAATATTAATGTTTTTTCTTTCCTTTGTAATTTACATCTACCGCCCCCTTCCCCCAAATTTCATTCCTTTGTTTCACTCTAACAACTTAATTTCGCACCACTCTCCAAAAACTAAAATTAAAAACTCAAAAATGAAACTATTAAGTTCAATAGTTTATATGTATACCCATAAGTATACCCCTTAACCCCTAAAGGAGAGTTTGACCCGAATCGGGTCGATTTGCTTGAAAAAGATATGATGTTTTTTACAAAAACTGAAACTTTGACTCAATATATTTCAAGATCAGTACAGTGAAATCTAATAAAAATTGATGGGTAGACTAATTCAACCGTTATGAACAAGATCCTACGGTTGGATTTCCCAAAATCAAATTCAAAAAAAAAAATTGTTTGCAGATTTGAGATATGGCCGTCTTGGAGGTCACTCTAGAGCTTCTCCTTTAGGGATATGATCCTTCTTGCAAGAGAATCTTTCGGACATTCTTTTGACTATTAATACAAGTATCAGAAATTTCCCAATTAGGCCTATATATGTTAGATTGTACGTCCTAAAACAGTAAGTCTCAACGATCCTTTCATTTGTCACGAAAGTCAAGCATTTGGGAGGGGGAGGGAGGAAGGGAAGTTAGGAAGAGAAGGGGTATTGAAAGAAGAAGGTTGGGTGGGCCGACCGGGTGTGGCCGTCGAATCGGTCGCCGGCCGTTGAATCGGTCGGCACATCGGTCGGAGGTCGATCTGATTGCCTGCATTGGCTCTTCAAACTTCAAATGCCCATAACTTTGTCAAAAATTATCCGAATTGCTAATTTAAGATGTTTTTTGACATCTGCAAAACATGTAGATGCCAAAAATCATCTTAAATGCACAATTTGGATTAGTTTTGACAAAGTTATAGGCCTTCAAAGGCCGTTCAACCTTCAAAGGCCTATAACTTTGTCAAAACTAATCCAAATTGGACGTTTAAGATGTTTTTTGGCATGTACATGTTCTGTAGATGTCAGAAAACATCTTAAATGTTCGATTCGGATAAGTTTTGACTAAGTTAGGGGCATTTCAAGTTTCTGCAGGCAGTCACATCGGCCGCCGACCGATTTGCCGACCGATCCTACGGCCCACACCCGGTCGGCCTCTAGCACTCCCCTCTCTCCCTCTCCCCTCTCTCACTCACGAGCCCTTCCTCTCCTCTTCTTCAATGTATTCCTCCTCTTCAATGTATTTAAGAACTTTCTATTTCGAGGACCTGACATCATATTCTCAGCCTAATTCAAGGCATGGACCCACGTGCCATATTCTTTGGGGAATGTCAAGAAGATTTTATTGTAATCTATGAGAATGTTTTATTTGAATAATCTTATGGGCTTGGATATGAAAAATAGAACTTTTTATGTATAGGTCCACTTTGTTCATATGAATTTTAGTTTTCACTATTCATGAACCATTCGACATGCTCAACGAGTAAAATGTCCACATGTTTTCATAGAATTTGCAATTTCTTCATATTGACATATGATAATGAAAAAGAATGTGGTCTTTATTTTTTTACAAATTTAACCATCTTTTGTCTGCCTCGTAATGGGTCATTGTTTTTTTAAGGGTTGGAGTGAACATGTATTGGTGAAGAAAAATTGTAGTATTCCAAAATTATGTTACTTCACCTTTCAGTAGCAACTTGAAGTAAATTCTATGAAACGTATGGAATAAATTTAAGCATGCACTAAATTGGAAGGCTAATAGCATTCATACAATTGTGTGAAATAAATAGATATATAAAATAAAACTTCCAATGTAAATTCGTATAACCCAAATTCAATAGACATGTGTATAAACTAGTATATACTAATATTTGTTTTTCGAGTGCCTAATAGGATTCAAAGATTACATTTCTATAAGACTTTCCTATATGTATAACAAGTTACATAGTGGCAATGTGTAAACTTAGACTATGCATTTATCGTTTTTGGTCAATGTTCATAAGTTCCACACAAGAATGATTCTTTTCCACATTTATGGCCTATGTTATTTTTTGTTTATGTATAAAATGATCTATTTTTGAGTTTTTATTTTATCAATTCTTGTTATTACAAGAAACTCCATTTTGACATAATTTACATGTATATTGGAAATATTTGACAGTACAACTTACGGATTATATTTTAAACGTTCAATATATTGCACCTTGTAATATTCTTTCATATAAAATTCTAATCCTACATTACTTTATTAATGGACATCATGTACCCTATAATTTTTTATAATATATTTTTGTTAGCATTCTTGGATTATGATTAAACACGAGTTTTATCTAAGTGTAAGGTTTTCTATTTATATTGCGTACATAATAATTTTTATCTTCTCTAGTATGATTTCTCTTCACATTATAATTAGAATACTTTTTAAATGACTTATACAAAGCAAATAAGAATTTGTTTCTATTGTCTATTATTCCATGATAATAAATAATAATAATTTTAACCGAAGCCAAATAAAATTTCAAAAAACTACTAGTTTTATAATATATAGCATTGGAATATTAGTATACTTGTTCCTATAGTTGTAGACTCATATGTTATTTTAATACGCAATTGGATAATATTAACTTCAATTGATTGATATGGCAATCAAATTTGTATTGAATAAGAATATTCTTTGTAGAAGCCTCTTCTTAGCCTCAATTAGATACTTTCTATTCATCTTGTTCGACCCCTATAATATTAAGCATTTTTGTCAAAGGACTTTAAAAACTTACACTCAAATACTAAATGCCCCCCGGGTTGAATTTGAATATGAGGCATGTTCCTAAAATTCCTTCTTTGGACAAAAGGAAAGAAAAGGTAATTTTAAATACAAAAATGTAAAGATCTTTATATTTTCTTTTTACGATTGTAAAACTATAATATGCGTTAAATAGTAAGTAACATCTTATTGATCTTCATTATCCCCTAAAGATCCTTGATACAAAATTGTCTAAATTATCAAGAAGAACCTTCTTCTACTTCAGGCCCAAAGAAACTCAATCTAAGGATTAATAAGAAGATCCAACCGTAGGATCTTGAAGTTAACTTGACCCTTTACTCGAATGTCGAATTTGAACCATTGATATTTCTCCAATTTTGAGATTATAATGGTCAAAGTTGGCTGAATTTTTTCCCCGCGGAAATCCCAAAAAGCCATTTCGGCTTTCTTGGATCTTTAGGGGTTATTAGAGTATGTGAATTATTGAGAAATTAGCAAAAGTGGCTTGAGTCTAGTTTATGTCTTAGTTCAAATAGAGAGACTTTAATTCCTAAAGATCCTTGATGCAAAATTGCCTATATTCTCCACAATAATATTCTTCTACTTGAGGCCTAAAAAGCCTCAATTCAAGCATTATATAGAAGACTCAACCGTAGGATCTTAAGGTCACATGTCAAATTTCAACCTTTCATATATCTCCAAGGCCATATGATTATTCAAATAAAACATTCTCATAGATTACAATGAAATCTTCTTAACATTCCCCAAAGAATATGGCACGTGGGTCCATGCCTTGAATTAGGCAAAGAATTTAATGTCTGATCCCCAAAATAGAAAGTTCATAAATGCGTTGAAGGAGAGGAAGAAGAGGAGAGGAAGGGTTTGTGAGGCCGACCGGGTGTGGGCCGTAGGATCGGTCGGCGGTCGTTGGATCGGTCGGCAAATCGGTCGCCGACCCATGTGACTGCCTGCAGAAACTTGAAATGCCCCTAACTTAGTCAAAACTTATCCGAATCGAACATTTGAGATGTTTTTTGACATCTACAGAACATGTACATGCCAAAAAACATCTTAAACATCCAATTTGGATACGTTTTGACGAAGTCATAGACCTTTGAAGGTTTGACGGCCTTTGAAGGCCTATAACTTTGTCAAAACTAATCCAAATTGTGCATTTGAGATGTTTTTTGGCATCTAAATGTTTTGCAGATGTCAAAAAACATCTCAAATAAGCAATTCGGATAATTTTTGACGAAGTTATGGGCATTTGAAGTTTAAAGAGCCACTGCAGGCAGTCAGATCGACCACCGACCGATTCGACGGCCTTGCCGACCGCCAGTCCGACCCCCGGACCGCCATGGCGACGGCCAGCCCGACCCCCGACCGCCACGGCGACGGCCAGCCCGACCCCCGACCGCCATGGCGACGGCCAGCCCGACCCCCCGATCTGTCAGCCGCGCCCGGATCCGACGGCCGTCGGGCATGCGGACGGCGGCCCGATCCAACAGCCCGCAAGCGCCTGGAATTGATCCGACGGCCATGATCTACTGCGGTCGGCCGCCGTCCGATCTGACGGAGCGACCGGAGGTCGGTCGCCCAGACCGGGGATCAAATTTTGACGGCTGAGATGTGGCCAGGTGGATGATCCAACGGTCCCTGAAGTTACCAGGGACCGGGGTAACTCGCATTTACCCCCCCCGGACCATGGTCCGGACTATGGTCCCGGTCGACATAGTCCGGACTACGTCCGCGGACTAGGTTTACCCCGAATGTCGACCGATTTGACAACCCTGAGTGTTACCTTTCGGGACTCAAAATGTCGTCCTTCTTGGATGGCGGCATGTTGCATGTCTTTGGAAAGCTCTGGACAAGAGCTTTCCAAAATGCTAAGGCTCGTGAGGAGCAAAGCAATGCTTTGGGAGATATGGCTCTCCAAAGCATCGGGACTTCGGGACTCCGGGACTGCTGCCTCCCGGGACTCCCGAATGTTCAGAGGAGCATAGCTCCCACATAGAAGCTTGGATTGGGACAAATGAGGAGTCTATCGACATCTACTCAAAGAGTAGATGTCGAAAATGGGCTCGCACGTCTCATTTGGATAACTGAGCTACAAGTTAGCCCGAGAAGAAGATACGGCCCGTTTTTGAGACTAAGGCAAAAACGGGTGGTCTTCCAAAACAAAAGTGTGTCACGGAAGGCCCCTCAACACAAGAGGGGGGGGCCTACCGAAGACTCCAGAGAGTACTATGAGGAGGGGTGGTCTCCCTCCTCACTTCCACATGGTGCCGAGGAGAGCCGGGGTGGCTCTAAGGGGTGAGGCTTGGGATGGAGCCTCACTCCCGCACCTTGGGCACTATGGGATGCTTGTGGTGTGCATCCCGAAACATTGGGTTGGAAAAGTGTCCCGCTCCAAACTAGTCCCCGTAAAAAGTAGTGCCGGTTTCCGGTAATGTCCCGAATGGAGAGTGTAGACATGAATGGAAGGGGACTAGTGGGGAGTTGGACAATATGCAAGGGCGGTTAGCTCCGGGGGTGAGTAGTGCCACCCTTGGGAGCTTGGACATGTGTGAAAGGCCGGCCCGTGCCACCAAGTGGCACGCCCATGTGTTTTGTGGGAGTTCCGGTTTACGGGTTCCGGGTAATGAGTTGCGGGAGTCAAGGTGGGTTGAACACCTTGACTAGAAATGGTGCTAACATTGTGTGTGCTTGGCATGTGCAGTGTTAGCTAAGTTGTGGCCGGTTACTACCAACAAAGTAAGTCGTGATTCCGCTACCAAGTAAGGCTTACTTGAAGAAAAAGAGTTGGGAGTAATTAGGGCCGCGACAAAAAAGGAGAGTCTATTGATCACTTTAAGGTCCTGTACACTTTTGACTTCAAAAATTTGTAGTAAATTCAATTCTTGCTATTTTATTTTCAAAATTTTTGCATTCACTCTCCCTACTGTTTTCACATCCAAAAAAAATTACAAACAATATAAACGAGGTCCACAACCATACTCAATCTGTTATTTGCGCGGTTTAAGGTCATTCTACCTTAGTGTCAAATCTTGTGTATGTAAGCCCTAGAAATTGGTCAAAAAGTTGTCGTACAAATCTACCTTGAAAGAGGTGGAAAATTGTTTTAGCCAAGTCAATTGTCAAGCGGCTCTAAGCATGGTCACTAACGAGTGAGTTAACCCCTAAGCTCTAAAACCCCCAAGATGGCCAAAGCTTCTCAAAATCACCCACTTTCAATGCAAGATGAAAATTTTTAACTTTTGACGTAATTTCAAGTATGTGTTCGTAAGATTTGACACCTAATTTGTCCATGTATGTGTGTACCAAAACTTAGTTTCAAATATCTTATCGATTGTGAGATTGCAACATACAAGTTGAAAAAAAAGGCTTTTTTACCCTCGTTGCAAAATGGGTTCGAAGTTTTTTGTGAGCCCAAAAAACCAAATTCAAGAGTAGATTTGAATTGTGGCTCTCCAAAGTCTTGTTCCTAAGTGGGTTAGGAACATGTCTATGTAGTTTTTACCCTCATAAGACCTGTTAAACCTAAAGAAATGCTTGAATCTTCACATGGAGGTATACTCTAATTCAACTTCAAAGGCCCCTCTTTGATAATAAAAATGGCATATGAAGACTAACTAGATGAAAGATCCGAACAGTTGCATGCCTTGGAACTTTATTTTTCCAAGCACAAAAAACAAAACTCGGAGAAAAGTAAAATCTCAAATTTTGGTGTATTTTTGAAGTTCGTGCAATCTATTTCTGATGGGCAGATTTTGAGAATAAACATGTAGTTTGGGCAGATTTTGAGAATAAACATGTAGTTTGGGCAGATTTCAAATAGTGTTTTCAAACCTTTGACCTTGAATATCTCTTGAAGTAAGAAGAATTTAAAAGCATGAAATGACTTTTTGGAAAGGTATGGAAAAAATGTACAACTTTCAAAAGGTTTCATTACCATAGGATCTAAATATAGTAAATAAGGGACTGACCAAACTCCAAACAACCCGTATTAAAAAATGCACACAATACCACACAAACATGTGTTTGTTTTACCATTATAGTGTCCCCAATATGAAAGAATAAAAAGCTAATATTTGAAGTTGCATTTCAAGATTTCCAATCAATCCTATTGAATGTATACATTTTAAAACAACATCAGGCACCACAAGCCTTGGCTTGGTGGTTAGGGCTTAGGCCCCCAATGAGGAGGTCGTGGGTCCTATTCCACATGCAGGCGTGGTGCTCACTACTATAGTCCACCCAACTATTGTGGGGGGTCTTTGGACCTTGTTGTATGGGTACCTCAAAGCCCTTTGGGAGGATACTATGTCAAGTATCTTCAAGGCAATAGTAACTAGGCTAGAAACTAGCGTAGTTATAGTGTCCACCCTCGAGAGGGGGAAGTAGTATTGTTCCAATTTCCCCTTGTCCGGTGGCCATCGGGATATTAGAATTACAAACGGACACTTCATTCACGCCGGCCCCTTAGAAAGGGACCGGAGTTTCTATCTATCTAAAACAACATCAATATTTAAATATTATTCAAGAAATTTTTTTGCAACTTCCTCCCCAGGGTTAACATTAATGTTTATCTTTCAAAAACAATTGCAAATGTAACACATAATATTTGCATACTGCCAATACTGAACAAAAGCAAAGAAGATCTTCAAACAATACCCACACAAAAACTCGGTGTCAAAAAAATGAAGAGTCAAATTTCATCACCAAGGAAGTGATAGTAACTTCAACAGAGACTGCTATACACATTTTGATTCATGTCTCTGGTTAAACTGTTGTTTCGGTATCTCCTCGCTCTATTCTCTCCCACCTTTGGGAGCTTTTTTGTACACTGGTCATTCTAATACAACCGCACCTGCGAAAACAACACAAAATTTATTGTCAATATATAATCATCTGGAAGATCTAATCAGTAAAATTGCCACTGTAAGCTAACTTACCCCCACTGTAGCAATCAGTACAATGTTGCCGAGAATCGCCATTGCAACTAGTCCGAACACCCAGTCGGTAAGCTTCGCATAAGGATTGACCTGCACCCACACAACTTACTCTCAGCAACACGATCGGATTTGAACAGCAATCTTCTATTGATGAATAAGGAGACAACTCCTCGAGGACCATGAAGATTTTCAGCTATTTCAGATACCAGAAATGTTTGGATGAAAATGCTTCCCGATAGAAAGTTATTGAGCATCATTCTAAGGTCACAGTAGTGTGAAAAATTCATGAAAAGAAATCAAGTAAGGGCTTGGAATAGTGAAACATGCAGCATGTTTCAGAAAGTGGGAATATGTGATCTACCTTGTTACGGTAGAGAGTGAAGAGAAAGTAGGAGACGACTGGAAAGCCCAGAACGGAAGGGGCAACCCAGCCGGGTGCTTCCTTGGTCGCTGCAGTTATGGCTGCCGTTACCGAGTCATCAGCGGCGATGGCACTCATCGTTTGGGCTCCGAATAAGCCTGCAAGCACCCCAAGCGTCCACCATGTCCCGGATATCTCAAAGCTCTTCTCCTCCTCCTCCTCCTTCACCACCTCCTCGGGCTTCTCGTCTGGAAACAGTGTCAAATACTCATCATCCTGCAACACGATGCCAAATTCAGAGTTTATGAGTCTTTTGAGGAAGAACAGATGATTCGGAGGATTCGAATTGCAGAGAAAGGTTTGATGAGATTGATTTCCGAATTGCACGGGAAAGGTTTGGTACGAACCGTGTGGTTGGTTTTGAGGGCTTCGTCATGCAATCTGTTGGTGTCTTCGTCCATGGATTTACGAGAGCTTTCCCATGAGCTTAAGAGCTTCTGTTCAAGCTCAGCTCGATTCTGAATTGCAACGCAATGACGAAGCTCAGCGACTTCGGATTCCCAGTCAAAGCTGCTGTCGACCTTGTTGGCCAACTCCTCCGTCGCCTGTACCAAATCCAAGGGTAAGAAAATATCTCCGAGAATGATGAATTCACCAAAACTCGCTTTCAGATTGCTGAGTTGATACATGCAGAAGAAATCGTTTACCTGCAGAGTAGCTTGCAACCGCAAATCTTGTACCCTAATGCGAACCCCAAGCTCGTCTTGAAGATCTTCGCCAGGAGCGACAAGAGACGGCTGCAAGACGCGCTCCACGACATGGTCATGCAGGCGGGAGTCAAGGAAAGCGAAGAGCCGCGCCAGGGCCATCTCCTGGTGAGCACGTAAGCCGCTGAGGGCTTGCTGTCGGAGCTCACTTACGGATTGCTGCCAGTCTAAGTCGGAGGAAAGAGCCAGCAAACCGGGCTTCTCCGCCACGATGCAGTCCAAGTCCACGCGCGGGGAGCTGTCCAACAATGTGTAACCCGACGCAGCAGCTGCAGCTCTTACCCCGCCAACGACGCGGCCACGTTGTTGCCGCGATGATGATCTCTTCAACGCCAACAACCCACCACCACCCCTGCTCGTGCTTGGACTGTCCACCACCCCGTGCATCAAAGCTCCATAGCTCGGACACGACAACGCGTGATTCGCCACACTCGCCATCTCGATCACCTGCACAACCCCCAGAACACTCAATTCCAAGCCCTGGGCAAAGCACAATTTGATTGCAAAGAGAATTGCCCTGGGGACGAACCGAGGAAAGTGTCGATTCGACGCAGAATTATGTCACAATTGGCTTGCTCGATCGGTGGCTGAATTGGAATTTGGCAGCATGAGGGAGGCGATCATTGAGTAGACGAGATTATTGTCCACTTGATCAATTGCAACTTTGTAAAGATGATCGATATGACTCGGAAGAAGGTGGTCGGCAGAATGGCTCAGCCTTATCTCATCGTCCCACAGTCATAGGGCTTTGGCCTTATGCGGCCCATATCCGATTCAGTCCGTTTCACGCAAGCTGGAGGAGGACCCACTTTTAAAGTTATGGGCTCCCATAACCATCATCATACACTTACTAAAAAAGTTTGGTACTCAACACCAACTTCATTCTATGATGTGGTCCTCGGTATTGATAAAAATAAGTAGATATATACCATATGCACCTAATTGGGACCCCGTGTTCGCTCAAGAATGACGTAAATGTCATTCCTTTATCAATGTTTGAAGTGTCTAAAGATAAAAATTTACTTCCCAGATTCCTCTCGTTGAGATCATCATTCAAACTTAACCCTTAAACGTCAGACCCAGCCCGAGGGGTTGGGTTTTTTTTTTTAGAGAATCTTGCTCATAACTTACACTCCATTATACCAAATGGAATTTTTAGAATTCCAAACTGAGCACCTTAAAGAGATTTGTACTTTCTTAGAATAGAGCTCAAGCAAATTTAAAATAGAATAGTGCTAAAAATGGAGTTTAAAAGAGATTTTGGGTGTGGTATCAGGAAAGCATATGACGTTTAAGGGTTAAGATATTTCTTCTTACTGAGTTTTGTGAATGGATGCACTTTCATTTTAAAGTTGATGTTGGATTTTTATGGGGTGCCCTCAATTGATTCACATAGTCTATTAGTAGAATTAGAATTGGTCACAAAACCATGATCTATGGCCAAAGTTATACCACTTCTTTATTGCATTAGTCTAAAAAGTGTTGTACCACTTCTTTTTGCACTAGACTAAGAATACCACTTCTTTTTGCACTACACTAAATTTGATAATTAATATTAAATACACTAATTTACATAAACATGTTTTATGTTTTTACTGTTGTTCAATAATTTTACCCACTATATTGGCCAAGATGGGGGGTCCTTATATAGTATGAGAATCAATGCTCTTGGTAAATTTTTTCAAACAAAAGTAAAAACTTATAGCATTTTCAAATCTTATAATAATCTAACACTAATTATCAAATTTAGTGTAGTCTAAAAAGTGCCGTATTTTCACCTACCATTATTTCTACCAATGGTGCCTCATTCCACCACACTTGCATAAACCCTACTACACAACGTGGTGAGCCAACACACACTCAAGAATGTCAACTTCATGATATAGGAGATTGTTTCTTGTAAATACATTATAAGGTTTAATTTGGTCTAAGTTACCATATAACAATAATTTATCCCAATAAGAAATTGTAGCTACATCCTTGTAAAGAGTTGGACGCCAGGTCGTTTAACCCTAGAACGTCGGAGCCCATAACCGTGGCCTGAACTTTGATATGTCTTACTCTGAATCCTCCATTTCGCCACTTTACCTGAAAGTAAAATATTTTATTTTATTTTTCGTAGATGTGATCACATGCTTTTCATATGCTGTAAAAATTTCAGATTTTTTTGGGAAGATTTGAAATTCAAGTGAATTTTCAAAGAAAAACCAAAAATAATTCATATCAAATACAAATCACTTTCAAAAAATCTGAAATTTTTGGAATAAGGGGACATTGTAGTGAAGAATAGCATGGTGTAATCCATGGTTTCGTGTCATGCTATATTTGAAAATTGAGAAAGAGACCCTATAGGCATGTAAACTTAAGGTGTCAGTCAATCACTAGATATTAGGAATTTCTTGAAATTCTAACTTGGAGTAGAAACAAGACTTGGTAAGATTCATTTTATGAATTGAGCTTGAACTCAAAAGAGATCATTTAGTTGCCTAAATTTGAGACTTAATAAAAGTAGAAAAAGTTGCAGAAATGCACTGTGTGGTGACTTGTTTTTAACCATTCTTTCAACTTTCATACCACATGTGATCTTAGGAAATACCTTAAATGACCTCAAATGAATTCCATGATATGCTATTATCATTCATAAATCCAATTACAAAAATCATGAATGAAATTCATCCCGCAATAATAGGTTACAGTGAAAATGTTCTGTTCATCGGACATAAAATGGCCGCTCCGACGTTCCAGGGTTAACCCCTAAACGTCAAGCCCCTCTCAAAATACACTGGATACCAAGCCCGAGGGGCATGCTTGGACGTTTAAGGGTTAAGGGATAAGAGCCAAGAATTATTTATTTACAAAAGAGTTGTGCTTTCTTCGGAAGAAGCAAAGTGCTTTTCTATTTAAGGAGGTGTGACAAGTGTCTTGTCATGTGCATGTGGGGTCTCGGCATGCATGTGAACTTTTCCATGCCCAGTTTCATTCCTAAAATATCTCCTTGTTCTTTATTCGATATACTTTACTTTATTCCATTTCCTTTCCGAATGTGTAAGTTGGTAAAAGTATATGCTTCAGCCCAAAAAACAATTATATCAAAAAACATCTCACAATGGTTCATAAGTTAATCTTAACCCCTAAAGGTGTGAGCCTGCCGTGGCGACCAGTAGAATACGGTGTATTTTGGTTGTATTCGGAGTGAATGCACACCTTTAATGGGTTTGAGTTCAAAGAAGAAGTTGACATTTGAATTAATGTGGTTCTAGTGAGCTATTACGATTCCAGTTTAGAGTTTCTTGTTGGTAGCAAATCCTAATTATACGACAGCGTACATACTATCCCCAAGGGACCTTTAAGGGTTAACAGAAATCTTATTAGCGATTATGAGCACCAAAATGTAGATGAGTTCTCTTCGAAAGTAAGAAAATGAATCTGAAGCTTGTTCCTTAGTGTTGAAAGACGACACTCTGGATGATGGGTGGATACTTTGAAGAGCCTTAATCCCTAACTCTCCTTGAAGCTCGAAATGGGTTTTTGCTATTCCGGGCAGTCTAGATGAAGGGGTTAGAATTAATATTTTTGCCTAAGATTTTTATTGGGTCTTCCTTATACTGCAAAGTGTATGTGGTGAAATTTGCAAAGTCAAATTTCAATTTTTGAGTCTTCTAGGACGATCCTTGGGTTGCGCGCCGAGATGGGGTAGCTTTAAAAAGTAATTTTTTTTAAATTCGTTTTTTGAAACATGTTCATTACTGAATCACCACTCAAATTTCAAAGTGACTCAAGTCAAAAAGTTTACCAATTTTACAAGGGCAGCCTCCAAAAATTTGGAAACCAATCTTCGCAATGCCCAAAAAAACTTGGGAGACAAACTTTGGATGTTATGATCTCTCAAATGGTAAACATCCAACGGTCAAAGTTTTGAACAGTAATCAAGCATATTCTTAGGTACAAGATCTTACGGTTGGAAGTTTTAAAAAAAGAAAAGAAATTGGTTCACACCCCCACGAGTGCTTAGAGGTAGAGAATTGCAGTTTTGAAGTTTCAAGCTCCCAAAAACACCAAGGAGATTTAGGGGCTTCTTTTAACGGGCTTTGTTTTGGACGAAATTACTTGGGTTGTGTCACAAATCAAGTCTAATTTGTGTAGTAAAAATTTACAACTTGCATAGTAAAGCATGAATAAATGGCATGCAGCTATTGTTTTTGGGTTTTTCACCCGTGTTTTACGGTTGCAAGCCAATCATGTGAGATCAAAAATAGTCTTTCATGAAAAAAAATTACATAAGTGCAATCTTTATATGCATTCAAACAACTTTGTAGTTGGAAGAATTTTGATCCAGATAACTTTGGTATTGGATTTGTAATGATGTTTTTACCATGAAAAAAGTGAAAAGATGGATGATTTTTGAGGAGATATGTTTGATTCGTTCAGCGTTAGATTTTGACTTTAGTTTTTGGGATGGAATTAAGTTATAGTCTAGTTCAAGCGGTAGAAACCTTGACTCGATCGAAGATGTATTGAAGATAATGCATGGACTTGAGTGCAAGAGGTGTTGTTTTGGACTATTTTTTCTTTGTAGAATGTTTGGCAGTTTTCACCATTGCAAGGTTACTATTTAAACTATGAATTTTTTTGATGAATTTTTTTGGTACGATAGAGTCTTTGAGAGGAAGATGTCCACAACTTCCTAATTGACGATTTTTTGATTGCAAAATTTTTTTAAATGTAAATTTCATGTTGATAGTACTCTCACTTCAAATTAAAATGATAGTTTTTTGTAGCCTATTTTGCGCACTAAAACATTGTGATCTTGCAATCTATAAGGTCCCAGAAGTCAAGTTTTAGTTCACATCATCTACAGCAAGTTTATTACAAGTTTGTACGTTTGAGATTTGAATAGCTTATCTTTTATTTTCTGGCTAAAAATACTCCAAGAACATTAAGAGGTTATAGTACAAGCTCTCTTGCAAATGAAACCACTAATGTTAACCTTAATTCCGTTAAACTATTGCTATTCCATGTACCATTTGTATGCATACAGGTTGGTGTATTCTTTAATATTACCACTTTTTTGTAACATCACTTCTTTATATACATTATCACTTATTTTTATAATATCACCTTCAAATCTGTCAAATTATATAGTTTTTGAATTGTAGTTCAGAAAGTTGAGGTGTGCCATCTTAGCGGAATCAACGTTTGTTGTATTAGGGACAAGTAGCTTGAAAATCACATAGTCACTTGATTTTAATTGTAGTGAACTCGAAGCATTTGAGTATTGTAGCTTCGTGTAAGATCAATTATGCTATGGAATAATTTATGAAATCAAACATGAAAACATGCAGTATGTTCCACACACAATTTTTATTGAATGAGATTCATCTCCTAAATATCCTGGTGTTTTTTGACCTCCAAACCTATAGTTGTGATATTGAGATTGAGATCACCTTGAGATCACCTTGAGATTGAGGTATGGTCAAATTTTTACTATGTTCTTGTACTTTTAAGCATAGATTCTTGAACCTAACTACTATTACAAATATCACGTGAAATGGAGTAAATGGAGTAAATCTGTTGGATCTACTCCATTTATGAGATCGCAATTTTCAATTTGAGTCAAAAAAAAATTTTTAAACATTTTTTTTTTAAAATTTAAAAAAAATTAAAATTTTTAAAAAAAGAAAAAAATCTTTGGGAGACATTGTCGACTTCGTGCAAAGGGGGGGATTTGAAGATTGTTACCCCAAAAAATTCGCTCATATATTTTTTTCATGTATTTATCTAAGTTGACTATGCTCATGCAAAGTTTTAGAGACTCATTTGGCTTTCAAACACTGTACACAATTTAATCTCTAAAAGAAGGTGTAAGACAACATTTTGATAAAACATAAGTTTCGATAATTGTATGGTACCACCATAGTAGGTTCTTTCATAAATAGTTCCATTTTAAAGAAACGTGTTCAGTTTACAAGCCAAGAGGAACAAAAAGTTGAAAAGTTATATTTGAATGATTTGGAGGCAACTGGTTGTCATCTCATTACAACTACCATCCAAAAAAACAAAAGAACGAATTTCAAATAAATCTATTTCTCACAAACAAACCTTATTTTTTTCAAAAAAATAAATATTCGTTCATTGAGGACCGAACTTGCTATGGTACGTGGTACGGTATTTGGTTTAGGTACTATATCACAATTTTCTGTAAAATTGCTCAATTCATGTAACATCATCTTGAGCTCTGTAATGTCACGTGCGGCTCACGAAGTTGAGGCGTGCCATTTTAGTGAAATTGAATTGGGGATTTAGACCAATAGAGTGGTCAATGAGATTGACAGTTGCAAGGGAACACTATACCAAAGTGCCATTTTGTCACACCAAAACTTGCAGGGTATACCTACACAATGGTGGACTCTGTAATATCACAATTTTGCTGCAATTTATGTAATATCATCTTGAACTCTGTAATGTCACATCCAGTTCAGAAAGTTGAGGCGTGCCATTGTAGTAGTGACCAATGAAGTAGTCAAGTGAGATTGACAGTTGCAAGCGAACAGTTACAGTCGAGCCGCCCCAAGAGCTCGCCATCATCATGTGCTTGAATGAGAGCAATTGACATGGATTGTCATTCTTCCGGATAAATACATACAACGGAGGATTCACAGCTAATTAACAATGACAGTGATGGTGTGTGAGGAGGATATGGCGGATGTAGCAGCGGCAGTGGGCAAAGCCATTCGCTGGCTTCTCCGATTCTCACTGCCCAAGTATCTGGCCACTGCGCAATTCCTCTTCCACGCCGACGCCGAATGGAAGAGCTCTCAACTCATCCACCAGCTCTCTACCTTCCAACCTCATTGATTCATTCAATGCTTTCGAAGCTTAGCAACTGTTTTTTCCACTGATAGCAACAATTTCCATGGCTTTTACAGAAGCATCTCTATGATAAGAGATTTGAGAAAGTGACTGTAATTCAACAATTTCCATGGCTTTGACAGAAGCTCTGTGATGAGAGATTTGAGAAAGCGACTGTAATTGAACTGCAACGCATCAATCAATCAATGTAAGCATTGTCCGATTGATGGTGTGAAGGACTTCAATCCAAACCCACTTTGAGGGTGACGTGAAGTGAATAGAGTGCTGGTTTGAGTTATGCTTGGGTGTATGTCTGGAGGTCATATAGTGCTGATGGTATTCTTTGTAACACGTATTTCGTTATAATGGTATTATTCAGTGATTTTGAGAAATGTGGGTTTAGGTGGAATCGAGCTAAATGTACCCACACAGTACATTTGGCTCAACTCAAGCTCTATTTGATAATCTGAATATTCTCATTATAACAAATTACGTGTTTTGTGATGTTTTATGGTCTCTTGCATGGAGGTATATGATTTACTTCGGCACTATGGTAAAGACGGTTCTTGCGGGATTTGGGTGTTTATCATAATTAGTGAAGACTTTGTGTTGAGGTTTAGGTTTAGCTCTACTTTAAGGTTCGACAATGATGCCATTCTTATATACTCATAAAATTCTGCCTTGTATGTATTATAGTTTTACATTGAGAGTAAGTTGTATGATGAGGAGGTTTCTTAGATCTAGCCTGTGGAGTAAGAATAGAATTTTTGTAATCTGTAGCAAAGGAAATCTTATGGTACTTGAAAATTTCAAGTCTTTTTTGCTCTTTCCTAAGTATACATCAAGGGAAAATGTTCATATGAGTCTTTGTGTGTTGTGGTACTTGTTATATTTGTTGTTTACAACAACGTTGTTGATGGTGTTTTTGATCGACCTTTGTGCATTATTTAACTCAAATGAATTATTGGAGACATAGCCACTTGGAAACATGTGTAATTAGATGTAGTGAATTTTTTTAAAAAAAAAGAAAAAAAAAAAAAAAAAAAAAAAAAAAAAAAAAAAAAAAAAAAAAAATTGAAAAATAGATTTTATAGTATTAGGCCAAAATCAAGTATGTACAAGATTTTTGATGTTCTAAAAGATTTATGGATGGAGATTCCAATTCTATTGTTTGTAAGAGTATGAGATGGAGAAATAGCAAATGAATGTGAAGTTGTGAACTAATTTAGTTCAACTTCTTGATTTTTTACAATGATTCTATTGTATCTTTTATTATTCTTTTGTTAATAAACTGAAAGTTATGTTTCCTAAATTAGCACAAAATAATCAATGCTTGCACTTTGTAATGTCAAAACTTTGCACACACCCTAGAAGAGAAAAGAGGTTTAAAATATTAATTTTCATTCGTCATTTCCAAAATAATTGTGTTATTTGCCTTCTAAACCTCCTCAATTAGCACTTCATGTTTTTTTACTTAATGAAACAACTCACGCCAAAAATTGTATGCCGGTTGTGAAATTGAGAATTTGTAATCTACCTATGAGGCAACCTTTTGGTTTTGCAAGAGCTTTCGTTCAAAGTATGTACCACTAAGAAAGACTTGTCAAATTCATTTCCTACAATCAATCTCTTGACCCTCTTAATCTGCAACCATAAATCTTATTCAAAGGTTAATTCAAGAATTTGTGTGTCATTTGTAGATTGCGAAGAAAATAAGATACCTATTCTAAACAAAGAAATTGTTTTACATAGGGCTTTGTTTGGCATGAGCAATAAGATTATATTCACAACTCTACAAACACGGAACCTCAACCAATATATGAAGTGACGTTATCTAAAAGTACTTTCTTCAATTGAAATTTACAGTTACACCCTAATTTATTTGGCTTGATACATTACGACCTAACCTAAGCATACGCCAAATGTTCCATTGACCTTCATTATGACTCTGAACAAAGTTAATTGATGAAACATGTAAGCGTCACGGAAGTTTCTTCTGATCATCCGGTTTAAATCCTCTTCTTTACATTATCATCCGGCATTTCAAATTGATACCTAGGTTCTACTTGGGCAATACTCGTGTGATACGTGGGTATATACCAAGATTTTTTACCAACAAAAAGCACGAACTTCCATAGTCAAATCGGTTTTTCTAAAAATCAATCAGCTAGATTGCTATTGATTGCCGGCAAGGTTTTCTTATGCGACATTGTTGAACATCAAACACACACAACAGTCAAACAAAAATTCATCAAAGGAGGACGCAAACGACATCGAAGAGGCAATTTTTCTTGTCTTTACTATGCATTTTCTAGTATGCTCAGACATTCATGTCAAACTCAACGTCAAATGGACATGTCGAACAAGACAATCTACACAGACATTACCCGAACCGACAGTATGTCATGTAAGACATCCCTAAATTGCTCGTACTTTCCGTTCTTTGAACATGCTTCTTACTAATCTTCTGCTGTTGGAGTACATGATGGACACACTCCAGTTTCCTAGTTTCAGCTTCATCCTAAAATTGCACAATCTTGGTACAATCACCGAGAACGTGCTTATAACTTGCAGTGCAAATCTGGTGAGAAGGTGCTACAGAGGAGATAATGAGTCTCCATCGGCACCAAAAATGATTCTTGTCCTCTTTTCTTGTGCACATGACGTTGCCAGCTATAGTAGTACAGCACTGTCAGTCAGTTGACTTGTGAGTCAAGAATCTGATCCAAGCTCTCACCACCTCCACATCAAAAGCATGCTTGCTCCGTCAGCTTGACTTGCTATGGATCCCCAATAGCAAGGTTCAGAGCTCCCGTGATTTGAAATTTTTTTAGTTCCCTTCTTTCCAAAGCAGTGGTGGGTTGCCAGGAATCTTGCACATGGTTGACTCCTACAGGAAAATGTATACATTTTAACTACACAATCATTAATTATCCTTGAGCTTAAATTAATTTTCCCCAAAAAAATGTAGCATTGACTGTGATCTAGTGACAATCAAAACTAAAATCTCTTCGATGGATTCTAAATCATATTAATTTCCAGTAGATGCTTTGGGGCCTATGGGGCAATTGCGTCATACTTGAACCTCAATGTAAAACTCTAGCTTTAAGTAATCGATGTTCGAGAAATCGTAAACCGTGCCATGATCTGCAATTAAGAGCCTTGATCGTCCCCCGGGCCTAAAATATACACAGTCTGGAAGATTTGATGGATGCTAGGCTGCTGGCGATGGTCAAAATCCACGAGATCGAAGTGGACCCAGCATCGGAGCGGGCTTCGAGGAACCACATGTCCTCACCTGAGATTTTGCCTCTAACTTTGGGATCCGTGCCTTAAGCGCTCCGTGACAACCCCCGAAATCTGCGGTCTCAGAAGCATGCATCTTCCCAATGCAACTAATCCGACGAAATAATAGACGGGAACGATAGGATAAAAGGAATGTGAAGCTCTCGCAATCAGGGATGTTTTTTCAGGGAATACTCGCATTTTTTCTATACAAAAAGGGTTGCGATGGTAGACAGGCACAGACAAAACGAGAGAGAGAAGATGGGATGAAAAGGGAAATAAAGCTTTCCGAGGCTCTTTATGAAAAAGCAGTTGTTCTTCGAGACAAATATGAATTGGTGAGAGGGCAATCGTCGAGTATCCAACGTGCAAAGAATCATCACTAGTTCCGCCACCATCACTGCAATCAAAAGAATCACACACAGCCAACAATGGATCATCTAATGTACAGACAGAGCTCCACTCGATCGGCGACTACCTACGGTAGTCGTCGTCATTCTCGTGAGCTACTTCCACAATGGGCTCCGGCACAATGTCGCTGGATCCACGCCGCATGTGGTGGTTCATGGAATACATTTCTCGCGAGTTTTGGGAACTGGAGGACGCTAACACGCCAGGTCTTGCAATGGGCTGGGAAGCCGAGTAATGGTCGTCGTTGGGGCTGCTGCTGCCGTTGTTGATGTTGTTGTTGCCGCCGCCACCACCGCCGCGGAAGTAACCGGACACAGACGTGTGATGCCGGAAGCTGCCGAACAGGACGTCGTTCCAGGAGCTGTGTGAAGCCGATCTCACCGCCAGCGACTCCCCGAAATTCTCCTCGCGGACCACTTTGTGGGGATTCTCGAGCGCCTTCAGGACGTGCTTCATGCTTGGTCGCTTCGACGGTTTGGAGTTTAGACATGCCTTGGCGATTATGGCCATCGCCCAAACCTCCTCCATCAGGTCTTCGTCCACTATCAGTGACGGATCCACCAACTTCGGTAATCCTTCCTTGTCGTTCACGTTGATCAATGGGAGTGCCCACTCTAGCCATTGGTTGTTTGTCGTGCCGCTGATGCCGAGCTTCCCGGATACGAGCTCCAGTAGCACCTTGCCGAAGCAGTAGACGTCGTACGCGCTCGATGCTACACCGTGACCTGCAAGAATATCTCTTCGCATCAGCACCACGTCTTCTTACCGCATGTGAACTTTCAACGAGCATTCTCTACTCAAAAATGGAGAGAGAAGAAGAGAGACGACTTACTTGGATCAGCAGGATCGTACGAGGCACTGCAGAAAACAAACACAACCCACGACGCGGTCCAATAGTTAGAAACAATGTCATTAATAAGAGAGATACACACGATTCGTAATAGAAACAAGATGATCGTGGAATTACCTCGAGAACCCGAACACTCGAGTGAAGATGTTAGAGTGCGATTCTGAATCTTGGATTCGTGCGTCACCTAAACTTCCAATCCTGACTTCGTACTTGTCGTCCAAGAGGATGCTGTTCGCTCTTATATCGCTGGAGAAACACAAAACGAGAAGCTATGTTAAGCAGAAAGTTTCGAATGTAACGGATGGAGGATCACAAGGTAGAGGGCATACCGGTGGACGATAGGAGGAGTGCACTCGGAGTGCAAGTAAGACAGTCCCTCCGCGACACCAATCGCAATTTTGAGACGAGTGATCCAATCAAGAGATTGCAGCACATCGTCGCAGTGAACACCCGGAGTGCCTTTCTTGTGCAAGGAGCTCGCGAGGTCGATGTTGGGGCAGTATTTGTAAACCAGATACTTCTCCTCTTCTCGGTCGAGGCACGTTCCAAGGAGCTGAACTAACTTGCTATGCGCCACTTTGTCGAAGACTTCGAGCTCCGACAAGTGTAGGTCTCGCTTAACCTTTCGAAGATCGATCTTCTTGACCACGATGGCAGTGCCACTCATCTCCCCCCTGTACAAATCCCCCGAGTGACCGACACAGACGAGGTTCGAGAGTGAGAATTTGCTGGTGGCGCTTGATAGCTGCGAGTACGAGAAGGTCTGGCCGCGGCCCCCAACGGCGGACATTCTGCCGCTCTCCATAGCGTGGTCCTTGGAACGCCGCATTTGGCAGCGATGGAAACAGAACACCATCACACCGACGAACACGATCAGTGCCATGCCGCCAAAGACTCCCGCAAGCAGGGGCGTTAACCTACTCCGTGTCGTGCCTTGTGTGAACACTGACGTCTCCAATGGGGACGCGGCGTACGCAGGAGGGGGAGGCGCATTGCTCGTGTCGGCGGCAGGTGGAGTGGCATTGAAGCTGAATGTCACTCCCAAAGGAGCGTAAAACTTCGTGCATGATTTCAGTGGACGTTGCTTCTCCACCTGCGCGAGACAGTTCTTCCGAGTGTCGGCCGAGGGCAGGAACCCCATCGGCACCGTGCCATTGAAGAAGTTGTCGGAGATGTCCAAGGTCACGAGCGATTCCTGGGCCGCAAGCTCCTGCGGAAGCGGGCCGTGGAAGTAGTTGTGGGAGAGGTTCAAAGCTCGCAGCGAGGACAATGTGAGCAGCCCGCTTGTATACCCACCTGTGAAGCTATTTCCAGACAGGTCCAACACCAACAAGTTTTGCAAGAGGCCCACGGTCGCAGGAACCTCGCCAGTGAAGTTGTTGTTGCCGAGCTCCATAACTTCCAACTGCGTCCACCCTGTAAGTTCCGATGGCATCAAACCTGTGAAAGCATTGTGAGAGAGACGGGCCACAGTCAGGTTAGACAATCTTCCGAGCTCCGCAGGAATGCTCCCCGGCATGTTGTTTCCTGACAGGTCCAAGTACTGAAGTCCTCCGAGGTTTCCGAGCTCCCATGGCACAGGCATGTCCAGCATGTTGTTCGCCAAACTCAAGTACTGCAACTTCGGAAGCGTAGTTATCGGCCCAATCCCGCCCGTGAGGAGATTCCCTGAGAGATCGACAATCAGCAAACCGGGGGTGCTCATGGACGGAATCGGACCAGAAAACGCGTTGCTCGAGAGATTCAAAGTGATTAAGTTGGTGAAGTTGGCGAACGACGGTGGCAATATCCCGGTGAGAGAGTTCCGTGCAAGAGAAAGCCCATTGAGACGAGACAGATGGCCAAAAGACACCGGTAAAGCGCCAGTGAGTGAGCAATCCGAGAGATCCAACCACTCCAAGCTTCCGGCATTGCCAAACCAATCCGGAATTCCACCATTAAAAGTAAACTGTGAAGCGTTCAAAGTGCGCAGAAATGGCAGCTGTGCCAACGCCCGAGCGTCCACGAGACTGGGGTGCGGGTCAGACGCTGAAACCCTCGGCAATCCTGTCAAGACAATCGAGTCAATATGACCATTGACGCACTGTACGCCTCGCCACGACCAACAAGGATCGAGGTCAGATTGCCACGCGCTATCGCGAATTTGCAGCGTGCTCCGCAAGCTCTGCATTGCGGCAGACTCGTTGCTCGCTAACGTGATCACAGAATCCGCCTCCACCACCAGTACCCACATGCAATGCAGCAGCATTGCGGCCCATGCCGCCCAGACTCTCATTTTCACGTTTCTTACTGCTTCGTCACAGCTCTCGCATTCTGTCGAAACCCCTATTCCTGCTGCCCATAAACCTGTCCCTGCTGCCAACCCACCTACCAGCGACAATCCACCAACCGAAACGCGCACATTCCGAGCTCCAGCTCCAGCTCCTAGATCTACACCGTCATGATCATCCCCACCTCGTACTCTCAGGATCCACCTTCATACCCACAATGCAATCGGAGCTTGCTAGCTCCACCATCGCCGAAACTGCTACAGATTGCCAAAGCTTGCCTTGAGCATTGACCTCCAGAATGCGAGGCGAGGCAACCTCGGTGCCCGAGGAGGAAGGGCGACTGGGAGTGGACGTGGGGGTGCCAGTCCACTCAAGCGGAGCGAAAGTCGGCAGCGCTCTCGCGAGCTCGCCCTCGGCGCCCCGGCCGAAACTCACACGCCCCGCCCGCAACTTCCCCTTCCTTCCGCGACAGTCATCCATTCCCTTGTCCGCGTTTGCTTCATCCATCCAACCCCACTTACAATACTTCATCCATGACCCATTCCTCTTTGCGTTATTCATCCAAACCGCGACAATATTACATCCCTCTCCTGTTCGTGCTTGCGTCAATCATCCAGCCCCGCGAACCAGCTTTCATCCATGGTGTTTAAATTTCGGGCCTTTTTAGGGCAACATTGGAGGACGTGCCTCGAAGCCAGGTGGCGCTTTCCAATTTTGGGAATTGGCCTTGAACGTCCCTTGCGAGGTGCAGATAAGTGACCGTCCACCATGCATAGGTTCTGCTCTTCAAATTTAGCAGGATAATTAGAGATATGATTACTTAGGGAATCCAATCGTATGGGTGTGAAGATTAATGTGCACCATGTCCAAAGAATTATTGTGGGGAGTAATCAATCCAAGGGTTTTGGTGAACATGCAATGAGTTTACATTTGCCATTTTTAGAAAATGCCTATGACACCACGACTCGATCCTAACGGTGCTCAGAAGTGTATATACGATGTGCATGCCTTCAGAGTAATTCTTTGAGCCAACTCAATGCAATTCGTCTACCTTCTCACATGTATTTTCATACGACATATACCATTCCACAATAAAATCCTTGTAGATCACAAAGTATGTCGAAGAATGGGACGAGCAATGTATCAATGGAAAAGTATTTGTTTAATTACAAACTTTCTTTTGGAGTAGACTCCAAGGTACAAACCGAAAGATGTGCAAACAAAATATATTGGCCTCAGCGGCACGCTTAAACCTTTGAGGGTTAAGGGCATAGCAAAGTTTTTTGTGTCGTATTTGTCGCATACACATATTTGTGACTATATGGTATTATGATTCAAAGTGCCTCCATGATACAAAACATGGAGTGGTCTGAGCTAACTCTTTTGTCATTGACTCGCTAGATCAAGTTGAGAAGAAGAACACCATATCCGTAAGGGTTGACCTAAATATAGTGTTAATTCGACCCACCCTTGATGGTATGCCTACATGACATAACAACAACAGTATTGGATTACTAACCTCTCTTAGAATGCACATTGTATTAGGAAAGACCGAGAACCAATGAATTCTAGAGTGGTACTTCATCAAGTGCATCTCCATTTACCTCTTTCTGTGGGTGTGAAAAAATGACTTATCTACATTATAACGAAGTTTTGTTGCAAAGGGGGAGGCTCCGACCTGAGGCTTAACATTTTATCTTCCTAACATTGGGGTTCCTACTTATAGTCAACGAATGGTGATTAACAATATTTTTGAACTGGCTTTTACAACAGATTAGAGGATTATAATGATTTTCAATCTTGAGAATGGTGTGTGGTATAAATAAATAAGAACACCAGACCCCTTGTGGGTTGGCGTGCATACAATGCCCGTTTGACCTACCCTTGATGATATGCCCATGGGTTATAACAACAATGACGTAGGACTACTAACCCCTCTCAGTGTGGGCATTGTGTGATATATATTACAATAGCATTTTGCACAATTAAGATTTGGTATTAGAATTTAACAACACCAATGTTCAGCCTATTCCAATTCTTTGGTGTGGTCCCCAATTTATAAAGTGCTAAGTAGACTGGATGTCGAGAAGTGGAATTGGAAGTTGGGTTAGTGCACAAGGGCAATGTGCTATGCATCACAACAAGCTCCTTGTAAGCCATGCAAATAAGAGGTCAATTTAAATGAAAGAAATTACTATTGGAAGGGTGATCCGAAGAAGGCAAATATAATATTGTTAGTGTAGAGAAACCCCTACAACCCGTTTTTATAGTGGAACTTGAGAATTTTTTTTGTCATTCAATGATTGTCAGGAAACAAATAATTTGGTATTAAACATGCCCTCTAAATGATTTTGAGAAAAAATTGCAATATCTTTTCTTATGTTATAAAATGACTATTGCATTGTCTTCAAAGATTAAGAGGTAGCTCACGGCTATAAGATATTAAGGGAAATACTAAATCTCATTGATATTTAAGTATTTGTTTCAAAAACCAAAAATGTAAGCGAATAACAATGAATAAGTTTACACACAAAGAGTGCACTACAAGGAAAATTGGGTGCTTCGGACTACGGCTCTAGTGACATTGTCCAAATCGATATGCTCAAGCTCAATGTAGTGATTGTTTATGGTTTCCATGACTATGATTAGTTATGTTATTTGTCAAGATGACTGATAATAGTCATATTCTCAGTCATTTTAAAAGAGCCACTTTGAACAATACAACTAGAGCCATAGTTAAAACTCTTGTTTTCCTTGAAGAAGTGGCACGCCTAAATTAAGAAAGGATTTTATGTATTTATTTATTGTCACTTAAGTATTTTGGTAAGGCTCGCAAACCATTAACCGTCCTAGAGTTGATAATGATGGAGCATAAACACATAGTAAGCTTTGAAGGCTATTGCCAACGCATCCCATTGTGTACTAGTAATGATACTCTCATTGGTATGCTATTGTACTGTACAACGATGGAGATGCTTTCAAATAAAGTTCTACCGATTCAGTCATGATAGCTCAAATTTTCATCTACCAAGATTTAGGGTGAGGCAGAAAAATTTGCACATTATCAAGGGTTTTGCTAATGCATTCATGGAGATTTTTTTAACCTCTTAACGTCCATTCAATCACTTCTGACTAAACTTCAAACAACTATCACAAAAAAAGAAAAAAAAAGAAAAAGTTCATTCCCTTTTCTCCTAAGTCTTACACGTCCACGTCTCTTTTTACAACCACAATTCTCTTCACAGTGTTGAAAATAGAAAGGATGGTAAGATATTTGTTCGTACAATCTTGTACTAGAAAGTCATGTTGATGGAGCTCACAATCTTTAGGCCACATAAATTCCAAAATTAGAATGCATTTGTACTAAAAAGAATGAAATTCAATTGTTTTAATGTTGAGGTGGAAACTCTACTAGCATATTGATTGTAATAAAAAAAACTTACAAACTAGAGAGTTGTCTACCTTCATCTTAAAACCACCCTGACAAAAGAACCAAATCAAACCAAGATAATAGGTTTTGCAAAGGTGAATGCCACCCAGAAAAATAAAAGAAAAGTAGTCTAAAGTTAAACCATAATACATAAAATTTATGCCATATTTACAAATTATCTAAACTTGAATAAAGCTTACTACCACCAAACTAAAATAGAAATAGAACCCAACCCAACACACAAAGTTGGAACCAAATGGTGGATGAACTATATACAAGTCTTCAAAAATCATGGAGTTTATTTTAACTTTTATAATTCTTTAATATAAAAAAATCATTTGGAGATCTGGTACCAAATTGTTTTTGATTCAAAAGACTTCCAACTAAAAAGTTATTAAACTTCATTCTAAAGTCACTCCTATTACTAGAAAATAAACATCACAATTTATTTCTTTTAATAATAATGAGCTTGCAATGGCAAGACATGCCTCATGATTAAAAACCTAAACAACTATTACTTGCATCATAATGCGTGTCATGTGTTTGTACCATCTTGTATGGATTTATTATTGAAATTAGAATTCAAATCCATACAAGATGGTACAAACATATGAGGCATGAGGCATGGGTTTGGTACAAATAAAATGCTTATTTGATGTACCATACTTAGAAAATGATTTACGTAATTCGTGCTAAAACATTAGTGATTAAAATATGTCTAAATTTAATCAAATATATTTGTGTGTCCCACGGAAATTTTACTTTGAAATCGAATTCTTTCATAATCAAATTCTTTCAAATACAAAGTTAAGAGCATAATACATTGACCTAGCCTATCTTTTGTTGAAAAACACAATTTCATTGACTACAAAGTTGTTCACCTTCATCTCAATAGCACCTTTTATTAAAACAAACCATCAAAAAAAATTCTTTGCCTAAATATAACCTTGCAATGGTGAAAATTGTCAAAAAAATTAGAAAAGAAAAATAGTCCAAATCTAGACCATTTGCACTCATATCCATGTTTTATTTAAAAAAATTTGTGATCTTTTTAAGGTTTTTATCACTAAAACCAGACTCTAATAGGAAGCCATTCCAAAAAATGAACAATGAAATCCAACGATGAATGAAGGAGATATAGCTCCTCAATTATCATCCACGTTTTCACTAGTTTCCATTGACAAAACATCATTGCAAATCCAATAGCAAAAGTACTTGGAATAAATAACTTTCAACTAGAAATTCGGTAACAACCACCTGAAGATCATGAATATAAAAAGAAAAAACCATGAAATACTACTTTTGCTCTCACATAATTGGCTTGCAATCGAAAACATGCCCCATGCTTGGAAATTTAAGAACAAGAGCTGTCTTCACAAAAATGCATGCAATTAATTCATACGTTATGTGTATATGTCTGCAATTTGTTCCACACAAACTAGACTTGATTTGGAATCTAACCTGTGATTTCATCTAAATGATTTCATCTCAAATGAAGAAGTTATGGCTCTTCAAAGTTGCAGCCTTCAATCCAAAATATCCTTTTTCTACATTCTGTGCGTTAAGGGGTAGGTCGAACAGGCATTTTTATTCACGCCATCCCCACAAGGGTTTGGTATTCTTATTTATTTAATTAAGTACACGGAAGTAGATCTGGTGACCTTATTTGTCTGGGGCGAAATGAACGAATCAGGTGAGATGGACGAAACTCAGACGAACGACCGCCTCTCTCGTCGACTGGTGGCGGACGAGAAACAAGCAACGAAACAGAAGGAAAGAAAATGGAGATGGTAGCAGAGTGTGAGTGTGGAATTGTCAAGCAGCGAAGTGAGAGAGCGGCCATAGCCAGTTGCCATCCTCAGCTTCGGGTCCTGAATCATCAAGAGTGTGTGAGTGAGCTTGTCAATTTTTCTTCTAGAAATGGCGATAGCGCATACGATAGAAGAGGATGACGGCGTTGCTGGTGGCGAAGATCTGCATTTGGAAGTCGTCGTGCCGGAGGATGTGCAGGCTGTGATGAACGCGGCGGAAGACGGAGATGCCCAGGCCCTCTCGACTGCTCTAGGTCACTCTCCCTTCCACCGCCACTTCTTGGTTCAATCTGTCAGATCCTACGCACTCTGTTCCCACGACTTAGATCTACATTCTGCTGCCCTTGCCTTTCCCGGTGGCAATTCAGTCCAAATCGTCGCGAATTTGCAGAAAGACACATCGCTTTAGCTTGACGTAGTGTCCGAAACCCTAATTTCGATCCATTAGTGTCAGATCTTGGACTGCAGCTAACGTACTTTAGTTCGAGTGATGCAGGCAATCTCACGAGCGGCGTTGATTGCGAGGGCGAAGATGGCGACAGACCACTTCACATTGCATGTCTTTATGGTCATATTGCTTGCGTGCAGGTACCGTAGACGTTGCATTGTTGTGATCATTGCTTTGCAGAGGTTTTCTTAAAATGTAAATCAGATTCTATTTGAGCTTGTGGAAGTTGTTGTAATGGTGAATGGTGGGATGCTAGATTCTGCTTGCAGCTGGTGCAAGTATCGAGGTTCGAGATGAGGATGGAGGGCTTCCTCTGCACGACGCATGCGCAGGAGGTAATGCCAAAACCATACATGCCTCTTTGAGTGTTTTCATTCAGCACGTTGTTATTTTGTTCCTTACTTTGGATCATTCACAGGTTACAAGGAGATTGTGAGCATGTTGCTTCGAGCTGCCAGCAGCCAGGAGCAGCTTAAACGTGTCCTAGACTCATTCGACATCGATGGTGATACGGTATGTCGTCCTCTCTCGCAATGTTTATTTTAATTCCATCATCAAACAGCTGCTAGGAAAATCTTATTCAGCAACATATACTACCACGTTATAACCTGCAGCTATATTTGGAAACTCAGCACTTTTTTTGAATTTGCATGCAGCCATTGCACCATGCAGCGAGGGGCAATCATGCGGAGGTCGTGCAGATGCTTCTAGATTCAGGAGCAAACCCAAAGATCTTAAACCTTGTCGGACAGGTACAATTCTGAGCTCTATCTTGTCATGAGTACAAGTTGTTTACGGAGGGAGCAAGTTGTGTACTAATTCCTACGCTTGAAACGGTGCAGTGTCCCGCGGACTTGGCGGATCCAAATTCTCCAGCTCAGGTCCAGTTGCATGCTGCTGTGGAAAAGCTGAATGCAGGAACTTAGATTTAGTGCAGCTGAAGCAACTTGAAAGCCGATAATCAAGTTGTTTGCTTGGAGAAAATGCTAGACTAGCGTTTTGCATTATGTGCTTGGATGCAAGAAGGTATATAATAGCACGCTGCATCCATCTAGTTCACACGTCTGTTGGGTATACGAGCAATGCGGCTGTTGACCTAGGTTGAAGAGGAGAATTTGTTTCGGCTGTGTCCCAATTTTGAACTTTCTATTTATAACGTTGTGAACGTGGTTAGAGAGGTGTAATTTGTCTTCACCAAGTTGCTTCTCTCTGTCGTACCTGGACGGTCGATTTGAATGGTGTCTTTTAATGGATTCAGGTTGTTAATGGTTGGAGTTTAGTATGGCGTATAATACTAATGGTCAAGTAATGTTAGGTTATCGAAGTTACAAATTTACCTTCAGTCTTAATTACATTTTGGGATTTTTTCCCTGGTTTTTTCTATTCTACATGTGAAGGAAGCATCAAGACATATTCCTTCCGTAGACAACCTGAATAGAATAAATTTGTCATTTGCCTTTTCTATTGTCAGAGAAGAAGGGTCTTAGGATTTAAATTTCAACATATCCAATTAGAAAACTCAAACTTTTCTCAGTCCTGGAGGCAGGGTAACTGCAAGACTAAATGGGTAATCTCTGCCCGCACACAAACTCAGTTGTAGCCATTGTTACTGGCCATTGTTACTAGCCATTGTTACTGGCCATTGTTACTAGCCATTGTTACTGGCCATTGTTACTAGCCATTGTTACTGGCCATTGTTACTGGAATTTTTCCTCCTTAACCCTGGAACGTCGGAGCCCATAACCGTGCCCTGAACTTTGATATGTCTTACTCTGAATCCTCCATTTCGCCACTTTACCTGAAAGTAAAATATTTTATTTTATTTTTCGTAGATGTGATCACATGCTTTTCATATGCTGTAAAAATTTCAGATTTTTTTGGGAAAATTTGAAATTCAAGTGAATTTTCAAAGAAAAACCAAAAATAATTCATATCAAATACAAATTACTTTCAAAAAATCTGAAATTTTTAGAATAAGGGGACATTGTAGTGAAGAATAGCATGGTGTAATCCATGGTTTCGTGTCATGCTATATTTGAAAATTGAGAAAGAGACCCTATAGGCATGTAAACTTAAGGTGTCAGTCAATCACTAGATATTAGGAATTTCTTGAAATTCTAACTTGGAGTAGAAACAAGACTTGGTAAGATTCATTTTATGAATTGAGCTTGAACTCAAAAGAGATCATTTAGTTGCCTAAATTTGAGACTTAATAAAAGTAGGAAAAAGTTGCAGAAATGCACTTTGTGGTGATTTGTTTTTAACCATTCTTTCAACTTTCATACCACATGTGATCTTAGGAAATACCCTAAATGACCTCAAATGAATTCCATGATATGCTATTATCATTCATAAATCCAATTACAAAAATCATGAATGAAATTCATCCCGCAATAATAGGTTACAGTGAAAATGTTCTGTTCATCGGACATAAAATGGCCGCTCCGACGTTCCAGGGTTAATCCTCAGATCTTGGATCTTGTTATTGTTGATGTGGATCAACACTAGGGTATCTTTCCTCAGAGTAAGCTTACTTACCTTTTGGTACCAGGGTTGTTACTGAGGATAAATTTCAGGCTTTCCTGCTCTGTGCGTCATCACTCCTGTGTAAAACAAAACACCTAGTTCATTCAGGATCAAGGATTCGAAGTCCGCCACTTTTGCCTACAAAACAGTACATTCCGACTCTGTCAAAAAACAAGTTCTATTCTCTTGAATTTGACTACTATGATCTCTCAATCGATAAGAATTTTGATATCCATACATGTACATCTACAAATTAGATACTGGATCCTAACTCTAAATACGTCACAAAGTAAAACTTCCATATTGCATCGAAAGAGGCCAAAAACGTAATAGAAAAGGGAACTGGGCATTGATTGTAAGAATCACGAAATCAATTCTTTTAAACCCTAATTCCCCGTCATTCGAAAGCTAATCGACTCAAAAGCACTGTGGCAGGAAGGGAGGCAGGGTTCAGGGTTTTGCGTCAGAATCCGAACATTCTCCTCTATGGACATGCAACTGCAATCAGTCAACGAGCCATAAGAAACTCGCTAATTGCTTCCATCGCCGAAGTGTTCGACTCACACGATGCAGTGTACAATCCCACGCGTCGCGCTCACAAATAGTTGTGAGCCATTGGAGCCCCATTACATTGCTCGCGCCATTAGATTGCTCGCTCAGAGTCGAGATGGGCGCAGGACGGGCGCTTGTGGTAATGGGCGTCACCGGCGCCGGCAAATCGTAAGCAGCACACTCATCGATCGATCGAGAACCTTTTCGTACATTTTGCATGCTAAGCTTACAACCGTGGATCATTTTTGGACAGGACGGTGGGTGCGCTCCTTGCCGTGACGCTTCATTGCGAGTTCCTTGATGCAGACAATTACCATTCCGAAGAAAACAAAGGTGCACCAATCCCTCGATTCATCCTCAATTTGTAGCTCGATGTGAGGGTTAGTAAAATCTGATGAGAGATTGGATTGCAGCGAAGATGAGACGGGGAGTAGCGCTCACAGACGAGGACCGTGCGCCGTGGCTGGAGACACTGCGATTGCTGTTGCTCGATCACGTAGTGAGAGGCCAAACGGTGGTGTTAGCATGCTCGGCCCTGCTTCCCAAATACAGAGACTTACTCCGTTCCGCAGCGCGACAAGGGAGCGATTTGAACTCTCCTATCGTGTTTGTTTACCTCCGATGTAGCGCGGATGTTTTGGCCGTTAGAGTGACGGCCAGGGAGATCGCTGGTACTCATTACATGCCTGCTTCCCTGCTTCAGTCGCAGATTGACACTCTCAAAGTCGAGAATGACGAGAACGACATCCTTGCTGTTGATGCTACCTTGCCTCCCCTTCTTATTGTGCAGCACATCCGAAAGCAGCTTGCTCTCTGATACTAATGTGCATGAATACTCAATCTGTGGAGAGCTCAATTGGAGCGTGTGACAGGACAATCCTTCATTGACTGTAAAGAGGTAGATAGGTAGCAATTTCTGCATCATGCAAGATTGTGTCTGCAAAGATGAGTAATAGGTACACCAATTGTTGAGTAGATGTATGAATGTGTCATCCTTGGTTCACGAGATCAAACCTCATTAACATAGAATCATGTAACCTTATATGTGCCATCTCGGCATGTGAAAGATTGTGCACTATTGCCATTCAGAGCTGCATATATCTTACGGTAGTTTCCCTTCGTTTGCCAAAATTCTATCCTGGAATCCATCATCTTATGCCATTTCCCTTGAGAAACATAAATGGCCTATCGTGCGTCAATAGCATAAAAGCAAGTTGAATAGATTCGTAGTGAAGGATGAGACGAAAATGACTGTAGAGATGATGTCTCGCAAAAGAACAGTTGAACAGATAGTTGACGATGATTGGGTGTGCCTGCTCGTAGTAGATGAGTTGTTGGGAAATGTCTTCATAAGTACATCAATTTGTTACGATACATCAGAAACTCTTCAAACAACAATTTGCTGCTACTTGCCAATTGTTGAGGTGCAATCCTACCAGGGTGGCATATACAAATCTGCTTAGCAATTTCTACGAGTTTGTGTCCTTGCACAAGGCAGGGACATGCATGTATGTTGCAGGCAAATCAATCATAACAGTGGGAGCTAGTGATCGATGAGGTCCTTCAATCGACACTGCGCCAAGCGACACCAATCCATGGCTTTCTACAGCGATTCCTTCACAGCCTCCGGGATCGACGACGATGATCCATTACTACTGTGGCCTCGAAACAGCTCTGCTTGCGCTTGGGGTATGAGCAGGTTCCACACGTCTTCCTGGTGTAAGATGGCTGTGCTGATCATAGCCTCCACCTTCTCGATGCAGTCCATGATGGTGGACTGATCTAACCCAGCTGCACGACTGCCGTGCCCCTGATGCTGCTCCTCCATCTCTGTAGCTATCGATCCTTGAGCCTCGATCGCTGCTTATAACCCACACGTTGCTTGCATTCATGCATGACTCGTCGGTCAAACAAATGGTCCGTCGCCAATTCACGCCGCTCGGTCTTCAACCCAAACAAGGAAGTGTCTGGAACTTGCACGTCTCGGTCAGTATGATCTGTCGAGAGCTAGAGACTAGTAATTGTACACTGTGAACATTGTCAAGCGAGTGCCGAGTGTCAGTCAGTCGAAGTGAGCATGGATGCTGCATGTAATTATGGTGTAGATCTTTCTCGATAGCTAGTATGTCGTATCAGATGGAATGTGTCGAGTGGTATGGTGGGGACCGGCCTGAGAGATGAGTCCGGCCTGGACAAACGAGTGGATGTAAGTGCAGGAGTGGTTTTCTTCGAGTGTACGTACGCGGTGGTCGTAGAGAGCGATGGCGATGGCATGCGGTCAGTTCAGTAGCCTGCGTGACGAGTGAGCTGACTATCCTTTTGGAGTGTTCCTTGGCGTGGCTTCCTTCTAGAAACACGTATTTCGTTAGGATGAGAATATTCAGATTATCTACCCAATGACAGTTGAGCTTGAGTCGAGCTAAAGGTACCCACGGAGTGGGTACTTCACTGAAAGTGGACAACACAACCAATTGTCGGTATTTTTAAATGATCATGACTTACTCAAAATTTGTCCAGGTGTTTATTGACATCTACTCTTTCTGTAGATTCCCAATATGTTTATGAAAATAGGCCATTCAAGAATATGAAGAGGAAGGTCAATCACCCCAAATAGAGATTTACAAGAAGGGGAAGAGAAGTGGAAACATATTTTGTGAGAATATATGAAGTTGTTTGAAATTTTCAAATTATCGAGCCTATAAGTGTTCATACCTGACCTTCAAGAACATGCACTAGTCCAAGTTAGTATTGAGTGACTTGAGCCATTTAATGAAGGCCTAGTGGCCTTCAATTAGGGTAAGGTTAGTGTTCCGTAAAATTCATTAGATTATAAGCTAGATAAATTTTCCTTTTCTATCATCAAAAGTAGGCACTGGTATTTGAATTTCTCCATACCCCATGTGAAAATTCAAACTTTTCTCCATGTCTCATAAGGGAAAGGATTATGAAGACATGTAGGTCAATTGCCTAGGAACAAGATTTTGAAGAATGCGAAGTCAAATCTATTTCTGAAGATGTTTTTTTTGGCCCCAAAACTTTGCTTTTTCTTTTAACAAAAAGGGAAATAACTTTTTTCGCTTTGAGAGGAAAGTAATGGATTTTAGTTCACGACTTCATGTGCAAAGAACATATACAAGTTAGATGCTAGATCCTATGGTTACATCTCTCAAATTAAAATGAAAAATTCTACCTTGCACTTTTGGAAAAATCATAGAATTTAGGTCTTGTGGCTTTAGGGATTAAAATGGCTGATGTGACAACATGTTGTTGATGTGGTGATTTTGATTCTATATTTCTTTGAAGTTAATAGGTTGCATACTTGTTGTTTTTTAAGTTTTATGCAAAATCATAGCTAAGATTGTAGATCATAATTGTAGTTTGTGAGATCATAACATCTAAGGTTTGTGCAATTTTATTTTATTATTTTATTATTATTTTTTTAAATTTTTTTTGCGCAATTTATTACATGGTAGGCATTGTCTACATGGCATATAGGGGGACTTGTGATTATTATTACCCCAAACATTTTGTTGAAAATTGGTCCATTTTAGAAACTAAATTGAGTATGCAATATTTTAGTACCTCATTTTTCTTTTTGAAATGTCATGCAAACTATTTCCCAAAAAAGGGGTCTAGAATCTTGCTTTGTGATTCATTTACGATAATCTCTCATGTTTTTTACGAGAACTTGAAAGTTTGCGAAACTGAAAAACAAATGTGCTCGCCATTAAAAACAAGTCCACCCAACTATGGTGGGGGGTTCTTGAGCCTCGTTGTATGTGTACCTCAAAGCTCTTTGGGAGGATACCATGTCACATTTCTACAAGGCACTCATGGCTAGGTAGGAACTAGCATAGTGTTCACCCCGAGAGGGGTTAGTAGTCCCACCATTGGTGTGATGACCTCGGGACATAAATCCAAGGATAGGTCGAACGAACACTCTATTCACACTAGCCTCTAAATAGGTTAGAGTTCTTCTTCCTCTTCTAAGATGACTACATTGTACTGGTGAAGTGTAAAGCTATTATGTACTCTATTATATACCTGTATTAAGAAGCCTAGCATTCCATTATTGGTACTGCTGCATTTTTGAGCATTCTCCCTGATTCGTTGTGATTTGGAATTTTCAGACACAAGATATTCTCGTACTTCAATTTTCCATGACGAGAACTTCGTATGTGCGAATGCCATCAAAATCCGTACTCCACTTCTGGTATATCTTTCTATGCTTAACTGATCATCGATGCAGTAAGAGCTCCATATCCAGCGCATGGAAATTGTACGAGCTTGTTGATGCTTGTTTTGAATCTATCAGCGACCTAGAAGATTCATGTATGTGAGTAGCTGCTGGCCTAATCGAGTCCCCAGCAAAAGCAAGGAAAATTAATTCTAGTAACCAGATCATATTCTGTCATTGCACTTGATAAACGCTACATCAAAGTTAACATTGACGATGGAGTGATCCCAACTAAAACTCCATGTCTAGCACAAAGGTCGAGCTGACCCTGAACGAACAGAACTGTAATATCCTTGGCCAGCGAACAGGTTCTGCACAATTGGAAATGAGGAAGTGCCTGTGGAGTCTCCAGCAGCACAGTCACGATTTGATTGCAACAAGAACCGAGGAAGGTCTTGAGCTGGGTCTTGAGCTGTTCTTGGACATACGGCGCAGGATGCTGTTGCCTTGAGTGGAAGGCCGGAACGGAAGGTGCACTGGGAAAGGCACAGGCAGGTCAAAGGGTCCCCCTCGGTAGGCGTTCGGTCTCTTCTCCGCTCTCGACATCATATTCGGTGTCGTCCTGCACACGAACCAAAGCACAAAACAAAGCAATATTGAATACTGGTTTGGATAATTATATCATCAACGTATAGTTCGATCAACGCTTTCAAGGATGATGCTGAAGTAGTAGAGTGATGATTGATCGAGTTACTTTGGTCGTAAGGTATGTGTGCAATGTTGAGCTTCTTGGTACTTCTGGTCCTCGAGCTGTTGAGTTTGCCGTTTCGCTGCAATTTTGCGAGAAACTTCGGCTTCTCTTTCGATGTATGCCAACTCCCGAGCCGCTTCTTCCGTTGGAGGCTGTTTCCAAACAAAGGGTATCACAATTACGTACTTGAAAATTGTAAAATGATGGGTTCGAGTAAGTTACAATCAATCACCTCTCCAGCGGCAAGTCTCAGCTGAGCGTCATGGATCTGGTCAGATGCATCATCCTTTTGTCGCTTCATACTCATAGCTCTAGCCTACACATTCATACAGAATGGATCAATTGAGATCTAACCATGGAGATTATGGTTTAAGTGCTACTTGCATTTGCAGTTCCAACTTCCATCACCTCTCCTATGATCGTGTATAGTGAAATGGTTGTTTGCAGCGGGGGAGAAGGGGTAATCTTTTGATAAGGGAAATAGCTTGTACAGTCTAGCGAAACAAACCAAATTAGGATTTCTTTCTTGACAACCTGGACAAGGGCGAGTTCTGATATGGTTGCCGATAGAGATCGACTAGTGCTCATTTGCAGCCGCGCAGCCTCGTTCATTTTCCGGCTCTGTTTTGTGCCCTTCAGCATTTGAAAAGCACCTTGCCTCATCACTGACTTTAGCAGAGCTGCAAGCTGCAAGCCATATCATAGGGTTGTCTATTGAGGAGTTTTTACAGCTCTATACTGATCTTTTTGATGTTGCACAAATTGAGATGGATGGTAAATGCTAGAGCCTGATTTTGATTTACCTCGTCAAGAATAATATCTTTCTCAGTGGCTTGATCTTCTTTCTGATCAATAAACACTTGAATGGCCCAGACCTTTTGTTCCAGCTCCATAGCTTTGGGAGTGTGTCCTTTCAGCTGCCGCCATCGCTTGGTTCCCTTAAGAGGATTCTCACACAGGTCTGAAAGATTTTCCAGAGTGACTCTGGTTGTGATCAGCTGGTTCTCAAGCATCAAATACGAAAGCATCAGATATGCGATGTCACCAATGACTTAGAAATTCGTACTTTATACATAGTTGCAAGTATACGTGCCTTCTCCGGGTACCTTCAGGTACGAGCTTGTACCTGCTTTTGAAGCGATTTAAATTCCTTGAACACAGGAGTTGGATCTTGAGCAACTCGTTTTCGTGTAGTGATTTGTTGGTGGGTCTTGTTGCACTCACGTTCGAGAAGGGCAATTTCGTCGGTCCGTTTATTATGTTCCAGTTCTGAAGATCTGAGAAGTTCGACCTGGATGGAGAGAAAAAAGTCAAGCATATATATGCATATGATGAATGTGAGAATTGAGAACAACCATAACTGCTCACCTGCACATTAGCTTTCTCGTACAAGATGCTGAGCTCGTCATTGCGGTCTATGAGATTAAGGCCAACTCTATTGCGTCTTTCGATAAGTATGAAGTAGTCAGTGTGCGTCTTCTTCTGAGTCTTTTCTATGTCATGAATGAATTCCTCTAATCGCTTCTTTTCCACTTTCAGCTCTTGAATAACAAACTGCAACGGATCAGTATTAGTATCACCATCGCTGCAGTTTGTTTTTCTACTTCATCAACACCTAACGAGATGTAGATACAGAAAAGTTAGGTATGATCTCACCCTTTTTTGAACTATTTCAGTGTGGCACTTGCTGATATCCATTTTGAGCTCTTCACAAACTTCCATACTGTCGAGAACCTGGCTGTGGATTCTATCAAAGACTTTAATCTTGTAGGTCACATCTTCTCGCAGTTTCTCCACTGTTGAGTTCAGAGGATCCACCTTGTCTTTCATCTCCGCTTTGGTAATCCCACATTCCTGCACTTCTCAAACGAAGCATATCTATTCACTTTCATACTTTTTTTGATTATCTCGAAACCTTTCAATGCTCTCTATGAGGAGGTTTTCTTAACACGGAGGCTTCCCTCGATGATTTCAGAGATAATTGATAAAGCGATATATCCTCTTGCAAGTATATGCACCTCCAATGAGTGCAGAATCTTGTTACGTTGACTGCGAATTTCGTTGTACAGAAGAACGTTGTCGGCGTATTCCTTCTTGAGTTGCTCCACTCGTTTCAGGAAGCCCTTGTGGTACTCTTTCTCCGTTTCCACTCTCTTCAACAATTCCTTCCATTGAGTATACTGTAAAAGAATTTAGCGCATGAGCCCATGATCCTTTTAACAAAGCATGATTTAAAGGGTTGGTCATAACCTTCTCAGATGCAAGACGTTGAAGACGCTCAGTCTGCCGTTTCAAGCTGGTCTTGACGCCTTCAATTCTACGATCTTCTTGAATGCACTTGATCAGCTCTTTCTCAAGATCTTGCACCTAAATCAATCGTATTGCCATTGAGAAGGGTAACGTTTGACTGCTGGCTTGCAGTGGAAGAATTGTAGTACCTTATGGTTACAATCCCTGACTTGAGCTAGAACATCATCCCCAAGCTTCTCTGCGGCTCTCAAGCTTTTCAATGCCATGTCGACGTCTTTGCGAGCTTCTTCCAGAACCTCTTCCCATTTCGTCCTCTCTTCCTCCGCTGCAACTAACTGCAAACATTGATACCGAGTTTAGATAGAATGCCTTCCCCTCTTTTCCAATTTTCCTTTTGCAATCTGAAGTCATCTTAACTACTCGGAGTAACTTCTGGGCAAGTGTATGGTGATCTTTATATCCATGTTGTGACAAGTCTTAAGATTCGTTTGATGTTGTCTAATCTGACTAGATTGTGTTGATGCACCTTCTTTTTGGCTTTCTTCTTCTCCTGTTTGCAACCCGGAAGACTAGCTTCAAGCTCGTCAACTTTTAGTTGCACTTCTTGAAGTCTGACGAGAAATCTCTCGCGCTCTCGAACACTCTTGGTGTGCAACGCTTGCACATGTTGCAAGTCCAATAATTTTCCCATCAGTTGCAAGTCCAAGTACACCTGCAACACATACAAAGAAATGAAGACTCGCTCTAAAAAAAGCATATGGCCAACCGCACAATATAAAGAGTGCCACCTCTTTATATTCGTTCTTCTTACCTTGGACTACTGGAAGATTGGAACTGAGCAAAATGAGGTAGAACAGTATTTGTGTACAATGCTGGAATGGCTAATTGGGCTCGAGAGTTGGTACTTGATCATTGAAGTGAATGTCTGTTTCAGATTTTGCTTCGTCCAATTTTTTCTGCAAGTCCTTCGCCACTATTTCCTACACCACAACGTCAGCTGCTGTCATACCCACCATATGAAATGACCGCACAGTCTTATTATGAGAAAGGAGAAGTGCAATTGCTTACTTGCTCTTGCTGTTGCAATTGAAGCTTGTGAAATTGCGCAATTTGGTGCACTTGCTCCTCTTTCTTCTGTTTATGTGAATGCTTAACAGCGTGCAACTGCTTTTCACATTCTGATCTCTGGGAACATCTGATCATTCACATCACCCTCTTGCCAAAGAAGGTCCTAAGCATCCATACAAGTGTTGCTAGCACCATGCTTATGGGATTTAGGAGTACAAACAATTTAAGGCAAAGACAAAAAGTAAACGTCCAACATATCTTGAGGACACATGCAGACTCATTTGATGTTAGGAGTTTAACCTTGAATTCCCACTTCTCCACCATTACATGCGTTGCTTTGACAGCATTAAGCATTATCTCGATCTACAGCAGTTTTATTCACATCAATAGAGACAGCAAGCATACAAGATGTTACATTCAAATTGATGAAGTTGGGAATCGGCTCCGTTTGAAACTCAAGGAAAGGACACAAAGGATTTAGGTTTGATTCTGGACCTGTTTCTTCAGCTTTTCGGGTTTACCAGCAAGATCCTCCATCTTGTCTAAAATGACATCTTTCTCCTCTTGAAGTTTGAGGATTTCATCCTGAAGCTTTGCATTCAGTGCTTTGGCATCTTCAATCTGCACAACACATTGAAAGTAGAATGACAATAAATTACTTACAAAACTCGGTTGTTGCTTTGCGAACAGCTTAGGAATCAATGATCTTGAATTTGAATTTGAAACCCCATGAGCTATGATATAAACGTAACATAGTTCTTTGATTATTCTAGAAGAAAAAAGAGTTCGCAACAAGGTTTGGGTGCCCAAGATATACATGCGTGGCCACACCTCCTTGACAGTCTGTTCCATAGCCTTGATTCCTTCCTTCATTTCTTCTTCTTCCGTTTTGATCTCTTGCTGCACGCAACCGACAACTGATAAGCATACATTCCCTTTAAAAACATAACAAAGATCAATTGTGAGAGGTTTCCACTTACTTTTAAGCGTGCAATGACAGGCTCCAGGGCGAGGACATGCTCCCGTTTGATCTCCTCAATTTTGTGCAAATGACTCTGTTTCAGATTCTTGAGCTCTTCCGCCTCCATCAATGCTTTTTCGCAACTATCCCTGTTGGAAAATCGAATCTAAGTTCAATCACTTTACTTAATGATGAAAGCTAGTTACATTCGAAAGAGGCAGTACATGGCCATTTGGGCTTCTGCATCCGCTGCTTCTGCATCCTCGCTTATTATAGCGATCGTTTCTTCATCTCTCTTGGCTTCCTTCCTCATCTTTTCAAGCTTCTTCTCTTGTTGCTGCAACCAGAGATCCATTCAATCGATTTATCATTTTTGTTCTCCGAAGAGTGAAAGAGGGTGTAAGGATGGACATTATTACGGTACCTGTCTTTCCAGCACAAGCTCTGAGCTATCAGCAACCAACTTTCTTGCAATAATAAATTTCTTCCGTAGAGCATCTCGAAGATCTTCAAACCTGAATTCAGTAACAACCGATTTGAATTCCCTTCCATAGTCTCTGATTAGTTTCTTCCTTACGAGAAAGGAGGTTGAAGCACTTACTTGTTCTTTAATGCTTCAGCCCGATCAGGTTTGATGTGTCCTGACGCAATCCCTTGCCGAAGACAAGACTGTATAGGTCCGATGTTCTCGATCTTTATCATACAATAGCCCTCTGGATCTGTGATCTCCTCTTGTACCATGCTTCCCGAATGTTGTCCGAGATGCGCCATTGCTCAATCAGCTCCAATACTCAATCCTCCCTGCAGATCATCAGCTCCTCAAAAACTGAGTTTGAATCGATGCATTTACATTCACACAGTAAGACTCCCATCAATCATTTCCACAACCTCATACCCGTCTCTGTGCAACAATTGACCCGAATGTACGAAGAGTAGGTTAAGAGTCAACTCGTTTTGTTTACTCAGTCATTAAGCGAATTGCAAAACGCTGTTAAGATGGTCAGACTCTCACCAGTTGAGCAAAACCACTTCAGAATTTGATGCTTGAGAAGAAGCGAGACTACCAACCCTAAATTACTACAGACAGTAATGCCGGCAGACAGAGCAGAAAGGACCTTTGACGTCTATGGGGTCCGGCAGTTGCGGAATAACAAACAAACGAACTGAAAGGCACATTTCACACGACATTGTATGTCGAAAGGCGAACATACATGGCATAATCACTGCACTTTCTTTGTTGCTGGTGGCAATTTGAACCACGGTATCCATACAGAGGTAGTGTCCTGATATCTACGATACGCAGTAGCTCTACTGGCTTTTTCCAACATCTTCCTCTCCACTAAAACAGTGACATAGGCAAGACAAGCCGAGTTCACAAAAGCTCCTCCAGCCATCCAACCCTGGTTCAAATTCCACGCAAATAAGGCTAATCCCCACCACCATAGCTGCTCGCCAACATAATTTGGATGCCTCGAAAATTTCCACACTCCTGTTTGTAGCACAGGAACCGGAGCAGCTCCGAGTTCTTTCAGAACTTCGTTTTGAGCCATGAATGAATGCAGTTCCGTATCAGCGTAATAAGCTATAAGAATGCCTGCTATACACAATGAAGCTGCCATTGTGTCCCAGATACCCCAGGGCGCTTTGTTGGAGTGAACGGCATATAAAGGAAGACAGATGCCAACAAGAAAAAGCTGCTGGGCGACATAAACAGCGAAGAATTGCATCCACCACCAATGGTTTCCGTGTTGCTTTCGGAGCTGATTGTAGCGCCAATCCTCCCTTTCACCCCATTGCCAATTCTCTCGCCGAAAGTAGGAGTGGGTTAAGCGAATGCTCCATAGCCAGAGTAAGCTCATCACTGCTCGTGATCGGAAAAGGTCACTCTCAGCTCGTGGGTGAGTTGCATAGTAATGGCCCATCATCACCGGTATGATCGTCCAGTAGGGGTCGATTAGCTGCATTCATGGTTACAGATTTGTAAGAGGGGGGGTTGATATATACTCCAGACATGAAAGTTCTTGAAGAGGATGGTGCACATACCCATGTGGATCTTTGTATGAGGCTGATGATCCAGAAGAGGAGGTTGACATTGACGAAGAAGATGAGATTGACGAGGTACAGAGGTTGCTCTCTCCCCCATTCACAGACGTGGCTCCAGAGGCGGTCAGGCTCTGTTTCTGTTTGGCCGGGGCAGCGGTACAAAAATGCGAAGTGGAAGAGAATAGCAGGGATTGCCACTGCAATTGCCAGAATCGCGTTTGCAATGTTGCGATAATGTGAGCGGCTTGAAATTGCCATCCCTTCAAAATTGCAGATATCAGAACTGCGAAATTGCGGACAATGAATTGTGGGCTGCCCTAAAATTGCGACGCAAGTATGAATCTTTTGCCTGTGCGAATTGGTTCCCCCGATCAAGCTGTAGGAGATCTTGCAAGCACATGAGGAGATGTTTTAGGGTCCACTGGCTTCACGTGAAGCTCCCCTTCACAAGACCCTCACAGTCCAAGGGCCTTTCAGAAGACCTCTATAGCCTCCCTCTCAAGACCCCCTACCAAGACCCCACTCGCAAGACCCCCTTTCAAGTCCCTAGAAGATTCCCCATTCCTTACAGTACGCTTTGTAGGTTGCATATGAGTGAGTACGCGTGCTTGAATGAATCAATGGAGTACTTAATGGAGTACAATTTTTAAAGAACAAAATCAATGGATTGATATCGATGACACAAATGAGGTGAAGAGCGTTAACAAGCACTAATTTGCATCACCCGTTCGCACTATAAACCATTTGCAAAGGGATGTGCTGCCCCACTGAAAAGATGATCAAATCAAGAGCCATCCGAATTGCTATGCTGTCGTCGTAATGAAGAGAGGCCAGTCAATAGTTGCTCCACCATCTCGGGAGTGTACCTCACATACTTGCCGGAGGAAGACAAATGGCTCGTAACAACTGCCCATAGCTCTCCATGAAGCCCCTGTAAGGAGAAAGCACATTCTCAATAAATTACAATCGTGTTGTTTCTCGCAGATTCTCATCTTGGATCGCCCAGTTCCCTTGTGTTCGTAGAGTATCATCCAGGGCGGGATAATATGCCTTCTGCCTTTGTCGAAGTAACGTTTTTGCTGCTGATTTTCCCGCTGGATCGAGCCCCTGTTAGTCCTTACAGATGGACCACCAGTAGTCCGGAGCTGATCCGGGCGATTACGGCTACTGTACTTGCAGTACTCCTTCCTTTTCAAGTCGCTCGAGGAGTAAATTGTGTGAAAGATTCTGAGCATCCAGGCTCTCGTTCGATTTCCACCAGCTCCTATCCCTCGATCATTGGCAGTCGTAATTAGTGATATCGGTTTTGATAAGCATCCCCAGAATCTCTCGTGGAAGCTAGCCCGGCATGTTCTCAAGCAATTTGCTAGCACGAGCGATTCATCCTCTTTATTCCTGCCACTGGATGGAGACGTGGATCATGTTGCTTGACCAGATCTCCCCGAAACCATCCTTGATTCCTGTTTCATTCTTGCCGGTCATCCGAAGAATTCATCTTTGGAAAAGTTGCAGACGTATCATGGTAAGTCTTTTGAGCGAGGGTGCCACCGTTTGCAATTTTGTACAGACAAGTGACTTGAAGGTTCTGATGATCGATCTACACTGCTACAGGGAGCAAGGCTCGGTTGTTGTTTCAATTCATTCAAAGCATGTCCCAGCTAAACGGTTCAATGGAATGCAAATGAAAGTGAAGTGAAAGTTCTTCGTCAAGTTTGTTTGAAGGAGTTATCAGTTGGGCTAAGAGATTCTTGTACCAGAGTCCTCTTGTCCGGTGGGCATTAGGACACTGGCTTGACGAACAGACACTCTAATCACGCCGGCCCTGAAAAAGGACCGGAGTTTTTATCTATCTATCTTGGGCTAAGAGGGGCTTTGTACTATGGATCAAGAGCTGTGACCATAGGAAAATGAAAATGAAATTTTATCCTCTAAAAAAAAGTTATAATTGCTTTTAGCTACTTCAGATAACTTAGACAAAAGGCTGATGGTACCATTGGGGTGTCACACTGAAAATTCTCCCCATCCCCGTCAAGATTATTGGACCCCATAAGGTCACCTTCATGCAATTTTTTTATGTTTCTATCATGAAGATAAAATACACAAATTTGTGTAATGTACTTCTATTGAAAGTAATATTACTTTTTCGACCATCTTTCTTTCCGGTTGAGTACTTTAAGTAAGTTACCTCGAACTTCTTTGTTTTTTAAGAATGACAAAAAGGAATCATCCGGTCAATTTTATGCCATTCCCATGAAACTTGAGGTAATGGTCAAGGAATGTTCAAGTGACATATTTTTATGATTTGCAATTGTATAGAGTAAATAAGTGTATTACTAGGAATTTTTTAAAGTGCCATTCTTTTGGTGAATTTACAGAATCCAAAATGCATGTAACTTTACCATTTTGATTTTTTTAGCATTGGCATAAAAAAAAACTACAATATGTAGGTGCTCTCATGCTTTAAATCTCCAAAAATTTGATAATAAGGACTCTAGCAATGATGTTCACGAGGACGGTAACAACGCTATAATTCTTGTCCGGGACTCTTACGGGTTCTTTTGGAGATACCTTAGGAAAACCATTGCCCAAAAGGATGGCAACTTTGTTAAAATGGCATTGCTCTAAGGGTCATTCTCTCATACCAAAATATGCCACACTCCAAATATGACCACCATATCATCAATATTTTGAAATACAATCTTGAACCATTGTCGACAAGTTCAAACACTTAATTATGCTCCAATATGGCCCAACCTCACATGTATTTGGTCACTCTTTACTGATTCTAACTTCCTTGAATTTGTCATTCTTTGCACAAAAGTGCCATTTTAACAAGATTTAGGTTGAGGTCGAATTTTAGTAAATCCACTACAACAAATCCAGCCCAATGTGACTAGATGTAAACCGGCCCATGTGACTGCTTAGTCACATTAGTCATTAGTTTAGTCAAAAATCATTCATAACAAGGTTCAGTCATCGACTAGTCATAAATGTAGTCATTTTTTTGAGGACCTGGGTGGGAACGTCTTTGAGAACGGGATATATGTTTCCCTAGTCATTTTCTAGAGTCATGCTTGGAGTGCTTACTACATGTAGTCATACTAACATAGTCATATGGTATTGGTATTTGATTTCTGTATGACTTAGTGTAGTCATAGAGTTGGTTTGGGTGACTTTATGTAGTCATATGTAGTCGTTAACTTGACTAATAGTAGTCATATATTTCAATTATATGATTTTGAAGTCCTCTACTTGTGGGTTCAATGGATGAATGCTGTAAATTTGGAGTAGATCCATAAACTTCATTTATAGGTACACAATATTAATACATATTTTCATAATTATATAATAACAATACAACTTCTAGATTGCAAGAGAGTCTAAAAACCATGATTTCACTTGTTCTAGCTTCCCACTTGCTTTCCAGATGCATGAAAATTGCTTTTACTATTAATCTTGCTATAAATTTCCCATGCTGACAATTGAGCCATTATTAACCCCAAACTTCCCTTAAAACCGAAAAAGGGTTTTTGCGATTTTGGGCAGCTTACATGAAGGGGTTAAAAGTGATATTTTTGCATAAGATTTTTACTGCGTGCTCCTTATACAACAAAATACATGTGGCAAAATTTTCAAAGTCAAATTCCAATTTTACACCTTCATCTAGAAATACTAAATCACTACTTGCATTCCATGCAAAATGAATCAAGTCAAAAAGTTTACCAATTTTACAAGGGCAGCCTCTAAAAAGTTCAAAAGCAATCTTCACAATGTCCAAATAAACTTGGGAGAGAAACTTTGGATGTTATGATCTCCCAAATGGTAAACATCCAATGGTCAATTTATGGATCAGTACTTTAAAATAGTCTGAGGTACAAGATCTTACGGTTAGAAGCTCTAAAAAACAAGAAAAAAAATTTGTTCATTCCCTGATTCCCCCGGGAGTGCATAGACGTAGAAAATCGCAGTTTGAGGTTTTAAGCCCTCAAAAAAACACCAAGGAAATTTAGGGGTTAATCACATTCCCATATTATTTTGAGATGTTAAACTAATTGCAAAATAACGTAGTCATGTGGACAGTTTTCTTTACTTATATTGGTAATAATTGCAAGATAACATAGTCATCTGGACAGTTTCCTTTACTTAAATTGGTGTTTGGTTTGTGTATGACTCAATGTTGTAATAGATTTGGTTTAGGTGACTATATACAGTCATGTAGTCATTAGCATGACTAATAGTAGTCATATATTTCAATTAGATAACTCTACAAAGTCATAAACCCCTAAAAGACTTAGTAAAAAAATGACACGTGGCGAAGGTGGACCTTTGCCTCCATTTTTGTTTAGGGTTAGGGTTAGGGTTGAGAGTATTAAGGGCAGCGAGCCTCTAGCCCCTCATTTTTTGAGCTCTCTTTCTTTCTTTCTCCCTCTCTTAGAAGATTCTTGAAGGTAAGAGGAGTTAAGGAGTACTTGGAGGTAGGAGTCTTGAGGAGTACTTGGAGGTAGGAGTCTTGAGGAGTACTTGGAGGTAGGAGTCTTGAGGAGTACTTGGAGGTAGGAGTCTTGAGGAGTACTTGGAGGTAGGAGTCTTGAGGAGTACTTGGAGGTAGGAGTCTTGAAGAGTACTTGGAGGTAGGAGTGTAGATGAATACTTAGAGGGTCAGATTTGATAGAGGAGAAGTTATTTACATGTTTATTTGCTTTGGCAGATTCTATTGATTGGCAATGAGGCAACAACTCAATTGTCCACCCCAAGACTCCTACCTCCAAGTACTCCTCAAGACTCACGGTAAGAATTTTATCACTCCCACGAGTCACTCTTTCCAATACTGTGACTGAAACCAGTCATCTACCCTTGATTGAATCCAGTCATCTATCCCTTGACTGAAACCAGTCATCTACACTACGAAGGTGCAAAGTCATAATCCACGGCAACTAAAAACATAATTAACATTAATATTCCATGTCAACAACATAAACTATGACTCCACAGAGTCACAGTCCACGTTAACGACATCAACTATGACTCCGCATAGTCACATTCCACGTCAACCAAAAATATGACTCAATACAATCACCATTACATTACTATGCATGGTGAAAAAACGATTTATGTGTTGACTAATACCTCACTACAATTAGTCACTGTTTTCATATTGATGACTATGTGTAGTTACACATATGTGACTCTACGCAGTCACTATTTTCAAATTGATGACTATATGTAGTCACGCATATGTGACTATACACAGTCATCTTTTCCCAAGTCCCAGTGCAGGTCCCTATTTGAGGTCCCAAAACACTGTGGAAACGCAATATTGGGAACAAAAAATGTCCGATATGACTACTAGTCAGATTGTCCGAAGCGACTAAGTCCAAATGACTACAGATGGTGCTAGTGACATTTTGATTTATGCCCGATTTTAGTCATAAAACCTAGTCACATTGGGCTGGATTTGTTGTAGTGATTGGTGTGAGTGTGGACGTACATATAACGAGAATGCACAAATGTGAGTTGGGGCGATTACACTTCAACAAGTCAAGACTCCTAGTAAGAGCGTTTTGCATTTCGTGCAATACATTATCTCTTACCACAAATAACTATATTTGTAGCAAAACTTTCCTTGAAGTTCCACTTTGTCATCAAAATTTCAAATCTCAATGTGCAACAAACTTGAAGGTCAATTCCTAACTACCCCCAATCATCAAAGTACAATTTTCTTTGTGATAAGTTTAAGATGTAAAGAGCCTTAAATTCCTCATTTAAAGTGCAATTTTGACTAGATTTGTGGGGTTGAAACCCAAATCAAATCTAGTTCCAATAGTAAAATTCTCATACCTATCAAAGGTGGTGTGAGTTTATGGCATACACTTTAGCGACTTTGACCAAGTTCTAGTGACCTCTAGCCTTATTGTTAGCAAATCTTGACATCGTACAATCAAACCACACTCTTCATGCCATGAGTGAGCCGCTGTGTTGTACAGGACTGTGCTATCATACAAAGTATATTTGTTACATCATTCAGTACTTGGGATTTCCACTTATTCACTAAAGTTCTTCGAAGTCCCTCCTTCCATCTTTCAGTCGATGATCAGTCCTGCATCAAAAGAATGCTCAAATGTCACATACTTATGTACATCCCAAGGTTGAAACATCATCACTCCAATCTAAGTTTCTTCCTGACCACTATTTTGCATTCTCTTGAGATTGCTATATCAGTTTTATCCCCTCTCGACATGTAATAACTCAAGTGCTCAATGAGATTTCTCCGTAACCAAGTTTTTGAAATGCTTCATTTTGACAGTGCATTCTGTTTCTTGCAGTACGATGAGAGAATGTCCACTTCTGCAGTGATAGTTCATTTATTTGATTGGCATCACATGAATCATGATCTTGTATGGAAACAACTTACATAGTATTCGCGTCCGACTCCGAATTTGCGGTCAAGATACTCCTCCCGATCCATCGGTGGAGGAGGTCCCAGATCTAGTGAGAGAGAATCGGTAAGCCCAAATCCTCACAGTCCAGAAACGATGCTTGGAATTTGTTGCATTTCAAGCAGATTCACACACGTATTCCAAGCAATAAAACCGGCTATGTCATTTTGAACATTTGATGAAATTTTGACATTCCAATGACTAGTCCACAATGACTCAAATGAGTCTGACTGAGTGTATAGATTACGACTTTTGAGTCATTGTGGACTAATTACTGGAACTACTGCAGCCCTCGGCAAGCCTGTCGGTAAGTCACGGGCTTGCAGTTTTTCCGCAAAACTTGTACGTTGCTAGCTAGGTTCATGAGAATTCGAACATGTTTTGACACGGGCTTGCATGGTGTCGAAGAAACTTACCCAAGACTGGTGGCTTGGTTGTGGAGGAGGATCCAGTGTCCACCGAACCACCACAGCAGCAAGCGTAGAAGACACATACCAGGATGGCGACGAAGAATAAGGTGCCGGCTACTCCCGAGAGCCACGAAAAAAAACTGTCAACAAAAAAATGCACCTTCGGCACCAGTTAGATTAATCAAAACTAGTATAGCTCCTACTGAAATTACATATTTGATTTGGTACCCGAGCGGCCGAGCCAGACTAACGGCGACTGGGCAGAATACATAATCAAACTTCGAACGTATTCATCGTCAGGCCTGCTGGTTACTTCGTGTCAACTGTAAAGAATACTGAATTATGGGTCAAGTCTTGCATCGTAGCAAGCTACAGTACGCACTTCGTCATGGTGATGACTGAGTCGGTGTAGCAGGCTTTCTGCAATTGTGACGATCGATCTCCAGCTCTAAGCGAAAGTAAAGAACGTGCTTCTATTAAATACAGGAACTTGGCTTTTGTAATGAACGGGCTTGCATACAAAGTGTCGAAGTACAAGTATATGGTACGTACCGACTATTGCCACTTACAGTACTTCCGCGAATTTTTCCAGATGCGACGTTTTTTTTGAGAAAGTAAATCCAGTTACTGTAGTCCGGAACTGATCCGGGCGAATACGGCTACTGTACTGGCAGTACCACTACCTTTTCACGTTGAGGAGTAACTTGCGTGCAAGAATCTGAGCACTCGATCAGGCTCTCGTTCGATTTTCACCAGCTCCTATCCCTCGACCATTGGCAGTCATAAGCTAGTGGTGATTGATAAGCATCGCCAGAATCGCTCGTGGAAGCTAGCCCGGCATGTTCTCAGGCAACTTGCTATATGCTTTCCAGAGCAATTCACCCTCTTATTCCTGCCACTCGATGGAGGCGTGTCCAGAGCATGTCCCCGAAACCATCCTCGATTCCTGTGTCAATATTCTTGCCGGTCATCCCAAGAAGTTATCCCTGGAGAAGTTGCAGACGTAACATCGTGGTACGTCTCACCGTCTGTAGTGACTTGGATGTTCTGATGATTGATCTGCAATGCTGCATGGATCGAGTACTGCACGATTGTGATGCAACAAGACCGAGTGAGTTCTTAGACTCGTAATTTCGTCCTCGTTTGCTTTCCAGATGGAATGTTCGCTCACCGTCTTGAATGCACTGGTTCAGTCGACACTTGCCCCTTTTCAAAGCTTGGGTTTAATGAAGCCAAGTTTCTGATAAGATCAAAGTCCCACCACAACAGTCCAACGCAATGCAAAGGTAAGTGAAGTAAAACTTCTTCATCAAGTTTTGGAAGTATTGTGAGTTGGGAAAAATTGAGATTGTTGGGCTAAGAGGCGCTTTACACCATGAACCACGTGCTGTGACCATGGAAAATTGAAAAGGAAATCTTAGGCCAAAGTGGCTTTTTGCGATTTTGGTGTAACTTAATTATTGCAAGGATCATTCTAACATTCCAAAATCTATTACACTTTGAATATTCCCGGCCACCACATCTTCTGATATAAGCAATGTTATGGAGTAAGGTCCAAAAACATTACTGCCTCGCTGCCTTTTGGTCTATATTGGCCCAATCTCACATGTATTTCGTTACTTTTTATTGATTTCTAACTTCTCTTAAAGTATCATTTTTTGTCGTCAACAAAATCAAGATTAAGGTCAAATTTTAGTATTCTAAGCTAAAATTTGGTGTGGGTGTGGTGATACATACAAAGAAAAATGCATAAGTGTGAGCATAGAGTGTAGAGCACTAAACAATCTTTTCAAATTTTGAGTGTTTATTTCAGAGGGCCCTACTATTAAGTTTTGAATGTTCAATAGAAAGAATTTTAGTTTTTTAAAACCTGATTAGGAAGCTAATATCGGGGTTTTACAAAAATTTATATGCTTTTGTAGACATTAAAGTCCTATTCTTGTGAATAAAGATTGAAACACATAATTCGTTATAATGGTATTATGCAATGATTTTGAGAAATGTGGGTTTAGGTGGAGTCGAGCTAAATGTACCCACACAGTACATTTGGCTCAACTCAAGCTCAATTTGATAATCTGAATATTCCCATTATAATGAATTACGTGTTTTGAGACTATTTCTATAACAGCACTAAACCCTTAAACACGCCAAACGTTAAAAAACAACATCTTGGATGGAAGGCAACAACTTTAAAGAGTAGTACCTTCTGACTTGAGGTTTGTTTTGAATGACATCACTTGGAATATCTTCTAAATCAAGTCTAGTTTGTGTGGTAAAATTTTCAAAACTATAACACAAAGTTTGAATTTATTGCAAGAATTTAGGTGAAGGCACCTCTTGTTTTCAAGTTTACAAACATGGGGCATGTTTTATCATTCCAAGTCAGTTATGTAAAATTCAATTTTGTTCTTTAGGAATATTTTTTGCATAAGTATGATTTTAGGATGAAATCCAATAAGTTTGTAGTTGCAAGAATTTGTTTTGAATGTTTTTTAATATTGTGTTTGCAATGTTGTTTCTATACCGAAAATACATAAAATTACATGGTTTTTCTCATTCATCCACCGTTGGATTTCGCAAGATAGGCTACAAATCTTCATCATTGTCCATTACAAATTTGTATGGTTGAGATCTAAATAACTTATCTTCATTTTCAAATAATTATGAGGTTTCATTGAAAATGTGTTTTTAGGCTAAAAAATAGGTTGGGACTTTTAGGGTTAATATTCTCTATAGCGATAAAGTTTTTGTGTAGGTCTCGTTACTTTCATTCAACATACTAAATCAAGTAAATTGATACCTATACGTTCTTGTCTTCTTGATGTTGAAAAACAACATTTTCGATGAAGGGTTGAAGCATTGAGGAGCCATAACATCTTCGTATGGATTTTTTGACAAAATCGCTTAGGTTGGGTTTCATATAAAGTCTAGTTTGTATGATAAAATTGCTAACCCTTTCAAAGACGTACATACCAATGGCATGCATCAAGGGTTTTGGTTTTGGTTTTCAAAATTAGCCATGTTTTACCATTGCAAGCCAATAATGTGATACAATGATAATTCTATTTTAAAAAATTAAAGAGATACATGGTTTTTGCGGTTCACTTCTTCATCCAATGGCTAATTTTAACAATGTCTTTGGAGATGGATATAAACATGAGTCTAATGTTAGTAGAAGAAACATTCAATTAATCAAAGATGTCTATAAAGAAAGGCATAGATTTAAGTGCAAGGGATCTAGTTTTGCTTGTTTTAGATTATATTCCCTTTGTAAAAAATTAACACTTTTTCCCTTTGCAAGGCTATCATTTGAGGAAAGAAATATTTGACGACTTATTTTGGTACAAGGGTGTTGTTGAGATGAAAGTAATCAACTCTCTAGTTGGAGGTATTTTTATTGTAACCGAAATTTTGCTTATTTGAGACTTTTGCAAATCTCTTTTTGATTGTGTTTATATGGTGATTCACTGACCAAGGATACTCTATGATGGCAAGGATTCATTTCCACCTGATAGTTAGCATAAAGAGGTTCTGCAAGAGGATTCTTGAGCCAAAAATGTCCGTAGCGATCAATAATTGGTTGACAACTAGTGTATAAAAAGGCTCTGCAAGGGAATTCTTGAACCAAGAACCTCTATGAAAGCTAGTGATTGGTTGAGAGCTGGCATGAAGAGGCTCTCTAAGAGAATCGGATCGAGAATGTGTGTGGTGACCAATCTCAATTTGCACAAAAAGTCTCAAATTAACAAAATTGTCTATTTGTATCAGCTTTGTTGGTAGAAGTTCCACTTTGAAGTCACAATAATGATGAGATTTTGTGGTTTGTAATCAGTACTAATAATGAGTAGTACTACAAACGTTAATTGCTACCATAACACGTTAATTGCTACCATAACACTAAATGTTACACGTCACCATTGTGTTACAACACTAACCTTCAAAGCATATATAATACTCAATGTGAGAGCATGCAAAGTGGAAGAATCTATTGAAATTGGTGGAATTGGTGACTTGGAGAAAAGACAGAGAGCAATGATTGCAAAAGCATATCGCAAGCCTTACCTCCCCGAGCCACCCTCGCTCTCCCTCGCACACCAAGTCGAAGTAAGGAGGGAGACCATTAAATACTAAGATTTTACTTTGTGCACTACGTTTTCAAAGTATGGGCACAGCCAAGGTATGGGTATCACTTTTTGTCAAGACTAATTAGGTGATTTTTGGTTGAAACATCCAAAGTTCATCATTTCTTTCCATTTTTATCAATTACAAAGAGTACAAAATCATTTTAAAATTTCGTATATGTAATTGGGATCAAGATGCACATTCCTAAGAAAAAAAATTATTCAAATTTTTTATTTTTGGATCATTGAACCCTCCACAATAAATTGCATATTGGTGGGATTTGCAGGCATCATGGTGCAAAAATTATTAATTGCTTATTTGTCAAACTAACTATTTTATATAATGCACAAGTACATGTAAATCATATCCAAAAATGGTATCAAAATGTGATCATTTGATGTTTCGAATGATTGTTTCTTAGGATTTTGTGTCGTTAGGACACAACTTACTTTTACAACTAGAATACCTAATAAAATCCTTAATATTCTTCAATGCAAATGAATTTTTTTTTTTTTTGGTAGGCTATAAGTACTCTAAATTGAAACCACATTTGGTGTTCTCATACTTAACTTTATTTAGAAGATGGACATGTTTGACACACTTGCATGAGCTGAAATTGTACTTGAGACAACTTTTTTGGACACCCTTAGCTTAATTGTGCCCGTATGCTACGTTTTCGGTGAGACCTCCTTCGTTTAGGTTCTGGGCTAGTCGCCAATTTTGTAAACTATGTTAGCACTATGTCTTCACTTGGGAACTACGATTTTTGTTGGGAACGTCACGTCCTCAATAAGTGGGTTGCATGAGTTTGAAAATCAAGTTCTGTTGCGGCATAGACTTAGGACAATTCTTTGCTTAACCCCTAAAGGTTCTTGATGCAAAATTGTAAAAATGGACATTCCCTTACTTCAGGCCTAAAAAATCTCAATCTAAGAATTATTTGGAAGATCCAACCGTAGGATCTTAAAGTTAATTTAACCTTCCACTCACTTGCCAAAATTGAACCGTTGATTCTTCTTCATTTGTGAGATTATAATTGTCAAAGTTGGCTGAATTTTAGACTCCAAAAAGCAGTTTTCGATTTCCTGGACCTTTAGGGGTTAAACTGTACTACGAGTTTAAAGAATCAACATCAAAAATTTAAACTATACTACAAGTTAAATACTGAATACTTGTTTCAGTTGCAAAGTAAATCATGGTTACAGATAGCTGTTTTGGAAAACTTCTTAGGAGGCCTTCATGAAAATAATCAAGTCATCACCTTCTATAGAGGTAAAAATAAAACAATAAAAATAAAACAATAGCATGGCTTTGTAGGTTCGTAAAATATTACAGTACTTTTAGGATGTGAAATGCTTTTAATGTCATGCTTATCGTGTAAATAATGACCAACTCTAAACATACACAAGGCACTTAGACTATAGAACTGCATACTAAAATGAAATTGTACCTTGGAAACGTATGAAAGCAATAAAATGAGTGTATAATTATTTAATAGGCAAAATTCTAAAGAACTCTTCCATTACATAATAATATGAACTTTTCTTTTCAATGACTCCTAATTTTAAAAACATACAATAGTAATTTTTGTATCTTAGAACGAACTTTGATTTAGGAGAGCCATCTCTCATTACTTACAACTCCAATGCTCATTTTCATTGGACCTTTAGCTGCATGCTTAAATAAGGTTTTTAACCATGTTAAGCTCGCCACAAATCTTGTCTCGAGCATGATGCTATTGTGTGTTGTTTGCTCGGGACTCTCCTTGATTACTTCACCTTGTTTATTGCTACGCCTGGAACGTCACCTCACAGGTCCTCTTCGCTCACCACTGTGTTTGATTGGTCAATTTGACTCTAGTGAGGCTCTTTGTTACAAAATATAGATCGCATGAAGTTGAAGCTTTTTGAAGATCGCGAGTTTTTTCATGTCTTCTTGAAAAGTCGTTTCAAGCTCCACAATTCCTCATACTTAAGAAAATATTGGCCGTCAAAGTTTGAGAATACTAACTGAAGTCTGCCCAAACAACCCAAACTGAGGTATATTCTCATTTATTCTCAAAATCTGCCTAAAAATCAAAACTTCAAAATTTCACCAAAAATTGGAATTTTACTTTTTTTCAAGTTTTATTTTGTGTACATGTAGAAAATGTACCAAGGCATAATCTCACCATTCCAATATTCAATCCTAGAATATTTCACATGCCTTTTTTATTGTCAAAGATTGGCCTTTGTATCTGAATTTCAAGCATACCTCCATGTGAAAATCAAGCATTTCTATAGGTGCACATGTCTACTAAGGATAAAAACCGCATAAACGTAATCCTAACTCACTTAGGAACAAGAATTTGAAGAGCCTCAAGTCATATTCACACTTAAAATTGGATTATTTGGCTCACAAAACATTTCAAACCCATTTTTCAACTAGGAAAAATTAAAAAAAAAAAAAAAAAAAAAAAAAAAAAAAAAAAAAAAACTTTTTTCCAACTTTGAATCTAACAATTGGTGAGAATTTTGAATCTAAGATTTGGTACAAACATACATGTACAAGTTAGGTACTAGATCCTACGGTTACATACTCAAAAAAGTTCCAAGTTAAAAATTTGCACCGTACAATGAACAAGGGCTATTTTTAGGCTTTTAAGTAGTTTTGAGGCCTTAGGGCATCCTCAATCTACACGTTACATTGCCTTGCAAACGACACTTTGGGTGGCAGCAACGACTCTTTGCCCCAACCCTATGGTACAAAGCGATTGCACTCTTCCGGCCACGCCACATCCCCTCCTCGGGCTGGTGTATTTGTCTTCTTTCCGAGAGTCTAGAAGCTCGACGGTATAGCAGTTCAACTACGGATATCATGGCTCGAACTACAAAATCTGTTGATTCTTCCAAGATTGCCGCACTTCCAAAGTCTGTTGTATTTGCCAAGTTCTATAAAGACTCTTGCATCCACCTCACCGTGGAACCATCCTCCGATAGGTTAGAGCAGGTTCCATGGTAATGACCCCGCCATATTTACGGGTCAATTTGATTCCCTTAAGTGAATGAGAACTTTGCCATTTCAAGATTGAGGATGCCCTTAGAGCATGCCCAGCCCTGTCCGTCAGGCCGGGCCGCTCTGCTGCAGAAAAACCTCGCATGCATAGCAGCCCCACCTAAGCTTGAGCAAAAGGCCTCTCGCCAATCACATGCCAGAGGAAAAGGCCTCTCACCAATCACATTTGATGACAAGCAGATTATAATAGAAATTATTTTTGCCAATCAAATACTCTGCCATGTGTCACTATTCCATTGGATAATAGGGACGCTAAAATGTGAATGAAGGCACGGGATAACTTGGAGTTATGGTGTTCTAGATTTTAGGAGACCTCAACCCTCTTGACCGGGTTACAGGGATAGTGTGTGGGTTGTGGCTCCTCACACACTAAATATGGCTCCACTCTGCGGGCTAGGCATGCTCTTACGACAGTAGGGGTTAACCCTTAACCCCTAAACGTCCCTAGTGTCGAAAAACGACATTTTGGATGAAGGGCAGAAACTTTGAAGAGCCATAACTTCTTCATCCGGACTCCGTTTTTGACGAAATCACTTGGGTTGGGTCCCAAATTAAGTCTAGTTTGTGTGGTACAAATTGCAGACCCATACAATAAAGTATGAATTAATGGCATGCATTTTAGTGACAGCAGCTTTTGGTTTTGAGATTTCAAACATTGGGCATGTTTCACCATTGCAAGCCAATTATGCAAAACCAAAAGTAGTTTTTCATGAATTTTTTTTACATAAGTATGATCTTTAGATGTATTCTAAAAACTTTCTAGTTGCAAGTTTTTCGATCCAAATAACTTTGCTAGTGGATTTGCAATGATGTTTCTACAATGAAAAAAGTGAAAAAATGGATGATTTTTGAGGAGCTAGATCTCCTTCATCCACCCTTAGATTTCGACTTTATTCTTTGGGATAGATTCCAATCATAGTCTATTTTAAGTGGTAGAAACCTTAACCTAATTGAAGATGTATCAAGATAGGGCATGGATTTGAGTGCAAAGGGTCTAGTTTTGGACTATTTTTCCTTTGTAAATTTTGAGGCGAGTTTTCACCATTGGAAGGCTACTATTTGAGCCAAGATATTTTTTTGATGAATTTTTTGGTACAAAAGTGTTTTTGAGATGAAGATGAACAAATTTCTAGTTGGTGATTTTTTGATTGCAAATTTCATGTTGGTAGTATTTTCACTTCAAAGTGGAAATAATGGTATTTTGTAGCCTGTTTTGCGCACTAATACGTTACGATCTCCCAATCTATGAGGTTCCATGAGTCAAGTTTTGGCCCACATGATCTACTACAAGTCTATTACAAGTTTGTACGGTTAAGATTTGAATAGCTTATCTTTATTTTCATCTATATCACTTTTTTTGAAAATGAGTTTTTGGCTAAAAATACCCCAAGGACGTTTAGGGGTTAAAGGCGCCTGTCAGCCCCTCGGGCTGTTTTCCAACAGAATCTTGCATGTAGCTCTTTTTATTCTCAAATTTTCACTTATTACTTTTATATCATTCTGATCACTTTTTTGTGATGCATCTACAAAGTGAAATCCTACAAATCAAATCGCAATTTGTATGAGTGATTTGTGCTCTGAAAGGATTGTGGTAGGTAGGTTGGGATTGCACAAAACCTTGTAGGAGGTTGCAAACTCATCATTGATTGGTTCATTCATGCTACCCAAGTTTAAAAAGTGCACTATTCATGATGCCCAAGTCCAAAAGATGCTGAGATCCAATTTCGGGCTGCCCATTGAGGAGTGGAAGGACCTTTAAGGGTTAAACTTGATGCAAATCAGCTAAGATACCGTATTCTTTTCCCGTTAGAGCATCCTCAATGGACTCGGTAACGGGTCCCGCCAACGGCTCTTACCGTGAGTTCACCAAAAAGTCGACCCAACGGTCACGCTATAGCTCCCTTCACCCTGAGGAGTCCGCTATTGAAGCTCCCGCTCTCGGCATATTTTCTGGCTTTGCAGGGAGACGCATTACTCACGCCAAAAGGAGTCAAAGGGCTATCCATAACTCGACTAGTGAGGGACTGAGGGGGGCCGATATTATTAAACTGGAAAAATAAAACAGTAATAAAAACGAGTGCCAGTCCGTCGCTTGCTTGCCGTTAATGGCAGCGAGCGCTTGTTTTATATGCCAGAATCTCTGACAGGGGGTGAGAGGGGACGACTCGGTTGCAGCACGCTCTGATGGCGGGCGCAGCTGTCGGGCACACCATTGAGGGCGCCTGCGCAGTTCCTGCCCCGCCATCAGAAAGGGCCCTGGGAAATGCCGATGGCGGCCCTTTTAACATGGCATCCATTGAGGATGCCCTTAGTACGGGACTCCTGAGGATGCTCCGGCCTAACACAACTTATTCTAATCGTTTCGTAGGGGTAGATGATGAGATGACTGCCGCCCGTGCCATCTCATAATGACACTTTGTACAGGAAACTTGCACTTTGCACAGGGGGGTTCAATGTTGCAACATTGATTGTTTAAACCCCCCTACCCCCACTCACTCACCACCATGGCCACAGTAGTACTAACAGCTAAAATGTAATGTGCATGATTCAGGTCATGTCAACAGCTGCATGCCTACATAACTGTCCCCTTCCCATGAACTCTAACAGTCTACACTATTTAATATATTTTTTTGGGTGAGGGCAGGGTTGTAAGTTAAATATATTTCATGGGGGAAAGCCGTTAAGTTAGGCATGCCTTTTATGGAAAGCCCAAAAGGCCATGCTTGCACGTACCTAGCTACCCACTGCAAGGATTCAATAAAAAAAAAATTGTACTTTCTGATGATTCTTATATTTGTGTTTTCTCGAATCTTTTTTCGATGTTGGTAGTGTTGCATGGAATTACAGGCAAATGTGCTTTTAGTAGTTTCGATCTTGTATGTTATTATAAGTATTCGTGGACGTATTTCACTACACAAGAGTTGTTGATTGGTATTACATGAAGAATAGCGTTAGGTATTCTCAACTCTTTGAAGATTAGTGTTCACTTTGGGCATTGCAAGGTGCTCTTGAATATCTCTGAACATCAAGTTGGAAAGTGTCCCGCTTCAAATTAGTCCCCACAACAACTAGTGGCGGTTGCGAGTTGTGTCCCAAATTGAGTGCGAGAAAAAGTAGAAGGGACTAGTGAGGAGTTGGACCACAAGCAAGGGCAGTTAACTACTAGCTTTGGTGATGAATAGTGTCACCTCTGGAAGCTGGACATGTGTGGAAGGCCGCCCCATGCCACCAAGTGGCATGCCCAAGTGTTTTGTGGGAGTTGTGAGTAGGAGTAGAGGGAGTGAAGGTGGGATTGAACGCCGGGATTGAAAGTGGTGGTTACATTATAGGTGCGCGTGAGTGCATGGCATGTATAGTGTTAAGCTAAGTTGTGTCTAGTTGCTACAAACAAAGTAAGCCGTGATTCCGCAACTAGGTAAGTCTTACTAAGGAGAAAAGAGTAAGCAATAATTGGGCCCGCATCAGACAATGTTAAAGTAAATGAAGAATTTAGAAAATTGTTACTTAACCACTTTATCAATGCCAATAGATCCTTGATGCAAGTTTATGAAAAAAATCACAAACAACCTTCTTTCACTTATAGTCTAGGAAATCTCAATCTAAACAATATTTAGAGGATTTAATTGTAGGATTTTAAAATAAGCTTGGTGTCTTAACCACTTGTTAAAAATTCAATTATTGATTCTTCTTTATTTGTGCATTCATAGTGGTCAAAATTGGTTGCAATTATTTGTTGCAAGAACCCAAAAAGCCATTTTGGCTTTCTCTTTTAGAAGTTAAGTTAAAGTATAAAAATGTTGATTGGATCAATATAATCTACAACCCCAATTTATGCACAATATTATGTAGACATTGTCATTTTTCTTGACCTAGGTAGATCACAAGCACTTCGAAATGGTACACCGTGATAGAAAAAGAACTTGAAAGTTGAAACCTATTATAGGGAAACGTTAATAAAGTGTTCAACCTATCCTTGATTGTAACTATGCCAAGAGGTCATCACACCAATAGTGAGACTACTCGACCTACTTAATACTATGGTTCAAACTATGCTAGTTCATATACATGGAGTTAACACTAATCTAGTTCTACTACTGCTTCATAAATATCTAACATGGTAGTTTTCCAAAGAGTTCTAAGGAAGGTATCCATATACCAAGGTATCTCTAACCCCCTACTATAGTTGGGTGAACTATGGTAGGAAGCACCATGCTAATATGAAGAATAGAACCGACAACCTCCACGTTAGGGGCCATGAGCTCCATTCATCAAAGGACAGAAGGACATAAGCGTAGTAAAAATCTCACTTTAATCCACGATAGTATAAAGATATAGCATGCATTTTTGTGCAAGGAGCCTCGCTATTGTCCTTTGTAATGAATATGTTTTAGTATTGCAAGCATATAGTTTGCATCAAGAGTTTCTTTCTTTACAATGTATTTTGTCAAGATGAAAAATCACCAACTATGAAGTTAGAAGCTTCATGATTGGAATAGGATTGGTAATACGCATTGATATTCTTAAACTAAAAAAAAACACATGGTCAGTAGCCCGTGAAGGTCCTTGAGTCTTTTGGCACTAAAGCATCATTATCGTTTGAACATATATATATATATATATATATATATATATATATATATATATATATATATATATATATATATATATATATATATATATATATATATGAAATTGTGAATGTGATGCGGGTTTCAAAATTGTAATTTATTAATACTCAAAAGAGAGTCCTTGAGGAATTGAGTAACTTGTACAATTGAGGATACTCTTATCATAAAACAATGTATAATACAACAAGAGCTCAGGGAGAGGGAGGCGGGAGCAACTGTGAGCAAAGTCACACGATTTGAAACAACAATTAGGGCATGCAAGCTATTCGGCGAGCTTCTACCCATACCACAAAGTAGTGCCACTTTGGGTTCATGAGGGTTGTGAAGTGTCACCGCAATGGTTATGACTACTATGGCAACAACAAATTGTTGCTAGACGTAGCAGTAAGATTATTATATAAACTGCAGAATTTTTTTTTGCCAAGTGGTTCATTACTTTGTTTATGATGGTACATTATTACATTAATTTGTTAAAAAGAAGAATTAAAGAATGCAAAGAAAACATGCAACCAATCGGGAAATGTGAGTGACAACAACTTGGTTCGAAATAATGGTACGTTAGTGAAGACTATTCTTGGGGAGGGGATGATGATCGAGGGAGCACTAAACTGACAACAACCAAGAATATTACGCACAAGATACAAAACAACAATCTGGCATGCAACCAAAGCATGATGCGTTTGTCAAATCCGGTGCAGGGCCGTTCACGGCACTGCATGCACAGGGCCGGCATAGCATAATGGGCCTAGCCACTACTGGAATGATGCTGGCTGGCTGCTGTCAGAGGAATGATAAAACGGATGATGCATGATGTCAGGGCGAAGTTACGGCCGCCCAGATTCGGTTGGTCTCCCAGGGATCCATATCTTCCCCAGCCCCTCCTTTCCTTGGCTTACTTAGCCATGGCAGACCAGCCCACAGACCAGGGCCATTCATCAAGTGCCCTGCAAGCAAGCTCGCTCAAGAGAGAAAGAAGCTAGCCAGAGAGCAAACAAAGCATCATCATTCATGCTTTACTTAGCACAGATGAAGCAGCGGCAGCATCGCTCGTGATCATGCGCCCGGGTGCCATCACGCCGCCTTCACTCCCGTGACCCCGTCTCTGTTGCAGCACCAGAACCTCACATGCGCTTAATCACCTTTTCTTGGCCATCATATGCTCACAATCTTCCCGTTAACTTGCTTTCCTCGCTCGTCCCTCTTTGCACCACCATGTGGCTCGTACCACTGTTTCTTGGAGGCCACATGCGCCACTAGAGCTCCCAAGGTGATTCTGTGTTTCTTGGGTCTTCGATCATCCATGGGCATTTGTGTCAGTTTTTGAGAATCGTTCTTTCTTTCTGTGTGTGCTCAGTTTGCATCTTTCGACCATGAGGAATGTGAAGCTCCTGGTGCTCCTGCTGGCATGTCTCATCACAGGTAATCCTTGTACTCAGCTCCTCAATTGCATCTTGTTCTTGGTTTGTCGCCATTGCTGATTGTTTGTTGGTGGCTTGTGTCGACAGGCGAGGCTGCCCTTGCTCTTGGGGCTTCGAAGCTTCCCCAGGTTAGTAGACGCAAATTACTCACTGAATGTTTTTCGTAGCTTACTCAATACAGCATTGGAGAGGAACTCAAAAGACGAGTAGATAGATTTATTGACATGTATTATCGTAGGAGTCACAGAGCAAGCATTTGAATAGGTATTCATTCTTTTTAGGCATAGGAGCCACTACAGCGTTATAGAGAAACTCAAAACACGAGTAGATGGACTCAATGGCATGTATCATCTTAGGAGTCACAAAACAAGCATTTCAAAAACGCATCATAGCTTATCCATTCTATCCAGGCATGTATCCCCACAGGAGCTACTATAGCATTGGAGAGAAACTCGAAACACGAATAGATAGGCTCAATGGCATGGAGTCACAAACAAGATCAAAACACAAATGAGTGTCTGTAGATGGACTCAGCTTCAGGGCTGTCCGGGTTTTAGAATCGAATGCTAATGGCAATGATCAGTGTTTCTTTGCATCGTTCCATTTTAATCACTCCGAAAAGGGCACTCAAAATGGGTTGAAATTGTTGTGGGAATTGTGTTCTCTGGCAGGGATGTGAAAGATCCTCAGAGATTGATGAGAGCACAGTGACGAGCGCCACATTCAAGCTTCGAAATGGAACTATGCTGCAAATCTCCCCGTCGACGTTGCAAGAGGGAACAGTACTGTACAAGCAGCACAAGGGCAGGAAACTGGGTGGGTTCAGGGAGTGCTCGCCGTGCACATGCTGCGACTCCACGCGCCGCTGGTGCTTGCCCACCGTGTGCTGCTACCAGATTAACTGCGGCGTCCGCGATCTTCCCTTTGGCATCTGCTCCTTCACTCCCATCTCTTGCTCCTGTCTCGGTTGCAGAGACTAGCCTTAGCCTAGCTTTCACTGTATGTTGCACAATTAGATATCAATAAGCAGCCATCTCAAAATGGGAGTAGTTGCATGAATCATTTCGGTTAACGCGCAGTCACCTGTAACAACAACTACTCGCTTTTTTCTTTAATATACATGCCATGGCAATTATTGCACTCTGAGCTTCCGACCCCTGGACAACTACCACAATGCGGATGAAGGCACAATCGTAAAAAGTGACCAAATAGATGTGAAATTGGGCCATTTCGAACCAAAAGTGGGTGAGGCCTCTCGGTGATATTACGTATTGTGGCACTTGAAATGTAGTCCATTCAACAGAATTGCCATGGGTGATGAGCATCAAAGCGATGGCTGCCTTCAGTGACAGATCTTGGGAGTGAGGATGACTTTGATTTTTCTGTAAAGCTTTGGGTACATGCTACACAGGTAAAACCTGAATTTTGTACGAGTAACATGTGACCAGGACCTATCGATCGTGACTGAAGGTGCGTAAGAATCCAAATTATGTCCGGAGCTGTTGCTGTTCAACGGTTCTTGGTGGTACTTTTCTTTAATTTACTGTATGGCTGTTGTGTACATGCTCGTTGGCCTCGAACTCTGATGATTCTCTGGACCAAGAAATGGGTTCGTTGCCATTGAAGCTTACCTTATTAACCCTTAAACGTCTGAGCGGCCCCGAGGGGGCCGTTTCCAACAGAATCTCCTCTGTAGCTCTCAATGTACTCATTTTTTCACTCATATTTTGATGTCAAACTGGTCACCTTGTGATGCATTCAAAAAGTGGAATCTCAGAACTCAAATCACAATTTGTATGAGTGATTTTGTGCTTTGAAAGGATTGTGGTAGGTAGGTAGGGGTTGTACAATACTTGTAGGAGGTTGCAAGCTCATCATTGATTGGATCATTCATGATGCCCAAGTTCAAAAAGTGCACTATTCATGATGCCCAAGTGCAAAAGATGCTATGATCCAATACTGGGCTGCCCAAATCCGTATAGCTAGGCGTTTAAGGGTTAATGTGCATACATGAACCAAAGGAGACTTGAAAAGGTGCATGATTATAAGAGGGGGCTATGCACACTCATAGGTGTTTAGGCTTGCTACTATTCAAAACTTCATAAGATATTCATATAGTATGGAGAATCATGATTCCACCTTTGTTCTCTATCTTTTCTAATTGATATTATTTTGGGGAAAAAAAAACACCTAAATCGTATTGATTACTAAGGGAAAAAACCTTATATGAGTGATAATAGGTGTTCACACCTTATAAGTAAGGGAAGTATAATACTACTCAGCAATGATGAAAGTGTTTTGGTTCCATTATCACTAAAGGGGTGTTTGCATTTAGAAAAATATTGTGAGTTGGGTTGTTCATTGATGGTACAAATTTTAGTTTGGGAAATCCGTAGTGAATTAACCCTTTTCATTTGAGTACTTGCAAACCTATTGTATTGAATGATAGCATGGCAATGGTGAAAACAACCCAAGTATTGAGGAATGACCATTGCTACTTACACTAAAAGAAGACTATTCTAAGTATGATCTCTAAGTGCACCACGGACGAGACTGCGTGTGTTGGAGAAAGCATTGATTATCATCAAACATTGATGATTGCCCGTTGGCATTACTATCAGTATTTCTAGGTCCTTTTCCATACTAATTCAACCCTTCAAGTTCAAGCATTGAATATAAGTATACAAAAATTACCTACCATGTCGTCTCTTAATTTTTCGATATAACTGGATTACTCAACTGTAGTTGCATCAATCCACTGGAAGAAATTGCACAAAAATTGACGTCCGTAGTGACTTGTTCCAAAAGAGTGCTTGTTTAATTGTGTTTCTAAAAACACCAAATCATATTATTATATGTCACTTCTTTTTAGTATTTTTTCAATGTAATTAGCTGAACTATAGCGTACTAGATTAGCAAAAAGTTAAGGAAAAGTGACACATATAACTATTTATTTCAATGTTGTTAAAACACAATTTAAACAAACACTCTTTGACACTAAGGACAAGTCACTACGAACATCACTTTCCACCCTTATTTACAAGTGATAACATGTCATCTGCACTCAGGTGCTCTCTTACAAAAGCGTCTTAACTCAATCTTAGCCTCATCTGAACAACAAAGGTTTGAAACCCGCCATTTCCACGGATCATCAATAATCACCAATTGTATCATTCATCAATCCCGTTGTTTATGGATCACTCTTCACATTCGAATCACCGCCGGTCATGAAATGTGCTACAAGTTTTTACTTATCGTGGTTTCCATGAGATTGTAATATATCTGGCGTTTTTTCCGTGAGATTGTTAGAGCGGTGTTTTACACCCACACCTATACTGAGTATAAGAGATGTACTGAACACCTTAAGTGTGTTGATGCTTGTAATTTGTAATCGCCAGAGGACAATCTTCTACTAATGTAGAACAACTCACATATTGGAGTTCATTCCTGTAGGTAAAGATAAAATTCAACAAAGGAAAGAAGTGTAGAAACATTATTGCAAATACAATACCAATAATTACTCCAATCAAAAACCTTCCAACTTGAGTGATTGAAACAATTGGCTTGGAAAGTTGTTCCTAAACAACCAAGGATTGACATAAAAGGATGAAACAAATATACTCTGAAGATATGTTTTACTTAGACAGAATACATATTTAAGACTCTGGATATTTACATTCAATAAACAAGTTGGGATTCCAAAGGTACCAAGTACAGACGAATAAGAACTTAACCCTTAAACGTCAGACCCAGCCCGAGGGGTTGGGTTTTTTTTGAGAGAATCTTGCTCATAACTTACACTCCATTATACCAAATGGAATTTTTAGAATTCCAAACTGAGCACCTTAAAGAGATCTATACTTTCTTAGAATAGAGCTCAAGCAAATTAAAAATAGAATAATGCTAAAAATGGAGTTTAAAAGAGATTTTGGGTGTGGTATCAGGAAAGCATATGACGTTTAAGGGTTAACCCTGGAACGTCGGAGCGGCCATTTTATGTCCGATGAACAGAACATTTTCACTGTAACCTATTATTGCGGGATGAATTTCATTCATGATTTTTGTAATTGGATTTATGAATGATAATAGCATATCATGGAATTCATTTGAGGTCATTTAAGGTATTTCCTAAGATCACATGTGGTATGAAAGTTGAAAGAATGGTTAAAAACAAATCACCACAAAGTGCATTTCTGCAACTTTTTCCTACTTTTATTAAGTCTCAAATTTAGGCAACTAAATGATCTCTTTTGAGTTCAAGCTCAATTCATAAAATGAATCTTACCAAGTCTTGTTTCTACTCCAAGTTAGAATTTCAAGAAATTCCTAATATCTAGTGATTTACTGACACCTTAAGTTTACATGCCTATAGGATCTCTTTCTCAATTTTCAAATATAGCACGACACGAAACCATGGATTACACCATGCTATTCTTCACTACAATGTCCCCTTATTCTAAAAATTTCAGATTTTTTGAAAGTGATTTGTATTTGATATGAATTATTTTTGGTTTTTCTTTGAAAATTCACTTGAATTTCAAATCTTCCCATAAAAATCTGAAATTTTTACAGCATATGAAAAGCATGTGATCACATCTACGAAAAATAAAATAAAATATTTTACTTTCAGGTATGAAAAGCATGTGATCACATCTACGAAAAATAAAATAAAATATTTTACTTTCAGGTAAAGTGGCGAAATGGAGGATTCAGAGTAAGACATATCAAAGTTCAGGCCACGGTTATGGGCTCCGACGTTCTAGGGTTAAGACTCTATCTTCAAGTGAACGAAAGTTTGTGAAGTGTCTACTTCTGCTACAATCACGATGGCGAAATGAGCCAAGAAATGAATGATTATAAAGGCAATTCGGTCGTCATTTTGACAACATGTTTGTGCTATGAAACAAAAGCAGATGGTAAAACGTACAACGAAATCCATAATCCTGCCATACAGTGGTGCTTCAATACAAAAGCGAATGATGAAGGGTACAAGAACATTCGTAATTTTGACATTTAGTGGAAAAATACAGTAGCAAAATCTTACTCAGTTTCGCCCAGAGTAGGTAAAAGTGACGAGAGTACTCACGTACTCAGACAAAGCCTGGTCCAGACCCACTGCCGCATCGCATCTAATATGCTCGGAAAAGACTTGCACAGTATCACCCGACAGAATATGCACATGGAACACGGAATAAAGAAGAATGTGCTAGAATGAACAAATTCCATTCGATACGATTAATGTATGGCTTTTAGTAGCATAATTGACTGTGAGGTGCGTTCCCTAGCTCAGTTCGAAGGAAAAAAGCGACATTTCACAAGCATGAGCTGATGAATTACGAAGTTAATACAGCCATTCACAGAAGGAAAATTATACAATAAAGCGCACCCTGTGGAATAAACTCGAATACTTGTAATACTCATCTCGATAAGGGTGTCTTATCAGAAATCGGGCCTCGGAATTGGGTTTCTTAAGAAACGCTAAAGAGGAATAAGGAAGAGAACTAGCTCGGTTATACAATACTGGGAGCGTCACCTGTCCAGTTGCAAGTTGCACGTTGCCACCGAGTGCGTATGCAATCAACAAGTTGAGCGTGCTGGGCAGGTTCTGGGGCTGCTGCAGCAGTAGCAGCAGCCTCAGTAGAGCCTTGGGTGGCGTCTTGCGCGCTTTGCTGCATGGTCTTGTACTCCTCCACAAGAGCTGTGTCAGGTGTCCACTTGGGAGGGACTGAAACCCGCACCCTCGTCAACCGTGGCCGTTGCTGCGTAACATCGCCACTGGAAGCCACTGTCTTGGCGATTCCGTTGAAGTGGAACACTTCAAACTGACGCTTGCCAAACACTGTAGTAGAGTCCTTCAGTCCGCCTTTAGTCCTATCCACTTGCAGTAGAGCTTGCCATAACTCATTCCATATTACAATGTCACTGCTGCAGAGGTTGTTCAGCATCTCAGGCGGCATTTCGATGTTAAGATCCACTAAAATCTGTTGCAGAGCATCTGGGCTTATGAACCCTCCACCTCCACTCTGATCTTGAGCATCAAATGCCTGACGAATTCTTGTCTCTTGATCCTCTATGTCTGACTCATCTTGCACCGCCGTATCGAGAGCAAACAGAATGCTGTAATGGGAGTCGCTTCCAATTACCCATATCGGCCACTTCGGATACTTTAAGTTGCGTCCTACGTGACAGAGGTTGAGTGATTCGAAGTATGTGAGAAAGCCAACTTCGACACTCGTGGAAATTCCCTTCATACACACACCGCCTAAGTCCATGTTGTTGTCGAATACATTCGGAACTGCTTGCCCGCACAATAAAAGGTTCACAATTTCCTGCTCGCAACCAATCCCTGAGTGAGAACGAGCGTGAAGCAAAAACAATTTGACTGAGAAAGGTATTGTGCCCAAATGTCAAGATTATGACATCTCCATCGCAGTGACCCCGGTGAAGTATAAGCAGATATCAACGAGACTCACGTAAAAGTGATGCACGTAAAAGTGATGCTTGGCAAATACCTGAGACGCGTGACCGAACGGAGGTGTCACGAGAGGCTGGACTGGATCATCCCTGTCAGAGTGGACTAACTCCTGAAATAGTAACAACAGTCGAAAATAAGTCAAAAACCAGCATTGACCACAGAGCATGCTTTCACATTGTCAATGATCTTGTGTAATCAGATTCAAATCTACGTGTATAACGTTGCTCAATGTCAACACAGCTGGCCCAATTTTAGGTGAAAAATGAGATGCCAAAAGAAACACGGAGACTTACAAGGCCTCTTGACAAGAGTAGCGAGAACAGAAGTAATAATGCCCCCCACGGACTCCTGAGTCCAGGAAGCAAAGAATGGAGTTGCTGGTGAAGAGCAGACAGAGACGACACAGTAGATACTCTGATAACCCTGTGCAATTCCTTTCCAGAGTCGAGGTTGATCCCTTCCAACGCCTTTGCAATAGCCTGAACAAACAGTTCTGACCTTGAGAACCTTTCTTACATTTACAAGAAAAGCTATTAATCTGCTAGGAAGCATACTGGTGCATAACAAGAAGAAAAGTTTGAGATGAAGCTCTACAATATTACAGAGCTATCACTTTCAGATACAAGAACAAAAACATGTCATCCTAACCTAAGGCTCAATGCAAACCACCACAGACAAAGACCTTGTATACATCAACTTTCAATACCCGAAGAATGTACTGAGGAACATAAAGTACGATAATACACCTCATCATGCTCTTGCTCACTATTGCCATGTTCGTCATATATTTCAGGAATATCCAGAACAGCCAAAACAGCCTTGCGTTTTCCTCCGGCACGCCAAAGTGTTTCACCCATGGCTTGAACAAGCGCTCTGTAATTTCATGGACACCAGAAGAACGATCAACTCCAAAACTGCATCCGCCTATCAACTTCAACAATGGTTCATCCAATTATCCAAGAACAGAAGATATTGAAATCTATATCTAAGCACAAACTTATCTACACCTGTGAAAAAGTCAAATTCCCAACAGAACTAGATACAATTCAAGACTGAGTGTCCAATTCTTGAAATAACTTCTCAATAAAACAGCATAATGCTCAGATTATGGGCATCATTTGCACTAGGAGGTTACTGGCTTTGGCTAATTGATCAATATGCCAAGACTTACCATGCATTCATTCAATGAAACGACAACACACCCTAGTCATCATTTGTAACAGGGTTGTCTACCTACCGTGTTCTTTGTGTATTTGAGAAAATCAGCTTGACGTCGGCTGCATCACTATTGCCCGTCTGAAGTGGCTTCAAAGGAGAGGATCCCAAGGCAGGTCTATTTTTCGTACCAGAATCCTTCTCATCATCCGTTGCAAATAATAGATATTTCAAGACCAATGCCTGTTACAATCAATCAATACATGAGTATAAATACTCTACTCAAAATACCCAATTCGTACGATGAACAACAGATTTACTTCAAATTAGACAGTTTCTTCTCGAGACTCGAAGTTTACTACCCACATATACAACAGGTGTCAAACTCGTACAATGACCAACAAAAAGAAATCATTGACATTACCGCGTCTGAATCTCTTACAAATTGTTTCAGGCAATAAAATTCAAAGCTCACCTGAATTGGGGCCAACACTCCGCAAGGACCACCTTCCCGTTGCACAAGACCTAGCGACGTCTCCGGGTCAGGGCTAAACCTGAAAAGTAAAAAAACCTCCTCCATCAATCCACATAGCATTTATTCTTCACAGAGAAAGAACGCAAGCATGGCTTCTCCACTCTCATCAGCAACTCGTGGAGGAAATTTGATAACGCTGTCTCAAATTCAAGATTGAAAAATGCTACATGATCGTGATCAGGCAAACAGAAACCTTAGTCCTCACTTCCGAACCCTCAATAAAGTAAAGTGACATCGTTTTTGCATATTTGTTCATGCCCTAGAATTCAAGCAATTTGGCTTAAAAAAGAGATGAAGGGAAGATGTCAAACCTAAAGCCTTGGTGACACCATTGACAAAGAACATCCTTAGAGACTTTGGTACCAAACACGAGCAAGTACAACTGCTCAGCGAGGCGCAACGGCAGCTGCTGTCGCTCGTCCTCCACTCGCCTCTTCCCTCGGTTGGTCTTCTCAACAGTAGCATCTCGTAAAGGAGCGAGACCTTCGGATCGATCGGTGAGCTTCGTGGGAGTCCTGAGCTTAGTAAGAGGCACGTCGACTTGAACAGAGGACGACGGGTCTAAGGCTCCAAGGGCAGACACTCTCCTCTGCTCCGCGGCAGCAGCTCGAAGCTCCCGCTGTAGTCTCCGATCCAAGGCTTCGGGCGACTCCGTGACATCACGAGGCTTGCTGCGCTTCGCGTCGGGAGCAGGCTGCAGACTCATCCGAAACGCCAGCTTCAGCTCCTCGTCGTCATGCTCCCCCATAGCCAACACGGCGTCCTCCGTGGTATCTATTTTGCTAATTAATGAGAAATATACAAAGATCGATACCGTCTGATCCCGCCACTCCTAAAACTCAACTCCTACACCATGTTGCGCCCGGAAATGCGAATGCGTGCACCTCCGATCACTGCCCAAACCCTAACGTGCACTTCGACTTCAAGCAAAGTGGCATTCTCACCACGCATCCATTCGAGAAACTGGCAGAATTGGAAACCCTAAACGACGATGGCAATGCGATGAGTGATCGATGAAGAGACAGAGATCGGGCGGGGTGACCGAATCAAACCAGGCCGTTCTGTTCTGCGAGTGTGCCATTCTTGAGCGACGACAGAGGGTTTTGTCGTGCAACTTCCAATGCAGGCCACGTCATATTCGAGTCTGGTCTCGCCAATCGCTGCGCTCTGAATCGATGCCAGCTAGGAATTTTGACCACGGTATGCTGACAGTACAGGATGCCAGCTGGAGGAACTTCGTTCCTTTTCTTTCTCTATCCAAACCTCTTCGCCTATGATGAATCTTCGCCCAAGGTGGAGGCTCCTATATCCGTCGATGTTCTACTTGTTATTTATGATTGGTCAAGTTGTAGTAAAGTTGTGCAATTTGTTGGGTATTGGACCAATTGAACTCATCAATTTTGGACTTTTCTAAGATATTTTGAATTCAGTTTTTTAGATGTTCTTAAAATGGTGTAGTCTGGAATGTTCTCGGTGAGTGCATTCCAAGTCAACCTTCAACGCTATTATTTATCTCGTGCGAAGATCACTCTAGAAGGTATGTGCCATTTTTTATAAGGTTATATGAAATGTATGCGAATGTTTATGAGTCAAGGCGTGAATAGAGTGCCAATTGTGCTTGTACCTCTACATACTATAAACACAAGCAATGGACAAGCTACTAGTTTGTATATGATAAAGAAGGCTAGCAACCATGAAATGTAGGAGGAGTGAAGGGGGTGTTTGAGATGTGACTGAGAAACTTTCTAGGTAATGATCTTTTTATTGTGACTGATTTGCAGATAGCATTTCAATTCCATCATAAAAATGATAAAATTTCATAGATTTTTTCAAGAACAAATACTTAATAAGATCGCAATATGTAAAACCTAACGACTTTAAGTATAAAAACATGATCTACAGTGACTTTATTACAAAACTGTATCATTGACATCTAAATAAGTTGTTTTCATTTCCATTTATGACACCTTGCTACTATAATGAATATCTTTTCAGGAATTGATATAATTCTGTAAGTGAAATTTGATTTACCTTGGAGGCATTTGATCATTAACTCCTACACATACTTGACTTCGAAAAACAACATTTTAGATGACGGGTATAAGAGCCATAACTTCTTCTTCCAAAGTCCATTTTTGACGAAATTACTTAAGTTAGTTCCAAAATCAAGTCTACTTTGTGTGCTAAAGGTTGCATCTCCATAAAAAGAAGTATGAATCAATGACATACAATCTAGTGAAGGCATTTTTGGTTTATGGGTTTCAAAAATGGGGCATGTTATACCATTAGAAGCCATTCATGTCAATTGAAAAATAGCCTTCCATGAATTTCTCTTCGGTAATCATGATGAAATGTAACAACATTCTAGTTGAACTAATTTTTATCTAGATACATAATTTCTACATTAGATGTGCATTGATGTTTTATACGATGAAAAAAGTGAGAAACTGGATGCTTTTTGAGGAGCTATACCTCCTTCATCTACCATTGGATTTTTACTATATTCTCTAGAATGGATTGATTTCCAATTAGAGATTTGTTATAGTGGTAGAAAACTTGAGCTTATCAAAAGTGTTTCAAAGATACAACATAGATTTAAGTGCAAAGGGTCTATTCTTTAACTATTCTTTCCTTGAAATTAGCATATGTTGCATATTTTGGCAATATTCACCATTTGCAAAGCTATCGTTTGAGCAAAGAAATTTTTGTGAATAATTATCCTCGTACAAGGGTATTTTTGAGATGAAGGTGAACAACTTTCAAGAATGCTTTTATTGTAGTTGCTCTATTGATAAACTTTCCACTCCCAAGGTAAAAATGATGAAATTTTATAGTCTGTTATGAGTACAGTCAGGTACACTTCATTTACGAATTCCTCTTTGGAGGGGGTTTTTATGAAAAGTTTGGCAATTCATTGTGAACTCAAAAATAATCGGATTTGAAAACTGTAAAGTGTGTTGAAATCACATTAGAGTGTACTACAATATTGTGATAAAATACAAATACCTCTTTGTGATATCATTAAACGTATTTCAATTACTTATACACCATCTATTATTGACTACTCCTACTTTTGCTTTATTAAAATGTACATTTCAATTGCAAATTTGAAATAAGCTTCCAAAGTTGTTCTTGGGATACTTAGGCACATGCTTGTGGTATCATTGATATACTTCTTTTTTGGTTTTGGCTTGGAGGAATTTCTTGAAAAGTCCTAATGATTAGTAAACTTTGTGCAGAACATGTGAAAGCTCTTCACACAACTACATATGTCCCCCGTAGACTAAAAAATGTCTTGAAGGATGGTTGAAGGCTATTAGAGTAATAACTCTCATGCGTAGCTTAAATTCTTATAGTATTCTTGCCAAGTTCAAAGGAAGATTCATTTTCGACCTTGAGTTTTAATTGGGGACTCATGAGAAACCACTCCATACCAAAGAATCCAAGAGAGGAGATTCTTTTGGTTATTTGGGTATGTGCCTAAGTATCCCAAGAACAACTTTGGAAGCTTATTTCAAATTTGCAATTGAAGTGTACATTTTAATAAAGCAAAAAGTATGAGTAGTCAATAATAGATGGTGTATAAGTAATTGAAATACGTTTAATGAAATCACAAAGAGGAATTAGTATTTTATCACAATGTTGTAGTACACTCTGATGTGATTCCAACACACTTCACGGTATTCAAATCCGATCATTTTTGAGTTCACAATGAATTGTCAAACTTTTCATAAAAACTCCCTCCAAAGAGGAATTCGTAAATGAAGTGTACCTGACTGTACAAATAATCTCCTAGTCTATGAGACTTCATAACTCAATTTTAAATCCACATGACATACAATAATTCCACAACAAGATTGTATGGTCAATATCTAAATACCTTCATGTACGATGCATTTTATTAGCTTAAATTTTTCTTTTTCTTTTCTAACAAGAGCCATGAAGTCATGCAGCTGCTGGTAAGACCAAGATGCTCATATTCACTTGAAAATTTCTTTGTCAAACCCCAATTCTGTTAAAATGGCATTATTCCGGTAAAATGGCACACTTCAACTTTATAAACTTCAGTTCAAAAACCATGTGATATAACAGAATTTTGAGGTGATATTAGGGAAAATGTATGTAAAGAAGTGATATTACAAAAAAAATTGTGATATTACAGAATACACCACTTTGTATGAGCACAAATGTGGCAAAATGGCACATGGCATAGTGCCATTTTAACAGAATTGGGGTTTTGAACACTGGATTATGGTGTTTCTGAAGATATCGTGCTTTGTTTATGTAAACGTTGAAGATGGGTTTGTTGTTCACAAGCAATTCGAAAGTATGGAAGATATGTTGCATCCACCTCAGAAATGCCGAACATATACACCCAAAAGCCCTGATGCAGGAGATGATTCATTAAAAGCTGTGTGACTGAGTAAAATTTCCATCCACAGCCCCGATCGAACATATTGCAGGCCAAATTTTCAATGCTTCATGATTCTTGTGCTGGTGGAGCGAGCCTTCCATTATTCCCCTGATTATGGTGTGTAGGGTGTCATTGCAATCATGTGGTGAGTATGGTGTCGTCGTTGCACTTACTCTGCTAGAAAATCCAATCAGTTCAACCCACAGGAGGGTCTCCCGACCTGGTGATCGTCTTCTACAGACAAGAAATCATTCTCAGACGGCTTGGAGTCCACAATTTGAGCAAGAATAACCTTATCAGCTCTGCGACTTTGAGTCATTCATGCACATGAAATCACACTTTCTTGCTCAAAATCAAAATTGGTGGATGACCTGTCCACAGATAACAGAAACTTTTGACTCAACTTCGGAGCATACTCTCAAGAGGAGATGATTCTGATACAAGCTCTTGCAACATGTGGTGATCCCTATGTATACATTGGACTTCGATCGATTTGCGCATCGGAAGTGAATATGACTCTCTTGTTTCACTTCGATAAGCTTTTGGTTTTCATGGCTTGCATCTTCGACGGTTCTTCTGTTTTGTTGATATCGGAGGACACTACAGCAAAAGTACGAAGATGTGGTCAATGCTTGGACCACTAGAATCATGTTTAGGAACATTGATGTATTAACCCTTAAATGCCCATTCAAGCATGCCCCTGGGACTTGCTTTTTAGTGTATTTTCAGAGGGGCTGAGCGTTTAATGGTTAGTCTGTAAGTTGAAGCATTGAAGATGTTGAGTAGACTTTTGCATTATGTATATTTGAACTTTTTGTGGTTCCAAGAAAAAGCCTCTTACAAAACCAAAGTCATAATCAAGACACATATTTTCAATTTGAAAATAAACTCCTGTAGACATCGAATGTATATTGTTTTCCTAGGTACTAAAAATGAAGTGCTTTCTTGCTGAATATCAACATGGGTGCATATTTTCTTTGAGGAATATTTGTCTTTAGAAAAAAAAGCACCATTCTGACTTTGTGTTATGTTTCTTAGATAACGCATTTTCAAACAATGGTCAAGTGGCTATAAGTTTGTTTAATTTACTTTCCTTTGATAAATATATTTTTAAATGTACCTCTCTATTCTTGTGTCCGGAGGACAGGAGCACATACTTGTCATTATTGTACTTGTAGTAAACACTTTGAGGTAAGCCATTCCAAATACATTTACTAATCCAACTTCAAAAATTCACAACAATTTTTGGAATTGATGAATGCAATTGGTTCAATCATCTACTTACTTCACCCATACACTCAAATTGCTATGGACGCTAACTTTGTCATATTGCCAAACTGAATTTTGTCATATATGCCAAATGGTGTACAAAAAATGTTTTAACCCCTAAACGTTTCGTTCCATTGGGGCAGATGGAAAGGGGTCCAAAAGTACATAAAATGCCAAACTCATTTGATAAGAGGTGGGCAGTAAATTTGAAATCGAACCGTAGGATCTTGATTCAAGGAAGAAAGTGACTGCTCAAAATGGAGGGGCAGTGGCCAATCTTGGACTTTGCATTGAAAAGTCATATTGAAAATGGCCTCGCAAGCAAAATTGGTAAACTAGAAAAAGGTGTGGCATGAACTTAGGAAGGTATTTCTGAAAAAAAAACAAACATAACCCCTTCCATTCTCACACAATCTGCCTTGCAACACAAGTACCTTGAGAAAACCATTTTTGCCCAATACTATTCCAAGTCTGCCCACCCACGCTCTTGTCCTCCGTGGACATAACCAAGTGTAAGGCGGGCAGACCTTTGTAAAGAAAACAACAAAAAGATGACTCTTACAAACCGTTGGGTGTCTGACACAAGGGAAAAGTACATTAAAAAAATACCAAAATAGGATGGAGAATCCATCGTGCCATGCTAAAAATGATTACAGTGTGCACTAGCCTCCAAAAACTGCTGCATGACACCAGGGGGCAGTCATAATTGCACCCCCGTATACTGTCAGCCGTAAGAGGTTGAAACCCCCCCCCACCGAATTGGGCAGAGGCGCCTGAAGCCCCGCATGGGCCGGCCGATGCCCTGAAGGCTCGGCATCTGTAAAGGGCCCGATGTGGAGGCCCCCCCCCCCGGTTCAATGCCCTCCCTTGAGGTGGAGAGCGCCTTCTTTGGCGGCCGCATGATTGAGGCCGGATGTCGCCCCCTTATCTCTCTGACCCTCGTCCCTTGTGAACCTCCCTTTGATGCAAAAAATGTGACTCCAAAAAATTGGAGCTGTACTCCATCGACCAAGAGTCCCTGTGCTCCAAATGTGAGCCACTAAGTTAGTCCCTGGAGTGACTGCAAATGACCAAAAATCACTAGAGTGACTCCAAATTCAATTCAGTAGTCTTTGGAGTGCTCACTGTAGTTCATACAAACACTAACACAAATAGGATAAAATAAATAAGAAATAAACTAACACAAATATTGTTGGGAAGACAAACTTACATATTCATCTCCTTACGGTGAAGTGACATTTGGTGAAACAATCACCCATATGGTACCATAGGCCGCCACAATCTTTGCACACAAGATTGGTTAGTTTTTTTGGGTCTTTGCAATGTGCACATTGGTGTCTACCGCCTTGAACCTTCTCAAGCCCATGAGTGCCCGGGGTGTATGAACATATAGAAACCACACCCATACGGTTTTGTCTCCAACGCTCCATGAGTGAGAATGCCAACGCCGTCACAAACTCCAAATGATCCATGGGAGGCTTTCCCAACTCCAAGCTCTCCCGTTTATGAATTATCCATGAGTTTGTAATCGCTAGGTCTACCAAAAACATAAATATACGGTGCCACCACTTATGGGTTTTGGATATCGCCGTGTAAACTCCTCTAAGTTGGTCACTCACATCCACGCCTCGCATCATACGGGTATACTCCAAATGTATCGGAGAGGTGGGTATGTGTTCCGTCCTCCCCCGGGAATATCGAGGCACCGTAAGATGTACATCGGGATCCGGTGACAAAGGCGGGGCATGGGTTGATAACAACAACACCGGTTTTTTGTCCACCCAAACAAGAGAGCATAACGTACCGGTGCAATGCATGCGCCAATCGGAGCTCCCTTGGGGTTGTTTCGCCCACCGTCGCTTGTCCACCAAGTCGCTTGGCAAGCCAATTCGGTTGGCACGCACGGTGCCGGTGGCATATGTCCCCAAGTCGTGTAAATCTACAAAAAGCTTTGGGGATGTGAAGAAGTTGTCGGTGACGACCACATGGCCCCGCCCGTGCAATCCGTCCATCAACCCCATCACAACTTCGTAACCCGTTTTCGCCTCTCCCGGTTTCGCCGTGTGTAGATTTTTCTTCAAATCGGCCCCCGTGTAGACTTGGAAGTTGTAAAGGTACTTGGACTTTGAATCCGCCGCCGCCCAAATCTTGAATCCAAATTTGACCGGCTTGTTTGGCATATACTGCTTCATGCCATGACCATACATTCCTTTGTACCTAACCATGAGCTCATCAACGGTTACAAATTGGCCAAGATTCCAATTTGCAAGGCATTGAAGTCTCACCTCCTCTATGAGCCACCTCAACTTCACTAACTTGTCATAAGTAGGATCGTTTTTATCCGTAGGGGCCATAGAGTCATCATGGATATGTAAACATTTTGTTATACCCTCATATCTCTTCATGCTCATGGTGTTAGCAATCGTATGGCAATAGTAAAAAGGCACACTCCTCTTCCAATAGCACCTACGGTTAGGCTCTATTTTCAACCCCATTAGTATGCAAACTCCCAACCACGCCTCCAACTCCGGGACCGATAAACTCCACCATTCTTTGGGCCCTCTAGTGAAACCGGTAGCCGGATCAATAGAGGAGGCGTAACGGTTGCTCTCTCTAATTATTTTCCTCAAAGTCTTCTTTGTGAAGAATTTGTGAAACAAGTCTAATACGGGGGAAATTTTCCTAAAAACATATAGCGGACCCTCACTAGGACCCGTGAACACAACATCATCATGGGTATACTTTGACACAAATTGGCCCCAATATTCATCCTTGTAACACTCCTTGAACGTTGGCCCATTGTTCCAATCTCTTGGCCCAATTGGAACCTCCTTTCATTTGCCCCTTCCCCCATTAGAGGCCTCACTTACTATTGTACGCAGGGGTTGGGGCTCAGAAATACGCTCGGAAGTATCCAAAGAACATGCCCCCTCCCTTTCAGAAACACCCATGCTGCACTGGGGGCTCTCTAAGGGGACCCTTAGCCCACCATTACCCACGGGCTCAGTCCCCACTGGGCTCTGCTGGCTCCTGGCTTCGGAGACTTGTGACTCCACACGGCCTGCATGGGGCCCGCCTTGGAGCCCGGCGCCTGAGTCAAGTGACTCTGCCACGGAAGGCGCGCCCTCTGCTGAGTTGGCTAGATCTGCCATGCACGGATCTCCTCCACTGGATCTCGATAAGGTGCCGTTGGGGTTGGCTCCCACGATGCCCCCTCCGCTGAAGTGCTGCGGACTTTGCTCACCGTGATCGCCGTCCGCACTCACCGTCTGGGGTGTAGCCCCGCCCGTGCATTCTTGCAAGTGGACGCCGTCGTGACCGTGTTGTTGCAATTGCCCGTTGCCAAGATCGTCCATGGTGAGCAGAAGATCGAGTTCATCTTCTGAATCGGTGTCCTCAAACTCACTCTCATTACCAACGGCTTCATCTCCAGGTTCTTCAAAACTCTCTTCTTCTTCACCTTCTTGCACGTGATAATGAGTGTAAATGCTTGCAATCTCACCAAAAGGAATTTCCCTAGTTTCATCGTCAATTTCGACCACATAGATTAATCTAGATGACACAGGACACACAAAGCTCCTGATCGCTGTTCCTCTCACCCACTGCTCCACACTATCGTCATCTTCTTCTATGACATTAGAATCTCGATCTAGACTTCTCAAGAGTACTCTAACTTCTATAGGGTCAACAATTTGACGTGGCAAATTCGGATCCTTGCCAGATCCGAGCCCTGATCTTCGTCTGCCGCGACCTAGATCTACATGGTTTCTCTTTCTTGGAGCAAGTCTCGAAGGTAAGTTCTCATGGACTAGCGGACTTATGATTTTCATGACTTCTGTGCTTCTCCTTCTCGGGTGCTTGATGTGTGTTACAGGCAACTTCGAGGTTGATAGTCCCTTTCGGCTCTTGGACGCAGTGGACTCTACTGGTTGTTGATGTGTCTTCGTCCCTTGGCTGCGCTGACTTCTTGTTGAAGCAGCCGGTCCCGCTTCCCTGGCAGGCACTGCGGCCGTCGACAGATCCCTGGTGCTCGATCTTGAGGTCCCCGACTTTGAAGACCCCGTCGCCATCGGCATACCCAAGGCGGCTGCGCCCGATCTGGAGGTCCCCGGCGTGTGGCCCAGCCCCTTCGACGCCGCTACACCGGATGGTGAGGTCCCGGCTGCCCCGACTCCGCTGGTCTGATGTCGCTCGGGCCTGGTGATCTCCGTCCCGATCAAGCTGTCTGTGCTGCGGCGCCCTACAAGCCTCCACGGCGGTCGTACTGCCATCCGCCCCCTGCCTTGTGATTCCTGACTTTGGCTTGTCGTCCGTAACACAGGTTGAGCTCCTCCCCTTTCGGTGGGTGTTGCCATCATGATCTTCGTGATATTGAGTCTCTTCCTTGGCATCTCCAGTATGCTCTCCAACCTCTCCAGCGGTGCAACCTTGGCTACCTTCGTTGCTGCTTGATCGTGACCTCTGTTGCCTCCGCCGGTGGAGAGGCTTGCAACGGAGGCGCTTCTGTTTGGCCGGACCAGGAGTCCCTGGATTCCCTGGAGCCCCCACCTAATCACTTTGATCAGGTAATAAAAAGCTTACAATCACAAGCTTAGTTTTCAATCACAAACTTAGTTTTCAATCACAAACTTAGTTTTCAATTACAAGCTTAGTTTTCAACTTAGTTGATTGAATTGCTAGATCTAGGCTGTTGAGTTCAATTTACTATTCTTCATTATAACCTCCTATGCTTGATTGATACCAAAGGCAGCATGCATGACAAGGGAGCATTTTTGCCAAGTTATGGAAGCAATGTGACATGGATTGATTTGATGAAGGGACCAATTGTTCTCCAAATGTAAGTTATCTTCTCCTCTACAAGTTATGAAGTAGTATGAAACCTCATGGCCATGCAATAAATTGGTAAATTAGTATGTGAAGAGGACTCAAAATGTGAAAATCTGGATGTGTGCAAAGAGAAGGTGAGTAGGAGCTTACCTGGTAACTGTTGACTTCTTCTTGCACATGTAGAGCCCCCTCCATCTCCCTTGATAGAGCTGCTGATTTGCTCTTGGTTGTTGGCATTTTGCTCATTAGGCCAAATTTGCCTAACTAAACCATATAACAATGGACTAATTCCTCTCTTGTCTCCCTCAGGCACTCTCTCCTTCCACCCCAAAATGTTCCTTACATGGTGATAAAACAAATGGCGTATGCCTTGGGGTGTGTCACACTTCTCCACCTTGGAAGAGCATGGCAAACTCAAAAGCACATCCCTATTCAACAATTCTAACAAAAAGACAAGTTGTTGTTCTCCTAAACCCTTCTCTTCTATTCCCCACCTCACTAACTCCTCTTTTGCAGCGCAAAGCAAGGTCTCCATTTGTGTTGCCATTTTATGGGTGATAGAGAAAGGTAGGAATTGAGCAAATCAATGGCAAGTGGGGCAGATTTGTTGACAACTCTATTTACTTTGAAATTCAAATTTCAAATCTTTGGCATTGATGGGTTGTTTTTGGAGTGATTTTGTAGGTGTGATTTTGTGGCTTTGAAATTTGAATGTGACATGGTGCATGTTCAAATATGCTACATTTTTGAATTTCAAACAACTTGCAATCATGGATTGTTTTAGGATTGTGATTTTCTAGGTAAGATTTTGGGTGTTTCAAACTTGAATGTGAGATTGTGTTACATTTGGCCAATAGGGCATTGATGATGGGATGGTTTATATCCCAAAATTTGCTTCATCAATACTTGTTTGGAACATGTTTGCATTTGAAAATTGCCATTGGTAAGCAAAGCCCAAGGGCTGGACCCTTTTGGTTGGAGATGCAGTCAAAAACGGCAGCTCAACTACCATGACAGTCCTCATAACTCACTAATCACCCCCACTTCTTTCCAAATAATGACTTACTTATGTAATCCGTCTTTCCAACTTATTTTCTTTTGCAAAATGCACCCAATGCCCAACTGCCCCATTCCAATGCCCAAATGGCAAAATTTCACACAGAAATTGAAGAAATATACTCCATGCAAAGAATGACTTCCACTGAAATCACGCTTGGAAAATGTGTAAACCCCATATAATACGGGGGTAAAGCTCATAGTAAACTAAACCCATTTACCAGCCGGTTACAAAAAATGACGGGTAAAAAATCGGGAGGATGAGAAGACGGGAAGACTTTAAACATCCCCGGTGTCATCCAGAATGTCGAAAATCGACATTCGGCCCGCTTAAGGGTTAATGACCACCAAACTCTCTGAACCTTAATCATGAATATAGAGATTGTGTATAAGCAAATTCAGCTAAATCAATAGACCACAATATAAAAACAAATTTTGAACATGAGCTAATGTGGCATAGGAGATTATACCTCAAGAAGTACTAGGAAGTTGATTTCTACTGTACCAAACGGAATTGAAGCTATAATAGTAGCTCAAGGTGGTAGAACTTTGGTGGTAGTAGGTGCTCAACTTTATTATTAAATACTTGCCAATGAGTAAGACAAGTTGTAAAGTTTATATCATATTGGGGTTCTCCATTCCTATAGCATTGTAAAGATACCAAATTTGGCTATGTTTGATCAAATTTTGATCTAATATATAACTTTGACTTCCTTAACCCCTAAAAATCCAGGGGTTTCCTCGACCTCCAGAACCAAAAACTGCCATTTTTCACCTTCGTTGGAAAATGGGGAAATGGAGAAACTTTTTTTTCTGGTTTTAGACTTTGAATCGTAAGATCTTGTACCTAACTTGTATAAAAAGGACTGGTCAAAATTTCAACCGTTGGATGTTTGTCATTTGTGAGATCATAACAATCAAAGTTTGACCAACACTTTTTTTTTGCCGCTACGTGAGAGGCATTGTCTAAATGGTGCCAAGGGCAACTTGATGATTGTTATTCCAAATATTTTTCCCTCATTTTTTTTCATGTAGGTAATCAAGTTGGTTATGCTCATGCAAAATTTTAGAGACCAATTCCACTTTTTGACCTTAATGTAAAATATTTTATGAAAGAAGGTCTAAAAACAACCATATAGTAAAACAAGCACCACATATGATATATTTAGTTTGAGAAAAATCTTGACGGTGAGAAGGTGCATTTATGATAATGTGAATTTCGAAAAAAAAAATCTTGGAAAAAATCCAAAATCTCGAATTTTGGCAATTTTTGAAAGAAAAAATTGTAAAATTACTAGAAATTGTGAAGATTGTTTTTGAAAGTTTTGGAGGCTGCCCTTGTAAAATTGGTAAACTTTTTGACTTCGGACACTTTGGAATTTGAATAGTAATTTGGTAATGAACATATTTCTAAAAAAAATAAAATTAAAAAAAATTATTTCAAACTGCCCGTTTTGGACTTGAAACCTAAAATTTCTAGGTGAAGGTTATAAAATTAAAATTTGACTTTGAAAATTTTACCACATACACATTACTGTATGGGGAGCACCCAATAAAAATCTTAGGCAAAAATATCAATTTAAATGCTTAAAATGAGCTGCCCGAAATCTCAGAAAACCGAATTGGTTTTCCTGGATTTTTAGGGGTTAAAAATCGAATGAATGAAATTGTGAAAATGCATTATAACCACATAAAAGAAAAATCACCTACACAGTGTGCACTTTCAGAAAAGCAAGGATATGAACAATGACACTTCCTATTATCGATTTTAAAGAAATCATCACATATATTTCTCACTTGATTTTTAAGAAATCAAGAGGATAACATTAAATAATTCACCAGAAATTGAGTTTTTATTTTTGACATGGACATTTTACATACACGTGAAGGGTCCTTAATGCTAAAGATTGACTCAAAAACATAAAAGCCCTCAAGACTGCAAAATAACAAACCCTCAAAACTACCTTCTTTCAATGCAAGGTGCACATTTTTGACTTCTGATATAGTTTCGAGTGTGGACTGTGAGATCTTGTACCCAACCTGTATATGTATGTGTATCTAGAATATCAAATTCAAATTCATTATCAAATGTGCGATCACAATGTTTAAAGTTGGAAGAATAGTTTTTTTTTTTGCTTGTTGGAAAAAAGGGTAAGTACTATTTTGAGGGCCAAAATAACCAATTTGGTAGGAAACTTGAATTTAGCCTTCTCACATTTCTATTATGAGGTAATTTAGGAATATATGTGCAATTTTCACTCTCATAGGACCTATAAAACCTATGAAAGTGTTTTATTAATAGCATAGAGGTATTATGTTGTATTCGAACTACAAATGCTAATCTCTATGAGTAAAAAGGCATGTGAAAAATAAATATGTTTATAGTTCGAATGGTGAGATCATGCCTTAAAACCCTTATTTACATGTTCAAAACAAAACTTCAAAAATAGTAAAATCTCAATCATTGGTGATTTTTTTTAAAGTTTTAGCCACTTGATTCCTTTCGGTCAGATTTTGAGAATAAATGAGCATATATTGCGATTTGGGCAATTTTGGGTAGATTTCAAATAGTGTTTCAAACTTTGACTATGAATATCTCCTAAAGTATGAAGAAGTTTGAAGCACATGAGGACTTTCCGAAAAAATATAGTTTGTATTCCTAAACTTGCATAAATGTGCAACAATAGGTGGTTTCACCATAGAGGATAAGTATAAATAGTAGTTGATAGGATCTAGAGCATACTTTGGATAGCACGTTCAACAATTCATTGTACTTCATGACATTTTGCATTCAGTGGAGTACTAACACTCACCTGAACATGTCACGGTTTGGGGATTTTTAAAACTTTTATTGACTAATAACCGGCATTTCCCACACCTAATCAGTTTTTCACAGAATTCTTCCGGCAATTTTCTTATTTTATACTGACAATAGAAATTTATTTGTAATTTTCATCCGTTTTTTAGTCGGTGCTAGATGAGTAAAGTATTGTTCATGCAACTCATGTGATATCTCATTAATTTTCATAGCAACTTCTTGGCTTGCACACACAATCAAGAAGTGCGGTTGTTAACCCCTGAAGATCAAAGAAACACGAATCTGCTTTTTTTTTTTTTTTAAAATTTCGGCAAGGAAAGAATTAATCCAACTTTGATCATAATAATCTCAAAATTGGAGAAAAATTAACGGTTCAAATTTGACGTTCCAGTATAGGGTTAGGGTAACTTCAAGATCCTACGTTTGAATCTTCTAATTGATTTGTAGACTGAGTTTCTATGGCCCTGAAGTAGAAGAAGGTAATTTTTTATAATTTTGACAATTTTGTATCAAGGATCTTTAGGGGTTAAGTTATAAAACTGCAAGAAATAGCCATACAAGTACGTGAACACTTTAAAATTGAAAGCGATGATCAATTCTCGACGAGACACATATTGCATAGGAACATTAATCTCTCTAAGTAATAATTATGTTTGTGGTTGGAATATTGAGGAGATGAAGTCGTTGCAACTTAGTTGCACAATAAACTTGATGAACAAGAAATTTATATGAGTTTTTCATAAGGTTTGGTTGTTCCACCTCAGAACAAAAACAAAGGTAATTTACCTATTGTAAACACTTTATGGTTAAAATAATCAGGTTGGGATGGAATAAAGATTTAGATCGATCTTTGATCGCACTTGGTTTGTGTTATATATTATGAATAATCATAGAGGGTTTGATTTTGGCACTTATTGTTTATGTTGTTGATCTAATGAAACACGCAATTAAGCAATTAAGCACTTGGGGAAGTGCACTTCTTGGCGTGCAATTAAAAAAAACTTATCTACTCAATTTATTTTTTGAATCTTCTGGATTAGAATTCGCAAAAGACTCTATATTCTGGTTATACTGTAAGACCTATAATATGGAAAAGTGACATCTTTGAATTTTTGCGCCTGTTGGAAAACTACGTGGATAGAATATATCTGATGAACATATATGATCACTTTTGTTCTAGTACATTTTGGTCTACATATCTACGATAATCATTATGTATTGTTTGTCTGTATTTGCACTCAATGTACATTCAAAGTTTATTTCGGACTTTTATTCAACATAAATTATCTCGGTCAGAGGTGACAACATGATTTGTCTATTACACATCAACGATATTTCAAAGTGTACAACCTCTCGATGTACAATAAAATTGACGAGAAACATAGACATCAACAAAATATAATATTTATATAATAAAAACTAACATTTCAATCACTGTACTATATTCTACCGTGCCAACAAATGCACACCTCTTACACATTCATACGAAGCATGATCTACATAGATGAAAGGCCAGTCGCGTGGCTCATTGCGTTCTCTACCATAGCATCCACCACATCATCAGGCACTGATCCTTCTGATGTGCCAACAGATGTGTGTTGTTCATATGTATAGTTACCCGACTCTCCTCTCCTTACGTGTCTTATTCCATCCACATCAAAATAGAAGCCATCTCTCGAACGAATATCCCGAACCAAAGGTCTCGGGAAAGAGGTACCGCTAGTTGATCGAGTACCGTCGTATTCGCCCGCATCATAGATCCCCGCTCCATTGTTGTCTCTCCCGGAAGGCTTTTCAACCAATCTCGCATGACGTGAAATTGATCAAGAGTATGACCTTGGCTTCTATCAAACAGGAAGGATCATCTTCTTGGGTGCGTGAAACTCTATTGTCGTCCTCTATAGTCTTTTCGCCATTCGTCTCCGTCCGTAGTGTCTTCTTAGTCGCTACATCTTCAAATTGAGGTATTGGTGGAACAACGCTCGATATATGGACTGCAGTCGGCGGTCCTTCAGGTTCCGGTTCAGTGCATCAATCGTAGTCCGATACCGTAAAATCGGCCCCTCCATCTCCCTCTTCTGTTGCCACTTCTTCATCATCTTCATGACCGTCACTTGCTGCGGGAGACACTTCATCTTTAGAACCGGAGGATGTCGGTGTACGGTCCCGTGGCCTTCTTATGTTGAAACCTAAGTGTTCATACTCAGATTCCGTATTGTCATGCGTTGAAGCCATTGGATCACCCTCACTTGTTGCCCCATCGCCGGTCCGATTTCCTGGAGACATTGCGACTCTTTCTGGGATTACAAGTTGGCCTCCCAGCTTTTGTGATAACTCATCATGGATAAAGGAATCCCTCTTGCTACAATCGTCAATGACAATGACGTTGTTCCCCTTGAACTTTGACATCAATATTGTTGGGACGGCAGTTCCAATGTTACATGCCACCAGACCCCAACCACGAGGCATGTATGCTCCGACCAACCTCACCAATTCTATTGGAGATCTCTCAAGAGGATCAGCTTCAACTGGCCTTCTTGGATTTCCACGGCGGTCGTGGAACACAAGAGGAAGTGGTACAGTCGAAGCTACAATATTCAACTTCGCTGTTGAATTGGTAGGATGATGTAGGTAAATAAGAACATCGCCGGTAGCTTCCACTATCTGAATAAAAGAGCTAGTCTCTTTGATGTTCTGTAGATAATCTTTCGGAGTATAACGGAAGGTCCAACATCCTCGAAGAAAAGAGCAATCTGTCGGAAGCTTTAACTTCACCAACATATCTGCCGTGTAGTATACGCCAGGCGGAAGCAAAAACACGACATTCCATCGGTCGATGTTTGTCATCCATAACTTCAATTGTCCAATGATCTTCATGTACTGGTCATCAGACCAAACACCGTCTCCGTATCGACCTCCACCCCGGCGACAATCTATAAGCCATAGGTATGACTGCTTGAGCAAGACAGTATCTCGACGAAATAGCCCTCTCCTATATCGAACAAGAAGAGTGTCTGTATCATTATCGCTCGGTAAGTTGATATTCATCTTCCACTCCCAAGTTTGTGCGTTCTGTAGATCTTCGGGTACAGGCGGGGTATAATAGCCGACTCCCCCTTGTGCAACATCCTCAAAATAGTTGCTGATGATTGTAGGAATGAGGTCACGTATATCATCGAGTTCAGACACATTCTTCACCTCTGGAGCGGCCCACTTAGTCTTCGTTATCGGACTCAGTAACATGCCAAAATCTTGAAGTTGCTTTAGCCCACCGGGGAAATACTTTGATACGGATAAGAGAGAAAACTCCTCCATAGATCTAGGTGACGCGGCTCCATTCTCCACCATTAAATAACGAATCATATTCTTCACCGCTTCTTTGCCCATGATTCGCTCTACCGCACCGGAAAGAGTTTGGGACTTCGAATCCTTTACTTCAACTCCATCAAAATAATATTTTTGAGGGGGTCTAATACCATCCGATCCTACAGCTTTTGCTGCGCACGACTTTATAATACCCAAATATAGGGCATCTGGGATCCTAGTCAATGGCTTAAACCATTGACGAGTCATCCGCAATCGATTTGGCCGTGTATCAACAGCAACATCAAGGTCCTTCTTCTGAGCTAATTCTTTCCATCTAGTCTCATCAGCGTTGCTATGAAACAGGTGCCCATTTTCATAGTCCTTGCATACCTGAAGAATGCCTTCAAAGCATTCGTCACTTGGATTCCAAGCTTGATGCGTCAAGTTCACCAACCTAAATGCCAACTTCTTTGTGGTGATAATTTCATCATCTTTGGGTATTCTCTGGACAGCACTAGCTGCAGCCACCAAAGCTCGTGCTCTGCGAGCGTCGTCCGCGCGGATCAAACTATTTGGCCTTCCATAGTGTTCCCATATCTCTCGAAGTTTTTTCAGATGTTGGGACATCGTGGAAAGATGTTTCCCCGTATGAGCCGCCATGTTGAGCCGTACTGACTTTAAAATGTACATGATGGGATCATCGAAAACCACAAAAGAGGACCTCCGCTTCATGAAAGTAGACTCGTACTCAAATCGGTTGAGCTTTCCCGTCCTGTAATACTCATGTGCGAGCTTACAGGCAGCTACCACATGTTGACCATCGGCAGGCTCCCAGATGATGTGCTCTTGCAGCCACGTGATTTTTGAAGCCTCACTGCCGAGTCCAGAGGTGGAAGCGTACAAGTTATATACTCGTGTGAATTCTTGTGCAGTACCTTCGGTCGGAAATGACACTCGCTTCATTTGAACTTGACCATCATCCGATGTGTTACGGATAATGTACTTCACTGGACGAAGTACTAGCTTGGCCACTTCGTTCTGCTTGAGATGATCGTGTAGCATGTCGTAAACTTCCCCCACCCTCTTCTCCGATAACAAACGATGGTTCGTATCGGGATTCCTCGGCGCAATAATATTATCAATATGGGCATAGAACTCAATCTCTCCCCATAATGATCCTTTTGAAATATCCGCTCTGGTCGGCACAGGCGCATTCACAAATCGGAGTGATGTAGCAGGGGAGAACATCTGCATCTCTATCTGGTCCATTGGCATCCTCATCCGAATAGTACAGTGACTCATCATCCACTGGTGATGTGTCCACTGAAGCTCCTGCTGCTGGTGTTGAAGGTCTCCCCTGACTTCGGGATGATCCTCGGCCCGTACGAGAGACATGATGTACCCGGCTTGTAGATCCCCTTCCGACCGAACCTCCATGGGTTGGATCTGGTACAACTACCGATATGGGCGTCCCACCTTCAACTACAGTCTCGCCACGACCTAACGTCCGGCTCCTTCCTCCACGTAATAATGAGCTTCTCCCAAAGGACCTGTCAATAGTGGCATTGGAGCCAGTTGGCTGATCATGGGAAGTAGACACTGTATTTTGAGAGGCACCCCTAGCCCGCTTCGAAGGGCGACCACGTCCTTCAGCATTAGTAGGACGACAACTTCTTTCAACATTAGCAACCCCTGCCACCGGTTGCTCTTGAGACGCTTCTTGCAAACTTGCTGCAGGAATACTTGAATCTGATGATGACTTATAATCCAAGCTGTGTGGCTTCGCAAATACTCGAAAAATAGGATCGGCCTCGGTTTGGCACCGCCGAGCTCTCCCTGGCCGGGTCGCTTGGACCGGGTTTACCGCTTTCAATGCCTCAAACTCAGATGATCCTTCATGAGCCTCGTAAGATGCATCTTCTGCTCTTGTGATAGTCCAATGCATGCGTCAACATTCTTCCGCCTAGCAACACGCACGTCCGGATGTGTAGATGTCCAACCCCTCTTCACAAAGCATCGATGTGATTCAGCAGTCGTGGCGTTTTGAGCAGTATTGCCGGAACCGGTTTACAAATCAACCTCTTCGAGAGTAAAGTTGGCTGCGATTCACAACCGGGTTCCGATTTGCAAGTGATGTATATCTTGTGAGAAGGAAGGGTTCGAATATTAGAGACCTCGCCAAACCTCTTCCCCAATGCCGTTGCGTGATGTCCCTCGATAATAGGATAAACTGTAATCCATAATACTACTTTGTTGGAATCTTCGGCAGTCAACCACCAACCATGCTGAAGCCACGACATTTGATGAACAATTTCTTCCATGGTGCAGTCTTCGAATCTCAAACCTGAATTTGAACACGGAACAACAGAAACAATCAAAACCTTCAATTTTTCTAAGAATATAGATGTTAAAGCAATTATATACAAAGGAAAATAATATTAATCCATGAATTAAGTTTACAATGAATAAGTATCTACTTATATACTAGTATCTTGTACTTTGTCTAGCTTTTACCTTAACTAGCTAATAGTTAGCTAGCTTTTACATTAAGCTCAATTAAACTTCTATTTGGCGGATGTACATTGGGCTTTCAACGGGCCTTAGCCCATGCTTTTTTTTGTAAATGTATATTTTTAATTGTGGAGATTAGATGTAGCATATTTATAAAAATTGTGCAATGAACCTCTTATATACTCATTTATTTGAATGGCGGTGAATGTCTTATATATTCATGCCATGGCAACATACTCAAGTTGAAGATTAGAAATTTGGTTTGCATATACAAATTCCATACACTCTTTTTGATTCATAAGAAACTTTGATATCAAAATCAACATTGAACTCCACCACCTAAATTCAAAAGCGGCACGATCTAATAGAAAATGATAGCTTTACAACCACTTCAACATCAAGAGTCCTTTAACCTCAATCACAAATTGGTAGGAAAGCTTTGCTTTTGCAACTCTAACAACCCTTATTACAACCTTGAACGCAACCTTCAACATAAACCTTGTGACAACCCTTGATGAAACTCTCGACGACCTTCCTCAAAAAAACAAGATGACATGCAACGAAGCATTCAACCTTTGAATGAATGTCAATTTTCTCGATTATTCTACTTCATTGTCGAACACTCATTTTATACAATATGGGAACAAGTACGTACTTTGTAACCATGCTATAGATACTATTATACAACAAATAATCCATCCTTTTGATATGATATTATTTGTAAAGTTTTGAAGTTCGTTGAAATGTTCGGAGATCTTTCTACTATGATATTATACACATTTCAATCTACAAGCCAATGGTGGTTTGTTAACAACTAGAATGTTATAGTATCCATATGCTAATATCTATTTGTGTACAAATCTTGCTCGATTTGGTACTCATACTATTTTTGTTTCTACATCAAAGTTACTAGAGCTACATTCTAGATGGCAAGTGAATCACAATACGCTTACTTACTCTCAAAATAGACCTTGTAGAAAGTAAAAACAATATAAATGACATGCCTTCCTAACAAATTCATTTGGGTCTTAGAATAATCATACGCAATGGATCATTAACATGCATGATCATTTAGCGAGGTGGTCTCATGAACTCATGTTTGTGCTTGATGGAAAGACCCTTTAGAAACCAAAGTTTATCGTTCATTATCTCCATTTTTCAAACTCTTCTACACCTAGTCTTACTACATTTCCAAAACTAGCATTGGTTTTTGAGATTTTTTTCAACACTAATCGAGACTTTTTATTGCAAACTTAAAAAGGAATTCAATTGCACATTTCAAACTCGCATAGCATCATCATTGGTTCTTGACTTTCCAAAAGTAGCAATGGTTTACGAAACTCTCTCCAACACTCAAGAGACACGTTCTTTCAAGAATTCAAAAGAAATGCAAATGCACAATTCAAACTCGCATACTATTATCAAGGTTCAACATCATAGTTTCCCATTCTAAAATCTTTCTCTTCAATGCACAAAGATGTACTTTTGATGGACACTCAATAAAAAAAATGACGCTCAAAAAAGTGGTTAACCTCCAACTTCTATTTGTCTATTTCAAGATCATCAAAAATTGAGATAAAAAGGGCGGCTTTCTGTCTACTTACAATTGTCTCAATCGTCTGAATTGACAGCAATGAAGAAGTTCCTTTCAAGCTCATCCTCACTCCCGCCAAGCACTTTCACCATTGGTGGAGCTAAGTCTAGCCCTTCTTACTCACTTCTGTCCATGAACACAACGTCATTGAATTAGAAATTTAGCATATTGCTCAAAATCGTTTAAGAAACATAAGTAACATAGTATATAAGACATTCTTGGGGCTCAGGTTGGGGCTCGGGCTGGAGCTCGGGCTCGGGCAAATATCCAAAAGAACATGACATACCGTGCATCGATTTAAAAAGCTCTTTTAGAATCTTCACTTTGAAAATAGGCTTTGGATCTAGGTTTCGCATCTAGGTTGGACTTAAGCACTTTTGTAACGCTCTTGTCTCCCAATGCTTCCGCGACTTTGCGCTTGGTATTGTATGTAACTTAAGGATTCATCCGGTATTGTTTTGAACCTCACGATTCGGCAGAATCATACATGACTCTAATTTATACAAGTGGCATTTGAGATGTGCTTCAATTGACCACGTCGTGAGCTTCGAGAAGTCCAAGGTTGGAATCGCACTGTTTGAGATGTACTAATCGTTCAGTAACAACGATTCATTCAACGACGCATTGTTCGACTACTTTGGGAATACAAGGTCGGTACAATAGTTTCCAATTATCCGATACCACACTACATCAACATATACAACCATCAAGTGGGAACTCCGTTGGGATCGAAGCAACCACCACACCGCAACGCAGATTCATGTCAAGCACTCCAAGTGTGGCGGAACATAGTGCAATGCATGTCGGAAAAACTCTTTGAATCGGTGACCACTTTGACTCGTAAAGCCCACCGGTGTGATTGTCGAAGTGAGAAACAACTCGTTGCCATCCCGAGAACCATGAAGATCCATAGACAGATCGCTAGGAGAATACGGTGCTAGGAGAATACGGTGCTATTGGCGAACGTATGCTTTGGATCGTCTCGGTCTTTGTGTGGCATCGCAGTGCAATCGCATTGCCAATCCATTCTTCTAATTTTTGTTTAGTTTCTCGATTTTTCCTACTTTGACCGAGGAGCTCTTGATTAGAGGCTCCGTGTAAATAGTAAGCTAGTGTAAAGATACGGCATTCGTCTTTCCCAAAGTTCCCTGTTTTAAAGAGCCTCATTGACGAACTCCCCAATTCTATGTATAAGACCTAATACTTATTACAAAGTCCACCAGGTCTAAGTTCATGGTTCCCGCTTGAAGATTTTTCTCAAGACGGCTGTAAAATAAATTGCGGACTCACGTGAGTCAAACGCGTAAGGTAGACATAGCTTGATTAACATAAGTCGAAGCTTTAATTTCTCATGCAATTCCAAAGATATCGTCTCTCCGCGTCTCTAAGCTTTGCCAGGCGTCTTTGGAATTTACAATATCACTATCCAACAAGCGAAAGGTTCCCTGCAGACTCTCCGATCTTGGGTTCACGCACCTATAATTCTACTATTCAGATCTTCCGGTGGTCCAGGGCCTCAAAAAGGAATCGGACCGGGTGGAAATTTCTCGCACCAAATGCACTTCCACAAGATCCAAGAAGTGAGACAACTTCTCCAAAGAACATCATATTCTCATGGAATTGTGGAGAATAGACAAGCGGCACGAAACGTTGAGCCTTTCTCTCGGGGCAAAATCTTCTCCGAAGTATAAAAACGGAATCTCCCTAAGGGAGGCTTGTCGACTATTACCCACTGCCGACTATCGCCATTTTCCAAGCGAACAGTTCCTTGCAGCTCTTTGATCTGGTCGCAAGCACCTACATTTATACTATTCAGATCTTTCAGCTGGGCCAGGGCCTCAAAAAAAGAATCCGTTACAAAGCACTCTCCACAGATGAATCCGAACCGCTGACTACCGATAAGCGGACGGACGCACGAGTGTTGGATTCTCGCGAAAAAGTTGCACGGGCACGGGTAGGGGCATAGGGTCGGGCACGGCACGGGGGAACAGGGGGGGCATGGAGAGGTCTGAGGCCTCTGACCTCAGAGGCTCTACAGAGAGGGGCGAGAGCACGAGGGTAGTGGAAAGTGACGCTGAACTGATACGGTGGGCATAGGATTCGCACCGGATCATATTCTTGCTGAGTGTTGTTGCTGGATCGGAGAGTGATGATCTGAGCATGGCTCTTCACGCCTAATTTGGTTGAGACGGTGCGGCGCACAGGTTATCTGAAGAGATACGATAATGAAGTTGGATCGCACTGTCGCTAGGTAGTGGAGCTCAAAGAGCACGAGCGCCGCAATCAGTGAGAGCAAGAGCGCAATCTATGTGTAGTGAGATACTCTTCATACTCACCTCGAGAGCCGCAGCAACACTTCAATTTCGAAGCAGACTCTCTGCGCCCAACAGCGAAGTTGGCCTGCTCTCACCGAGGCTGGTTGGTCGGCAAGCTTTCTTGAGCGGCGGCACGGCTTCGTCGACCTCTAACCCTAACCCTCGGCAAAGTGCTCTGGACAAGTGCCGCAATAGCAACCCTGCTGGTGCGTGAACGGCTCGCAGGTGTGACGGCTCGCAGGTGTGACGGCTTGTAGGTGTGAACGGCTTGCAGGTGTGAACGGCTCGGTGGTGTTCGAGGTAGTAAACCCGCCCGTTGCTATTTTAACACGTAGTCTAAATCACCTTTTAAATCACCTTCTAATTAATCACTGCTATGGGGTCTTAGGCCTAAGACCCCTCACCTTCAGAATTACCTTCTAAATCATTGCCTTGGAGTGCGGGCAATTTCAAAAACTTTTGATGTAAAACTCTTTATCACATAGAATTTTCAATTCAAAAAGGTATATTATTGGACAAGGTATGACAGAAACTTTTGATGTAAAACTCTTTATCACATAGAATTTTCAATTCAAAAAGGTATATTATTGGACAAGGTATGACAAAAACTTATTGTTTTCTAGATGAAATATAGAGAAAAACTTATTGTGCTTGGTAAGTCGCCCTTCCCATATCAATTTGTACTAACGTTTTTCTCCAAACCGCTTGAGCCTTAAAAGGTCAAACTCCACTAGAATGGTGGTCATAGAAGGTCTTGTTAAATAAATCCAATGAAATGATTTGGGTATACTCTTGTCGAAAATGAATATATTAATTAGAAGATGTCAAAATTCCTAAACTTGGTTAAATAAGGCGCCCGTTTTTGGCTCTTCGTGCTAGTCGAAAATTTTCTGCTCCCTTGCCATTGAGGAAATTAGAATTCAATAAAAAGAGCAATTTTATTTACTTATAAGCAATGGATGCTCTATAATGGTAGAGGAGGTACCATTGAGATGCACAAACATGTATGCCACCAAAGTGATACTTCGACAATACAATAGTTTCAACATGTTAACAACAATGTTAACTCTACTCAAATTATAGTTGAAGTATGACAAACAATTCCAGACCAAGTGAATCCGGTATTTTGCGTATAAGGACGAGGCTTTGAGTAAACCAAATAGGGCATGTAGGAGGATAGTATCCGCTTACACATGAAACATAGAGAACTTGAAGTTTTTTGGTTTTGGTTTTTATTATTACAATGCAAACTTCTTTTTCGTTAAGATTTTCTTTGTAGAACATATCAAATTCATAGAAAAATAAAACATGATTTGACAACGTTTAAACCTAAAAAGTTTACACCTCCAATGTTTGCACAATTTTTTTCAATATGCTAAAAAAATTAAAAATATAGTAATAAAAATTTCTAGATTGAAGAGAAGTGAAGAATGTGAAGAGTAACATGCAATTAAGCATGTATGCAAGTTTTGATGGGAATGTTTGTTCACATTCAATTTTTTAATACAATGTCATGTAAAAAGTACTACCTTCTTTGCAAATGTCCAAAAATACTTTATTATCTTCAATATGGAACACTATTTTCACACATTGTCGAAAGGCTCATTTCATAAAACTCATAGATCTTCAAACCTTTCATTCATTCCTTTTTACTACAAGATGTGGTGTAGAACTTCCATTTGGTCGTTTTTAGGGGTCGGGAGAACCAAAAGTATAGGTTCCGACACATACTTATGAAACCTTTGTACGAAATACAAACATCCGGTAGTGGGATAGACGTGATTTTGTTATACTCTAATAGTACGTAGAAATAAGTACATTCATATGTTTCTAATGTCCATACATTGTGACAATTATATAAATCTAATGGATTTACAAAAAAAAATCTTAGAAGTCCAAATAAAAAAATAAATCACTAGCACTACACGTGACGAGGTTAAGCTCGCAAACAATGGTATATTAATATAATATCTAATATATGTAAAATAAAACTTGTATCAATTGTTGTAGAAGGTGAACACATGGTAGTCTGTCTAAAATGAAGCTTGTTACATAATTTATATACTACCACGTTGACCAATTCTTACCCTTTTATTACTATTTTTTCGAATATCGGGTTGATAGTCAAGCGATAGCAAGTGCGATGGAAAACGATACAATAGGTTCACGATTTCTGCGGGCGCACGAGCGAGACAACTAAATGATGGATTAGATGAAATATGTATATCTCAACAAAATAGTAGGGTGGAATTGCTTTCGCACGGGACGGGAGCGGTGGTGGGCATGGCGTTTATGGACAATGCATTCAAAAGTGGCATGGAATTGAACGGAATGAGATTGTTTCCCTCTGAGGTGGCAGTACATGTGACTCATGTAGATGATGAATTACACTGGACCGGAGATGTAGTTGGAGAACGATTAGGATCGTCTAAGGGACTGACGATTCGTTGGGACCGCTCTTTGAGTACGTGTAGTGGGTTTGGATTCCAATATTTTACACGCACGAGGTGAAGAGGGATCTCAAATGCCACATGTACCGATGATGACTCCGATATTTGATTTCCATGAGGAGTTTCACACACCAAGCTCCAATGAGACATCACGAAGAAGTAGTCAAGGTTCAAATCCCGTACATGAAAATTCACCATTTTTCTCGGCCTCCTTCTAACAACATCCGAGATCTACCACATGTAGATGGGTGGCATTTGTAAGACAAACGAAGCAGACGGTATTCTATGCGAGAATCGGACAAAGGCGAGTCGCAAGGGAGAGAAGACGGTGATGATGGTGCACAAGCCAAAGTAACATTGATGAGCGTGCAAAATGCAATAGCAAAAGGTGGATGCAAGAGAAATTGTTTAATGAGATATTCCGCCAAGGTATATCTTGGACGTATGGTATAATGCATGGGGGTCTACGTATTCAATCCGGAGTACATGGGTGAGGCGAGATGTTGGTTTCGTTCTATACACAAACCGATGGAAATCGTAGAGATAAGTTTGTGACAAAGTTGGACGGCAAGAAGAGGTTTGCAATGCATGCTCTCTGTTCAGAGCGGTCGGATATTCACAACGGCGTTTGAGGACTTGAAAAAGATTGTTTGATATATGGTAGGGTGGCACTATTTACGGTAATACCCTTTCGGATCCCAGGTTAGAGAGAGAACTAGAATGTCTCACTGCCGAGGCATGCTTTAAGTGCTTCGTGGATGAAGCGGTTGTCCTCAACCCCACCGATCCATTCGACGCAAGAGTGACAACGAGGTTGTGCCGCTTATTCTTCTCCCCATGAACACAACGAGAAAATCGATGTATTCAATTACGTGAACGAGGAGGTGAAGAGAATTTGCAACGGCGAAACCATATCCATGAGCTCATTTCGGAGGATGTGGCGCCTAAGGTATCCCCATGTCCAAGTACCCCTGTTCTCTAGGTTCTCAAAATGTTATCATTGTTGGGAGTACAAATGTGCCATGGAAGGGACAACCAATGCCGATGCCAAGATAAGGATTAAAGAGGTGTTCATGTTACATTTGCTCAATCAAATGGAGGAACGTAGACATTATTGGATATTCAAGAGGTCTTGTTATATCAACCCTGAGATGTACATGTGTATCATAGTAGATGGCATGGATCAGAATACAACCATGGTACCCCGAATACGTCAGACCGTGAAGAATATCGAGAACCGGTTCGTGAAGACCCATCTATGCGGGGCGTTGGTGCATGGGATTGGATTGTACTGTGATGTGTGGTTCGGAGCTCACCACAAGCATGATAGCAACCAAGTCGTGAGCACATTATTACATGTGATAGGGGACGTATTACGGAGGAAGGGATTCTTGCCACCAACATTACGCATCCAGCGGACAAATCGCACACGCGAGAACAAAAATATTTATATGTTCGCAATGTGTGCAACTTTGGTGGGATTGGGATTTTTTCAGGAAGTGGAACTATCCTTCCTCATCGTGGGTCATACGCATGAAGATATCGATCAACGGTTTAGTTGTATTTCAAACACCTTGAAGAGATCAGACGTAAACTCTTTGAAGGAAATGTTTACTCTCATTGAACGGGGAACGTCCCCCACGGAGGCATTTGTAAGCGTACGACTTTTAGAGAATGTATGGGATTGGAAAAAGTTCGTAACTCCGCACCTATTGACAGGATCGGATTCATTGGTTGGCATTACATTTCCACACCACATGAAATTCTATTCTAGCAATCGCGAGGGTGCTTGTAAGGTCAAGGTCCAACATAAGCTCTATTGCAAGGATGCTTGGGGACCAGAGAGAGGGGATCAAACTTTGAGATCCATCCCGAACAGGTCGAACGACCCGATTTTGCTGATCAGTATATGCGGCGGATGAGCGAGAGCTCAAGGCGTTAGACGATTTTATTGCGTCTGAGGATAGGTGTATTCAAAGATTGCAATACGTGGAAGTCAACCGTGATGCAAAACATGAGGCACAAAGGTTGAAACAATATTTAGCAGAGTTTCCAAAAAAGGACCGCATCGCCGATCACGAGTCATCACCGTTTTGGCCATCCTATGAGTCCAACGCCCAACCTTCACGATGCTTCTCTTCGATACCAAGGAGAATACTATTCTTTGAAACTCGCGAAATAACCGTTGTTGATGAGATTGTGGGCATGCTTCCGAGTGCAGAGGCTCGTGGATACTTTGGACCACGAAGGAGAGACCATCAAATCAAGCGGTCGGTCATCAAAGACGACGAACTAGTCGACATTGCGTCAACGAAGAAATCTCGCGATGAGAGGCGAAGAAGGAGGTAGCGGCGATCCGTTTCCATCATTCAATCCAGAGACGGACATCAATCTTTGGTCAATTTGTTGCACTAAGTGTTGTTCGGGAGGAGGTAGAAGCAGGCATACCCTTTTACCTAGGAAAGGTGATTGAAGAGGGAAAAACTCATGGAGGTTAAAGATTAAAGTATGTTGGTATTGCCCCATTATGAGAGAAGGGGTCGTTGAAGAACTAGGGTCTACGAGACAACGCTATGCGAATTGCATGGAGTCCTTGTGGGAGCCATCTGGAGAGAGGCACAGTTGGGTACCGAAGGAGGCGTGTATCTTTTCATGGTTTGATGAACAACCCGTATCGGAGAATGTCGTTCAACCGTCGGAGAAGCGCATAGTACACGGAGTGCACGTAGAGAAGAGAGTTCGTATTCCTCAGTCCACAAAGACACACATTCTCGAATATATAGCCATGCAAACAGAAGCTATTGACGACAAACGCTTACAGTGATTTTTAAATACCAATGAGTAGGTTATGATATGATCATAGTACATTTATCGTGGTTTGTATGGTAATTGATATGAAGTGTTCATGTATGAACAAGTTAAATGTATCCGGTGAAGGTGTAGTGGTAGACGTAGAGTTAGAAATGATTACAAGGATTTGGGTAATACCAATTTTTGTATCTACAAGTATACTTACAAATGTATAATGTTTATTATTTTCCGTGTACTATGTCTCATAATGCAAGTAGGACTTCACCATATTAAGTGACAAATATTACAAATGATTCTTGAGTACACTGGGTAAAACTATTTAATCTCTAACATGTATTATTGTACAAAAACTATATGGTTTTCAACTAATGGATTTTTTTACCAAAGAACCAATTCTCCAAACCATATATTTGGGTTTTGAAGTACACATTGAAGATTACTTACATAAGTGCACTTTTATACATACAAGTGCACAATTGCTTAATTGGTTGTTATGAGTGGTTGAAAAAAATTGAGCTTATTGTGGAGCGCAAAAAGGAGCTCTAACAAGAATGTTACAAGAAGAATTTTTTTTTATGGGACACGTTTTGATATTGCATTGCTACTAACTATACCAATGGAAGTTGGCCATGGTTCCGACCATCCACATAATATATCTCTAAATGCTTCTGAGACTAAGCCCTTTTGAAGTGATTTAGGTTCACTACTTTACCTTGCAAATGGTACAGGTTTTGAGATTGTATTTGCTTGTAATCATTTTGCGCAGCATATGGCATTAGTATTTTATCGCATTGGCAAGGTTTGAAATGAGTTTTCTTTATCTCCTAGACACAAATCATTTAGTCTTGCAATATGGAGGGCAAAATGCCACTCCAAACACATAGTGGACTATAGTTATGCAAATTATGCAATATGCTTGAAATCTCATCGCTCCACTAAAGGATATGTTTCTCTTTTGTGGGGACCGAGCGATTGTTACTTGGTCCAGCAAGAATCAAAGCAATGCTACAGGTTCAACTACGGAAGTAGAGTATACTGCAGTTAGCATTGCTGCAAGGTAAGCATTCTGGATTCGCAAAGCTTTTGATGATTATGGAACGAAGTTGAATATTCCTATTATCAAGAAAGACAATCAATCATGCTTGCATAGTAGTTGCCAAGGATCCACCTCATCATGAACGTTCTAAGTATTTAGACGCCCATGTTCATTTTGTTCAGCACCAAATTGAAATTAAAGAGATTCTATGTTCAGCCTTATAGATGAGCACGAGTAATTTAGTCTGAAGGAGGAGTGTTAGAAACAAATGACATTATTTTCTTTCATGCTATTATTGTCCAATCTAGGATAAAATTTTGAATACTCATAGTAACTTAGATTGAGATATATTTCTCTCTCTCGTTTGTATTTCTTCTCACTCCGCAAGTGACCCTAACAATACAATTTTGTACTTACCTCATTTGAACAGAAGTTGCCAATAATAATCCACTGCAGGTAAGGTAGAGGCACCCATTCCCAACCGGCAACCAATACCCGATCAAGCCCAATTCCTAGATTTTGAAAGAACAGATGTACCTCATTTGTATATTTGAGCATGTGATCGACTTTAGGTTCCAAGCAACTTTTCACTTTAAACAATTATAACTATTTGAATGATGCAAATAAAATCACGAAACTTTTTGCATTCAACAAGAACCTTATGTTTGCACACATGAAAAATTCTAAAAAAAATATATACCTTAATATCATGTGCTAAAATCCTTAAGTGGTCGGTTATAGGTGCCTCTACCTTACTCTCCGAACTGATCATCTCCTCCTCGTAAAAGCGCGAGCATCATCACTCGATCCAGTAGCAGAAGCTCACTTTCAGATCATTGCAAACTTGCTGAACTTTCTTCCCCATGGAAAAGCTCCAAATCGATCACGGCTTCAAACTTGCAACTTACTGGATCGAAGAATGATAGTAGGAAAGCATCCAGAACCAAACAACGAGATCAGTACAACGACAACAGCAATTCGAAGGTCTTACAGCAATCGCAAGCCCACGGAGAGATCGACAAATGCGTCGTCGACGAAGAAACCACCCTCACTGCAGTAATCAATATGGGAAGGAAGCACACCTTGCAGATCTGTTTATAGCCCATGAATCCGTTGATTTCGATGATATTTCGTAGAATTGGAAACATTCTTCTGTTTGCATGGATTTTAGAAAAGGGAAACAGAATTAGGTCGCTGTCTCTTATAATAGGAAAGGACGAACTGGAAAAGGTCAGTGTGGTGGTGGGTTGGGCCCGGACAATGCACATGTTTCGAAAAACATTTAGCACATGCGAAAATACTGTAGGGCTTAGGGTTTAGGGTTTTGTTTTTTTGTTTAAAGAATTGGTGTATTGATTAGGTGAGGAATGAATGCAAGCACGAACCAAGGTGTAGTAAGTAATGCTGGCTTTTGTCGCTTTGGAACTGTTTGGCATGAGCTTGTTAGGGGCTTTTTTGAAGATCTTGGTTCCTGTTGTTTGTGTTCTCTTGGTATGGACACTTGACCGGGTTAGCCGGTCGTGTATTTGGCTTGGCCCGTCACGTATCCGGCTTTGCCAATCACGTCTCCGTTTATAACTCGCTAATTAGTCTACCCACCAAAAAAAGATTCAAAATTTCACGTCGAGATCTTGACAAATATCGAGTAAAGGTTTTAGTTTTAGTAAAAGTTGCATACCAATCTTGGTACTATTACGTGATCTTAGTTCCATGTATGAAAGAAAAAAATACAAAAGATCTACAAATCTACTTTCTAGACTGATGATCATAGATAGGCTTAGTTACAAGATCTTACGTTTGAGAGTTCAAAAGATTGAATATTTGGTTCACCCAAAGGTGTTCTTTAGTAAAAAAGTGCACCTTGGAGATTTCAGGCCCCTCAACCACAAAGAATTATATATTGAAAATTGCTATGTTTGAAAAGTTATATTATTGCTTTGACCTAAGAGCTCCTTGATCTCCTTTCGTGATATATACAAATATGTATATATGTATAATTATTTATACCTTCGAACCTCGCAATGTCATTGTACTATAAAGTAGTATGTTCTAACGGCATTGTCATGCCCACATAATTACTTTGACCATGATCCTCCTATATTTTCCTAAATCTAAAATTAGGTTACTTTTATATTTTCTAGTGATTTTGGGGGCGATAGTTACTTGGAATTTTGATATCTTAGGATCCATTGGCTTCATTCGCGATCGAATTATGGCCAACACCTCTAGATATGATATAACCCGCTTCCAGTGACACCTATGCGCCCTAATCCAATGGATAGTGTCCGAGATTACAATGCAACTCACACACGCGCACAAAAAACAAACTATCCGCCTTAATATATAAGAGATCATCATGCACGTGTAGCGTTGTCATGCTCATATAAATACTTCCACCATGCCTTTCTTGACTAATATAAAAGAAAAATAAGCTTAAATTCTACACCTTTTGGACCATCTTTCTATTTCTCCAGGGCTATTTCTCTATCTCTCTAGTTCTCTAGGACTTTAACATCACAATTCTTGCGAGGTTGGATTCCACTTGTTTGTCTGCATAATCTAAAATGAGGTCATATTTATGATTTATGGTAATTCATGAAACCATAAGTACTTTAATATTCCATACCTCAAACTCTCCAGGCCCAATCCGCGATCCAAATGTTGCCCCCACCCCCACAAAATCACGTGCTTCCAACGACACCTCATGCAGTCCGATCCGACTAGCAATCTCCATATTCAAACTGTTGTAGACAAAACAAAACAACAAAACTACCAACTTTATAAGAAGAGAAACCCCAACCCATTAAGAGGTCGGTGTAAGCAAAGTGTTTGCTCAATCTATCCTTGGAGGTCACACACCAATGGCGGGACTACTAATACCTCTCGGAGTGAACACTATGCTAATTCCTAGCTAGCCACTAGTGCCTTAGTGATTCTTAACATGGTGTTCCCGAAAGGGATTTGAGATACCCATAGAATAAGGTCCAAGAACCCCCCACCATAGTTGAATGGACTCTGGTGGCAATCACCACTCCAGCATGAGGAGTAGAACCCATGACCTCTTCATTGGAGGCCATGAGTCCTAACCACCAAGCCAAGGCTTGTCGTGCCCTATCTACATTACATAATAGATTGTATTATCTTTATTGTATGACAAAAATCTACTGCTAGCAAATTTTATGCATTTTGTTAATATTCAATAATTTTGCAATTTGTACAATCTCTATGAGCATGATAACTGAGATTACGCCATGCTATAGCCTTAAGTAGTTAATTGGTGTATATAATGCGCCAACAAATATAAAACGTTCAAATTGAATTTTTTAGATGATGAGTTGAAAATCAATGAGTAATCACTTCTTCATTCAAAGTTTGTTTCTCACAAAACTTGTTCGATTGAGCCGCAATTTATATCTAGGCCGCGTGGTAAACATTGCAAGTACCATTTAACCCCTAAACGCCCCAACATATTTTTAGTCGAAAATTAAGATAACTTATTTAGATCCGAACGGATGTACAATCTTATGATAGACTTTTAGTTGGTCATGTGATCCAAAATTTGAGTCGTGAAGCCCCCTTATCTGCGAGAAATAATAGTGCAATTCATCAATTTCACTTTAGAGTGGAAATTCTATAGACAAATCAATTGCAATAAAAAAAAGCTACCAAACTCAACTTGATTTGGGACCCAATCAAAAGGATTTTGTTAAAATAGAGTTGAGTTGAAGAAGTTATGGCTCTTTAAAATTTGTCTACTTCATGTGAAATGTAGAAAAAGAACATTGGTGCCGTTTAGAAGTTAATATGGTTTATGGCATGCATTTTTGTGAAGGGGGTTCTTATTTAGAAATCTATAACAAAGAGCATATTTTACGAGTTAAAGGCAATCACGTGGAGGGTGATGGTATGCTTGGCGTACCCAAATAGGATGTCTCATGAACAATTGCACTCTATACTAGTGTGTCAAACATATTCATTTTTAAAGTGTAATACATTAAGACTTCATTAAATGTAGTTTTAGTTGTCTATACTTATAATGTATCAAGAAAAAAAATTAGAAATTAAATAATATATTTTGAAGTAATTTTATTTGACTTTCTACTTGAAAAAGTATTGTAAGTTGTGTCTCACTAACCCAAAATCCATAGAATCAAGCAAATGGAATATCAACCATTTTTATTTTAATATAATTTTTGAATATGACCTACATCTTCTTGTATAGAATACAGAATAATTTATTTAATTTAAAAAATAATAATTCATTGTGCACTATAATGCCTGCAAATCCCAAAATTCAGCATTTTTTCTCACATCTATGAATGGATCCAAAAAAAATAAAAAATCTAAGAGAAACTCTATAGGCATATATACTTTGATTTCATTGAGGTGCATGATATTTTATTTTCCATTTTAGGGTCTTTATACTAGATTGAAATGGACAAATTAGACATACTTTGGAGGCTTTCAATAAAAGTAACCTAATTAGTGTGTCCAAAAAGTGATACCCCAAGCTTACCATTGCCCTGGAGGAAAAAAATGTTCTTCAAGAATTATTCTTAAACATATGAACTTGTTGGTTGTGCCCCTGGAGTTCCAAAGATTTTTAATAGCAACTCTATGAGTTGATATAACTATGTTATTGAGTGCATCTTAATGAGAGATATCTAGAAGAATTTTATTTTTCTAAACCCTTCAAATGACTCTATGGGCACCCTGCCAACAAGTTCATATGTATGATCCTAAGAGGAATTTCAATAACTATCCAGTAACATGATTTTTGATCCAAATAATTTTGGTATTGAATCTGCAATGATGTTCCCATACTAAAAAATAAAATTCAAGGGCTTTCAAGAGCTAAATCTCCTTCATGCACGATCAATTTTCAATTGTATTTGTTGGATTGGATACCAATGTACATTCTCAAATTGGGGTAAAAACTTTGCGAGATTTGAGATGCCAAGATGGCATCCATTTAAATGCAAAGACTTCGATTTTGAACTCATTTTCCTTTGGAAGATTTTGGTGCATTATCCACTATCACAAGGCTATCATTTGAACTAAGAAACTTTCCTCAAAATTATTTTTGATACATGAGTGTTTTTAAAATGAATGCACGGAACTCTTTAGTTGAATATCTGATTGAACGCAGCAGGTTTGTTAGTAGCATTCTCACTCTAGAGTAAAAATGGTAACTTTTGTAGATTATTCAAATATGTGACCATCATGCAATCTATTAGGCCTCATGACTCATGATGTACATGACTCACAAAAACTTTGTTATAAGATTGTACAATTGAAATCTGCATTCATTTCCTTCATTTTCATCTATTACACTGAAAAATTTGAATTTCAAGTTTAAAATAGCTCAAGGTGTTTCTAAGTTAAATTTAGTTAAACTTTTGAGGTTTGGACTAATCTTAAATATTAGGGAATTATTAACCATAATCATATGTCTAGAAATAATGAAATCTTAGTGAAAGCGCAAATGATTATGAAGTTAAAATATACATTTGTACAACTTAGAACTAATCTTGCAACACTAGTAGAAAAGGGGTGCAACTACAGCGGGCAACTACACCGAAAACAGACTTTGGTGTTCATAATGTTTAGTAAGTGATTTCTGACTGGTGGAAGGCACTTTTTGGTGTAAACAGTGAACAGTGTTTATGGTGGAAGGCAGTTTTTGGTGTAAACAGTGAACAAATCATCATCAAATGCAGCCACCTAGCATGGGTGTGTCCCACTGGCAGTCCAAGATTCAGAAGCAGAAAATCCCATATGCATTGGGGGGATCTCCCACTCATCTAGTATAGAAACTCAGTCCCAACCATGTACTCACACAGAATTTGATGATGGTCGCAGCGCATACAGTCCCTTTGCCCTCAACAGACCATGTCACTTCAATCACCCGGGTATACTATAAATAAGAGAGTAAATTATATGAAAATAAACATGGGAGTCAAGTAATATGCAAAACAACTGCACTTCCTGCGACCAGTAAAATATGTTCTTTTACCCTCGAAGACAAATGCGCACCACATGATGGGACCCCCCACTAGACAGACTGCAAATAAGAGTGTCAGACAATCCGCAAATAAGAGTGTCAGGTGCCGGATTACACCAAAATGAATCTCAACTACACCATTTCGAAAAGCCCAAATTAGGTGTGTTTTTGGTGTACATCTGGGTGTAGTTGCACCCCTTTTCTACTAGTGCAATAGTTTACAAGGTTTTTGACATGCGAAATGGAGTTTCTTTTCTTGCAAAAATTATTATTGTATCTTCTTATATGCAAATATAATTTCTGAAATTGAAAGTATTTAACATGAACTTTAAGTTTTATCCCCTCTATGTCCCCTACACGCCAAAAAACTCATTTTCAAGAAAAGTGGCAAAGATGGAAATGAAGGTTAGTTATTCATATTCCAATGGAACAATCTTCAAAAGAGGGTGTAGGTCATGTAATTCAAATTTTGAGTCATGAGAATTCCAAGATTGCAAGATTGTAATGTATCGGTACAAAAATACTATCACAAAATTTTATCATTTTCACTTTGAAGTGAAAAATTGTCAATAGACTTATTACAATGCAAATATTTACCAAATAGGAAGTTGTTCACATTCATCTCAATAACACACTTGAACCAATAAAAAATATGAGAAAAATCTTTTTTCCTATAATAATAGCCTTGCAATGGTAAAACTTGCCCCAAACTTAACAAAGAAAAAAATGTCGAAAACTAGCCCCTTGCACAAAAATGTATGACGTAACTTCGTTATATCTTTGATGTCATAAACCCCTCTAAGACGTTCTTTAACCCCTAAACGTCCCCAATGTCGTTTTTCTACATTTTGGATGGAGGGCAGAAACTTTGAAGAGCCATAACGCCTTCATCCAAACTCCGTTTTGGATGAAATCACTTGTGTTGGGTTCCAAATCAAGTCTAGTTTGTGTCGTAAAATTTGCAAGCCCATACAATAAAGTATGAATTAATGGAATGCACTTTAGTGAAGGCAGCTCTTGTTTTTGGGTTTCCAAGCATGCGGCATATATCACCATTGCAAGCCAATTATGTGAAATTAAAAATAGTTTTTCATGATTTTTTTTTTTCATGGTCATGATTTTATGGTGATTCTTAACAACTTTGTAGTGAGAAGTTTTTTGATCCAAATGATTTTGCTATTGGATTTGCAATGATGTTTTGTCAACAGAAAAAGTGAGAAAATGGATGATATTTGAGGAGCTATATCTCCTTCATCTACCGTTGGATTTCGACTTAATTACTTGGAATGGCCTCCAATTAGAGTCTAGTCTAAGTGGTAGAAACCTTAACAAGATCGAAGATGTTTTGAAGATAAGGCATGAAATTGAATGCAAGGGGTCTAGTTTTGGACTATTTTTCCTATGTAAATTTTTTGGCAGTTTTTACCATTGCATGGCTTTTATTTGAGCCAAGAATTTTTTTTGATGAATTTTTGTTGGGTAAAGGACTTATTAAGATGAAGGTCAACATCTTTCTAGTTGGTGACTTTTTCATTGCAATAGGTATATTGGTAGCATTTCCACCTCAAAGTGAAAATGCTGAAATTTTGCAGCTTGTTTTCAGTATTAATATGTTATAATCTCCCGATCTATAAGGCCTCATGACTCAAATTTTGGTCCACATGATCTTCGATAAGTCTATTACAAGTTTGTACGGTTGAGATCTTATTAGCTTCTCTTCATTTTCATCTATGACGATTTTTATGGAAATGTGCTTTTCTGCTAAAAATAGGCTGGGACGTTTAGGGGTTAAGCCCAAAATCAATTTTTGCAATTTTGAGCGACTAGATGAAGGTGTTATAATTAATATTTTTGCCTAATATTCTTACTAGGGCCTCTTAATACTGTAAAAGAATCTAGTAAAATTTGCAAAGTTGAATTCCAAATTTTGAATCTTCTACGACAATTATTGAGGCATAAGCCAAAATGGGATAGTCTAAATTTAGCTTTTTAATTCTTTGCTTTTTTTGGAAACATATTCATAACCAATCACTACCCAAGTTTTAGAAGGCCACTAGTCAAGAAGTAGACCAATTTTACAATGACAGCCTCCTAAAGTTTCAAAACAATCTTCCCAATGTCCATAAAACCCTAGGAGACAAACTTTGAATGTTATAAACTCTCGAAAGGTAGTTATCCAATGGTCTAATTTTGGAACAACAAATAAATATAGTTTTTGGAACAAGATTTTACGGTTGGAAACTCAAAATAAAATTCTAAAAATTGTTCACAACTTCCAGACAACATAGAGGTAGAAAATTACACTTTTGAGATTTGAAGCTCCCATAAACACACGCGGACGATAATAGGTCAAGGTTTCTATCACAGGTACTAGACTAAAATTGGAATCCCACTTAACAAACAAAGGTGAATTCCAACCATGGATGAAGGAGCTATAGCTCTTGAGAAAGCATCAACTTCTCACTTCTTACATCATTTAGACATCATTGCAAAACTTAAACCAAAAGTAATTGGATCACAATCTTACAACTAGGAAGTTGATGAAATTCACTTTGTGGACGAGATTGTATAAAAATTCCCCTAAATTTTTTTCTAACATTTCACATGATTGGCTTGCACTTGTAAATCATACCCCATTTTGAAAGCCAAAAAGTAAGAGGTAACTTCACTAAAATGCATGCCATAGATTTATACTTCCTTGCATGGCTGTCTAATTGTTACTACACAAACTAGAGTTGATTTTGGACCCAACCCAAGTACTTCTATATAGAACAAACTCCATGCAAAGAAGTGATTGTTTTTTAAAGTTTCAGCTTGTCATCCAAAATGTTGTTTCTCAACATTGGGTGTGTATTTGAGTCAAACCATCCCCACAATATTGACAATCAATCATGTAATATAAGGAGGAATGATCTTAACATCATGCATTTATCTTAGCAATACTAGAATTTGCTTCATTTGGCTTTGCCTAAATATTTAGTATGTGACAAATATTTGTATATACAATTGATGTATGAGAGTGTATCTTGATTGAACAACCTTATATTAAACTTATGAGTTATTGATTATGTGGATCAAACTTGAACTTTTGGGTTGCATGTATTGCATGCTCGTAATAATAAAAGATCATGAAATGTCATCATATTACTTTTGGAGTTGAAACGCTATCAACAACCCTATCGCAAATAAGAAAAGTACAACTTTAGAATTCTTGCCCATCATCCCAAACATTCTTGTACAAAAAAAAAAAAATCTTGAAGAAACTTCTTAGTTCAAGGTCTATCCACCTTCCCATTCTTGGTGGCATTCCATTATTGCATGAAGCACATTGTTTGGCCACGTAACATAACCATATTGACTATGAAGATATTATCCACCTCGAGAAGGACGAAGGTTTTGAGTTCGCCATTCACCTCAAAAAGTAATGATAAACATGCAAAACGATAGGAAGCCCTCAACCGAGCGTCCCATTGAAATTATAAAAGTAAGGTGAAGTATAATTACTTTATCGATGCGATAAACATTAATTAAACACAAAGCATTTAGTCCACCACCCTCAACTTGGAACAAGTAAACAAACAACCAACTTTTCACTTTTTTTGTTCCTTGGGCAATGGAAGAGATAAGCATGTAGCCCACCTTCAACTTGGAACAAGTAAACAAACAACCCACTTTTCGCTTTTTCGTTCCTTAAGCAACAAAAGTGACAATTTCAATTTGCCTTACAATAGAAAAACAAACCATTTGCACTCCTCCCAATAAAAATAACAAAACAAAACAACTCCTTACATGAAAAGCCCATGCAAAAAAAGAAAATAAAGAAATGAGAACACCGACGTGAATAAAATGCCCGTTCGACCTACAACCCATGCACAAAATGTAAGCAAAGCTACAGCCACAAGACTACGACACATTTACTTTGTGGGTGACATAGAAATCAACGTGTTGAAGTGAGGTTTGCCCACTCCCAAACGAGTGTCTTGCACAAGAAGACTGCTTCTACCACTTGCTTTTGACCCATGATAATCTTAAATTCCATGCACACAATCATCCTTTTCCTATATATATGATTCTTTAGTATGGAAACAATAATCATACTAAAGAATCACATATATTATAAAACGGGCATTTTATTCACGCCAACGTTCCACACGAGGGGAAGGTGCTCTTATAGAACAATCGAGAGAGAGAGAGAGGACAATGATGAGGATCATGTGGCCACGAACCTCTCATGGGCATTGCCTCGGAGGGGACGCCCACATTTCGCTTGTGGCTCCTTTATTGGCTCCCCTTCCTCTTATATTTGACTGGGACATGACTTTGCTTTGCCCTTGTTGTTGTTGTTGTCAGCATCTTTTTATATAAGGATTCTCAGAACGTGCCTATTCAAACCACAGCTACTAGAGCAGGTATTATCGTGAGATCATGGGTGATTTTTAAAATTTTGAATTTTTTGAATTCATCAATTGTATTAACCCGTGTAGTAGAAAGTTGCAAAAAACTACACTCTTTTTGATGCAAGATGAGAATTTTTGACTTTTGAGGTGATTTCAAGTATGTGATTGTAAGATCTTGTACCTGAGTTGTCCATGTATGTGTGTGCCGAAACTTAGTTACTGATTGTGAGATCGTAACATTCAAAGTTGAAAAAGGGAGTGCTGCAAAATAGGTTTGAAGTATGTTTGTGAGCCTGGAAAACCAATTTTAAGAATCGATTTGGATTGTGGTTTTTCATTGATATGTTCCTAAGTGAGTTCGAAATATGTCTATGCAATATTTACCCTCATGCGACTTATGAAACATAAAGAAATGCTTGACTTTTCACATGGAGGTGTGGTGAAATTCAACTTCAGAGGCACGTCTTTGATTATAAACATGGTATGTGAAGAATAATTGGGTGAAAGATCAAGTGGTGAGATCATGCCTTAAAACCTAATTTCCAAGGGCAAAAAACAACACTTGAAAAAACTAAAATCTCAATTTTTGGTGAATTTTTGATGTTTCGACAAATTTATTTTGAGTGAAGCTAAGCCAAACCAAGTGACAACCGTGCACCCACCCATTTATGCCACCTCAAGAGAAAATGTGGAGAGGGGGTTGCCCCCTTCCCAAGAAATGTTCATGTCGTCCCTACAAAAGAAAACATCATTGTAACGCCAAGTTTTGACGAATCTCTCCAAGTATTTATCTTTTAGGGGTGACCGGGCGTTAATGAGGGAGGAAATCCTTTCCCAAGCCGTTTTGATGGTATCCACAAAGATGATGACATTTAGATGAATATCAAGCATCGTATATTCCTCCCACTTTACTAAACTCGGGTTTTCCTTATTATAAATCTTAACCCTCTCTAAATGTCAACTTTCTACTATCCACATATTGCACACTAAAATGTTAAACGTGTTAACAAGACGTTACTCCCCTCTTTGTAATTTGAACTTTTATATGTTAAAACCGATGATAAACATCACTATACAATGTAAGTTAACCCTTAAAGGTCCTTCCATTCCTCAATGGGCAGCCCGAAATTGGATCTCAGCATCTTTTGGACTTGGGCAACATGAATAGTGCACTTTTTGAACTTGGGCAACATGAATGAACCAATCAATGATGAGTTTGCAACCTCCTACAAGGTTTTGTGTAATCCCAACCTACCTACCACAATCCTTTCATAGCACAAATCACTCATACAAATTGCAATTTGAATTGTAGGATTTCACTTTGTAGATGCATCACAAAAAGGTGACCAGAATGATCTAAAAAAATAAGTGAAAAATTGAGAATCAAACGAGCTACAAGCAAGATTCTGTTGGAAAACAGCCCGAGGGGCTGACAGGCGCCTTTAAGGGTTAACACTTGTACAATATCAAAATTCCATTACATAAGTTTGAAACCCACTCCACTTGATACATCCGATACATGTCATAAAGATTATATTTCTGAAATCATGATTTTAAAATTGTTCATACATTATAACTGTTAGATCTTGAAAATTTGGTTTATTTTTTTCTTTGTTGATGACTCTATCAATGTAAAGAAATGCTTACTCCATTGATAGACTGTCATTAAGCAGCATCGTCATTTCATCTTAAAGTGCAACCTGCTGGAACGCTGAATCTGTCAACAGTGTGATTTCGTCTCTCTTTTGACTTCGAATCCATTCTAACTTAGATGTGGCTCCCTGGAAACGTCTTTCGCAATCCTTTCTTTTTTAATCCGTTGTATATTTAAAAACATTTGGTCTATTGACAGAAATAGACACATGAATCACAGCTGCAGTGTTCTACCGGGCGAATGCATTTTTGATTCTTTTCGCAATTGTTTTGTATTCGCTTCGATCTAAGGTACTAACTTATTATGTAGCCTCTTGAATGAATTGGTCGTGAGTTTCTGTCCTTGTGAAATGAATACGGTAGACTGGTGGTAAGTTTCTGTCCCTTTGAAATGAATGTGCTGGTGGTAAGTACCTGTCCTTGTGAAATGAAAGACCAGCGGTGCCTCTGTGACCAGTTTTAGCCACCAGTCAGAGAAAAATTGGCAAATAAGTTAAATGATTTCGAGAAATGACCGATTTGACTTTGAAAATTCCGACTTCTCCCCGGTTAAAAAATATCCAAAGTATCACATGGGGTAGAAGCTAGGTATCAATTTAACATGCCGGATGATAATTTTGAAGCAGGGTAGTCATATCGGGTGTGTTGAGGTGATCGGGCGGTGGACAAGTTGTCCCGGGCGAGCGGCATGCGTGCCCAATTTGACACCTTTGATTTGAAGTACTAGATTTTAACTACATGATCACAAATTGCTTCCGGGACTTTGCACCTGTGACGTTGTTATTCAAGTTCAATTTCCCCTTTTTGAGACATGAAGAGGGATAGCTTAGTAGATGGCTCAATACTTGGGACAAAGCCCATACTCTAAATGAAGCGGGACCGGTCTAATTTGGACCATTTGGCATAGAGCAGTTGCACATAACGCTTCGAGAGGAGGAGTGCGACATGATCTTGATCAACAATGCATCATATGCAACAATGGGAGTAGAGAGACGGTCCTACATTGATTTTGGGAATGTCCTACTTCCTATTCTACATGGACGTGATGTGCTAAGTTAGTACTAGATCTATCGCATTTCTTGTAGTAGAGTCAACCATGTTCATTATGAAAAAACAACTCATCTAACTTGGATGCATGGTATCTTCGCCGACAAAATGCGGTGGCGATTCAAACGTGTTAATCAAATTCTGCTTATCTGTAGAGATCTTATTCTATGGAGACTTTGGAAAGCCCGGAATGACCTCACCTTCAACAATGCGAGGTGGATTAAAGAGAGAAATGAAATCACCGTATGAAATGGCACTATTGACTATGGGGCGAAGGAAGACTAAGGCACCTGGCCATAATTACCAAAACCCCTAGTAGACAGGAGCTCGTGCTACTCCTACCTCACGAAACAAAGTGTAAAAACTAAGTTCTAACCTGGAAGTGGGCTGCTGATCTTGCAGTTTGACAATTTAGCATGAAAATTCTACCTAATTTGTAATTATGTATCACACCTCCTCTTTTTTCTTTATTCTTTTTCCACTATTTCTCTCTTCTCTTCTCTCTTTCTCCTTCATCCGACTTTACCACGGTCCTTCTACTCCTTTTTCCAAAGCAGTAAAGGTTACCCTTTCTGTTGGAAAAATAAAAAATAAAAAAATAAAAAATCTCTTTCCGAGCTCTGTGAGTAACGATCGAATCCACCGCACAGCATGGCACTGTTCATCATCTCCCTGTATGATATTCAGTTTCTCATCATAGCAGATGCAGCAGCAACTTCATAATTGAGCTGTTGACGGTCCGGACTTGGTTTGAATTGAAACCGCGATCGATGGATAGATTAGCCGCACTGGCTCGATCGAGATTTGTTTTATGTTATTTCGAGATTGCCATGAATAGTCTACTATTAGTTAGTGAGGAAGCGATTGAAGTGATAAGATGCCAAGGTGGGCTGATTCAGAAGACTGTGCACACAACGAGAATCTCGTTGACGTCCTGGATCGGAGCTCCGGGAATAATCTGTTTGTTTTTTTTGTTTTTTGAACCCATTAATGGATTAATCAGTTGAGAGAAAAATACTAACCATGAACTGTAAGAGTAAGATCAGGCTGGAACTGTTGTTACAGTAATACTCTAGATAGTAACTCTGTTGCTGCTGCATGCAATCTCTCTCATCAATTCAAGTGTCTGTCTGTTGTCCGCAGGCTCGGACCGGGTAATCAATCTGGCTCGGTTCTTACAGACCCCCGATTTCAGAGCCCAAGTGGCCCTGCCTTTCAGGTGGGCCGGACACTAAATCCAATCCATGTTCCCCCTTGGAATTTCCAAATATGGAGGGAGGCTAATAAAAGGCTGCCCGGTATTTTTTTGTGTTTAAGGCCTTAAAATTCCAAGAAGAGGCCCCCTATGGTAAAATGGTGGTGCAGACCCCAAATTTCAAAAAAAAAATTCAAAAAAATGACCTTAAGGAGGTCAAAAATGGAAAATAAAAAAACTGGGGCGCCCCCCAAGTGGGGAACATGGATTGGATTTAGTGAGCGGCTTCAGGTGGTATCAGTTTTCTTACAATTTGGAGATTGAAGAGGCAGTCGTAAGGTAGAGTGTTTGAAAATGGAGCAGTATCAATAATGGTGTACTTGGCTCATTCACACAGCGGTTAACCCTTAAACGTCTGAGCGGCCCAGAGGGGCCGTTTCCAAGAGAATCTCCTCTGTAGCTCTCAATTTACTCAACTTTTCACTTATATTTTGATGCCAAACTGGTCATGCATTCAAAAGGTGAAATTTTAGAATTCAAATCACAATTTGTATGAGTGATTTGTGCTTTGAAAGGATTGTGGTAGGTAGGTTGGGGTTGTACTGTACAGTACCCACCAACAAGTTTACGTTCAGGAATGAAAGAAGAGATCATGCCCCAATCTTCAAACAATTCCCATGTTCACAAAAATAATCCAAATTACCAACTACAAATTGTATCGGAAAGATGATGTAGTATTCTATATCATCATTTGAAGAAATTCCAATAAAAACTTGAAATTCTATCTTAATATACAGCTTTTTAACATATTATCTACTATTTATCCTTAGCTCTTATTGGAGCTACTATTGCTGAGGCATGAAACAATGAAAACCTTCAACCATCTCTAAAGAAAGCTATTTCGATACACTTTCTATATCCGCAACTCTTTTTTAGAAAAAGATTGAATTGTACCCCCCATGAAGCCCAACATTGAACTTTTGTACTCTAAGTAAATGTCACGGTAAACAAAAGCAACTTTAAGTGATCATAACTACCACCTCGAATAACCAAATTCCATGACACTACCACCAAAGTGCTTGAAATGTAGCCAAAGCTATCAAAACTAATTGCTTTCGTGCTAATCCAAGCCTCATGTGTAAGAAAAGGTCATGAGCAATCAATGCACGTTAGAATGTGTATGTAACTTTTTCAATAAGAGACAACATCAAGGTCTCTCACACTAACTCACCTCAATATTTGTGAATGTAAGCCACATATATGTAAAGGGCATCAAAAGAGGTTGCTAGAGAGATATTTATACTCTTTTTCCCAACAAACCTCACCATGAAATGATCTTCATAACATCTAAAGGTAGATACTAAAAGTAAGTTAAAAGATACTAAAGTTATCAAATCAATTTACACTTTTTATAGAGATTTTTCATGCATTGGCAAAGAAAAATTCACTACCTTACTCTCACACTTCATAATTTGCAATTTGGATAGAATTTACAAACATGGTGATCATTTGAAATTTGGGGGTATGTTATCTCTTCTTGCTCTGAACGTAAACTTCTTAGTGGGTACTGTACATAACCTTGTAGGAGGTTGCAAGCTCATCATTGATTGGTTCATTCATGATGCCCAAGTCCAAAAAGTGCATTATTCATGATGCCCAAGCCCAAAAGATGTTGTGATCCAATTTTGGGCTGCCCCAATCCGTATAGCTAGACGTTTCAGGGTTAAGTAACGTGCTTAGTACTGGTGGAGATTTTAGCAAGTTGAAGTTAGGAGAAGCTCTGCACTGACCTTCCATATGCCCATTTCTGAAATGATTAAACAAACTTATTTTGAATTCAATTGTAGGATCTTTTTTGTAAGTGTCTAATTAGTCCATCCGCCAAGTTTCATCAAATCTCAGCTAGAAATCTTGAGATATATTGAGTCAAAGTTTCAATTTTTGCTAAAATAGAAACATTTATGTTAAGTCGATCGACTTTATTGGGGCTTCTCTCTCCTTTAGGGGGTAGTCATGAGAGTAATATGTCTACATGGCTAAAGTAAGTAGAGATTTGAAGAAGAGAAAATTTACGATATTTTGATCCTATTATGAATTTTTTGAAGTTAGACTATTAGGTGTTTTCTAAAATGGCGTTGACTAGAATGTTCACGCTAAGTACATTGAAAAGTAAAGCCTAAAAGCTTTATTGAACCCTCTAGGTAGTTGAGACTAAGGAGTCGTTATTGATAATCTAATTTTCCATGTTTACATCATGAACATCGTGTGGTCTATCCTTTCAATTACTTTGCCCATGCACGAAATTGCTTAAGCTATTGGCTTCCCTACAGATTTTTATGCAAGAATTTGAACCATTGTTAAGCTATTTACTTCGTTCATGGCTTTGAAGTTTGTAGTTGGTGTAAAATAACTCATGGACTATCAAAATGAATTAATAAATAACCACAAGTATACCGACCATGATTAACCCCTAAAGGCCCATGATGTTTTGGGAGCTTGAAATCCCAACACTGACCACTATGTACTAATGCGGGTACGTCCAATATTTTTGGAAATTTTTGATAACTTCTTGGCCTTGACAGTAAAAGCCGAATCGGCGGCCGTGGGCCTTTAGGGGTTAAAGAGAATGTGCAATATCAAACAGACCCTCGAGAAAAAAACACTATTCTTTATGACTTAGGTGAGAGAACAATTTCCTTACAATAACCCTTTAATTTTTTTGTTATTTTTTCATGTTTTTGTTTTAATACAAAGAAACAATATGCTTCACCTAGTCCTTTACCTTGTCAGTATCACATTATTGCACCCTATGTTTAGTTGAAAGTACGATGTCATCATATAATCTTACATACCATGATATTATGGAAAAAGGACGATGCACACCTACTATGTCCATTGTCGATGTATGGTGGGTTTGCTAAATAGTAATGGAAAATAAACGTAGCTACAGTAAGAAATTAGTTTAGGAAATTATATAATATCTACTAGCTAGAAATTAATTTCATTAATTCCAAATGCAACTTGATATTGTCAAACTTACATAAGATTAGAAAATTATTGGTATTATTTACTGTGATAAGGTCATCAACATGGTAGAGCTAAATAATAGGTACTAGTGATACTATCAAAGTATTGCATAACAAGTGTGTCAATAACAATGTTAAATAGATTGTTATGTTATGCATAAAATGGATTAATGACTCCATTTATCGAGACGCCGATGCTTATTAGTCAACAAAAATCTCTCAAATAAGCTAAGTACGAGAGAATGCTCAATAATGGCTCAAATCTCAGCATAGGAAACTATAATGAAGTTATTATGGTAGTGTAAGAAAATTTTGTCAATGAGGAAAACAGGTGGAATAGTAGTCGAAGGGGGCTCATCAATCTTGGCAATTTACTTTGAACTTTTTTAGGTGGACTCATTTGACACCTTACAATGTTTGCAATGAATACAAGGTTTTGACATTTTGACACCCTACAATGTTCGCAATGAATACAAGGTACCATAAAATCCTGAAGCTATTATGCACATGTGGTGAAGAAGACTACTAGAGCTTCATTATCGGTACTCCTCCATTCTAGAGCACGCTTAATTGGAAAGTCACGCACGGGGAGCAATGCCGTGGAAATGCCGTGACAGCATCATCCTCAACCTGAGGGCCGGTACTTAGTTTGGGGCGCACGAGTGCAGAGGCGCCGATAGAACCATCCTCAAGCAGGGAGCCGGTACTCAGCATGGGGAGCAAGAGTGGAGATGTCATGATAGAATCATCGGCCGGTACTAAGCATGGGGAGCAAGAGTGGAGATGTCATGAGAGAATCATCGGCCGGTACTAAGCATGGGGACAGGAACTAAATATATGGACTATCAGGTGAGGTCAGCCGGATAATACAAGCATGGGAGTTACAGTATTATAAGGACGGGAGTTACAGTAATCGCTTGCAAGTTGCAAATAGACAGACAGACCAGCTGGGCTAGGAAGCTAGATATCTTCCAAGAAGAATCATCGATACTGTACTATAATATGCATGCGCCCGGTACTGTAGCTCGTTTACCAGTCTTCCTGGATCCAGTGTAATTACCTTCCTTACTTGCAAAAAAAAACATCCATGAAAATGAACAGCCTCCCATCACTTTCTTTCTTTCAAGCTTTTCACCTTTAATTAGTTAGGAGTAAATGAAAACTTCATGTGCTGGTCCGGGAACCATCAGCATGTACCAGTCGTGATGATGGTCTGGCCGGCCGGCAAACGGCGATGCTACGATCGTCTTTCCCATCGACGTGAGTTATTGGGACATTCCATGTGAAGCTCGTGTGGTTCAGGCATTCCATGTGAAGCTCGTGTGGTTCAGACATTCCATGTGAAGCTCGTGTTGCCGGCCATGCGAAGGCCTGAAGACCAGAATAATTTTCACCAAAACCAAAAAAGAAGACGGAATGTTGGCTTTTCGTCGACGAGTTCCAATGCGACTGATCTGAGAATAACAATATTCTACAGAATCCTAAAGTAGGTGCAATATTCTCGTGCGAGATGGAAGTTTCTTCGTTCATCTGAGTATCTCCTCGACGTACTTAACCTCATTTTCTCGCCTCATCGCATCACATCGATATCTTGCATCTCGCATCGCAGCTACGGTACGGAGTGGACTGCACGTATGCACCCAATCGCATGTTTCATGCTCTAACTTCACCACTGCAGCGGTTTTCTAGCTTGTTGCATGCAATTGCGAGCCTGTCGGTGTCGATGTTTGTAACAGACAGACAGTGGTGTATTAGGTCAATTCAACACTATTCTTATCGATAACTGATCGAAGTTCTATCGTGGTCGACGGCGTGCAACTATAGTTAGTATCTGAGCACACTATTTTTTTGATCGCTGGAAACGTGATTCGTCAGTTGGAGTAATAAGGAATAGAATCGTATGGTATTAATTACTGTTAGCGAACTTTGTAAGTATGTCAATGGACATACAGTACAGTCGATATGATACTCCATACAAAACTCGTTTCTAAATATTTAAACATTGGGGACAGAGCCGGAAGCTATATTTGGTGACTGACTCATGCGGCAATTGACTGTATCAACTTTCTGTCCTCCAACACTGGGAATAAGATCCGAACGAATTGCATTTGCTCACATGTTTCGAGACTCATGTTCCTTTGTTGTCTCTGCAGCAGCAGCAACAGCTTTGACGCTCGGCGTGAACGGATTCTTGCAGTCACTGAGCAAGCTCGATCGACTGACGTGATTGTACATGCGGCAATCTAACTTGTTATGTGCATTTCGATTGTTGATTTTGTTCATATCTAATCTGTGTGATCATAACTGTAAGGATCTATCGTTCGAATGCAAGGATTTTTTCTAGGTTTTTGCAGGTGCAACTAATCGGATGAAACAGGTGTTGTATGGGAGGTGAGAACGAGTTGATAGATACTGAATTTTGCGAAAGCAGGCGGCGATCTTCTAGCTCCAGAGCTAGTTTGGTGCGATCACTTTCATCGATTCCAGGTTGGGTAGCTCTCGCAGGCGGTATGGCAATTGGAACGATGCTCGGTCTATCTTCCGGCTCCGCTAGCGGACCGGTACACATTCATCCCTGTTCCTCATTCACACGCGCAATTGGTGTCTGAGCTACTATCGATCGATCTAACTAATTACGGTACTCAACAGGTGATGGAAGAGGGCCTCGTCGCGGAGGGAGTGGTCTCCTGCGGGCCGTGGGGAGGAGCAGGAGGCAACTCATTCTACGATGGGCGAGGTGACATTGTGGAGATCGAAATTAGCTACAATGCAGAGCACGTTCTGTCCATTGAGACGAGCTACAGTCAAGGTGGCGCTTCATTCAAATCTGCGCCTCGTGGTACAAGCAATGGTGGCCAGACGACGAAGGTTTGTACGATTAACTTTCATGATGGATCCTCGTACATAGGAACCCGGGCTGGGATTTCGCAAGATTAGGAATCTGATGACTCGTTGCTCACAGTACTGTCATAAGTACCTGCGGGTCCCGTCAACAATCAACGAATACCAAGTACCAACCCGACAGTTACGTACATTTGATAAGGAAGATGCATTAACAACAGGTCGTAATCTGATCGTTACGCTTAATTCAGATTTTGGGTTTGATTTGCAGATTACATTGCAGTACCCAGATGAGTACGTCATGCAGGTGAAAGGATCCACCTACACGTGGCCAGTGATCCAGGGCACGATTGTGTCGTCGTTGACCTTCATTACCAACAAGAAAGTGTATGGGCCGTTCGGTAAAGAAAGTGAGGCGAAGTTCGAGAGTTTGCCCGGCGGCAGAGTGGTGGGATTCTTCGGCCGTTCCGGCACTTTAATCGATCAGTTCGGAGTGTTGGCTTATCCCTCGTCCGGCTATACCACAACTACAACTACTACTACTACGTATACTACCAGCTCGAGCGTTGATCAAGAGCGTACCGTCTATGTGGAAGGTCCCTATGGAGGAATTGGAGGCGTCGTCTTCAACGACGGATATAGCCGTATTGTGGAAATTATCATTACATATAACAAAAAGCAAGTCACTTCTTTGCAAGTGGCTTACGAACATGGTGGCTCTGTTTTCAAAGGGCTCCGTCATGGCATCCATGCCGGGGAGGAAGCCAAGGTATGCGCTGATTCTCTGCCATGACAAAATTTAGGTCAGATTGAATAATCGTACCATTTTTAGAATTGGAAGAGTTTTAGGGTAATTCGTTTGAATTCTGATAATTGTTCTCATGCGTCCAGATTTCGTTCAACCGACCAGAAGAGTACTTGATGCAAGTGAAGGGGACTGCGGGAAAAGTGTCCGGCATTGAGATTGTCACATCGCTTACGTTTATCAGCAACAAGCGCTCGTTCGGACCTTACGGTGAAGTCGCAGGGTACTCGTTCGAAACCTCCCCGGACAGAGAGGTGACTGGGTTCATAGGCAGATCGGGTGACTTCATTGATCAAATTGGGATCATCACCGGCACTCCTGGCTACCCCGACACCACAACAGTCCAGGGTCCTTGGGGTTGCGAGCATGGCGCGCAATTTTTCACCGGCAGCGCGGAAATTACAGAAATCGAAGTCACGCTCACTGACGAGCATCTCGTGGGGTTACAGACCACCCACATCAACCTCGGCGAGAATGCCGACAGCTTCAAGAGTGCTCGTTGGGGTGGCGTAACCGGAAAAACTGAGAAGGTAGGTTACTCACTCCCATATCGAATGTTAATTTCTGCAAATTTGTGCATGTTACTTTGTGCGGAGAGTTGACTGTAATCAATGTATGTGCAGGTGATTTTGCGTTCACCTGAGATTCTCATCCAGTTGAAAGGAACCATTGACACTGTGAATGGGGTGGAGGCGGTGACATCGCTGACGTTCGTCACAAACCAAAGGATTTGTGGTCCGTTCGGGACGACGTCCGGGAAAAGTTTTGAGAGCAATCCTGGCAAAATAGTGGGCTTCATTGGAAGATCAGACGGCCTTCTTCACCAGATTGGAGTTATCAGTGAGCTTTCTTCTGAAATCCATGTCGGGAGGACAACGCATCTTGGCACATTTATTGCAACGGGAAGATCTGACAAAAGTGGCACTGAGAATCAAGAGCACCAGCAGCCCGATGTAAAGGGGAAATCCATAGTCTTTAGTGGCTCTTCCCATGTACAGAATTCTGGGCGCCGGCACAGTAAATCTCACAACTCCATTCACGAGACCAGGGAGCTTGTATTCCAGTCTCGAGATGAGGGCATGAAAGTGCATGGTCCTTGGGGAGGTTCTGGAGGAACGTTGTTCTCTGATGGCAGGGGTGAGATTTCAGAAATTGTCATCACTTATGACACCAAGCAAGTGATTTCGGTGCAAGCGTACTACGTCCATGGCGAGTCGACTTTCAAAGGCTCAATTCATGGAGGAGATGATGCCACTGGCAGCAAGAAGGAAAAGGTAACATCTACTCCATAGCTGCTTATCACCTTTGTGACTGTCTCGACAAGATTAATTACTGATTACTGGTTCCTCGTCATGTACAGATCAAATTCCGTCATCCAGAGGAAATTCTGCTCCAAGTGAAGGGAACCACTCAGAGATTCTCCTTCGGTGAAGGAATTTCGTCCCTAACTTTCGTTACGAATGAGAAGACGTATGGACCTTACGGAAGTCCTACGCATGAGTCCTTCGAAAGCCCTCGTGACCGCAAGGTGACTGGCTTCTTTGGGAGGGCAGGAAAGTATCTGGATCAGCTGGGAGTTTTCTGTGAGACCTCTACAGCCCAGAGGGTTGTAGAAGGCCCATGGGGAGGAGTCGGAGGAGCCCCGTTCTACGACGGTGTCGGTGACATTGTCGAGATGGTTGTTTCCTTCAGCGATTCCCAAGTCGTCTCGTTCCGTACTTCATACGGCCAAAGTGGACTTGCCTTCACGACTGGATCCCGTGGAACTGACAATCCAACCACAGATAAGGTATGGCTTTGCTTCACAAGGTATAAGTAATCTAGATTGGTATAATTCTACAGATTGGCATGATTCGATAAAGGTATCACTAATGGAGACTGATATGAGTAATCTTGATATGGTTTTGTATGATAATTCTCAAGGTATTTTCATGTATTGTTCAGATCAAATTGGAATTTAGGAATGAACATGTGGTCCAAGTGAAGGGAACCGTGGGAAAAGTAAATGGCAATGATGAAGTTATTACATCTTTGACATTTGTGACGAATAAAAAAACCTATGGACCATACGGTAAAGTGCGGGGGCGAGGATTTGCGACCTCTTCCGATGGGAAGGTCGTGGGATACTTTGGGAAGTCCGGTTCACAACTCAACCAAATTGGAGTCATTAAAAAACTTGTCGTTGAGCAAGGGGGGCACTGGGAAGGGAATTCTTGGAATGAATTCTTCGGGGAAAGTGGTAGACGAGATCGAACTGTAGATTTAACGGTTGTTCAAGGGCCTTGGGGCGGTCAAGGAGGGACTCAATTTTATCATGGTAGAGGAGACATACTTGAACTTATCATCACTCACAACGAAAGCCACATTCTCTCATTCCAAGCTAGTTATGACCAAGGAGGTGTTGATTTTCAGGCTGACAGTCGTGATCGGCGACCCGGTGATGTAGCAACTGTAAGTAGACCTCTACTTCTCCTCCTTTTACAGAATTCATGCACATGACTACTTCGGGTTTCTGACCTAAATTTTTTGATTACAGATCACATTGAATTTCCCAGAGGAGTACGTCGTGCAAGTCCGTGGAACGATGAAACCAGTTAAGGAAGAGACTATAATCACGTCTTTGACTATTGTCACCAACAAGAAAATTTACGGGCCTTATGGACCGGAGTCTGGGAGAAGATTTGAATCATCTCCAGCGGGGTTAGTAAGAGGATTTTACGGCCGGACGTCAGTGAATACACTCGATCAATTAGGTTGCATAGTTCAATTGCCTTATCAACCCAGTCACGACACCAAGTACCTACTTCCAGCAGATGTTTTAGTGATTCCACAAGGCCCCTGGGGGGCACCGAACGGTGTAGAGTTTTACGATGGTCGAGGAGACATCGTCGAAGTCAATATCCACTTCACGAAAACGCTGATTACCTCTATTCAAATTGGTTATGAGCAAGGTGGCACGAGTTTTCTCACAGCAGTACATGGAGGTCCTGGCGAACAAAGTGTCAAGGTATGCTACTACTCCCAAGTTGTGAATCTCTCTCGAATGTTCGGAGAGTATCTAACGTGGGCTGTGATGATTCTGTAGATTCTGATGGATTCCAGTACTGAGCATCTCGTGCAAGTGAGAGGTACCACTGCAGTAGTAGACGGGAGGTCAGACATTACATCACTCATACTGGTCACGAACAAAGCTACGTACGGGCCATATGGTGGTGTTCGCGGCAGGAGGTTTCAGAGTACTAAAGAGGGGAAGGTTGTTGGATTTTTCGGAACTGCGAGCACAGTGTTGCACCAGCTCGGAGTCATCACTCTGATCTATGCCCCCCCAGGCAACGGATTGTGCATTCGTTGTACGACACCGTATCTCTACTGCTGCAGTTGCACTGTGCAGCATTCACCGGTCCCCAGACCCTTCGGGCCTGGCTCAACCGGTTCACATATCACTACGCACCACCTGTTGCCAAGACCATCTCCAATTCCTGGAACGAGCGTCGTCCCGGTAAATCCTCAGAACCCTGTCACACCTCAATCACACCAGCACTTGCCCGAGGCATGCCCTAATTCTTGTCATAGTCGGTACCCGCATTCCTTTGTCACTTCCAATGAATTCATATCCGCTTGAATTACGTCTGGTAGCTAGCGTGGTGCATTCAGGACATCACGTATATTTTTCAACTTGCTGTTCGTACACCTAATGCGGGTTATTAGGTGGCTTATGTCTTAAGATGCCTTCATTCCCTTGACTGAGGCTGTAGTGCGTGCTGCTGGTAACCAGGGATTGGTGAATCTAATTGGTGGGACGCCCGGGCGAGGCATGTGATTTGTGCTTGCTCATCTGATTGTTTGTGGGATATTGGCAGGGACATGAACGTCCACACTACACAAAGGACTTACCCCATGGTAGCAAGTTCCTCACCGAGGTCGTCACCCAGCCAGCCCCTAAACCACAACACACGAAGGACCTACCTCATGGTAGCGAGTTCGTCATTCAGCCCGCTCCTGTTCCACACTACACGAAGGACTTGCCCCATGGTAGCGAGTTCATCACCGAGGTCGTCACCCAGCCCGCCCCCGTGCCACAACACACGAAGGACCTACCTCATATTAGCGAGTTCATCACTGAGCCCGCTCCTGTTCCACACTACACGAAGGACTTACCCCATGGTAGCGAGTTCATCACCGAGGTCGTCACCCAGCCCGCCCCCGTGCCACAACACACGAAGGACCTACCTCATGGTAGCGAGTTCGTCATTCAGCCCGCTCCTGTTCCACACTACACGAAGGACTTACCCCATGGTAGCGAGTTCATCACCGAGGTCGTCACCCAGCCCGCCCCCGTGCCACAACACACGAAGGACCTACCTCATGGTAGCGAGTTCGTCATTCAGCCCGCTCCTGTTCCACACTACACGAAGGACTTACCCCATGGTAGCGAGTTCGTCACCGAGGTCGTCACCCAGCCCGCCCCTGTGCCACAACACACGAAGGACCTACCTCATATTAGCGAGTTCATCACTGAGCCCGCTCCTGTTCCACACTACACGAAGGACTTACCCCATGGTAGCGAGTTCATTACCGAGGTCGTCACCCAGCCCGCCCCCGTGCCACAACACACGAAGGACCTACCTCATATTAGCGAGTTCATCACTGAGCCCGCTCCTGTTCCACACTACACGAAGGACTTACCCCATGGTAGCGAGTTCGTCACCGAGGTCGTCACCCAGCCCGCCCCTGTGCCACAACACACGAAGGACCTACCCCATAGTAGCGACATCCTCACTCAGCCCGCTCCTGTTCCAGACCACACGAAGGACCAACCCCAGAAGCCTGACGAGCCACAGCTGACGAAGGATATGAAGTTGCCACAGACCGGGGTTACGATTACGAGCGAGCAATTGGGTTCGTCCACGAGCGATGAGAAGACAAGTACGACGACGACGACGACGAAAACGCCCGAGTTTCCGGGAAGGATCGAGCCCACGGAGACGAAGCCTCTCAAGGTAGGGTGAAATCATGCCGGTTGTGAAGTGGTTTTTGTAATGATGTGCCATTATTCCGCTGACTCGGCCTGTGGTGCATAATGCTATGAAGAGATCACTGCATTGATGGGGCAATATCACAGACAGTGGTGGAAGGCCTAGGAAAGGCATGAACTGGATTGGCGCTAAACTAGCTGTCTGTGGAACAGTGGCAGGAAGCTACTGAAGCGCCGACACCGACGGATTCCCAGTTGCCGACAAAGGACAAAAAGACGCCAACGTCGCCGTCAAGCGGTTCGAGCGGGCACATAAATACTAAATTCCCGACGACCAAACCGACGAGTCCGGCCCTAGAGAGGCAACATGGGCCTTATGGGCCCGAGTTTCCAGGCTGGATCGAGCCTAACAAGGTATGGTTGATAACCGCCTGTCAAAAACTTTCTGTATTGGCATATCATATTACAGCTGACTGAGACCTGGGTGCTAACTAGGGTGGAGTAATAAGCTCGACCACGGTGGTGAAAGGCTCGAAGCCGGGCCGGCTAACGAAGGATATTCCAAGGTTTCCCAATGTGGACCCGGGCCATGATAGCGAGTTTGTCATCAATTTCCCGACTACGAGTCCGGAATCGACCACGATCGAGAAGACGTCAAGTGGTAGTACGACGACCACGATCGAGGAGACGACAAGTCGTGGTTCGACGACGACGACCAACACCACGGAGGGCAGGACTGAGCAGCCCAAGGAGACGAAGCCCCCTCACAAGGTATGATTGAATTCTTGCGGGTTGTGAAGAAGTTCTTGTGTTGGAATGGCACGTTACCGGTGACTGAGGGTGTGGTGCATGCTAGTGTGGAGTGAGCATTGCATGGGTGGGTCAACATCACGGGCAGTTGAGGGATGGAAGCCCCGGGGGAGGGATGTGTCGCGGGGACATTGAGCTGATTGTGGTTGGTATGGTGGCAGGAGGACGGGGAAGTGACCGAGAAGCCCAAGAGAAAGCCTGAAGGACCAGAGTCCCCGACAGAGCAGCCGAAGTTGCCGTCAGGCTGGGCTCAGGACGAGCATCCGAGCTCGGGTTCGGTTACGATCGAGAAGACGACCAGTGACACGTCCACGCTGGAGAAGAAGACCAGTGATACGTCCACGCTCGAGAAGACGACTAGTGGTACGACGACGACGACGAAGGAGGGTTCCCGTGCACCTTCTGGGCCCAATGACCAGCCAAAGGAGCAACCTAAGAAGCAGCCGAAGTTGCCATCGGGCGGTCCTGATATCGGGCATGGTTCGTCCACGATCGAGAAGACGACTAGTAAAACGTCCTCGATCGGGAAGCAGAGCAGTGATACGCTCACGCTCGAGAAGACGACTAGTGCTACGACGACGACGACGACGGAGGGTTCCCGTGCACCTTCTGGGACCGAGGACCCTCCCAAGGAACAACCCAAGCAGCAGCCGAAGTTGCCATCAGGCGGTCCTGATATCGGGCATGGTTCGTCCACGATCGAGAAGACGACTAGTCAAACGTCCACGATCGGGAAGCAGAGCAGTGATACGTCCACGCTCGAGAAAACGACTAGTGGTACGACGACGACGACGGAGGGTTCCCTTTCTCCTTCTGGGCCCGAGGACGAGCCACAGGAGCAACCCAAGGAGCAGCCGAAGTTGCCATCAGGCATTCCTGATATCGGGCATGGTTCGTCCACGATCGAGAAGTCGACTAGTGAAACGTCCACGATCGGGAAGCAGAGCAGTGATACGTCCACGCTCGAGAAGTCGACTAGTGGTACGACGACGACGACGACGGAGGGTTCCCTTTCTCCTTCCAGGCCCGAGGACGAGCCACAGGTGCAACCCAAGGAGCAGCCGAAGTTGCCATCAGGCGGTCCTGATATCGGGCATGGTTCGTCCACGATCGAGAAGACGACTAGTGAAACGTCCACGATCGGGAAGCAGAGCAGTGACTCGCTCACGCTCGAGAAGACGACTAGTGGTGCGACGACGACGACGACGACGGAGGGTTCCCGTGCACCTTCTGGGCCCAAGCAGCAGCCGAAGGAGCAGCGCAAGGAGCAGCGCAAGGAGCAGAAGGTATGGTTGATTTCGTCCCGGGTTGTCAGTTGGTGTCTGCGTCGATATGCCATATGTTCGCTGCGACTGAGGCTGGAGTGCCTGTTGCTGTTGAGCGGGCATTGGAGTGATCCGGAAAAAGCAACGGCAGTTGAGTTTGGTGAGGCCCCGGGCAGGCATGTGGTGTGGGGCTGTTGAGCTGAGTTGTGTGTGGGATGGTGGCAGGACGTCGACGTCGGGGTGGGCACGGGCGATGGTGGCAAGGTTGTCACACAGCCCGACTTGCCGTCGGGCACAAAGACGACGAGTTCGAGTTGGTCGACGACTACGACGACGAGTTCAACGTCGTGGTCGTCGGAGTGGGTGCGGGAGTGGGCCGAGGGGTCTCACGATGAGCGCGTGACGACTGTGCACGGGCCATGGGGATCGAAGGAGGAGATCACATTCTCTGCCGGGTACGGCGACATCAGCGAGATCGAGGTCGCGTACAACACGGAGTACGTCGTGCGGATCCAGACGACTTACGTTGTGGATGGCGTGGTGCTGAGGCAGTCTCCGCAAGGTGGCCGTGGGGGAGAGGTGGCCAAGGTGAGTGACTGGCTTGATTGTGTCGGTGCTGCTGTGTCGGGGTGCATGGGGCAGCTGCGACATAGGCAGAGGAGGCCTGGATGGGCTGCTGAGAGAGATGTGAGCGCGGGGTGATGTGCGAGTGGCAGCGATGGGCCGGCGACTGATGGGAGGTCGGTATTTGTGCTTGTTGTGCAGATCACGTTCGAGCATCCGGATGAGTACCTGGTGCAAGTGAGGGGAACGACGGGACGGGTTGCATCGCAGCAAGGCGTTGTGGTGACGTCCATCACGTTCGTTTCGAACAAGAAGACCTACGGGCCGTACGGGCCTGCGAGTGGGGGTGAGGGATTCGAGTCCGTCCGGCACGAGAATGGAAGGGTGGTGGGCATCTTCGGAAGAACCACGTCGTGCGTGCACAGCATCGGGTTCCGCACCGCGAGGGTGGAAGAGCTGGCGGAGAGCGAGACCGTGGTCGTGCAGGAGGCCTGGGGCGGCCAGGGCGGCGCGGACTTCTACGATGGTGGCGGCGACGTGACGGAGGTGGTGGTGTCTTACAACGACCGCCATGTGGTGTCCCTGCAGGCGACGTACAAGCGCGGAGGGCAGACGTTCAAGGGGGTCCAGCACGGCGGGGAGAATGGTCGCGGCGACAAGGAAGCCAAGGTGAGAGTGCGGTGCCGAGCAGCAGTGACAGGCCTTTCCGGCGCTGAGCCGGGAGGGTGGGGAGTGCATGGTTGGGAATAGAGTTGGGTGTTTTGGCGGGCAGGTTCGATGTCGGGGGTGATCCTGGGTGGGAGTTCGAGTTTGGGACCGGGTGGCTGAGGTGTGGGGGTGGTTTGTGTGATTGGCAGATCGCGTTGCAGCACCCCGGCGAGTACCTGGTGCAAGTGAAGGGCAGCTGCCACAAGTTCGACGGCAATCTCATCATCGAGAGCCTCGTGTTCGTGACGAACAGGCGGAGCTACGGGCCGTATGGTGCGGTGAAACCGCAGGGACTGGTGAGGTCAACCCAGCGGAACGGCAAGATCGTTGGCTTCTTCGGGAGGTCGGCGTGGTACGTGGACCAGCTGGGCGTTGTGGTGAGCGTGCCGTCGAGGAAGGAGGACGCGCTGATATGCCAGGGACCTTGGGGAGGAGCGGGAGGGATCCCGTTCACGGACGGCAGGGGCGAGATCTCGGAGCTGGTGGTGAGGTTCAACAAGACGCAGGTGATCTCGGTGGTGGTGACGTACGAGGTGTCTGGCAGCAAGTACGCGTCGAAGGCGCACGGCGGAGCTGACGGCGGCGAGGCGAAGAAGGTGCGGCTCTCTAACTTGTGCTTCGGGGCTGGGTGCAGGGACGTGAGGGGGGGCGGGTGATGGGCTGTGCAGATGTTCGGTGTGGCGTTCTGACGCGCGGTAGTGGTGCGGGGCTGTGCAGATTGTGTTCAAGGGCGGGGAGTACCTGGTGCAGGTGAAGGGGACGACGGGCAACGTCAGCCCCGTCGGAACGCTGGTGACGTCGCTCACGTTCATCACCAACAAGCAGACGTACGGACCGTTCGGGCCGGCGACGGGAAGACCATTCGGAACGAGGCCGGGTGGCAAGGTGGTGGGCGTGGTCGGGAGGTCGGGGTCGTTCCTGGACGCGATCGGGTTCATCACGGAGGTGCGTCCGGGCAAGTCGTTGCCGGAGACGGTGAAGCTGGGCCCGTGGGGAGGCGAAGGCGGGCGCGAGTTCTACGGCGGCCAGGGAGACATCGTGAGGATCGTGGTGTACCACACGCAGAGCCAGATCAACGGGTTCCAGACGACGTACGAGCAGGGTGGGGTGACGTTCGAGCCGGTGACATTCGGCGGCACCAGCGGCGAGAGCTCCAAGGTACGGTTGACCCTTCCGGGGACGTGCATCGATGGGTTGATGAGTGCAGGATGTGTGCAAGTCGCTTTGAATGTGGGTGCGGTGGGCGCGGGATAGGTTGCACGGTGGATGTCGGGTGTTTGATGGCAGGGTCTTGTGGCTGGAAGCTTGCGGTGAGGAGGGAATGTGGAGGTGGCACGAGAATGCAGCAGCGTTGTCATGGGACTGACGTGGTGCGTGGTTTGAAATGAAATCGCAGATCTTGCTGGACTTCCCGAACGAGTACCTGGTCCAGGTGAGGGGAACGACGGCGAAGGTGGGATTCCTGGGGTCGAAGCAGGTGATCACGTCGCTGACGTTCATCACGAGCAAGCACACGTACGGCCCTTACGGTGTGGTGAAGGGGACGGAGTTCGGGACTCCCCCGAGTCGGTTGGTGACGGGATTCCACGGGCAGGCGGGCGACAGCAGTCTGGACCAGATCGGGTTCTTCACGACCGTGGACTGGGAGACGACGCACAGGTACCTGCAGACGACCCGCGTGACCTGGTCGTTCAGCTCGACTTCGGGGGTGGAAGGGTCGACCACGGTGGTGGATGGCTCGAGGCCGGACCGGCTGACGAAGGATATCCCAAGGTTTCCCAAGGCGGAGCCGGGCCATGATAGCGAGTTTGTCATCAATTTCCCGACTACGAGTCCGGGATCGACCACGATCGAGAAGACGTCAAGTGGTAGTACGACGACCACGATCGAGGAGACGACAAGTGGTGGTACGACGACGACGACCACCACCACAGAGGGCAGGATTGAGCAGCCCAAGGAGACGAAGCCTCCTCACAAGGTATGGTTGACTATATGCGGGTTGTGAAGAAGTTCTTGTGTTGGAATGGCACGTTACCGGTGACTGAGGGTGTGGTGCATGCTAGTGTGGAGTGAGCATTGCATGGGTGGGTTAACATCCCGGGCAGTTGAGGGATGGAAGGTCCGGGGGAGGGATGTGTCGTGGGGACATTGAGCTGATTGTGTGTGGTATGGTGGCAGGGAGATGGGGAAGTGACCGAGGAGCCCAAGACGGTGCCTGAAGGACCAAAGACCCCGACAGAGCAGCCGAAGTTGCCGTCAGGCTGGGCTCAGGACGAGCATCCGAGCTCGGGTTCGGTCACGATCGAGAAGAAGACCAGTGATACGTCCACGCTCGAGAAAAAGACCAGCGATACGCTCACGCTCGAGGAGACGACTAGTGGGACGACGACGACGACGACGACGGAGGGTTCCCGTGCACCTTCAGGGCCCGAGGACCAGCCAAAGGAGCAACCTAAGGAGCAGCCGAAGTTGCCATCGGGCGGTCCTGATATCGGGCATGGATCGTCCACGATCGAGAAGACGACTAGTGAAACGTCCACAATCGGGAAGCAGAGCAGTGATACGCTCACGGTCGAGAAGACGACTAGTGGTACAACGACGACGACGACGGAGGGTTCCCTTTCTCCATCTGGGCCCGAGGACGAGCCACAGGAGCAACCCAAGGAGCAGCCGAAGTTGCCATCAGGCGTTCCTGATATCGGGCATGGGTCGTCCACGATCGAGAAGACGACTAGTGAAACGTCCACAATCGGGAAGCAGAGCAGTGATACGTCCACGCTCGAGAAGACGACTAGTGGTACGATGACGACGACGACGACGGAGGGTTCCCTTTCTCCATCTGGGCCCGAGGACGAGCCACAGGAGCAACCCAAGGAGCAGCCGAAGTTGCCATCAGGCGTTCCTGATATCGGGCATGGATCGTCCACGATCGAGAAGTCGACTAGTGAAACGTCCACGATCGGAAAGCAGAGCAGTGATACGTCCACGCTCGAGAAGACTACTAGTGGTACGACGACGACGACGGAGGGTTCCCTTTCTCCTTCTGGGCCCGAGGACGAGCCACAGGAGCAACCCAAGGAGCAGCCGAAGTTGCCATCAGGCATTCCTGATATCGGGCATGGTTCGTCCACGATCGAGAAGTCGACTAGTGAAACGTCCACGATCGGGAAGCAGAGCAGTGATACGTCCACGCTCGAGAAGTCGACTAGTGGTACGACGACGACGACGACGGAGGGTTCCCTTTCTCCTTCCAGGCCCGAGGACGAGCCACAGGTGCAACCCAAGGAGCAGCCGAAGTTGCCATCAGGCGGTCCTGATATCGGGCATGGTTCGTCCACGATCGAGAAGACGACTAGTGAAACGTCCACGATCGGGAAGCAGAGCAGTGACTCGCTCACGCTCGAGAAGACGACTAGTGGTGCGACGACGACGACGACGACGGAGGGTTCCCGTGCACCTTCTGGGCCCAAGCAGCAGCCGAAGGAGCAGCGCAAGGAGCAGCGCAAGGAGCAGAAGGTATGGTTGATTTCGTCCCGGGTTGTCAGTTGGTGTCTGCGTCGATATGCCATATGTTCGCTGCGACTGAGGCTGGAGTGCCTGTTGCTGTTGAGCGGGCATTGGAGTGATCCGGAAAAAGCAACGGCAGTTGAGTTTGGTGAGGCCCCGGGCAGGCATGTGGTGTGGGGCTGTTGAGCTGAGTTGTGTGTGGGATGGTGGCAGGACGTCGACGTCGGGGTGGGCACGGGCGATGGTGGCAAGGTTGTCACACAGCCCGACTTGCCGTCGGGCACAAAGACGACGAGTTCGAGTTGGTCGACGACTACGACGACGAGTTCAACGTCGTGGTCGTCGGAGTGGGTGCGGGAGTGGGCCGAGGGGTCTCACGATGAGCGCGTGACGACTGTGCACGGGCCATGGGGATCGAAGGAGGAGATCACATTCTCTGCCGGGTACGGCGACATCAGCGAGATCGAGGTCGCGTACAACACGGAGTACGTCGTGCGGATCCAGACGACTTACGTTGTGGATGGCGTGGTGCTGAGGCAGTCTCCGCAAGGTGGCCGTGGGGGAGAGGTGGCCAAGGTGAGTGACTGGCTTGATTGTGTCGGTGCTGCTGTGTCGGGGTGCATGGGGCAGCTGCGACATAGGCAGAGGAGGCCTGGATGGGCTGCTGAGAGAGATGTGAGCGCGGGGTGATGTGCGAGTGGCAGCGATGGGCCGGCGACTGATGGGAGGTCGGTATTTGTGCTTGTTGTGCAGATCACGTTCGAGCATCCGGATGAGTACCTGGTGCAAGTGAGGGGAACGACGGGACGGGTTGCATCGCAGCAAGGCGTTGTGGTGACGTCCATCACGTTCGTTTCGAACAAGAAGACCTACGGGCCGTACGGGCCTGCGAGTGGGGGTGAGGGATTCGAGTCCGTCCGGCACGAGAATGGAAGGGTGGTGGGCATCTTCGGAAGAACCACGTCGTGCGTGCACAGCATCGGGTTCCGCACCGCGAGGGTGGAAGAGCTGGCGGAGAGCGAGACCGTGGTCGTGCAGGAGGCCTGGGGCGGCCAGGGCGGCGCGGACTTCTACGATGGTGGCGGCGACGTGACGGAGGTGGTGGTGTCTTACAACGACCGCCATGTGGTGTCCCTGCAGGCGACGTACAAGCGCGGAGGGCAGACGTTCAAGGGGGTCCAGCACGGCGGGGAGAATGGTCGCGGCGACAAGGAAGCCAAGGTGAGAGTGCGGTGCCGAGCAGCAGTGACAGGCCTTTCCGGCGCTGAGCCGGGAGGGTGGGGAGTGCATGGTTGGGAATAGAGTTGGGTGTTTTGGCGGGCAGGTTCGATGTCGGGGGTGATCCTGGGTGGGAGTTCGAGTTTGGGACCGGGTGGCTGAGGTGTGGGGGTGGTTTGTGTGATTGGCAGATCGCGTTGCAGCACCCCGGCGAGTACCTGGTGCAAGTGAAGGGCAGCTGCCACAAGTTCGACGGCAATCTCATCATCGAGAGCCTCGTGTTCGTGACGAACAGGCGGAGCTACGGGCCGTATGGTGCGGTGAAACCGCAGGGACTGGTGAGGTCAACCCAGCGGAACGGCAAGATCGTTGGCTTCTTCGGGAGGTCGGCGTGGTACGTGGACCAGCTGGGCGTTGTGGTGAGCGTGCCGTCGAGGAAGGAGGACGCGCTGATATGCCAGGGACCTTGGGGAGGAGCGGGAGGGATCCCGTTCACGGACGGCAGGGGCGAGATCTCGGAGCTGGTGGTGAGGTTCAACAAGACGCAGGTGATCTCGGTGGTGGTGACGTACGAGGTGTCTGGCAGCAAGTACGCGTCGAAGGCGCACGGCGGAGCTGACGGCGGCGAGGCGAAGAAGGTGCGGCTCTCTAACTTGTGCTTCGGGGCTGGGTGCAGGGACGTGAGGGGGCGGGTGATGGGCTGTGCAGATGTTCGGTGTGGCGTTCTGACGCGCGGTAGTGGTGCGGGGCTGTGCAGATTGTGTTCAAGGGCGGGGAGTACCTGGTGCAGGTGAAGGGGACGACGGGCAACGTCAGCCCCGTCGGAACGCTGGTGACGTCGCTCACGTTCATCACCAACAAGCAGACGTACGGACCGTTCGGGCCGGCGACGGGAAGACCATTCGGAACGAGGCCGGGTGGCAAGGTGGTGGGCGTGGTCGGGAGGTCGGGGTCGTTCCTGGACGCGATCGGGTTCATCACGGAGGTGCGTCCGGGCAAGTCGTTGCCGGAGACGGTGAAGCTGGGCCCGTGGGGAGGCGAAGGCGGGCGCGAGTTCTACGGCGGCCAGGGAGACATCGTGAGGATCGTGGTGTACCACACGCAGAGCCAGATCAACGGGTTCCAGACGACGTACGAGCAGGGTGGGGTGACGTTCGAGCCGGTGACATTCGGCGGCACCAGCGGCGAGAGCTCCAAGGTACGGTTGACCCTTCCGGGGACGTGCATCGATGGGTTGATGAGTGCAGGATGTGTGCAAGTCGCTTTGAATGTGGGTGCGGTGGGCGCGGGATAGGTTGCACGGTGGATGTCGGGTGTTTGATGGCAGGGTCTTGTGGCTGGAAGCTTGCGGTGAGGAGGGAATGTGGAGGTGGCACGAGAATGCAGCAGCGTTGTCATGGGACTGACGTGGTGCGTGGTTTGAAATGAAATCGCAGATCTTGCTGGACTTCCCGAACGAGTACCTGGTCCAGGTGAGGGGAACGACGGCGAAGGTGGGATTCCTGGGGTCGAAGCAGGTGATCACGTCGCTGACGTTCATCACGAGCAAGCACACGTACGGCCCTTACGGTGTGGTGAAGGGGACGGAGTTCGGGACTCCCCCGAGTCGGTTGGTGACGGGATTCCACGGGCAGGCGGGCGACAGCAGTCTGGACCAGATCGGGTTCTTCACGACCGTGGACTGGGAGACGACGCACAGGTACCTGCAGACGACCCGCGTGACCTGGTCGTTCAGCTCGACTTCGGGGGTGGAAGGGTCGACCACGGTGGTGGATGGCTCGAGGCCGGACCGGCTGACGAAGGATATCCCAAGGTTTCCCAAGGCGGAGCCGGGCCATGATAGCGAGTTTGTCATCAATTTCCCGACTACGAGTCCGGGATCGACCACGATCGAGAAGACGTCAAGTGGTAGTACGACGACCACGATCGAGGAGACGACAAGTGGTGGTACGACGACGACGACCACCACCACAGAGGGCAGGATTGAGCAGCCCAAGGAGACGAAGCCTCCTCACAAGGTATGGTTGACTATATGCGGGTTGTGAAGAAGTTCTTGTGTTGGAATGGCACGTTACCGGTGACTGAGGGTGTGGTGCATGCTAGTGTGGAGTGAGCATTGCATGGGTGGGTTAACATCCCGGGCAGTTGAGGGATGGAAGGTCCGGGGGAGGGATGTGTCGTGGGGACATTGAGCTGATTGTGTGTGGTATGGTGGCAGGGAGATGGGGAAGTGACCGAGGAGCCCAAGACGGTGCCTGAAGGACCAAAGACCCCGACAGAGCAGCCGAAGTTGCCGTCAGGCTGGGCTCAGGACGAGCATCCGAGCTCGGGTTCGGTCACGATCGAGAAGAAGACCAGTGATACGTCCACGCTCGAGAAAAAGACCAGCGATACGCTCACGCTCGAGGAGACGACTAGTGGGACGACGACGACGACGACGACGGAGGGTTCCCGTGCACCTTCAGGGCCCGAGGACCAGCCAAAGGAGCAACCTAAGGAGCAGCCGAAGTTGCCATCGGGCGGTCCTGATATCGGGCATGGATCGTCCACGATCGAGAAGACGACTAGTGAAACGTCCACAATCGGGAAGCAGAGCAGTGATACGCTCACGGTCGAGAAGACGACTAGTGGTACAACGACGACGACGACGGAGGGTTCCCTTTCTCCATCTGGGCCCGAGGACGAGCCACAGGAGCAACCCAAGGAGCAGCCGAAGTTGCCATCAGGCGTTCCTGATATCGGGCATGGGTCGTCCACGATCGAGAAGACGACTAGTGAAACGTCCACAATCGGGAAGCAGAGCAGTGATACGTCCACGCTCGAGAAGACGACTAGTGGTACGATGACGACGACGACGACGGAGGGTTCCCTTTCTCCATCTGGGCCCGAGGACGAGCCACAGGAGCAACCCAAGGAGCAGCCGAAGTTGCCATCAGGCGTTCCTGATATCGGGCATGGATCGTCCACGATCGAGAAGTCGACTAGTGAAACGTCCACGATCGGAAAGCAGAGCAGTGATACGTCCACGCTCGAGAAGACTACTAGTGGTACGACGACGAAGACGACTACGGAGGGCTCCCGTGCACCTTCTGGGCCCGAGGACCAGCCAAAGGAGCAACCCAAGGAGCAGCCGAAGTTGCCATCAGGCGGTCCTGATATCGGGCATGGTTCGTCCACGATCGAGAAGACGACTAGTGAAACGTCCACAATCGGGAAGCAGAGCAGTGATACGTCCACGCTCGAGAAGACGACTAGTGGTACGATGACGACGACGACGACGGAGGGTTCCCTTTCTCCATCTGGGCCCGAGGACGAGCCACAGGAGCAACCCAAGGAGCAGCCGAAGTTGCCATCAGGCGTTCCTGATATCGGGCATGGTTCGTCCACGATCGAGAAGTCGACTAGTGAAACGTCCACGATCGGAAAGCAGAGCAGTGATACGTCCACGCTCGAGAAGACTACTAGTGGTACGACGACGAAGACGACTACGGAGGGCTCCCGTGCACCTTCTGGGCCCAAGGTCACCTCTGTAGAGTTGACTACGATTAGCAAGGGGCTTTTGATCGAGGAGCCCAAGGTGGCGAAGGTGTCAACGATGGAATTTGGTTCCGGTTCTGATGGTGACGTTGTGTCTTGGAAAGACATGGTTCCTCCTGGCGTGAAGTTGCCCATGCCCGAGCCGGCGGCCGAACCTGCTTCTCCGGAGTCTCGGGGTTCTGCTTCAAGTTCGCCTGGGTCAGTAAAGTCACACCGCTCATCCTCTTCTCAATCTTCAAGCTCGGGGAAGTCGTCTTACGATTCTGCCTCGTCTGGATCAAAGAGTTCCTCCAAGTCCGGGAAGTCATCGTCAACCTCTATCACCGGCCAGATGGAGAAGATGCCAGCATTGACGCCTGTGTTTGGTGTGCTTAATGAGGGCGTCGTGGGTGATGTTCTTGAGTCGAGTGAGTACAGAGAGATTGTTACTCAGGGTCCGTGGGGCGGATCTGGTGGAGCAGCGTTCTATGACGGTAGGGGTGACATCTGCGAGATTTTATTGGAGTACAGCGATGAGTGCATCGTTTCGGTGCATGCATCTTATGAGCAAGGTGGTGGTGTATTCAAGTCAACCGCTCTATCCGGTCCTGGTGGAGATACATTGAAGGTAAAGTTTTGTTTTCTAATCGTCAATGAGGAGCCAATTGCATATGTTGGTCCATTGGATTTGTCGTAGTGTTACACCCGGATCAAGGAAACTCTTATGCTAAACTGCTGTCCTTTATTCCGACGACAGTAGTTTGAGCTTTGTGCTGATTGCATTATTCCTCTTGGCTCTCAGATTAAATTCGAACCAGAGCAGGAGCATCTTCTTCGAATTGGAGGTTCCATTGGAGATGTTTCCGATTCTGACGTTATCACCTCATTGACCTTCATCACCAACAAGAAAACCTATGGTCCATATGGAACTGTCACGGACAATAAGTTTGAGAGTAAGGTCCATGGAAAGATTGTTGGATTCTATGGAAGAAACGATGAGTATCTAGACCAGATCGGTGTCATAGCTGAGAAGTCCCCAGCGGACTACGAAGTTATTCTGTCACAGGGCCCCTGGGGCGGGAAGAACGGGAGCCTCTTCTATGATGGAAAGGGAACCATAGTAGGTGTCATTGTGACGTATAATAAGAAGCAGGTCATTTCCATTCAGTCCATATACAATCAAGGTGGTGCCATTTTCAAGGCATCATTCCATGGAGGTCCTGGTGGGAAGACTGCGAAGGTATGTGGCAACATTAAAATTTCCCCAGTGTCTTCGTACATAGCATTGAGATGACAGATTACTTGAGTTCATTGAGATTGACATTTTCCTTCTCGCTATCGGACATTCCATTAACCTGTTCTGGTGATGTGTACAGATCTTCTTCAATGAAGGTGATGAAGAACTCCTAAATGTGGAGGGAACGACTGGCAAAGTGGATGGGGACGTTGTTGTGACGTCTCTCACATTCCATAGTAACAAGACAGTCTATGGACCCTTTGGAAATGTGAAAGGAGACGAGTTCGAGAGTCACCCTAGCGGCAAAGTGAATGGATTTTATGGAAGAGCCGGATCATGCCTTGATCAGATTGGGTTTATCACCCAATTTGCCCACGACAGTGATTCTGATGTTGTTGTCGCGCAAGGACCATGGGGAGGTCCTAAAGGCGATGATTTCTACGACGGACGAGGAGAATTGGTGGCGATCACTGTCCACTACACCAAGACTCAGATCCTGTCGTTGCAAGCATCATATGAGCACAACGGAATATGCGTCGAAGGTGGCAAACATGGAGAAGTGGGTGGAGAGATGATTAAGGTGCTGCCTCTATGCCTCTGTTGCATCAGCATTTCTTTTTTGATCCAAGTGCTGTGATCTGACTTCTGTACTGTTGATTTTCAGATTTCACTGAAGGAAACCGACTCGTACTTGATATATGTCGAGGGTACGTTCGGAAAGGTGGCTGGCGTCGTGACCATCACGTCCTTATCATTTGTCACGAACAAGCGCACTTACGGTCCTTTCGGAAATGCTCGTGGAACTCATTTCCAGTCGTTCAAGCATGGTCGAATTGTTGGATTCTTCGGGAAGTCTTCCACGCAAATTGACTCGCTTGGCGTGTTCACACGAATTCGTTCTGAAAGCTCTGTTTCTACGTCGAAGACTCAAATTACAAACGTCGGGCCGTTTGGTGGTCAAGGAGGTGTGGTTTTCCATGACGGGCATGGTGAGATTCGTGAAATAAATGTGCTCTACAGCAAGCATCAAGTTGTTTCACTGGAAGTTGTTTATAAGCAAGGTGGCATGGTGCTTCACGCTTCTCATGGTGCTTCTTCGAAAGGAAGCCATGTCCATCATACCAAGGTGATCACTTTTGACCTTTTTCAAATATTTGTATGAAAGTTGAACATATGTCTTCAAAATATTTTTCTATCTTCTATGATGTGTTTCTAGTGTACGAATAATAGCAGGTGTACTAATATATCGACTTGTTACTTTGCCAGATTTCGCTCTCCTCAGAAGAGCAACTGAAACAGATTACTGGCACGTATGGGAAAGTCTCTGGTGAAGAAGTGATGATAACATCGTTGACGATCATCACGACCAAGGAAACATACGGCCCATTCGGTCACGAAACAGGAGACCGCTTTAGTTCTCCAAGCGGACAGAAGATTGCGGGATTCTTCGGTAGAGGATCTGCAGAGTATCTTTATCAGATTGGTTTCGTGATGGTTGAGACGACGACCACAACAACGACGACGACCACAACAAAGACGACCTCCTCGACTATTCACAAGTCGCTTGTCACCCCAACAACTTTCAAGCCGATTGAGAATGAAGAAAATGTGCATGTCGAAGGTCCATGGGGTGTTGAAGGGGAGACTAACTTTTATGATGGCCGGGGCAACATTGTTGAGATTGAAGTCGCCTACAACAAAGACTGCATCTTGCGTATCCAGACTACTTACCAGGAACATGGAAGTCACTTCAAACAGCCAGCACAAGGGTCTGTAGGTGGTGAAGTTTCCAAGGTAAGAAACTACGATACTAAAATTTTCTCTGGTCACACAAGCTAATATCATACACCGCAGGGTCATTTCTAATCGGCTACCTTTGTGTTTTGGATGTCCTCTGCAGGTCGTATTCGAATACCCTGATGAATATCTGATTCAAGTGAGGGGAACTACCAAGGAGGTTGCTTCCATCGGCATTGCAGTGACGTCCATCACGTTTGTCACCAACAAGAAAACATACGGACCGTATGGATCAGTGACCGGAGCAAATTTCGAAAGTGCTCGCCATGGAAAGATAATGGGCTTCTTTGGTAGAGTAACGACTTGCGTGCAAAGTTTTGGAGTCCTTGCAGAAATTGAAGATCTTCCAGACGCTGAAACCGTGACTGTCCAAGAAGCCTGGGGTGGACACGGAGGAGAGCCTTTTTACGATGGTAGGGGTGATGTGTTGGAGGTAGTTGTCTCCTACAATGATGAACACATTGTTTCGTTGCAAGCAACGTACAAACATGGAGACAAGATCTTCGTAGCCAAGGAACATGGTGGCCAGAACGGTCGTGGACCGAAGTTAGCCAAGGTAAAAATAGTTCGTCAATTAGTTTCTTATTTTAATGGTTCTGCAAATTGTCCTGTGCTGAAAATGCTCGTGATTTTCAATATGCAGATCACCTTGCAACCTGACGAGTACTTGATTCAAATTAAGGGCAGTAGCCACAAGATTCACGGCAGTAGCATTCTTGAGAGCTTGGAGTTTATCAGCAACAAACAGACCTACGGGCCATTTGGTGCAGCCAAGCCGCATGGACAGGTAAAGTCCACCCAGAAGCTCGGCAAGATTGTCGGTTTCTTCGGCAAGGCCGGGTGGTACCTGGATCAACTTGGCGTGATCATTAGCTTCCCATCCGAGAGAGAAGATTTACTGCTCTGCCAAGGGCCATGGGGAGGCCGAGGTGGGATCGCATTCTCTGATGGCAGGGGCGAGATCTCTGAGGTTTCTGTCAAGTACTCCAAGTCACACATCATCTCCCTGCAAGTGACATACGATCAATCGAACACCAAATTTGAATCCCGAGTGCACGGTAACGCTGGAAACGACAGTGGTGATTCCAAAAAGGTAAGACAATGCGAAACCTCGAAGCTCTCAGCTTCTCTCTCATTTCTCAGCAGTCGGTTCTGATCCCTCCCTGGTGGCTATGTGCAGATATCACTCAAAAACTCGGAGTACCTGGTCCAAGTGAAGGGAACAACAGGAATCATAACCTCGGGTGAAACTGTGGTAACTTCCCTCACGTTTATCACAAACAAGAATACCTACGGACCATTCGGCAATATCGCGGGTGTTGCGTTCGAAACTAAGCCGAATGGCAAAGTGGTAGGCTGTTTCGGAAGGTCGGGATCGTTCCTGGATTCCGTTGGTTTCATCTCTGAGCTTCATCCTGGCAAGGCGTTGCCACCCACACAGAAGCTGGGCCCATGGGGTGGTGATGGTGGACGTGACTTCTACGCTGGCCAGGGAGACATTGTAAAGATTGTTGTATACCACTCTCACAGCCAAATCAACGGAATCCAGACAACCTACGAACAAGGTGGAGCCAAATTTGAACCAGTGACCATCGGTGCCGCTACTGGCCAGCATTCCACGGTACACTTCTCATTCACTGTGTACATGCAAGATTCACATCATGTTGTGCAGGACTGACATTTTGCAATTTTGCTGGCTTCGGATGCAGATATCACTGGACTTCCCCAACGAGTATCTGTCCCAAGTGAAAGGAACGACTTCGAAGGGAGGCCTCTTCGGCTCAAACAGGTTCATCACCTCCTTGACATTCATCACTAACAAGCAGACATACGGTCCTTACGGACTTCACAAGGGAGCTGAGTTCACGAGCTACTCACATAGGTTGGTGACTGGATTCTACGGCAAGGCGGATGATACTCTTCACCAATTTGGAGTGTTCGCCACCACGAGCGCGGATGCCGCTGACCGGTACTTGCACGTCCAACGCGAGGGATTCTCCTGGGGAAAGTTCATCAGGAGGGAGGTCTCATCAGCTGGCAAGTTCCTCCAGAACGAGATGGGCTCATTCGGCAAAATGCCCTCCCTTGGCTTTAACATGAGCCTTCACGGTGAGGGTAGCAAGCAGGCAAAGAAGTCACCCAGAGCGTGGAAGCCTTAGGTCTGAGGGTTGAGCTTTTGTAGTCGTATATAACAGTATGTAGTGTATCACTAGGTTGTAGTTAGTGTAAAGCTTCACAAGAAGCTTTGTGTGTTATGATTTTCTCTGTACCGTATCATTAACAAGTGGCCATATCTAAGGCCCGAAGTTTCACCATCACCTCGTCTTCTTCAATGTGATTGTCACATGTCATCCTTGCTTTTGCTATCCATCTTTTCACTCGTAAACTTGTGTATCGAAAGTCTATGTGGAGCGATTGTTTACAGACTCAGGTTTCTACTGTACTGTACATGTACTGTACGATTACCTATTAACGGACAAATCGGGCCCTCTAAATTTCCTGCACCTTGGAATGCACCGCATGTCTACCTGAAGTTGAGTGATCGTTATTAGGTTAAACTATTCCTGGCTCCTCTAAAAACTGCATGTATGTCTATAATCGCTGAAAAGTACCACAAAAAGGTGGAATCTTCCTATCTCTATTTACTAACCACTGAAAATATGTAGTTGAATCCATAACTAAATCTGTGTTTAATATATAAGGTAGCGACACCCATTCCCGTGGCTTTAAGCTAATTATCATACTTCTGAATGAGGAGTATGAGAAATTATTATACCAGGGGAAAGGCAATTAGATTTTAATCTGAAATGTATCAAAAAAGTCATGTTATTGGAAAATTTGTGTTCGTTCTTGATAATCAAAGTCAAAAATTGATTTGCACATTTTGACTGTGTCTAAATGGCCTTGATTCCGTGACTTGGAGAAGCAAATTCTGCCACTATACCTTTACTGCATTTAGTAATATTTGTTCTCAACAAATGATCAAAGTCACTCAGATTGAGGTGCCCTGTATGCTGACGCAAATGGGTACAGTAACGGGAATGGGTGTCGCTACCTTACATCTGTGTTGGAGGGATGATAGATGTCCCTCCCTTGCATGTACTATATTAACGGATGCATGATAAATATGTGACCAAATACATGTAGAATGGAGCCTTCTTAGGTCAAAAGTGGGTAAGTTTCTGATGTTTGAAGACTGCAATCCAAAAACATTAATAATATCACATAGTGAGGTTTTCATACTTGAAGTGATACAAATGTTGGTATGGTGGTATGGTACTTGGACAAGTGCCATTTTAACGAAATACACTAGTGGAAAACTGTGACCAAAACACCTAGGAGAACACCGAAAACCAGTCTAATAAGGGGAGGATTGAAATGGTGTACTCAGAAAGGTTCCGGTGTAATTGGACGGAGAAGGCTAAATCCCCTGTAGTGGGACAGCCCCGCGCGGTCTCCCTTGCCAGCACGGTTGCGCGGTTTAGTTACCTCCCGCAACTTTCCAGTTACCCCGCGGTAACAGGACCTGCCCGCCCGAGACACTGCGCCTGCCAAAAACCCTCTTCCCGCATGCCACCATGCGCCACCATGCCCCCGTGCCATCCACATGGAATTATAAAAAGGTTAGAAAACCTTAGATAAGTTTAATCACTAAATATCGTTATATCTAATACCACAAAACTACAAATTTTAGTAGTAGATCTCTTATTAGAATTCTATTACAAATTCTATTACTAATATAAAAATAAATTGCACTATTTCTGTTATTCCCCACGTCAAGGTTGGGCCAATCTCATCGAGAAAGAACCGAACGAGTCCATAGGAATAAATATTAGAATGTATTAATCACAGCGTCAAGGTTGGGCCAATCTCATCGAGAAAGAACCGAACGAGTTCGTAGGAATAAATATTACAATGTATTAATCCTAGCGTCAAGGTTGGGCCAATCTCATCAAGAAAGAACCGAACGAGTTCGCAGAGATATTTAATGTTTTTATACCAATCTCTGCAATGTATCTCATTCTAATAAAATATCAAGATATGAGGAATTGAAAAACGTACACTATTCTTAGATTTTTGAAGCCTTGTTAGAATAGATTTAAAATGACACCTGTTTGTTGTTCCTGTTAACCGAATATTCGTCTTATTCCCTAGGCTAAGTATTTAGGCTGGTCGATACCCGGTTGGTATCAACAGTATGGTGTGTCAGCAGGCAGAAACAGTAGCTTCATCGAGTCAATCGACCTAGTCCAAATCGACAGACTCTGTTGGTCGACTGGTCGACCCAATCGACCAATCGACCTGGAGGAGGAGGTCAGACCTCTTGGTCGACCTTCCACCTATATGTACCCCCTTCCCACTTAGGGAGGGGTTGTTATCATGTTATGGAGTTTTTCTGCCCTGATTTTGCAGTCTCCCTTGTGTATAACCGAGTGTAGCGAGTGTACTCAGGAACCGATATGCTGTTCGGGCTTGGGGTTATGAGCTCACTCGATCGAAGAAGAGGATTTGGTAGTTTCCTGCTCCAATCGATCCCCAGTCACCAGTCCAATTGATTCGTCGATCGAGGAATTGAGTAGTTGAGCCATCGTAGGTGACTAATCGATTCGCCCTATCCGCGATTCGAACCTCACCCCTCTAGGATCGATCGACCTAGATGTTGTATCGATTCTAATGCAGATAGTTTGTGCAACTCAGATTTGTTAGATTCGGAAATTACCTCTAACATTTGGCGACCATGTTAAGTTCAGCTCAGATTTGTGTGCTACGGACGACCTAGCATTTGGATCGATTTCCATCGCTAAGTGTCTAGTTGTCGTTATCCTCTAGGGCAACCGCTCTTTGTTCTCAACGCAAACTCAACTTTTAGCAGTAGATCTGTCAACCACGGCGTCGTCAGTCTTAGAAACCAGCCAAGGTACTTGCACTCGATTGACAGAAAGTCGATATACCCCTGCAAACAGATCAGATCTAGCAATCGGGGGGAAGAGATTCACGGTGCCAACGAGCAAACCGCATGAGCTCCCACGAAACGATTGCAGCATACTAGATCTGGAGGGAAAACGACCGTCATACGAGATCCAGATCTAGATCCAGATCAAAATCGATCTGAAACTCAGATCTAGATCTAGATCTCGATCGAGGACGCAGGAAAGACTGCCACGATCCCCATGGCCAGCCGACGAACACGGGCTGCGGGTCTGCCATTACCAATTGAAGTCCCTACCGAACTTTTTTCGAATTCACGGTTCAATCGGGAATTACGGAACTTGCAATCGGATCTCAACCCTCCTACAGTCATTTATGGTGCTATTCCAGATAATAGCACACATACCAACTACGATATCCGTAGACAAGTCACCCCATCCATGTCCCAAGAGCCTTCACTGCAACATTACATGCATTACCCTCGAGCAATGGTAAACACACCGGAGGGTGCCATCTTCCACACAATAGCGGTCCCGATGAATCAAGCCGTCACGATGGAAACTCATCGAGCGACGCAAGATCACCCAATGTTTCGGCAATGGCCGATCGATATACACACCACGGTCGCAGTGCAGATCACATCGACCCCACCCTCACCACGCCGGACTTTGGGACGAGGAAGATCGGCCTGCCGATAGACCTTCCCAGCGAGCGATCGACTTGTCGTGCACGAACATTCCCCTCCCGTCAATTCGACCGAATCACGAGATGGAAGAAGAAATTGACGCTCCGCCACCGCGGTACCGAGAGGAGTTAGATACCCGCCTAGCTTCCCTTCTTGAGCGAACCGGACTAACCTCTGCGCCCCGTAAGCCTTCCGATTCAAGTCGACCACCCAATCGACCCCATTCCCCAACGTAGACGAAAACTCCCTCCCTCAACGGCGTGAGTTCGACCCGTTCTTAGTTAACCGTATACGGACAAAGATACAACTCGGAACCAAGTAGACCAATGCCAAACCCGCAGGCATCTCATCCGAGCAACCGATCCCACGAACCAAACATTCTTACACTCGATGGACCACCTGTATCGACGCATCCACCAAACCTCCCTCAGAGTTGTTCGCTGCAGAACCCAGGAGTCCCCCAACCAACGTATCCTCCGTCCATTCCTGCCCAGCAATCCATACCACCAAGTAGGACCATCTCAGCCGACCACCATTGGGTCGATTTGGTCCACCTACCCATTTTAATCAGTCCCATGGACCGCACACCTCGTCTTTCCCGAACCCATACTCGACTCCCAGCGACCCCCTTCTGCAAGCACATCAACTTGTCCCTTACCCCTCCGCACCGCCCATCTGTGGAATGTGTGGTACATATGGACACTATGCACAATTTTGCCCATGGTACCCTCCACAGCAACCTGTCGGGTATACAGCCCCGACACTACCGAATCTACCAGTTCACCCGACTGTTTCCGCCCCATATCCTGTCCACTCGACTGCCTCTGCTCCACTTCCCCACCATCCAGTCTATCCAGGTGCACCGCAACCTTCATACCCGACAATGGGCGCATCGCCCCGCACAACAAATGAAGGAAACCAAGAGCAATGCCAACCTACAAGGAAGGTAAGTGTGCTATCACCACGTTCAGCGTTTTTGAATGCGTTAACCTTGAACGGGAAACCGATGAGGCCATATCGATTGCTTTGTTTGGGAACTCGTTAGTCGATGCCAGTAACTATAATTGGTTTAACACTCAGCGACAGTCGAACCCTCACCAAACCCTGGCCGAGTTCATCGATGCCTTTAAGTATCGATACCAGGACATCGATAACGATGACCAGGCTTATCTAAAGTTTAGGAGCCTTAAGCAGGAACCCAAGGAATCAGTCGATGATTATTACGAAAAAATGATGAAACTCGCTAGCGGTTTGAAGTTCTCTGCCGATAACTTTCTACTCAAAGAACTTCCGAGCCGGCTTGTTGAAGTACTGCAGTCGCGACCGTTGGCTTACCCGGATCGACGCCGCCCAAGCAAAGAACTCGGCTAAGCTAGGCGAGAGTGGACTCCCGAGGAGCCCTCAAAGAACACCCGCTAGCGACCGCACCGACAAGCCACCACGAGTTCTATGCAACCGATGCAAAAAGACGGGCCACCTGGAGAAAGATTTCTTGGCTAAACCCGGAGAGCGAGATCGGGCGACGCGCGGCGCAAGCAAAACCCACGGCCCGATGAGCGGCAACCGACACCGACACAAAGAATCGACAACGTCGGCTCATCGACCTCCTCGAGACACGACACCACGTCGAATCTTCCCATGCTCGTTATGCAAGCAACTCGACCACTCCGACGCACATGTGCTACATGTTGAACGACCGAAGGTGGTCAAATTCTTAACCCAAAGAAGCAAAGGAGCCCCGCCCGAGCACATCCTCGGTTGTGATCGAGGAAGTGCCTACCACGATCGTAGGGCGTTTTACGGTCGCGGCCATTACACACGCGACCAATCGGCACGTAACCGCCGCCCGGCAAGTGAACCCCAAGGACTTCCATCCCGGACGGTTCGGGAGGAGCTACGTGACCGAATGATGCGGGAGGTGCAACTCCTCCAACAGAATTGGAAATCCAAACACCGGCCGAGCGATTCGCAGGCGAAGGACAACCCTCCCCGATTGGGACATGGAGGCCTTACCTCAACAACCGTCCACTCCAAGATCGCCTCCTCAGAAATCGACATCCCCAACCGTCGACGCAGCGGAGAACCTCATCGACCCGCTTCAAACGAATCTCATCGAGCAACTGCAGGAATGCAAACTGCAGGTTTCGCTCCGGGATCTCCTCCAACTATCTCCACTCCTCACAAAACTAATCCGCGATCGACTCAGCCAGTCCAGCCAAACGGACCCGATCGAGGCGACTAGTGGTGGCCCAGACGCCATTTCGATAGCCACGGCAGCGGTAATCGACAAACACATGCCGGTCATATCGATATCAGTGGGAAAAAATATCGTGGAAGACGTTTTGATCGATGGCGGTTCAGGCGTCAATGTCATCACCGACGATGAGAGGAGACGTCTAGGACTCGCAAAGCCATCCCCTGCACCGTTCAATCTGAAGATGGCTGACGGCACAGTATCTCGGCCCAAGGGACTCATACGAGATGTGCGAATTCACATCCATAGCATCCCATACATTGTAACCTTGATCGTCATCGATTGCTCAGCGGTCAAATCGGATTACCAAATGCTCCTGGGACGACCATGGCTCCGCCATGCCAAAGTAATTCACGATTGGGGCAACAACGAGGTTCAAATCATGGGCAACGGCACAGTCAAGACGGTTAAGATAAACCGACAGCTGGGGTATGAGACCGTCACCCCTCAAGCATCGGTTCCGCTATAACCCGTCGAGGGTATTACAGACGAAGAAGAAGCGATGCTATTGGCGGCTGACTCGGTCTACACACACTTGGGACCATCGACTTAAACTTTATCCACACAGCCGATATGGCCACGTTACCGGCATCTCCACCAGTGGCCCCGTCGGCTACCAGGGTCGATTCACTGGAGTCGCAGTCGATGGCCGAGGCACACCTGGGCCCCATTCGAGCAACCAGCCCGATCGACTCTCCCGACGATCGCCGGCCCGCGTAACATCCGCCACTACCCAGGGACGATGTTAGTCGACGAAACCCCTATCCAGAATAGACTGCAGTTCATGGACATTCCTCACTGGAATCTGAACGAGGACGATCGACTGGAACTCATCAATGTTGGAACAAAAGCCGACCCGAAGTACTTGAAGCTCAATGCGAACTTAAGCCCGACCCATCGAGCCAGCGCGGAGTCCTTATTCAAGGAATTCATCGACGTCTTTGCCTTTTCGTACGAGGACCTCAAGGGCATCCCTGAACACATTGCTACTCACCGAATCGAGCTCGACCCGACCATTTCGCCTAGCCACCAGGCGCGGTACCGCATGAATCCGAATTACGCTAAGGCGGTCAAGGAGGATTTACAGCGATTACTCACGGCTGGATTTATTGCCCCAGTCGATCAGGCCTCATGGCTATCGCCGATCGTTGTCGTACCAAAAAAGAATGGAAAACTACGCATCCGTGTCGACTTTCGTCGACTCAACGCAGCCCACCAAGAAGGACCCCTATCCGCCCTTTACGGATGAGGTTCTCGACACACGATCATTGGCTACGAAGCATACTCGTTCATCGATCGCTTTTCCGGCTATCATCAAGTCCGCATTCACCCCGACGATCGATCAAGACAACCTTCATCACCGAATGGGGCGCATACGCCGGGTCGTCATGCCGCTCGGACTTAAGAATGCCCCACCGACCTACCGAGAGAATCGTCAACCGAGATCTTCCGAGAATATCCGGACGACTTCATGAAGCTCTTCCTAGACGATTTCAGCGTCTCTGACGATCTAGACTCACACATTCCCAAGCTTCGATTGGTTTTCGATTTTGCCACACACGGAGTCGGCCTCAACCCCGAGAAATGCATATTTTTGTTCCTTCGGGGGTGATCCTGGGACACATTGTGAGTCGAGAGGGGAAGTTTCCCGACCCCAAGAAAGATCCAAGCGGTCGTGAATATGCCGACCCGAAGGATGTGAAGGGCATTGAGAACTTCAACGGCTTGGCGCAGATTCAATCGATGCTACATTAAGAACTTTGCGTCGATTATGGAACCTATCACCAAGTCGACTCGAAAAAACGAACCCTTCGATGGACCCCTGCTGCGAGGCAAAGATTCCGTAACATTAAGGAACGGTACCAAGCCGCCCGATACTAATCGGCGTCAATCGAAGTCGGAATTTCACGTACATACGGACGCTTCAGATATTGCGATCGGCGCCATGCTTGCCGTAACCCAACGGGAAAAATCGACCAACCGATCGCCTATGCATCTCGACTCCTCAACAAGGCCGAAAGGAATTATACGACTACGAGAGAAGGAGGCCCTTGCCATGGTGTACGTGATCAACAAGTTTCGACACTACCTCTTAGGTAATCGATTCATCTTCTACGTTGACCACTTAGCCCTTCAAGACCTAGTCAACAAACCCCCTTATCGGGTCGATTGGCCCGTTGGCTACTTCTTTTCATGGAGTTCGACTTCACGCGATTGTGTACAAACCCGGCAAGACGCATGGCATCGCCGATGCCCTCTCGCAAACGAGGGCGGTGAACCGCCCATTGGGATACCCGACCAACCCAGTGTGGCCCAATTATTCGCCATCGACGACGATCGCTCGGCCCCGACACGGAATACCTTACCACTGGTACGTTTCCAAGCCACTGTCGACGGAGGCTCAAAGCGGCTAGCACACAAAGCCATTCCTTTTCGGGATGATCGACGGCCGCCTCCATCGATTGGGAAAGGACCATCGACTGCGCCAGGTACTTACGGGGACGGAACCCAATACCATCCTCCAAGAACTGCACAAAGGCAACGCGGGTGGCCATTTTTCACACGACATCACAGCCAGGAAGATACTCGACGCGGGGTATTGGTGGCCGACCTTGTTCAAGGATACGGTCCGCCATCGTCGATCTCCGCCACGATCGCGGATGACGGAGGACTTCCCAAGTCGATATCGACCAAGCTAGTAACCCAGCTTCCAGCGGAACCGTTCATGAAATGGGGACTCGATTTTGTCGGCCCTGTCAAGAAAACTCGACACACTGCTTGTCGATACATCCTCGTCGCAACCGACTACGCCACCAAATGGGTCGAAGCTCGAGCTTTACGGGGCAACACCGCTAAGGAGACAACCCAATTTTTGTACGAGAACATTCTCACTCGATTCGGTTGCCCTCTACACCTGGTGAGCGATCAAGGCGGACATTTCATCAACGAGACCATCCACGACGGAGCATTTTTGCTTCGACATACAACATCGACAACCTACTATCCTCGGGGGAAACGGCCAAGCGGAGTCGACCAATAAAGTTATCGTTAGGATGCTCCGTAAATTGGTGAATGAGAATCGAACGGATCGGGACATCCACCGCCTACACGGTACTTTTTGCGATCGAACAAAGATACAAAGTGGTAACCGGTCATACTCCGTTCCGGCTTGTCTACGGGCTAACACCACTTATGCCCACTGAATACATTATTCCGACACAGAAATCGACTGGCTCTCTCGACTACGACACCAGGCGTGTTCTAGCAGCACGGACCACTGAACTGGAGAAATTGGATGAGCATCGACTGGAGGCGGCAATACAACATGGCACCCGACAGTGGAACCGAGCTCAATGGGCCCAATCCCAAGGACCCTCAACCCAATTCAATGTCGGTGATTACGTCCTATGGCATCCAAAAGGTACAAACGATCGACCTGGCAAGTTGCGAAGCAAATGGTTTGGACCTTACCGCGTCCAATACATGCTTCCCAACAACACCGTCCTGCTGGTCGGTATTCAACACTTCGACCCTGACCCTATCATCGTCAACATCAACAAACTGAAACCCTACCGAGTTTTAAACTCCGACGCCTTGGACGGAATTCCACGTCCAACCCTCAGCAAATCCAGTATCAAGACCCTGAACATGGAAAACGAAGACGAAGCGATCAAAGCCCCAGTCGACAGTTGCATTTCCGTCGCCAGCATTACAGGATTAGCGAACAGCCAACCACTCCCACCCACCCCCATTACCGCGGGCGGGCATTCGAATTCGAAAGGCCAGCGACCGCTATTAGGTCAGCTCTTTACCATAATGGCAGCCCCTCTCTCTACGCTCACCAACCATCCCTCCACTACCAATAAATCCCCCGAGGACGCGGCCATCGCCATCGCAATTTCTGTTTTGCAGGCTCAATTCCGTGGTCACCATCGATTCCGGCGACCTCGACGTGAGCCGCTCGGACCCCTCCACGACGGTGTATACCTCTCCTCCAGGCGATCTCGCCCACCCCCCAGGCGAGCCGCACACACATTGGCAGCGAAGGAACAGCGACGGCCACCGCCGCGATCTGCACCGCGTCTCGAAGACCTGCGTTTGCCACCCCGCGTGCATACACAGCCACCGTTCGAGGAGAGCGAGGAGCGGCGACCAAGTTTTTTGGAGTTCGAGGCTTCACCAACATTGTTCGCACCGCCACCGACTCGCCCGAGCCGCAGCAGCGATCCAAAGAGAGAACTATCTCGAGGCGCTCGTAGGAGACCGGCCTTTGTTACGAACGGCACAAGAGGGGACATTGACACGCCCCGTTATTCACCCGCCGGGAGGATGACCACACACGTCGATCACGCAACGGAGCAAAGCGGCCGACACCGTTAGGGTTTCGAACACCTCACTCGAAACCCTCGCCCGACCCGATTAGCGTCGATTCGTTGGTGTGCGGCGGAATATCTACACGGCGCATGGTCCGTAGGAAGTCGATCGACCCACACGGCAGACGTGACATGTCGAGATCTCCAGCCCCTCGACCGGTGCCGATCCGGACGAAAGACGGCTCAGTATCACTGTTTCCAGTCGACCTTGCTGCCGCCCCTGAAAGCATGGAGGGAGTACGCAAAGGAGCATCCGGAGGAGGACGCCTTCATCATCCGACCCTAGGATTACAGGAGTTCCTCGCACTCGATCGGGACAACACCGAGCGAGCCCCACGCATGGCATCGATCGAGGAACTCGCGAACGCCGCCACCTACACGGAGACGACAATCACCATGAATCGTGCGATCGAAAGAAGTCGTTATCACACCCCAAATTGTAAGTGACAAACTCCACCTTCCCATCGGTGTCTTTGCATCGCAAGGAGGTCTTGGGAGAACCGATTACCCTCCCGGTCGACTTCAAGAGTACTTGATCCACAGTAAGAAGGGCGAAGGCTACCTGATCGACGAGTGCCTTCCGAAGCATCAACCTCGACTGTCCGCTCTCGTCCTCGGTCTAGGATTCAAGCGCAAGCCGAAGTACATCGGTGACTACGGCTTCAACGTGATGTGCTCGGCGGAGGCCCTATCGCTTCAGGGAATCCACTATGGCTGGGCCTCATACATGTTCGCATCACTGGTCGACGAGGTCGGCAAGATGCAGCTCGGCAGCAAGCATTGTCCAGCAGGGGAGATTTTCGATCGGCTCCTCGAGGACTACTTCCCCAGCACCGAACCTGGTTATGAGCACATACCGCTGTGGAAGCAAGACATTCGCGATCGCAAGCGTGCTGCGCAGAATAGCAGGAACAACTACCTCGGGCCGCGACATCTCCGGTGGCAGGGCGGGTTAGGAGTCGATCGAGGCTCGAAGATGCCTTCAACTCCGGGATCGCTGATCGAACCTGGCGTGTCCAATTCTGATTCAGAGGCCGAACCGGAGCCGAGGGAGACACCGAAGGGCAAATCTCCTCTCAAGGGTGGATCGAGTCGAAAAGGGAAGGCACCGAAGCGCCACACGTCCCCTTCGCCCACGAAGCCTCCAGCGACACGGAGGGAGACTCGATCCTCACACAAGCGGACCCGGGAGATAACACCACCATTCCGTTCGAGCCGGGGTAAGCTCACGACATTAGGTAACCTCCACCACTCATCCGAGGCATCCGCCACCGACTCTGAGGCCGCGAATACCCCACCACCATCACCAGCTCTTGCTCCACCCCGTGGGTCTCCACAGGAGGACTCACCCCTGATGTCCAATGAGCCATTTTCGGACATACCATCGCAGGAGGCACCCACACCACAGGCAGAGTTTCGGGCGCCCCCACCAGTTACACCAACACCTTCAAGTCAAGGCGGCCCTTCGACTTCAAAGATCACCTTCATCCTCCGCCCCGGGACCATCGCTATCATCACAGACGGAGGGATTGCGCGAGAAGATGTTGGTCGCTCGATCGACCTTCGAGGCCCTGGAGCCGAAACGGCCAAGGTCGACTCCCTTCTCGCGGAAAAGTCCCAATACATCACCAACCTTCGCGAACAAGTCGAGCGGCGATTCGAGCTCCGATGACGTCGCCGATCTCTCGGTGGAGCGCCAGCGACTCAAACGAACCGAGGATCGATTGGCTCTGAAGGAGAAGGATGTCGTGGATGCCATGGCTGATTTCACAAAGTTGCAGAAGGACAAGACCGCACTACAAAGCGGTCAGATCGAGAGCCGACCCGGGAGCTCGGGTGGCCAAAGACGGCTACAACGATCAAGCACGAGGCTCAACAGTAACGCCCGAACTACCGCCGAACGAGGCGCCAGAGGACGCGCGCGTAAAGCCGAAGCCGCCGCTGCAGGCGGATCGACGTGTGACGGAAACTAACGGCCGCCTCGATTCACTGTTGAAGGAATTCGAGGACCGAGGCGTCCATCTCAAGAAACGCGACGACCAAGTCCATCACCTTCGCCACCGTAAACATCGACTTCGTGACAAGGCACGCCAACGCATCCAGGTACTTCATCGCATCCTCAAAGCAGAACGTGCAAGCTCACGCATGTACCAGGCACAGCTTGACAAGTTACAGGAGGCACAACCGACTCTCGAGATCCCACTCATCGATGACGAGGAGGATTTGAAATGTAAGAACGATCGACCTCCACCTGCGGGAAAACCAGGAGACATCGAGCGATGAATCCTTGACGACCGACGCGTGGAGATGTCTCGACTCGACTCACCGTATGAGGCTTCCGATGACGACGACACCCCGCCCGACAACCCGCCAGACGATTCGAAAGGAGACCCCACGGTGGAACCCAAGGACGACACCACACCTGATTCAGCACCGGCCCCGTCGACTGAACCTGCGGGTGGCACACAGGAGTCGACAACAGATGCACCAGGCAACAACCAACCCACACACCAGCGAGCCAGCACCGCACCAGCTCCGACACAGCAGACAGCAGCTGAGAAGCCGCAGTCGACTAAGCCGTCCCCAACGATCTCCGAGGCAACCCCAGCTCCACGTGCAGTCGACAATCCACCGCCTCTCAACCAGGATGATTTTCCATCCTTCAAACTCAGTGACGACATCGTGCCACCGCAGGGCCATCGCCGTATTCGGCTCGAACAGGACATTTTCTCCTTCCTCAGCTCACCGGCGGACCTTCGCCAGGATCGCTTCATTGCCCCACCAACGTCAACTCCCACCTCGGCAGGCCTGCACGCTCCTCCATCATCCCCATCGACTGAGTCCGTGGAGCACCCGACGAGTTCAGAGTCCCCAGGCGACGACATCGACTACACACACAAGCCCCCTCATGGTCGGGCGAAGGAATTGTTTGGGGCAACGTCTCGCCTCCACATCCCATCTTAGTTGGAAGTCCACAGGGGGTGTACTTAGTTCAGAGAGGAGGGCAATGTTAACCGAATATTCCTCTTATTCCCTAGGCTAAGTATTTAGGCTGGTCGATACCGGTTGGTATCAACAAAGATGGTGTGTCAAGAAGTGTAAACAAGAGCTTCATCGAGTCAATCGACCTAGTCCAAATCGACAGATTGTTGGTCGGTCGGTCGACCCAATCGACCAATCGACTGGAGGAGGAGGTCGGACCTCTTGGTCGACCTTCCACCTATATGTACCCCCTTCCCACTTAGGAGGGGTTGTTATCATGTTATGGAGTTTTTCTGCCCTGATTTTGCAGTCTCCCTTGTGTATAACCGAGTGTAGCGAGTGTACTCAGGAACCGATATGCTGTTCGGGCTTGGGGTTATGAGCTCACTCGATCGAAGAAGAGGATTTGGTAGTTTCCTGCTCCAATCGATCCCCAGTCACCAGTCTAATTGATTCGTCGATCGAGGAATTGAGTAGTTGAGCCATCGTAGGTGACTAATCGATTCGCCCTATCCGCGATTCGAACCTCACCCCTCTAGGATCGATCGACCTAGATGTTGTATCGATTCTAATGCAGATAGTTTGTGCAACTCAGATTTGTTAGATTCGGAAATTACCTCTAACAGTTCCTTAGCCTTCTGTAAGTAAAAAATAAACTTCAGCATAATCAAGATAATTGAGTTTTTCAAAGGAAAAGAGATTGCAACTTACACTGTTTGCGGGTTAGTGAACTTCTGGAGCCACACGGGGAAGGCAGAAGCTTTGAAATCATTGTCGCTCAAGTCTCTAAAATTCATGACGAAAGTAAAATTCTTACTTTGAATGAAATACCCAGTAGTTGAATGAGTTTTTAGGGTATGGGAGTCCGTACAGCTTTTGGAGTTGAAGAAAATTAGTGAGTGTCGGTGGAATCGATTCGTTGAAACCGTTTCCTTGGAGGTCTCTGCCATGAAATAGAAATCAGAGGTGATCGATATTGTGATTCTACCATCAATTTGAGCAACAACGTTACGCTTCCGTAGCTAGATTCCAACGAGAGTATCGCTTCTGTAGCTAGATTCCAACGAGAGTGTCGGGAGAAAAGTGATGACATACAAGAATAGAGATTGTAACTAAGAAGTTGCAGCTCATTCGAAATCCGACTCACCAACTCCTTATTCCCCGTTATCGTCCTGCAACACCACATCGTCATCAATAGAAACATATTTGAAGTGCCCCCCAGCCTCACATTCTCAAATAAAGGAAGAAATCATAGTAAGATTTCAATTTATTTACAAATATTGCACAAGATTGCACAAACAAAACAACGTAATAACAAAAAAACCTTCAAATGAATCTGCACACGTATTGTCGAATTCTGCAAACCCTAGGCAATAAGACTCAATAAACTCAAACACTCGAAAAACAAGAAGAACTCAACGTTCATAAGCAGCAAGCTCGAACAAGACTCAAGGTTGACACCAAGAGCAGCAGAAGATGTGTTTGTAGAATGAGGCTCACCATTGGGTTTATATAGCTAGCTAGCTGGATAAGAGACTGTCAGTTAAACGTGGGGTGGAGGGTGAAGCAGGTCGTGAAAGGGCCAAAGGAGGCCAAGGGTCATCTTGTGTAATTGGTCCTTTCAAAAATTTTTAAGAAGTGAACCAATCACATGGGAGGTTCCATTCACAATATTACTGCCCATGCGAAGCGTCCATAATACTCTTGGGACAATCAAATGACCCTCTCTCAGTTAAACGTGGGGTGGAGGGTGAAGCAGGTCGTGAAAGGGCCAAAGGAGGCCAAGTGTCCTCTTGTGTAATTGGTCCTTTCAAGATTTTTTAAGAAGTGAACCAATCACATGGGAGGTTCCATTCACAATATTACTGCCCATGTGAAGCGTCCAGAATACTCTTGGGACAATCAAATGACCCTCTCTCACTTAAACGTGCGGTGGAGGGTGAAGCAGTTTGTGAAAGGGCCAAAAGAGGCCAAGTGCCTACTTGTGTAATTGGTCCTTTCAAATTTTTTTAAGAAGTGAACCAATCACATGGGAGGTTCATTCACAATATTACTCCCCATGTGAAGCGTCCATAATACTCTTGGGACAATCAAATGACCCTCTCAAGATAGTCTTTTTGACCTTCCAATGTATCGCTATTGCGTTTTTCTTTTTTATCTTTTTTTTCTTTTTTATCTTTTTTTCTTCTTTTTTTATCTTGGAAAAAAACAAAACAGAACTAATTTCTTTTGTTCAATTTGACTTTTCATGAACAATATGCTACATAGTGACTTTTTATATTTGGATCTTTTCCAAAAATACAAGCTAAATATGTGGAACTAGCTATGTGTAGGAACGCTTTATATGTGAATGGATCTAAGTGAATTTGTTACGTGATTTTCGCCCTCCTTTGGCCCCACAAATAACTTGACTCGATACAAAATGCGTCCCTTAGGAAAGAACGGTTAGTTTTATTTCCCTACGTAGTAGCTATTGACCGCTAAAAGAGAGTCTTTTCTTGCAAAAAGGACAAAAAAAATTTAGAAGCTTGGTCTAGTAAGGGTTATCTTGATGTTTGAGAGCGTTAGGGAGAAGTGCCACCAAGAGTGCTCACTCTCTCATGCTACAATCTCTTTTTGGCTCCCATTAAGTCAATATGCATTCCAATTTTATATACAAGACATGACTCAAGTGGAAAATTTTGGTGTTGCTTATGGTTGTGTACTTTATAAGATGAGTATGGTTTTTTTGTATTTTTTGGTTTTTGTTTTTTAACTAATAAAGAAGCCCTAAAATGATGCCTTCTCCAGCCTAAAAGTTTATTTCAACCAAATAATTATGGTTGTGGGTGTATATATAAAAGATATGAAATTTTGTACATGATGGTGTAACTTCTATTCTCAAGACTTATGCATAATTATATAATGTTCAGAATTAAACATTTAATATTTAATCAATCTTAAGTTTACAGAACAATTTGTGCACGTTACGAGCTCTGTGCTCTTTTCCATTAGCAATGTGCTCATTCGCATTTCGTTACTTCTTTTTCTATTATTGTAATCATGTTTTTGAAGTTGTAATGTACAATATTAAGACAATCTAGTCATAATACGTGAATGTTGAAATCCCGAGTTTGGAAAAGATGATATAGTGTCTTGCAAATACTATCTTCTTAAGATTCTAAATTCTTTATGATTCCTTGAGGAGGTGCCATTTTTTTTTTTTTCCAAACAATGGTGTAAGTATGTGGGCTATTATGAAGACAACATCAAATATTATGACAAAAAATGATATGAGGGCAATAACATTATGGTAAGGCACACAAATGATTAGGCCAAGGTACGGTAAGTGTACGTTTAAGGTATGTAAAACTAAAATTTCCCAATGTACGTACGACTTAGCAAGGACTTCACAAGCGGACTTGTTACTCTCGGACGTTCACTCAAACATGCCGACTTAGCAAATATTGTACAGTTTCAGTAGTCTGCATGATAAAAACTTTTTTAATATCATCATTACATCTCACTTTGTATAATTGCACCAATCAAAAATTGGACCGTGTTGGTATCACGGAGAATAACAATGTCACAGTTACGGTCAAACAACCGGCAATCACAAACTCCTAACTACGGACTTTTGTCCCCGTTCCAGGAAATCCTTGCCTCAAAGAAGAGAGTAGTTACGGCCGTCTTCCACAACGCGTAGTACTGGAGAGGCAACCATAGGATGTATCGTGCCATGCCGAATCTCCACTTTGAGTGCGCGTATGCGACCAACAACCTGGTTTAGGTCGGCCACCAGATGCTCCATCAACACGGGGTTCCCAATGACCTCATCGTATAATGAAACTATCAGCTGCCGGAGTGATTCAGCTACATCGGGAACAGCATGATTCCTCTTGACTGAAGCGTGGTTCGGAGTGGAGACCGGGGATGGAACAGGGCATGATGTATCCTCATCTGTCACGGTGAGTAACACACGACCCATACCTCCTTGGGCATTACCTGCCTGACGACCGCAAAATCTGGCAATTGTTCCTTCCGCAATATCGGGGCGTATCATCAACAAAACCTTAACCAAATGCTTGCAAATATTACCTCGCTGAGCCCACATGCAATTGCAACCGGCCCACTCTTCGCCGGGATTATGAACCACGTACCGAGTGTCACGATTGCTCTGCGATGTCCCAAGTGCATAGTTCCCAGCGAATTGATCCAGAGAAACATCGGAGTTGGGAATGTTGCGTGCCCTCACAAGCGCAGATACGACAACATCCGGCATTTTCTTGTTGTCCACGAAACCCATCTCTTTTCGCAATCGCTTATACTAGAAATGGTCGTAGACCTCGTCCGTGACAGTGGTAATACTCCAATCGACGCGGCGACCAACCATCCGAGTTTTTTCGGACTTAAGCACAGATTTAAGAAATCCGTGATACCCTTCTATAGCCGCATTAGTGTCTTGGCCGACGTAAGGTAAGTTTCTGTACCCTACCTGTCGCGCACCTCTCCTTGAGGAGTGCCCGCAACACCAAGGGCCCAAGGGGGACACCGGAGTGACGCCCGGGCCTTGGGGTGCCAAGGTGAAGGGAACCTAAGTGGGCCTAGTTTGGGAGGGGACCCCGGGCGTTGGAGACGCCTCTCACCCACGGAGACTAGGAGCCACGACGGAATGGACATGAGATTATGGAAGCTCATGTTGCCACGATTCCGGGATGCTAAGGAGCACCTCAGTTGGAGGTGTGAGCTAAAAGTTATGGGAGTTGGAAGATTGTAGGACTAAAGTGAGTGCTGTCCAGGGACAGTGCTGGACTGGGAAGCTGGCCCGGGACTCCCGAATCTTCAGAGGGGCATAACTCCCTCAATACTTGTCGGAATGAGGCAAGTAAGGTGTCTATCGGCATCTACTTGACGAGTAGATGTCGATAGAGTGGTCGCTCGTTGCGTTTGGATGCGGGACAAGGTAGATACGAGCCCTGGAAGGTTCGGGAAGTCTCCCGGGGCCTTCCAGCGGCTAAGGCATTGGGAGATTGGGTGGTCTTCCAAAACTAAGAGGTGTGAGGGTCCAGCCCTTCACCTAGGACCAGGGGGCTGCCGAATCCCACAGAGTATACTATGGGGAGGGCTGGTCTCCTCCCCACTCCCATGGTGCCTTGGTGGTGACCAAGGTGGGAGTCCCAGTGGTGTGGCTAGTGTTGGGGCCTCACCATGGGGACTCCCAAGCCAAGGTGAGTCCCAATGGGTGGAGCTAGTGTTGGGGCTCCACCATGGGGACTCAAAGTGCAAAATGAGGCACGGTGGGTGGAGCTAGTGTTGGGGCTTCACCACGGTGGCTCATAAGGACAAGGTAAGTCCCGGTGGGGGAGCTAGTGTTGGGGCTTCACCACGGGGACTCATATAGGCAAAATGAGGACCATGAGTGCTACCGATGTGGGGTGGTGTCTCACCGCCCGGCGTTGTGATTACTTGGTGGCCTTGGGGTCACCATGGTGGTCATGGGCGGTGGTGAGGAGACACCACCAAGTGCGGTTAGGCCGCGTGGTATGGGAGTGCCACCAAGTTGGGCCTTGGACATAAGTGGAAGTCCGCACCTAACCATTGGCTACCTACGAAGGGGTTGAGTCCCGGTTGCATGAGTAAGAGGGATTGATAACCAAGCGGTGAGCTCGGTGGTTGGTATGGAGAGCTAACTTTGTGCATGTGGGGGATGTGCAGAGTTAGCGCTCGTGACACTTGCTAGAGTTGGGAAAAAGTTGGTGTAAGCCAAGGTGAGCTAGCAAGGGTTGCGACACTACCACCCACATGTGGACCTTCTTCAACCACTGGACCTTCATGAACTCCCAGAAATCGACCTCCATGGGATACTTGCGACTAAGGTCGTCAATCCTTGTAGCTACCCAGGTTTGGGAGTCGAGTCCTGATGGCGAGGTACGTTCATACATCATTTGACCAATTTCACGTAAAACCGCAGCACGTGTGTGCGCATCCTTGATTTTGTAACACAAATGTTTTTGCCAAGCACGCCGGATATGCCAAAGGCATAGGAATATTGGGACTGTGGGCCAGATCATACTGTACACAACACATACCACTCGGTGTCAGTCGCAAATACGATATGTGACGCTAATCAGCAATAAAAACAGGACACAATCAGAACCACCTCATGTGGTCAACTAACTTTAAAGCGTTGATCTCGCCCTGAGCGGAGTTCACGATGTATGCGGAAGGCTCCCAACTAGGATTAGCCGTCCTCATCCGGACATTTACGGCACGCATCCATGGAGTAAGGTCCGTCTCAGCACACCTAGACGTGAGTATCCAAGCCACCGGAATCCCTTGCTGCCACTCGTCAAAAACCATGATTGTGTACAACGGGAACTACGAGGAAACAAGAATATGCGTTAGCAAATTGTAACACTGACACACTCTAACATCGATACATGAAAGGTAAGTAAGATAAATCTAGTCCTATAACAATAACTTTGGAGTAAAGCTACCTACAAATGGACGCAAGATCGAGTAAGCAAGTCAAAAGCAAAATGCAGCCACATCCCAGTCACAATAGATGACACTGAGGAATGATAGCCTCCAAGAGGGCACGATTACTACGTACCTTTTTTTCATTTGTCCCGAATGTGGCGTCTATGGACACACCACCTCCGTGACCATACTTAACCATCATCTCTTTCTGCCACGGAGTTTGTATACCAATGGTAAACGACATGTTGACTCCCGTCAAGCTGCCCTGCACAGCCTCCGGATTAGATAAATCCGTCTCACTCTAATGGAAGACCTTGTCCATGTTTTTTTGGACCCACATGCGTTTACTCTGAGCGTCATTTGAATGCAACATCCACGTCTCCTTGGCATGCTTCCGTGCAATGTTTCGAACGTCCTTCGGGCTAATAAGAATGCCACGAGTGATAACCTTCCCATCTGCCTCCCAAGAGCTTAAAAATTTAAGATGTTTCTTCATTATCTGGTGAACAGTGTAGTTCTCACGCAAGCAATGATCTATGAAATCGATTATCACCGGCGATAAGTGAGCCGATAACGCTCCACGGTCACCAAGCTTCATTCCATCGTGAACCACCAAACCATGATTGTTCACATGCTGATCTTGAAGGACACACAACTCAGCAATGTGCGGTGCATGTAAAAGGATCTTAATCGTAAACCGAGCCTGACATCCCCCCATTATAGACATGCCCTTCTTCTTCCTCGAGTCCCTTGTCTTGACCCCAGCAGAGCCCCTAGGTACAGGTACCTTCCCAGCAGTGACAGTGGGAGATTCGGATGTGGTATCTGGAATCAAATTTAGGAACCAGTCAGCGTCCCTGAATCCACTTTGTAACACCAGCCTACGCCTGATGCAACACTCCACAGAACGATACAGGATTGCAGTTATGCGAGCAGTGAGCCGTGAGCAGTGAGCGATGAGCAGATTTTCAACCAGCGGTGAGCAAATTTTTTGAAAAATTTCGGACACTTAGAAGTGTGCAAAGTACTCTCTATCAATCCTAAATTTGGAAAAAATGGTGAACATGTGGTGTGTAAAACCGTGAAAAGATCCTATAACAGTGTGGGGGATGGTAACTAAATCTCAAGGATATGGGGTTTAGGCTATAATATTTGTGGAGTATTTATGGATATGGGGTTTAGGCTATAATATTTGTGGAGTACTACGATCATACACTATAACTAGGAGTAACTAAATTAGGGCTGACGTCATCATTCTATTATTTAATAGTAGGGCGTCTGATACGGCACGCCGCAGAAAGTGTTAGCGGAGGAATTTAGGGTTTAGGGCGCAGAGAGGCCCGAGTTTGAGCGCGGCCAGTGTTAGTTCATTATGTGCTGAGTTCATTATCACTTTGCCGCCGGGACGGGGTCCGCCGACACCTGATGGGGTGAGTCGATATGTGTAGTGTCAATATTGTTGTTGCTAATCGCTCGAGGATGTTTGGCAATCGTTTATTTATACGCTTCTCCATTCGAATTACTGCTGGCCCCTGCAGATGATGATTATGGCGAACAAGGCACTGATCTGCACCGCTTGCGGAGAGACTATACCAAGCTTGGAGGAGGTCGATTAAGTTGAATGTTATAATGTGTGTGGGATGTGTGGCTTTCTTGCAGCACCAAATAGTGCGCCACACTCATGGACAGAAGCAAGTAAGAAAGTAGTGACTTTCATGTATAGAAGTTGTGAAGCTATAGGTTATTTAATCTACCATAGTCGGTGCTGAGTAGGTGGTACTCTGTGTAGGCGGTGGAAATGGCTACATGCTCTTGGTGTGGACAGACTGAAGATCTCACCGAGTGTAGCTGCTGCGAATTAAGCTGGTGTGCGGCCTGCATCATTCGGAACTATGGTGACGACCGCATAGAAGGAGACATGGTGGACGACATGTGCTGGGCTTGCTTCCTTTGGAACCCCGAGCATATATCAGGGCTATTACTAGAAGCGGAATACAACAAATAATACTAAAAGTGTAATTGTAGGATTAGGGGCGAGGGCGGTGAGTGCTTCGACTGTGATTGCGGCCAGTCTTACTCTCATGTGTACTCAGTCCATTGTTACTTCAGTTTTTTCTTCTTCACGTCACCACGAAACACTCCGAGCTTGAACGCCAAACCACGCAGTGGCGACACTTGGCTCACTCTCTATTGATGAAAGACGATCTTGATACTATTGCAAGAACACTCGACAGGCTTGGTTGGAACTGGGCGTCGGCACTCTCCTACTGGGACTCGCCCGGCACTTGCGATTACCTAAATTAGTTTTCGCACTAGCCAAACGTGGCCTGCTCAGCAACTTTCCAACGTGAGTGGCGACTCGCAGTTACGCATCAAGATGAAAGACATGAGGAACGGAACAATGGGAGCACCAGGACTAAGGAGATGGTGAGTGCCATCGTATCGCGAATGCAAATCTAGACGCGATGTTTTGCTTTCGAACTAGTAAGTGAGGACTACCATATTGTTTTAGCATTGAAGGTTTCATTACATTAAAAAAGTATGCGTTCGAAACCATGGGTCTCTAATCGTTTTCTAAATCACATCAGTAGCTGCATCTAATGCAAGTGATGAAATAATCCGATTTATCACATCCAGTGAATGGATATGAACTTGATTGTGTAGTGCCTTTCTCCTAGATATGGACAACTTTGAACTTCGTCGCAACGGTTGCATGAAAGAGTGAGTTTAGTAGTTAAACTAACGCATGATTACAAGAGAATGAATATCAAAAACAGATATAGATATATATAATAATCAAAATACCCAAAACAAATTGTGCTCAGGAATCAAATTCTGATGCACTCAAGTCTAAATAGCGCTTCACTCGGGGAAAGTTGCAGCATGAGCGTAGAGCGTAGAGCGTAGAGCGTAGAGCGGTGAGCGCACTTTTTAGTACATTTTCGTGAATTTTTCCGCTCGCTTTTCAATTTTTATTGGATAAATAAGGATCCTATTACGACTGATTTTGAGTCGGTGAAAATTTAAAAATATTTATTTTTAGCCAAAAGAGTACCCATGTCCGCGGAATAAGCTCCACCTGTTTTTAGTTTATTTTAAATAAGATGTGAAATTAGGGCGGACGTCATGACTTCAATGGAATGATGATTTAAATAATGAGGATTGCTTAAGGTTTAAATTAGCTTTTTTTTTCTAATTCATAGTTTTTATTTCTGTGTTTAGGTTTATTTCATAATTAGGGCTGACGTCATGTTGAAATGCATGCTACATCGCTACATTTATGAAAATGACCAAGTTCATATATTTCAATTCTCATCCGAAAGATTTTTCTCATTGTGCCACCGTATAAGATGGACGGGAAGACATTGCGTTTGCATAACGGAGGTCCAGGTTCGATCCTTATTAAGCTTGTTGAGCATGGCGTTGCGGACAAGACCGCTATCCTAACCTATAAGGGTGTTGGTAAAAGCCCAAACTCACAATGACAAGTCTAGATGAGGTGTGACACAAAGAAACTCCTAAATGTTTATACTTTAAAAAAAATATGATTATGAGATGATTAAATGGAGAGCGTCCTATGATAAAACAAATAAACGAACTATAAAATAAATATCATTGTTATGAACTTGAACTTAAAGCTGTTGAGCAGTGGGCTCGTAGTGAATCAAGAAATGAATAGAAAATATATAATTTGAATATGATAGAACACCTCATGCATTAGAGACGCTACCGATGCGGTACGAGAACTTAAACAATACTATATCCCTATCACGAGATCAAGGTGAATTGGAACTCTCGTCACACTGATCTGCTTTGATATTCATAAATCTAAGCACTGTATTGCGGTAACGCTAACGTCGGCTATGTGAAAGGATCGGAGATGGTGCACAAATGAAATCTTGTGCTATATGCTCGGCATATGAAGGTAACGTGAACGAAGTAGGAAGAATGAAGCAGACATTGGCATTGCGCTTCAATCAATCTGCGAATTCTATTATTCTAAACAAGAAACAAAATCAGTATGAGAATTACAATAAATATACGTAATATAGGGATTTTTGAAATACGATTGTAAAGAGTACCGTAGTATATGCGTCGAGACTTCTTCTTTGTTGGCGCCGCATCTACATCCAAATCAGAGTCCGTAGTGGATTCCTCAAGCTCCTGAGGTTCCGGTAACGTGGCGGAGTAAGGCTTTAAAACCGCATCGAAGATTGCCTCGTCCGGTTCTAACGCAATGAAGTGTTGATTCAAGCGTTGACAAGCAATGACGGAAGCACCTGCAGTTATGTATACAAAAATTAGATCGTGAAATTTAAATATTAATGGAAAGCGAAGAATGGGAGAGATAATGAACCTGTACTAGGATTGCAGTCGCAAACAATATCACGCTCGTCTGTTAGACACTTGATGAAACACCGAATGAAAGACGGGTCCTTCTCACGCGAGCGTTGCCATATAAGCCCACTTCGCCAGAAGTTGCGTTTCTTGTGTCGTGAAATTCGTCAACTCATCGTGTGCTTTGGGAAGAATGTCCAACCCTATGAACTGTAAAGGACGAGTGCCGAAGCTCGACCCCTTGCGAGCAAAGACCTTGATGTAGAAGCTACGAGTCTGCAAAACAAGTTAAATAAGATGTTTAGTATAAATTGACTTGTCCGAGTAAAAATCTTAAAGCAACGAAGCTTCTTCTCAAGGTCATCCTCCTTGGGATGGATGACAAGAAGTAAAGCATCATCTATAAAATGCATATTAGCAAAAGCAAACAAGTCGTCGAAGTAGTCCGACTCTCGCTTTTTCAAAAACGAAATAGACTTGAAAGAGATGATTGGAACGACGCAGTTATCCGGAACGTCGGCAATCGAATGGTTGATCCCAGGATGCTTAAGCTTCATCATCATCTTCTTACAAGAGTAAGAACGTCCAATTCCAATTTCAAAGGATAAAATAAATGATTTAATGAGTTACCGAAGTTGCGGGTCAGTTTAAAACATTAATGAACTTGGAATATAACATTGAAGTATGTATAGTGTTACCTTGTTGATGTGATCTACAATCCGTACAATTCATAAATTTTTGTTTAAGGGATTTACTGAGCAACGCAGGGAAGCTGCCATGCTCAAGAAAGATAGGGATACTCAACTAAAATCGTTTGAACGAGGTTGCTCCGATACTTATTGGGATAGAAGTATCCTCGATAAAGTGTGTGACAGTGTGAGAACGGTGGGGAGAGTGGCCGGAGTCAACATCCATGATCGAACGACGCGGAGATGGCGGATTCAATACTGTAGGCTAAGAGGCTTGCGTCGAAGCGAAAGGATAACGCTCAACACGTTGAACAATTGCAGTTGCGGCCACGAGTGAAGGTGCTGGAATAGGTGGGGACAGTGGAAGTGGGGACGCCACAACGGTGTTGTTGCGGCCCCGGGCATTCTTTTTCGTCCTAGGCTTCGGAGCGGGTTCAGGCTCAAATGCCTCCTCTTCATCGTCATTGTTAATCTCCATAGAATCTTCTCCTGCAAGCGATGGGTCCAAGAAAGGGACAAGGTCTTTCTTCTCCTCTGGAACGTAGTTCAATCGGCACTCAAGGAACCAATCACTTGTGAGCAAAATCTCTGGGCCAAATCGTTTGCGTTGGTCTTCCGTCCAGGATTTTGCAATAATTAGGAGTAAGAATAGTCGGTTTCTTCTCATCAGGTTTAAACTCAATATGCTTTGGAAGGTGCGAAGCCAAAAGAGCGCCTTTGGCGATAAGCTCTTGCTTCATGTACCTGCATATATGCATGATAATTGATTAATGGTGATGAATACAATGAGAATACAAGACCAGATATTTTGTAAAACTATACGAACCTGTAAAACAAGCGGCCCGCAATCTTCCCACCATCAAGTTTTGCAATCTCAGAGCCTTTAACGAACCTTGGCCTTGCATCTTCTGGGAGATAAGGATTAAAAACTTTCTTCCACATCATCTCCATTTCTCGACATATTCTGCAGGCTTGAGAACAAGGTCGCTCTAATGAATCTTGATATTCTGTTTTGCAACATACTTCTCCACGTACTCCTTGAGAAAATAGACATCTGAGTAACATTCTCATGCAGGGTGATGGTCTGGTTGGGGTACCCAAAAAGGTTGTCCCATGAACAATTGCACTCTATGCTGGTGTGACAAACATATCCATTTTTAAACTGTAATACAATAAGACTTCATTAGATGTGGTTTTAGTTGTCTATACTTATAATGTATCAGGAAAAAAAATTAAAAATTAAAAAAAATATTTTGAAGTAATTTTATTTGATTTTTTAGTTGAAAAAGTAAGTCATGTCCCAATAACCTAAAATCCATAGAATCAAGCAAATGGAATATCAACCATTTTTATTTTAATATAATTTTAAAATATGACCTACATCTTCTTGTATAGAATACAAAATAATTTATTTGATAATAAAAAAATTAATTCATTGTGCACTATAATGCCTGCAAATCCCCAAATTCAACACTTTTTCCCTCATCTATGAATGGATCCAAAAAAAATAAAAAATCTAAAAGAAAATCTATAGGCATATATACTTTGATTTCAGTGAGGTGCATGATATTTTATTTTCTATTTTAGGGTCTTTTTACTTGATTAAAATGACTAAATTAGACAAACTTTGGAGGCTTTCAATAAAAATAACCTAATTAGTGTGTCCAAAAAGTGATACCCCAAGCTTACCATTGCCCTGCAATAGGTTTTAGATTAAACGAAAATTACAATAAGAAGAAAGAATATACAATAATAAATGATCTAAAAATCCTCATACCCGAGCCCAAAGAGAAGCTCTTGGAAGCGACGCTTCAAGCGGAGCGTCCTTCATTGGACGGTTGAATGGAAATCCGTAGACCTTACGTTCCTCGTCATTCCCATTCCACAGTTGCAGCCAAAGCCCTTTAAAATGGCTGGAGACTTTGGAGGTACAAAGTTTATATAGTCGCTCAACAGTCAAATCTAGATCTTTGTTTTTGAAGGTAATGTAGTGTCTGTTGAGCTGCTTGGTAGATAGAAATGATGTTAAGGGAAATGAATGATTAAAGAGAGACTATTAAACTTGAATAGTGTCCAAGTAAACATGTACCTCTTGTTCCGAGACCAAGCTATTTGCCGGATTGGCAATTGCAACCATCTTGTCGAACCTTTCGCCACGCCAAAACTTGACAGTCTTCGTGATTGCCTTGTCTATAGCAGTCCACACTCCATGGCAAGTCCTCTCACTTTCGGGCACGGTCTGGTAATAAGTTGAGCAAGGAGCATTCGAGGCTGCAGCGCATTGTCTCTGCACGACAACAGTTAAGATGTTTGAATACAATCATAAAAAGAATAATACGCAATTGATAAGTGAACTTAACGCTTAACGTTAGAAGTACGTACCGTATAAAGGAATTTAATGAAAATATCCATCGTAAATGGATACCATGATGGTGTTCGTGGCTTATACTCCAGACAAACATCGTAATCCTCTTTACTAATAAGTCCTTGGAAAGCAGAAAGCTTGAATTGGCCAAAAGTCCGAATTCTTTGCAACTTAGCAATGAAATTGTCTTGGACATGATCGTGTTTCGTTGACCTATGTGAAACAAAACAATGATTAAAAAGCTTATGTCTCGAATAAAATGAGATTAAAATCATTGATTCAAATGACAACAACACTTACCCGTTGACGCTGTTCATGGCGTTGAGGAGCTTTGAGCATTATCCTCGTCTGTCGAGCATGATGTAGTCAACAGAAATGTACCAATCAGGATTCGTGGAATGGTATTAACACGTAATTCGTTATAATGGGAATATTCCGATTATCAAATTGAGCTTGAGTTGAGCCAAATGTACTGTGTGGGTACATTTAGCTCGACTCCACCTAAACCCACATTTCTCAAAATCACTGTATAATACCATTATAACGAATTACGTGTTTATTTTTCGATATAGCCCATCCAAGCCGTCACACGGTGATTGCCTCATCACATAGAAGTATTCATTCCAAAACTGATGGAGATCAAGATCGGCAGACAAATATTCTTCGAACACGTCATTGGCCGTCTTCCATAGCGGGTTTGACCAAATGATATCGTCTTCTCGGACCAGTAAGTCCTTACTATCAACGTCGAAAGAGGACACATACAAGACTCGATCTCCATCACGATACCCTTTTACGAACTCGTTTGCCAGCATCTCCACGTTGGAAGTGACTATCGGACGCACCTTTGGGTAGATCTTGAGTCGACAAAGTGGAATCACGAGACAAGATTTCCTAATCGGTTTGGAGCGAAGGTCGATGAGGACTTTATTGTAGTCACTCTTTGTAGCAACCTCATCTCATTTGTACTCCACATGGAGTCTTTGTTCTCCAAGTGAGGAGGCATATGAACAATGCCAAGTTCAACCCCACCAAGAGGCTTCAAGAGGTGTTTGTCGTTCGAATACAGTGCTTCTTCCGTCGCCTTTTCTGCCGTGCCTTCATCCTCAACAGGTTGATTAGTCTCAAAAGTGTGCTGATTGGCGGATGGGACATCTGAAGAAACATCGTCATCCAAATCAATAAAGTCAGGGATAATAGGTTGCTGATTCAGTTGGGGAGTACTTGATCCCTTTTGCACGGGTGCACTCGATGGAGGTAATACTTGCTCGGGCAGAGGAACCTCGGATAACGTCATCTGAAAGAATAGTAAGCAGAACAAAGAATGATTAAGTATTAGAAATTGAAAAAATATTCAAATAGTCATATCATAAATTAAGTGTTTAGTAGAACTTAGTCACGTGAGTTCATACAATATAGTAGACATTGCAAACAAAGTCAAGAACTCAATAGTAATCTTAGCAATTCTACACGAACGTCTAGGTGTAAGAATCGCGCTTGGCTCTGACCTCTTGACGGGGCTTCTTTGCCTGAACTTGATATTCGTGCATGAAATTCACATGATCAACCCGATCAACAATGACTCTTGGAAAAGTCATTCGGACAGGGGAAGGTGGCATAGTTAAAGATACAGAGGGTAATCCTATGAACAAACAACGACCATGTAATACAATGATCACACAAAGTTGCATGTTGAATCTGCCAGTATCGGTATTGGGCTCCTCATTTTCATAAATAATCTCAGTTTTAGGCAAGACCTGCACATTCCAACACAAGATCCTATTTAACAAAGTCACCATTACAGGTCACCAATTTCAAATAAAACCACCATAACAAGGAAGAAAGTGATTTGATATGTCACTAAACTATTAGAATATCAGCATAGAAACTGACACATATACAAAGTTGACGAACCTAGTACACAATTTGTTTGTCACGGCGGATTCACGGCCAGCATTATCTCACATTCACAACCTTCCAACCACTTGCAATCACATTGGAGCCCTCTCACCAAAATCCCATTGTCAAGTTACAGATCAATCACGACTCTTGGGAGGGAGGAAGCCTACGCTAGCGAAGGCCTCTTACCACCAACAGTACTGAACGACACACACTGAACGTAATCCTTGCTAAGGGGTGTGAGGTGCCTCCGTTGGCGCATCTCTCTCACAGAGGCTAAATTTTTGACGGATTCACGGCGAGCATCATAAGACAGTTCTCAACCTTCCTATCACATTCGAGCCCTCTCACCGAAATCCCATTGCCAAGTTACAGATCAATCACGACTCTCGCGAGGGGAAGGGTGCCTATGCTACCACAACCCTCTCACTGAAATTCACCTTGAAGCTGAAAAATTGCAATCGCAACAGTCGAGTGAATCCTCTATTTGAATTCTTGCATTGAATTCCAAGCGCTATCATCTAACGAGTCGTACTCTCGAGGGCGGAGGGTGCCTGCGCTGGCGCAACCCTCTCACCGAAATTCACCATGAAGCTAAAATTTTGCAATCGCAGCATTCAAGTGAATCTTCTCTCAGAATTCCTGCACTGAATTCCAAGCTCTATCATCTAACAAGTCGTATTCTTGAGAGGGGAGGGTGCTTGCGCTGGCGCAACCCTCTCACCGAAATTCACCTTGAAGCTGAAAAATCGCAACTGCAACATTCAACTGAATCCTCTCTCTCAATTCCTGCATTAAATTCCAAGCGCTATCATCTAACGAGATGTACTCTCGAGAGGGGAGGGACAGAGGGTGCCTGCGCTGGCGCAGCCCTCTCATCGAAATTCACCATGAAGCTGAAAATTGCAATGGCAACAGTGGAGTGAATCCCTCTCTCAATTCCTGCATTAAATTCCAAGCGCTATCATCTAACGAGACGTACTCTCGAGAGGGGAGGGACAGAGGGTGCCTGCGCTGGCGCAGCCCTCTCATCGAAATTCACCATGAAGCTGAAAATTGCAATGGCAACAGTGGAGTGAATCCCTCTCTCAATTCCTGCATTAAATTCCAAGCGCTATCATCTAACGAGACGTACTCTCGAGAGGGGAGGGACAGAGGGTGCCTGCGCTGGCGCAGCCCTCTCATCGAAATTCACCATGAAGCTGAAAATTGCAATGGCAACAGTGGAGTGAATCCTCTCTCAAAATACCTCCATTGAATTCCAAGCGCTATCATCGAACAAGTCGTACTCTCGAGGGCGGAGGGTGCTTGCGCTGGCGCAACCCTCTCACCGAAATTCACCATGAAGCTAAAAAATTGCAATCGCATCATTCAAGTGAATCCTCTCTCTGAATTCCTGCATTGAATTCCAAGGGCTGTCATCTAACGAGTCGTACTCTCGAGGGGAGAGGGTGCCTGCGCTGGCGCAGCCCTCTCACCGACATTCACCATGAAGCTGAAAAATCGTAATCGCAACAGTCAAGTGAGTCAACTTTAATTGATAATAAATCTACCATAGCATCAAATCTCTCGCTGTCAATTTTCACTACTGGCTATACATAACTTACACCTTAACGCTTGGGAGTGGAAGTCATCTGCTTCGGCAAACTTAAGGTAGGCCCAGCTCAAGGGAAGTATGAAAGATTCGGTCATGGACTTGTGGACGGGTGTGTCGATGGGACAAGATCTTCTTCATTTGCAGAAGTCGCATAGATGAATCCAAAACCGCGAAGCAGACGCATATGAATAGCTGGTGCAGCGCCGGAATGCTCCACGGATTTTACCTCCTCCGCCACCTCATTGTCGGCAGGATTTGATCCTTCGAACGGAACGATGAATGCTCGACTGCTGCATTCATGAAACTGCACGAATGCTAGCAACAGAATGGAATTCAGTGCCACACCACCCATGCCCGCCATAGCTCGCTACAATTGATCTCTTGACGGAGACTGATAATGTATGGACCCAATTCTCATGTGTACCTGATTGTGAGCTTAGCTTTGCGGCTGATCTCTTAGTTTATAGAACGGAGCTCTGGATTTCATATAACGCTCGAGGGGGAGGGTGCCTGCGTTGGCGCAGCCCTCTCACCGAAGTTCACCTTGATGCTGAAAAATCGCAATCTCGAAGGCTGTCAAGTTGCGAGGAGGAGTTGCGAGGAGGAATGCGAATGCGAATTGGGCCGATTATGCCACGCAGCGAGGAATGCGAATGCGCCACTCAGGCAGCTGCGGTGGAGAGAGAATGTCAATTGACGATTAATTTCCATTCGGATTCGGCAAGGCAGGTTTCTTCAACTGTCACGTCGTGTTGAACATTGGAGAGAGAATGTCAACAGGATCAGTGAATAGCTACTTTTGGCCCATCAAATTTGAATGTGATGAGCATTGGATTATGGTGAACGGCGTTCATATGAGCTTTACAAGATGCATATCCTGCGAGATCTGTCACTGAGAAAGTCCGGTGAAGTTATTGCAAGAATTGACAATACATGTGAATTGGGATTGTGACGATGCACATCATTTTGAACATGCTTTCGTCCATTTGGCTTCAATTTTGTATTTGCCAATTCGGTGGAGGTTTTCTTTTGACTAGCCATTGGGGCCTGCGGGCCACTACGTTAAACTGATCGATCAACCATTTAGTTTGTTTGGAAGTTTATTTCTTCAACCAGTTGAGTTGTATACTTTCTTACATCGAACGTGTTGAAGAGTTATCAATTTGTGAGACTACGACTACCGAGAATAGCTTCTGAGTCCAATCTTCAATACCGTATCAATCTGTTCCATTATACATTCTTGAAAGGAACGCAGAGCAGCTGGGTTCAAAGATGAATCATGGCATCTTCTAAGCAGACATTCTGTAACAATCTGATTTCAGGAGACTTGGAGGAGGAATCGGTTGACATCGATTTGTTCAGAAGCTTCTGGATCTACACTTTTGTAAACCGTCTCGTTAAAATGAGGTTTTTAACTATGGCGAAATTTTTAGCATGAAAAATTTACAGGGATGTTACAAGTGCAAGCAAAATGTGCATGGGGAAAATAAATAGAGAGATAGAGCAAGTGGAATGTCATGACACATCAATTTAAGAGGATAAACATCGAAGTGTCCAACATCGAAGTGTATTTAGTGCAGGTTAAATTCCAAACAAAATTAATCAAACTATTATGAAAACAACGTGCAAGATATCTAGAACTTGCAGCGCTCGGTTCTCTTTATTTTAACCATCTTTCGTGTCCATTGGGTTCATATGGAGACTACCTGTGTGTTTTCTACCAAGTGAATGACTTTGTCGTACTTGGATTGTTGCATGTTCAACTTAATTTCTATCTGCTATCGGCTTGCTAAAAGTTTCAAGTCACTTCAAAGTGGAGCGCATGTGATATCAGAGTCTACATATTGTAGAATTTGATACAATCTTCTCAACAGACTTGAACTTTGTGCAAATTGATCATATGCTGCAGTGAATGGAAGCGGAGAAGAAGAAATCAGGCTTTACGAGTGAAGAAGCTAGGTATGAAATACCTTTTTTAAACCTATCAGAACAAGGTAAAAACAAGAAATGTGATCAATTGCAAGATAGGTACAATAGAGCTTTGTGCCCTACCATGGAGATAGAGAACAATTTATTTCTAACTTCCCCTGGCTCTTTTTATAAGCTTTACAAACTCTAACATCAAATAAAATTTTTTACTTCTTCTCTTTATACTCACTGATATCGTCAGTCGAAAACTTTTCTGAATATGCACCAAGTTATAATACTGTACCAACTAGTACACTCCTTAGGTGTAAAACACCACTTTGGAGTATACTTGTGTGATATACTCATGACATTTTTGTACTAGTATATAGTTGTATCACTACCAAGTCGATACTCCTAGTGTTATCTTGGAATTATCTTCGTAGAGAGGGAGTACTATGTTGAGATGTTGCTGCATAGTGACACTCACTATGCAGCAGCATTAGTTAATTAATTTAGGTCCTCTCATGCCACATGGACTCCCATGAGGGGGTGCCATGTGGACCCACGGGAGCACTTTATCTTACAAAATTTTAATTTCAGCGGGATGTGGTAGATCCCAACCCTTTTGTGCTTTCTCAGGGGAGAATTCGGCTACAATCGGTATGGGATAAATTTGCTTCTCAAGACCCCAGTTTAATCCTATAACTAGAATCATGATTGATTACTTAGTCATATCTTTTGACTATTAGAGATAGTCATATCTTTTTACTATTATAGATAGTCAAATGACTACCAAAAGTCAAACTCCTAGTCACATAGATTTAATCATTTTGAACAACATGGCTACATTTTCTAATGAAAAATACGTGTTTTTCTACTTGTGAATTGAAGGATGCGTCTTGAACTAAAGCAAGTTCTTCCTGTGCTGGATGTAATTTCTTTACAAAAATCCAGAATCATATGGGGAGCTAGGGGGTTGCGCAATGACCTCAATAAGGGGATTATCATTTACTCTTTTTACAAGAGTCAAATTAATTTAAATCGAAGAATAAACAGGTAATTAACATATTGTTCCCCCCGGAAAGGGGTTAGTCGTCCCGCCACATGCATAAATCTAAGGATAAATCGAACAAACACTCTATTCACGCCTGCCTCTAAATAGGTTGGAGTTCTTCTTCTACTCACAATGCATACATCTGAATATTGCTTAACATTGAACATCATGCCAAACTGAGGTCAAGTTATAAGCTAACATGCATAGAAACTGTGGTTCATCAACACACTAGCACAATGTTCTCAACCCCATAGCCATGCTTGGAATTAACGTCGTTGTCACTAGGTATTGTCTTTAGTTTAGTTTAATATTGTGTCTTTAGTTTAGTGTAATATTGTGAAATGTCGGCCACTAAATTACATGTGATATGTTAACCCTTAAACGTCAATTTGATGTCTGGCCGGGCAGCCCGAGAATCTGGCAAGCGGATCTTCGTAGTGGGCAGGGGGTTAGGAACTTGACCGAGGGAAGGGTGGGGCAGCGCTGACTAACCGGGAGTCCACCGCAAAGAACCGTGCTTGCACCGTTTTCAAATCTATTTTGAGCCCAGGTTGACTTATAACGAGGATCACCTTACAGCCAGCCCGGGGATCGAACCCAGGCAACCACCCGAATGTGGTCTGGCTCCCCACCCTCCCCCCACATACAACCACATCCCCATCACATACACTTCCCAAAGTTCAGAAAAAAAAGTTCAAGATGTCCTTGGTGATTTCCTTGGTCTACCCCCCTTTGCAGGTGGGAGGTCTGGAATGACCACATCTGCATCTTTTGGCAGATCGCTGTGCAACTTTACGTAGCACTTTCCAATGCAAACCGCCTTCTGGCAAGTTGGACAGTAGAATTGTTGAACCCGTTTACAGACAACGCACGACCTACGCTTCCTTTTCTCATGTCCAGACCATTGCATTGAGTAATGGATTCTACCTGGATTGTTTACTTTTGCCTTGGCCATACAAGTGCGTTTCACCCTGGGTACTTTGGTTAGCGCATGTGCAACACTAACATTGTACGCTAGATGACTCAATGGTGTTTTACCTCGTGATAGCATTGCAGACTTATACATAAGATAAGTGTTGAGAAATGATTGGTCTAAAACATGCCACAAAATTTTATGCCACCATTTGTGGTCGCGACGTTGGACAGAATAGTAGCTGCGGAGTTGATCTTGCACATCAACTCCGCGCATATGCTTCTGATAGTGAACAAGGACAGGTGAAGAAGGAATTTCGATTGACAAATCCACATGCCATCGATTCACAAACAAAGACTTAGAAGGTGCAAGAGGACTACAAGCGGTTGATAATAAAGAAACTGGTTTGTTATCGTACCACGTGACGGCACACATGCGGTTGCTCGCATGGACACGAAACCAAAGCTGTCCACGCTCGCCGGACGATGGTGTGATCGTCAACGCATCTGGCCAGCCTTTACGATTCGTCCGAATTGTGCCAGTCGCAAATATGTCGTTCTTCAGGAGCTCCCAAAATAGGCTAGGGCTAGTGAAGAAGTTGTCACACGTAACTATGTGGAACCTCAATTCCGTTAAAATGGCAACATTCCTTGTGCCATTTTGCCAAGGAGCAAAATTGAGTTTTTGCGAAAACGTGGCATTTTGGTGACATATTCTTGCAAAATGGCACAATAGGAGGTAGTTGAGAATGCTTTCTGTACTCTGTAATATCACTAGGACTTTGTATTCTAAGTTGGACTTCGTAATATCACACGGACTTTGTAATATCACATGAACTTCATAATATCACACGGACTTTGTAATATCACATGGACTTCATATTATCACACGGATTCTATAATATCACATAGACTCTATAATATCACAGGGACTCTGTAATGTCACACTATAACTTTTTGAGCCGCAGTTCAGAAACCAAGTGATAGAGAAGAATTTCAATGTGAGATGTGATGCCTCCACATGGGACATGGGAATACACAAGACTTGGTTTCCAATAGTGAAAGTAAATATTGGACCATTGTGTTGTACATTACATTCATTGAGAGTCAAACACTAGTAACAAACTTTGTGATATTCATCTTCATTTTACTCAATACATACAAAACCTCTTGTCATGTTACTGGAAGGACTGAAATGTTTACTGTTTACGTAACGTTGACATAAAACATAATTGTAATCTACTACATCCGGAAATTTGGAATATAAACCTTCTACGGTGCAGTACGTTATGTTCACACGTTGCTTCCGTCTTTTGGTATGCGCATTAAATAACGCGGTGTATCATTGCTATAACTTACTCATATAACCGTACGGAATGTACCTTGCACACTCTCTTCTTGGTATATTCACTCACTTCTTACCACACTTTGCCGACAATTTTCAGGGCTTCCTCAAACTTCCTTGAAGTTTTCTCCAATGATGTCTACAGTCTTGTCCTAACTTGGGCTAGTCAACACGTCGTCTTTACAGGCGGCTACCTCAAACCTCCCTACCATGTAGAAATGCTCATATTCTTCACATGCCGAGAGACTCGTGAACCTCAATTCGTCGTAAGTTGTCCAAAGCAAATTGTATTTGCCTATTCGGTGCGACTTGCGTGTTGTTTTTGGTTGACCTCGGCTTCCACGATGCGAGGATGCTATCGGTTGATGTATAGTCCGCCATGGTGCATGTAGGATCGGGCTTCCATAGATGAATCGCTTATGTCTGTCCCAACCTTGATACCTTTCGTCACATTGCCTCCAGTTGCACATGGTACATACCACCTCATGGGGATCTCTCGAAAATGTTCCCGAGTAGGATCAAAGCGTGATGGATCGTCGTCCGCCATTCCCATCCATATCGGCTCCCTTGCCTCGGAGGCGGGTCGCACAAAGAGGAGGAACCCCTTCTTTGCATCGACGGCAACATTGTAAGACGGTGGTGGTCTGGCATCCAAACTTCCGATGTACGGTTCGTCTTCATCCATCTCCTCTCGAGTTCTTCCATCCTCCATGATGTCTGTCATGATGTCTCCTTGTTGTCTCGTGTGAGGCGAGAATCCCACCGCAACTCACGAGAACTGTCAAGTAGTCCTTCTCACTCACGCTATCTCTTACCTCGTCCAAAGATTGGATACGGCGTGATACATGTGCGTGGAAATTAGACCCGACTTCCTCTTCCAACAAGCTCTCCCAATGCTTGATGTATCCATCTAGTCCGTGAAGTATGTCGTCTTCACCCTTCAATGCTTGCGGCCTCACCGCCATGGGCTCTCCTTCTAGCAGCATTGGTCGGCCTTCAGCGTCCGCCTTCCACAGCTTGATTCCGAGAGCAGGCTTCACTCCTTTCTTGTGCAATTCAGCTTATATTGCATGATCGGCCAACCATTGTCATCCACAAAGAACTTGAATTGCCGTCCCTTTGCACGCCCGACTAGCCTCTTCGCACCGGTTGCTATAAATGGTTTTATGAAATCCTTGAAGTTTGGGACCTCCTCCACGAGGTGAGGAATCGTGGCATCTTCTTCCATGTCCATGTAAGACCGCATCAACAAGGGCGAGTTGGATAGTCATTCTCCGCAATTTCATACTCCAACGCCCGAAGGATGCATCAATGTCATCATGAGTGTGCCCGACCATCATAAATGAGACCACCACTTCCTTCACGATACGTTTGGCAACCAAGAGAGACCAAAAGCAAAAGACATATCGGTTTTTGTTATCCTTCCAACTGTTGTCCATTTGGATGTGGAGCACAGGCGGAAGGGGCTCGGCATCCATTCTGCCCTCACTTGCCTCTTTTAACGAAGCCCTACAAACCTCACTTCCATGCAGCAGCGCCCGGAATAGTGGCGTGGGCGGACCCTACGAATAGGCTTCGGGAACTACTGACGAGCGGTTCCTCAAGATCACGCAGCAACTTCGCGATTGATCCCACTGAGAAATTGCTATCGGAATCGAATATGGGCAAGCTGTAGTGCGCGTACTTCTCGTCACCGTGCCCGTGAGCAAACATCCCCGTCACCATGACCCGTAGCTTCATGTAAGCGTCCAAGGACTTGGTCTTCCTTGCAAACGCAGGGCACACTGTTTTGGAGTGGTCCATCTTGTCGTGGATAATAGACAACATTCGTGAGGGCCGATATTTCGATAGCGCCCTGCTGCAGTAATACGCCTGCCGACATGCCTCCTGCGTGAAGAGGTGTAACTGGAACTTCCGGTTGACGCGTTCGAATTCCTCTGACTGCGGCACGAACGTCGCGCGAAGGGCCCTCAGCTTGTCACATTCGCTGCACCTTGAGAAGTCATCTCCTCTGCCCTTCACTGAAAAGTCCTGAAAATGCTTGCCACGTATCTTGCTGAAGCAAGGCTGCGAGACTGTGTCGAGGCCGAGCCCCTCATTGACCTGGGAATGGTGACAGAGCAACGTTGAAGGGGTCAAAAGCATTTCCCTCAATAGCGTCCAGAAATTGAGGTCTACATTCAGATCATGATTCTCGGTGGCCGTCCTAGAAACGATGCAGTGCACATGCACTCGCAGATGACCCCGAACGTCGTCGAAGTAATTACTTACGGCGACCGCCCGGATACATATATCCTCGGTATATTCTCGCCTTGCATCCATAGTGTCATCCCCACCCCTTCTCGGTGGAAGGCGGCCGAGAGAATTATTGGAGGATCATTTTGAGCGACCGCTCTCGAAACTAACCGACAATTCCATGGAGAATTTTTGCGCCACTCCAAAACCGAGTGAACTCGGATAGGATGATCGCATTGGAACAACGATCGAGGGAAAATGGAATGTCCGAGTTGAAATTGACAACTACCTTGTTGACGTCCTCTAGGAGCGAACTCCAACGTGTTCTGCGGGAAGAACCTTCACGAGCGCCCTCTCACGGAAGAAAGCGTCCGGTGCATATGGGGCATGTGGGTACGCCTTTGTCGACAAGATAATGAGCGAAGAGTCTCGACGGCTTGGAGACTCTTAGTCCGACACTTACTGCGCGACAAGTTGCCGTGAGGAGCCCCTCTCTCTTGTCGCTTCACCCTAGAAGCGTACCTATGGAACGTCCGATGCAGACTTACATTGTGGATTATCCGCCAGGCTTTTATGCAAATCTCCTCCCCCTCCACCGTGACCACCTTCGCTTTTCTACCGTAAACGTCGTGCATGCCTCGGTGAACGTCAAGGTTCTTCATCGACTTCGTCTGGAACGACTGCATGTGCATCTCGGTGCGTAATGCACGGACCACCCCCACCCCGAACTTTCTAGTACAACCTTGGTTGCAGCATCTTTGAACGAAGACTCTTGCAAGCGCCTCGTCTGATAACAAGGACTTCCGCCTATCTTCTTTTCAGTGCACGACGAGATCTTGTTTGATAGCGATACCTACGCTTTCCCGGAGTCCTAGGCCCACCATTCCTTGCATCGCTGAGCGCCATGTTCTTCCTAGCGTGGTCGTACACACTCACCTCTCTCTCTCCGACGCAATGAAAAACTTGACGCTTTGGCCATGGTATGAGCATGTCGACAAGAGCAGCATCTCCGTCGATTACTCTGAGAACTACGATGCCAACATTCCCTTCTCCCAAAACGCTCTGGCCGTCAATACACGCATTCGGATCCACGTTCACTATAATGACGTCCGCAAAGTCGCTCCCGTCATCATGTTTTGCAAGTAAGGCCATTCCCGACCATTGGTCGATTCCAATCCCCTCACACTCGGGAATAGGATCATCATCCACCGAGTCTTGATGACTCTCAACCCCAGAGTCTGTCTCGTCATAATCCGTGAAACCCCGCAAACAATACGGTTCGGTGAGCACGGAGACAAGAATGTTTTGCCGTCCAGGAGGAATTGACTACCAGCGATGATGTGCACGACACGCGTGCGAGTCGATTCTTGAGGACTCAGTGTAGTCGACATTGTCTGTAGATACGAGAGGACCACGACATCTTTGAATAAAGAAGTGCAAGAGATATAGGATTCCACCAAGTAGAAGAATGACATCAATCTTCCGAGCCCTCCAAGTGAGTGCGGCGTAAACAGAGAACGACATCGAGAAAGGTTTGGGACAACAACTTGAAGGGAGGTAACATGATCACATCAGTAAATAGGAGAAACCGAAAACTTCATCCTAAAACTTCACAAATAAATCAGCGCGACCGCCCAGAACCAGTGACCCACGACTTCAAGCAATTGACTCCGCCAAAAGTCACCGGTACCTTCCACAAAAGTGGATCAAACAATTAATCTGAATGACCGTCCAGAAAACATCGCAGACAGAATGCGTAGGGCATTGGAGAACCACCGCCCATATGCTTTCTGGATTTTGTAACATGGCCGCCATACAAGCTACCATCATGGTACCCCGATAACATTTAGAAGTACAGTCCAGAAAGCATCTTTCGACGGGTGTGGGTACGCATATCTGAGCGGCCGCCCAAGAATATCTACAATTTGCGCACCGAGATAATACTAATCGGCGTGCTTTAGAGAAATGGAATCGCATCTTGCACTGAGAATTTAAACGGTCGTCCAGGCGAAAAGCGATCCATGACCAAGAACCACATACATCTTAGCGGCGATTACCACATACGCTTACGTCGAAATCTTCAACGCCCATGCGGGAACATTTCTGATTGAGCTCCTTTCGAGTGAAAGCAGATCCCATGATCCAAATTGGTTGATCGTTGAACTATGAATAAACCAAATCGAACGGCCGCCTTGATTCATTTGTCACTCAATCGCTACACGTGCCTCTCGATGACCTCAGTAGTCAGTACAGCATGTCCCCTCAATATATCAGTGAACCGCTCATACGGGCTTGGCGATTATTTTAATAATATCACGCCATTATAAACATTGTCATTCATTTTCCATAATATCATCTGAGAATTCTGTAATATCACATCAGTTTTTGTACTGTCGTCCCGAAAGTAGATGTGTGCCATATTAGCGGCATGATGCCATTTTTACAGAATTGAGGATTTGCACGGCCGCTCGGATTAAACTGGACAAACGCTCGGATTAATCTGGACAATTCTCCATCGCGATTCGCCAGACTGCTTCTCAATCTGTATCTTTTCCTCTACGAACCTTGCTAACATTTTCATTGAATGTATAGTATTACTCACAGCCACGCATATTACTCAAATTTTGCATGAAACTGCATAATATGAAGCAAAGTAACTAGGTGTCATTGAGCATTTCAAGTATAGGAATGCATGATTGTTCAGTGAAAATTCATGAATTGATCTAACTTCTAATACGTAATGATCATGAGAATCCTCAGTCTAGTAAGTACTACTAACTAAAGTACTAAGAATTCAACTGACTGTATTGAATCTTACTAGTCGTAGACTGATTGAATGAGGGAATCAATGAGCAGGTATTATAAGAGTGGCCACAAGTAGTCTGCAATCTAATGAACTCAATTCAACAGCATGATGCACTTACTATAAAGATTTCAGTCACTCTCCATTCAATCTGGTTCAATCGCTAGCACAATCACTGAGTGTATGGGTGCCAACTACTAACTATAGTAAGTGAACTTGGGGTTCAAGTGAACTGAAGTTAACTTGAAGTAAGAACTGCACATCGAACGCTCGTAGTAACTACCGCGTCCCCGACCCGCCACGGCAACGCAGCGGCTTCAATGACTAGTACAGGACATTCAATCATCGTAATGACCTCGGAGCTATTGTCTTGTACTATACGGCGAGGATTGAGTCGCTAGTAGCTAAGCAAATATGACAACAAGCTAATTCTACATGTTAACGGTGAGGTGGAACACGAGAGAAGGAAGCGGACGGGTGCATTCGGTCGAGTCCCGTCGGCCGAGCCGAAGTCGGTGAATGGCTCGGATGCGTGAGTGCGGTCACCACCTACCGGCCTCAAACTCCTCAAATAAAAATCCGAAGTAGAACGACTCATTCTCCTTCAAACGGCGGCTCGACCGCCCGTCGGTGTGATCTCTAACCGTGACCACGACGTATGCTCTCACGGTAGAAGCGACTCTGCGAAACAAAAAGAATGAATCTTTGCGGCGTCGCGCCGTGAAGTGCACCCCGGTCATAACTACTTCTTGTCGGACCTCGAAAAGAGCGCCTTTGCAATGCCACGTTCTCGCCTCCGCTTTAAATAGCATGTCCGGCCATACGGGAATAGGACATGAGAATGAAGCTTTGCGTCCGAATAACCGGATCTCTTTGAAATTCATTGATCGGGAAAAGGGCTGTATGATTCGTAAAAGACACCAACGAAGTGAACTCCTCCATAGTTATGTCTGAGCCACTCATTTTCCATAATATCACCTTCGACCTCTATAATATGACATCAATTTTGGTATGCATACTGGAACATAATCATAACCTTTAGATAGTCTAGGGGCACTATGTGAAGTATAATATCCGGGAACTCCATATGTATAGAAATATATAATTGAATCTCGATATAATTTTTAATGAATATTAGTAACCAGATTTTGCATGAAATGGGAAATCAATATTAATCCCTTCATGATATTATGCAATTTCTAAATCCGTAAGATTCATTTAAAATACCATAATATCACACTTGTTCGTGTCTAATATTCATTGAGCGTTAAAATTCTCAAATCATAAAGATCTCAACCTCTAACCCTCTCTCAACAACTTAAAGTCTCACAACATTTGTAAATATTAATGTAATGAAAACATTTACTAAAACAGGACAATGAATATTAGATTAAACCGTTTGCGCATTCCAACGGATTGGATAAAGGTTCTTCGGCTTGGATATTGCAAAGTATATGTGGTAAAATAGGCAAAGCCATTTTCCAAATTAAAAATCTTAATTTAGAAACTTTAGGTTTCAAGACTAGAACAGGTAGTTTAAAATTATTATTTCTTGAATTTTGCTTTTGGAACATGTCCATAAACAAATCGATACTTAAGTTTGTGAAGTAACCCACGTGAAAGAGCTTGCCAATTCTACGTGGACACCCTCCAAAATTTTCAAAAATAATCTTGCAAAATTCTAGTAATTTCAAAGTTATTTCTTCCAAAATTCAAGATTTCGGAATATTTGCAAAAGAAACATTTCTTAAAATACACAAACTTGTAAAGAGAGGTGCTTGTCGTTCGTATTTGTCTTGAACCAAATATATCTTATATGATCTTATATGCATGTTTTCCTATGTTTTTGTTTCTTGACCTTCTTCTAGAAAATAGTTTGCATGAAGTTCATAAAATTAAAACAAGTCTCCAAAATTCTCTGAGGGTACCCAACTTGATTATGCATATGGGAAAAAACTTTTTTCACAACATATTGGTTATTTTGTCACTTGAACCCATTTTGTTAAAATGGCGTTATTCCGCTAATATGGCGCTTTTTGGGGTGCTTACAATGAAAAAAATGATGTCGGTTTTTGTCGAGTTTTGACATGATAGGGCAAATATTTCTCAACGGCCGTTCAAGAACAACAATGTTTTGAACGGCCGTTAGAAATATTTGCCCTTATACTATGTCCAAAAGTCAAAAACCAAAAAAATGCTACTCATTTCTATTTGCCTCGCTCTCTTCGTACTTCCAGAATCTCCGGCTCCACTTGCTCCTCGAATAATGGATGTTTAACGGTAGATCTCAAACCGCCCTTGACCAAGCCAAGCCCGCCTGACCACAGGTGTGCGTGTTGCAGTGAACGAAGGAATCTCGGACGGCCACGTTGAGCTTCCTCCTTCAAGCACTGCTCCTCTCTCTCTGTCTTGATCTTGCCCCCTTTCTCTTTCTCACACATCCCGTAACCGGACGTCACCCTCACTGCGCGCGTTTCGGCCGAGGGTTTCCTGTCTCCTTCGGTAAGTGCTTGCCCTTATTTGAGCCTCTGTATCCTCCACTCGATTCTTAGTGCCGGCTGGTGGATGAAGTGCCGCAAATGTATGTAGTTGCGGACTAGTGATAAGCTTACAACGGATGGCCTTACTTTCACACCGTTTCGGCTTTGTGTGTTGCTAGTCCGGTTGAGTTTTTAGCTTCCATTACATTTTTATGGTTCAGTCGCCGAGAATCGAGAGAGAGCACGCCAAAGCGCCAAAAACTCCTGCAAATGGCCAAGCTGTGCGGGGTCCTTGTGGATACTTTTGCGGCTCAATGCACATTTGGGGATGATTCTATTCATTTGTTGTTGATCTGCATCATCATTCAATATTTGTCAACTCGAAACAATTGATTCGGAACCCGGACATAGCTAAATTACGGTTACGATATTGTCGATAGATTTTGCGGTGAATCGGTTTTTGCTCTTTATCAGCATAATTGATCACGCTCACCTCGTCGATCTTGGGCGTCTTACACGAGGAGTTAAGCTACGTATGTCATTTTATCTCCTCCCTTACTTCGATAAGTTATGAGAATCTTACACAAAAGCGCCTCGATCGAGACGAGAGAGAGAGCGGTGTCGATCTTTGCGTTACCTAAACTCGCTCCGGCTCTCGAGATCGTTGAAGTCGGTATTATTGCAAGCTGTCACCAAAGAAACAACCACGGCGGTAAGTAGATGAAAACAAAATTGCGAGAAGTCGGAAAGTTTGAATCCCGAAGTTGAAACTCACGTGCAAGTCGCGCGGCATCCGCACAGGGCGTGACCACACCCGCAAGACATGGTGTGCGAGCAAGCTGAACGCAAACTCTGTTCCGATCAACCACAATATTAGAACTTTCACAAACAAAACCTCTCCGAAATCTGTCTCGAAGATCGCATCAAGTCTACTGGAATGACATCTTCAACTTGGTTATATACAGTGCGTTTCCGCGGGAGTTTTTACGTAATTTTCCGAGCGCTCTTTGAAATCTTTGGAGGATTGACACTTCTCGAGTCTTCTTAAGCCCAAAGATTTCGTACACGCGGGCCCATCAGCTATCGCAGAAGGTGTGTCTTTGGTTTTATTTGTGAGTCGTTGAACGTTCATATCTCTCAGCCAATCTGTTTTCAGCCAATCTCTCAGCCACCTTGAGTTGTAAACTTCAGGATGTCGTCTACGATTTCATCCGTAGAACAATTGCATTTGAGTTCTACACTAGTTTCTATGCCGTTGTCTTTAGATGGATCGTGTATGAACAATCGAGGTTGCCAGGTTGCCGCTGAAGAGAGCTGATCTTTTGTGGTGCAGGAAAGGTCGTGTTTTCACAACAAATGCGGAAAACTTCTAGCAGCGAGTCCCTCCAAAAACTGCATGTACACAATTACATAGTCACCAACAAGTGGGGGATCTGGATAACGTACGTTTCCTCTCAAACCACGATTACGGTCTTTTTCTGCTATGTGTGGGATGTGTTGCATGGACGGGAGCCGTTCAGAATCACAAGTTGAAACCTCTGTCCTAGAGCACCAACACTAAAAGGTGAACTAACGTTGTTGTCGTGCTTGAATTCCAGTGATCCCAGAATTCCACAAGGAAATAAGCGCCTGTACTGTGGTAAGTCCATCCCTTGTTTTCAGCCAATCTCTCAGCCACCTTGAGTTGTAAACTGTTCATGTCATGAATGATGCTGTAGGTGACGAATTGCCTCATTGACCATCTGAAACTGTTGTGCAGGGTCTTACGACACGAAGTACCTGGCTTTGAGGTGATCGATATGAACGAACCGTTTCTCCTCCGTACACAATCGATCGACCGGTTTGAAGCCATAATGTCTACTTTGTGAGGTTTCTGAATTCATTCTTGCGGGGCTCGGGATCGTGCAAATCGAAGGGCGGATTTCTGCGTTGGTGGCGCCGGCTAGTCGCGATGTCGGGGCGGCGGGGAGACCGATAAGAACATTGAGATATGGAAAATCAAGAAGCTCATCAAGGCGCTCGAGTCCGCTCGCGGCAGCAGCACGTCCATGATTTCCCTCATCATGCCTCCCGGTATGTTTTCTCTTTTGGAGGTTTGGCTAGGGTGGCGGCGATTTTGGCGCTCATGATCTAATCGGTATGGTCACAAGTAGGGTTTCGGAATTCGTGTCGTATCTCCCAGTTCTAAGCGCGATGCTAGAAGTCGTTGAAGTATTAGGGTTGTGTCGTTGTCGTCTCGGCGTGATTTGTTCATTCGAAATCGGTGAGGTCTGTCACGTGTATCATCTCGGCGTGATTTGTTCATTCGAAATCGTTTGAGGTCTGTCGCGTGTAGCTAAAGTTAAATTGGACACATGCGAAGCTCAATCGATCGCAAATTCTCTGTGATTAATGTGCAATTTTCGAGTTTTTTTTTGACAACGACGGATCGTATAATGAAATGAGTAGGTGAAACTACGTTATCGAGGTCTTGCATGAGAGCGCAATCGGCGTGAAAGGAGAGGATTAAGTTGTTTTTCTTTGTTCTCATCTTCTTGGATGGAGGAGTGTTTAATTTGAGAGAGGGGTTTTTATGCATTTGGAGTCTTTGGGACTTGGAGATACGTAGAGATATATGGAGATATAGGAAGTCGGTAAATCGACTCTTGATCAAGCAAACAGAAAACATGGTTCTAGAATGTCAATCAAATTGATGCCCGGTCCTCTTCGTGGTAGGTAAGGTAATCTCAAAAGTCTCAATGAGGAACCGCTTGAGGTCCCGAGAATCTACTCCTACAAATTTCCTTGCTTGAAGTTTTCACTAAAATCAGTGGATCCAATACTAGGAAGCCTTCCTTTCGGACTTGGATCGCCACGGAGGGTCTGTCTCAACGCAATACCTAGATCACTACTTGCTTTGCCAGCACCTATCATTTGTAGAGTGATGACAGGCCTTGTGGATCGTAATTCTGAGGAGTTTTAAGAGGGAGCTGCAAAAATTCGCTTGCGGATTGTTTTGCATCTGAGTTTTTAGCAAAAACAAAATGCGCCTGTTAGTATGTTGTCCTTTCAATTATATACATGTGATTATTAGTGTCTTGAATCGGATAGTCGTATACATGAGGATCAAGTTTCTCGTGTGCGAAGATGCTTGGAGACGAGTTGAGCGACCTCAATATTAAAAACGGGGTGAATAGGCAATCCGTTTTGGGAGCCATAACATCTGCGCAACAAAAAGGTGAAGTTTGTACAACAAAGTGCCGCCCAACGGACTCGTGTTGTTGTACACGGGCACAATTGTCACGGATGATGGCAAGGAGAAGAAGGTGCGGTTCGTCGTTTGTGTTACGCTCTTCGTTGCGAAGTCGTGAAATCGTGAGTCGTGATCGACTTGTAGTGTGATTTTTCTTACGTAGGTGACGATCGATTTTGAGCCCTTTAAGCCTATCAATGCTTCTTTGTATCTTTGCGACAACAAGTTCCATCTTGAAGCATTGAATGAGCTTTTAAGTCGATGACAAGTTTGGGTTCATCATTATGGATGGTAATGGGACTGTTCGGGACGCTTAGTGGGAACACGCGTGAAGTGTTGCACAAGTTTACGGTGGATTTGCCGAAGAAGCACGATCGTGGGAGGCGATCCAGCAGCGCATTTCGCCCGGTTGCGAATGGAGAAGCGGCGAGAATTACGTGAAAAAAAGCGAGTGGCCACCCAATTTTACATCAACCCAACGACAAGTCGGCCGAATGTGTCGGTATGATAGTTCAAAAATAGGTCGTTGTGGTCGTTCTCCGATTATGTGTTTTCAAACAAAGCGGGGAGAATGTTAGGATTTGGCTGTTGGCATGTGAGGTGGCTTTGTCGGGCGATTTGCTTTTTAACTTCGAAATATTTGGATGGGATGGTGGCGGAGTATGTGGAGGAATGCGTATAAGTATCTGGCGGTAGAGGTGTGCAATCTGAGTTTGATCATTCTTTGGTTGGCCCGATTTCAAGACGGAGATGAGTCGATCGACATGTTTGACCCTCATTTTATGGCGAAGGTATTGAACGTGGTGGATGTATCGTGCGGTGGTGATAATGGGTTCAACCAAGCCATGGTGTCGGCGGAGATTCTTGCAAATGTGAAGTTCATTCGGGAGAAAAGGTTGATCGGGAAGTACATCGATGAGAGTAGCCAAGATCTTGAGAAAGTGAAGGCTCGGAAATGGGTGCCGTGGAGACTTTGTTCGTGTGGGAGAGCACGGAAACAAACCGATACTGTTGAAGAATGTTGTCTTTGGGAACTTGTAATCAAGCATTTGAGTAAAGAACACGAGGCCGACCAATCTAAGTAAGTAAGCGTGCGACTTCTAGTACGACGATTGTCTTGAGGATGGCTAGTGAATGCTCGATACATATTGCTTTGATTCATATGGTATCGTCGTAGGAACTTTTACTTCAACTTGTAATTCGGGGCTTTGAGAGATATATAATGCGGATCTTGGTATTTAGTATCGTATGTAGGGCTTCCGTAACTAAAGTCTTATCTTGGATTAGTCTTTGAGTGGCTTTGTGACATATCCTCACATCGTCACAAGATGCCTTGATATCCAGGATTTGACTTTAGTCATGGATTTTACGCAATTCATAAAGAGTCTACTTTATCTTTGAGTTGTTCGGTGACTTTACTCACCGTACAACAAGATGCTCTAAGGTGTTCTCTTTCTTTGTTGCTAAATGGTATTTGATCTGAGTTTGGTATAGTTTGTTTTTAAATATACAAGAGATACCTATAAAAATCTAATCTTTGGCTTCTTGTCTACGGGAAAGCCAAAAACATAGGTCAAGGAAAAGCGGTGGTAAACAAAGGAAGCTTTCGGGGATTGATGACCCTTTTAAACACAAGTGCAGTTGTGATTGCTTGGTGCCTAATCTGAGAGTAATATCGGTGTTCATTACACAAGTAAAGCTCACGTTCGGTTAGAAGTTTGTACCTTTATGCCTCGTTTTTGAAAAGCATGGACTTGTCCTCGATTCTAGTGGAAAAAGTACACATGCAATGAGTGTGGGAGGGCGGGATTCAATGAGATGCCAAAAATTAAAGGAACATTTATGTAATGTGCATTTCTGAGTTCAAAGAACAAGTCTGCGAGATACTTTGATAACCGGGGGCATGGTACTGCAGGAAGGAAAACCTTGTGGTTGCTTCTAGAGTTCACAAGGTGAGACCAAAAGTGTATTGGACTAAAGAGTTTAATTTGGACAAGGAGCTTGGGGATTTCGAGGAGATTGCGGCTCCAACTTTGTGCGTTGAAAGCTGGAGCTTGTGGATTTCATTTTCTACTTGTGAATGGTAGATTTACCTCCGAGTGCTCTAATGATGATGACCAGTGGGTACATTTTTGGAGGCTAAGGGATGTTCGACAAAACGTGGTGAAATGAAAAGGGTGGATTTTGATGCAAGAATTGTAACTTTTGGTTATCGATATGCTTATGGAGAGATTGGAAGGTAAGTATCAAAACCCTTGTAGTTTTGAATGCATATTTATTTGTATAAATGTTATTTTTATGAAAATCTTACTATTACAATTTATTATAAATTGAACTAATATTTGTGTGTGATTTTTATAGGTTTCGACATAATGTCGAAGGGTGCTACTATCGTGCGGTCGGTTAGCAAGCTTTGATTTGTAATCATTTGAAGATTCAATTTCCAAATATTTTTGAACATTTGGAAAATGTATTGAAGGAAGAAGGTATTCTCTGAGATGATAACATTCGTCTTGGTAATACACCATTCACAACGATGAGTATTACCAAGAATTACCATTGTAACATCCATATAGATCGAGATGATGTATCGTATGGGTTTTTTCGTTTGGTTTGGTCAAAATGGTAAGTATGCAATTTTTTATTTTTATTTTGTAAAAAATAGAATTTTCTATAGACTTTTAAGTATTGGTTTTGATATATTTATTAAATGAATTGTGTTTTTTTACAGGGACAAAAGATGAGTATGGGAATGAGGTGAAGTTTTACTTCCCGGGAGTAAAAAAGCATTTACTATCCCACTTATTGGTGATGTTATGTTATGCAAATCAAATGAATTGTGGCATTGTACTAGGACAGTAGGCAATAGAGGGCAGTTTGGTATTGCCTTGTATCAGAAATCATCATTTTTTAGATGGTATTCTATACTAAAAGGTAAAATCCAGGACAACATTGTAGACAATTTGGTACTTTCATGGTTTGATAGTTGTGACATTGATATTAGAAGTATTGTTTGTAGTTAGGTTTTTCACAATTTCTAGATATATAGTTGTGAAAAAACCATCCTTTATATTATTGGGCCTATTATCATTGTTTTCTAAGTTTTGTTGGATATTATGGTTTAAATTATATTCTAATTTTTACTTTCATTGTAACAATTTCAATTAAGTCCCAATTGAAGTTCAAACAAATTAATTAAGGGGCTTGATTCCAACGGAATCTCCTTGGTAGCTCTCCTTTGTACTCAACTTTTCACTTATATTTTGATGTCAAAATGGTCACCTTCTTGTGATGCATTCAAAATGTGAAATTATACAATTCAAATCACAAATTTATAGTGATTTTGTACTTTGAAAGGATTGTGGTAGGTAGGTTGGGGTGGTACATAACTTTTTTGCAAGCTCATCATTGATTGGTTCATTTTGCCCAAGTTCAAAAAGTGCACTATTTGATGCCCAAGTCCAAAAGATTTTGATCGAATTTTATATTGCCCATTTGAGCCAAGGGCGTTTAAGGGTTAACTGAGAGCCTACCCCATTATAAATATCTTTTTAAGTTTGAAAGTGTTTTAGACATACATTCAATGATTGTTTTGATTTTAAATTGATATATAACACATGACATAACAAATTAATTTAATAACAAACTATATCAAATAGTAATATTCGGGTAAGTTTTATAAATAGTTGATAGGAAATAAAATCATAAAGACTATATACTCACGAAAATAGTTATGAAAATTTAAAGTTCGGTTTGTATACATAATTCTAGATCAACAACTTCTAAAATAAATTGTATAAGCCGAAAATCGGGATATTGGGTTTTGTTTAGTATCTTACGAGTTGGTAGTCTACAAAAAAGTTCATATATTTGTTATGTACCCTCGAGAGACTATAGAGGCTGAAAATCGTAATTTTGGGTTTCAAGCTCCCAAAAACACAAGATTATCCCCTAAAGGCCCAAGCGTATTTTTGAGCCTTCAAAATCAAAAACTGCGATTTTTGGCAGCTTTTTGGGAATTGCAGAATGATTCAATATTTTTTTACTTTTTAGTATTTCAAACCGTAAGATCTTCAAAAAGACTATTTACACTAACACCATGTAAAATTTCAACCGTTGGATCTTTACCATTTGTGAGATCATAATGTTCAAAGTTGATATGTCAAGTTTTTGCAAACTTTGAAGCTTGCTTTTGTAAATTTTGATGGCTGCCCTTGTAAAATTGGTAAACTTATTGACTTTGGTCACTTCAGAAATTGAGTAGTGATTTGGTTATAAACTTATTTTCAAAAAAATAATTTAAAAAATAACTAATTTTAAACTACCCTTTTTTCGACTTCAAACCTAAAATTTCTAGATGAAGGTTCTAAAAATGGAACTTGTAATCAAGCATTTGAGTATTTTAGCTACGTGTGATTTAGTGGGCTTGTGAAAACCTTACAATTAATTTCATTTAAGACACCCTTAACCCCTAAACGTCCTTAGGGTATTTTTAGCCAAAAACTCATTTTCAAATAAAGTGATTAATATAGATAAAAATAAGGATAAGCTATTCAGATCTCAACTGTACAAACTTGTAATAGACTTGTAGTAGATCATGTGGACCAAAACTTGACTCATGAGACCTCATAGATTGCGAGATCATAACATATTAGTGCGCAAAACAGGCTACAAAATACCATCATTTCCACTTTGAAGTGAAAATACTACCAACATGAAATTTGCAATCAGAAAATCAGCAACTAGAAAGTTGTTCATCTTCATCTGAAAGACACTCTTGTACCAAAAAAATTCATCAAAAAAAAAAATCTTGGCTCAAATAGTAGCCTTGTAGTCGAGAAAACTGCCAAAAATTTTACAAAGGAAAGATAATCCAAAACTAGACCCCTTGCACTCAAATCCATCTTCAATACATCATCGATTGGGTCAAGCTTTCCACCACTAAAAATAGACTATAATTGGAATCCATGAAAATAAAAATTCATGAAAAAGTATTTTAGATTTCACATCATTGGCATCCAAAGTTCCAATGCTAAAACATGCCAAATGTTTGAAAACCCAAAAACAAAAGCTGCTTATACTAAAATCCATGCCACTTATTAATACTTTATTTTATGAGTTTGCAATTTTTACCACACAAACTAGACTTGATTTGTGACATAACCCAAGTGATTTTGTCAAAAACGGAGTTTGGATGAAAAAGTAATGGCTCTTCAAAGTTTGTGCCCTTCATCCAAAATGTTGTTTTTGACACTAGGGACGTCTACGGGTTGAGAATCGGTTCCAAATTTGTACCACTATCTACTCTCAATTTAATTCTAGATTTTGTAGTATTTATTGATCACTTTATTAGTTCTACGTTGTAAATGACTTTTAGGCTATTCATGGTAAAATTAATCTTGACTTAAGAATAGATTGAAAAATATAAGTAAAAATAAAGCATAGCTATCATGATTGGCAAAAAGTTTCAAAAGTTTGAATTAGAATTGAAGTCACAAATTTGACCATTTCATTTAAAGATATGAAGGGCTTATTTGTTTTTTCGAAGAACCTTAACAAGCATCGATAGTTGAAGTACAAGGCTTCAAGCCTGGATAGTTGAATCGATAGGAACTATAAAGACATAGCTTTGCGAAAGAAAAATCATTCATGCCTTTGTATACGATCATGTTTTGAAGTTTATTGCTCGCTTTTTGATGATTTGGTATTAACCCCTAGGCGTCCCTAGTGTCAAAAAACGACAATTTGGATGAAAGGCGAGAAACTTTGAAGAGCCACAACTTCTTCATTAAATAAAGTATTAATAAGTGGCATGGATTTTAGTATAGGCGACTTTTGTTTTGGGTTTTCAAACATTTGGCATGTTTTACCATTGCAAGCCAATTATGTGAAATCTAAAATACTTTTTCATGAATTTTTTCATAGGTTTCACATTTAGATGCATCTCAACAACTTTGTAGTTGGAAAGTTTTTGATCTAGATAACTTTGGTATTGGCTTTGCAAACATGTTTCTACGATGAAAAAAGTGAAAAAATGGATGATTTTTCGAAGAGGTAGATCTCCTTCATCCACCGTTTGATTTTGACTTTATTGTTTGGGATGGATTCCAATTATAGCCTTTTTTAGTGGTAGAAACCTTGACCCAACCGAGGATGTATTGAAGAAAAGGCATGGATTTGAGTGCGAGGGGTCTAGTTTTGGATTATTTTTCCTCTGTAAAATTCTTGGCAGTTTTTACGACTACAAGGCTACTATTTGAGCCAAGACTTTTTTTTTTTGAATTCTTTTGAGTACGAAAGTGTCTTAGAGACGAAGATGAACAACTTTCTAATTGCTGATTTTTGATTGCAAATTTCATGTTGGTAGTATTTTCACTTCAAAGTGGAAATGATGGTATTTTGTAGGCGACATGTTTTGCGCACTAATGTGTTATGATCTCGCAATCTATGAGGTCTCATGAGTCAAGTTTTGGTCCACATGATCTACTACAAGTCTATTACAAGTTTGTATGGTTGAGATACGAATAGCTTATCTTTAATTTCATCTATATCACTTTTTTAGAAAATGAGTTTTTGGCTAAAAATACCCCTACAACGTTTAGGGATTAACTACAATTAGGTTCTTTGATTCTATACCCTTAGAAAATTGTGTAACTTCACTAAAACTAAACTAGGACTTTTAAGGTCAAAGAACCAACTTAGCACTCACATAGAAGAATCCCAAGGATTAACATAGCAATCTCAAATTAACTTAACCTTGAGCCTAATCAACCATTCTATTGAGGCTCATTATTATTATGAGGCTCATTATTATTTTGTAGGCTCATTGAGGCTCATTAATATTTTGTAGCTCAATTTTGTAGCTCATTTTACGGATGGCCGCTTAGAAAAACCCGGAGGGCAAACCATCAAGCAAGCTGCGTAATATAAATGTCATTGTGTATTAAGACAGTAGCTCTGTAATATCACTTAAACTCCATAATATCACATAAATTCCGTAATAGCACATATACTCTGTAATATCACACAAATTCTATAATATCACAGCAATTTATAGATGGCAAAAAACAAATACATTTGGTAAGAAATGGTGATGAGTGGTAATAAGTGGGAAATGAAGTCGGTGTAATCATGGAAAAATTAGATCTTGTGTGAAGGAATGACCGGTCACGATGCAACATGATGAAAAATCATCATGACCAATTAGTTAATGTCTTGCGGGCGGTGCCCGCCGTCAAAACCTTTTTTTTTTTTTTCGCGGGCAGCGAATGACTTTAGCCGACTTCGCCCATTGCTCACATCATTCTCTGCTTTTGTTCTTCCTCCTTCTCTCTCATTGCCGCCGTCCTCGTGTGCGGAGCTCTCCTCTCCCTTTTTGAGCTCGCTTTTGAGGCTTATTTACGCTTTTGTGCATAGGCTACGTGTGTGAAGTTTCTACGTTTTTCTTTTGTTTCGGCGTAGTGTGGGTTTCTTCTGCACATTTTCTGCGTAGTGTGTAGATTTTTGTGGACCTCGGTTTAACGGTTTTGTAGTTTTTTTTTCCGCGTAGTGTGTAGTTTTTTCGACCTCATTTGGACGGGCCTTGCCAGGAAAGTGGCGCGGCGGACCCACACCTTCGCGGCGCGGTGGAGCTCGGCTGCGAGAGGTCGGCGGACCTCACCTTAAAGCGCGGCGGACCTCGAACCCAGGCGCGGCGGACTTCACCTTCATAGCTCGCGGACCTCTCACTTCAGGCGTGGCGGACTGGCGGCGAGTTTGGAGCTTTTTGGTGATCGAGGTTTTGGGGTTTCTTTCTCGGCGGACACGTCTATCGGGTATTTGCGTTTTGTGGACCCGGCCATTGTCTTTGCCGCTTTTCATCGTGTCCACCGACCTCAATTCAGTACATGTTCTCGGCGCATTAGATGAGGTGTTTTTGTGTATGAGTGTGTGTTTGATTACTTAGTTTGATTATTCGTGAATTGTTTGATTTGCCTTTCTTTGCATTGTTTCGATTTGCTCTCTTTGCATTGTTTGATTAGCCTCTCAAGTGCGATTTTCCATTAGCCTCTGCGATTCGTTTTTTGGTTAGCCTCGATCTGCCATTTGCGTTTTTCAATTGGTTTGATTATTTGGAAGCATTCAATCTTTGCATGTAATTATCGTTGGTAGACTTCCGTGAAGAATTTTCTATCGTTGAGAGTCATTGAGACTTGTTTCATTTTCTCATGAGGCGGTGCGGTGTAGGAATGGGATTGGAATTGCGGATGATACGAGGGTGTGTCTGGCGATAAGCTTGGCATTGTTGGCAATGAATTCCGTGTAAGTGGTTTAGTTCTTTGCTCATGCTCATTCTTTTAAATCATCAATCAAATGTACCGTATGGCCACCATATGTGGAACCGTAGAACGCAATAAATTAAAATTGATAGATATAAGGATGACTACCGTAGTTACGAGCAGGCGTTGAGAAAACTCTAAGTAATCGAACCATAGATGACAAATGTGTAACTAAGACATTTGTGAGATTTAAGGCGGCGCGCAAAAGCCACCAATGGAAGAATAGAGCGAAGAATCAAATCACTTTCTAAGAAACCAAGGTATGGTTTCTAGCGGCCTTCAGTTCGAGGGGCGATGATGACATCTAGAAAAGCGGTAGACCGAGAAGCAGCGATGTATTGAGAGGTTGTGAATTGGGGTTCTTAACGTCAATATTGGGGCGGATTTACGGCGACCGCTCGAGAAATGTTTGTATGCTCAAAGGTCCTAAATCGAGTAAGGCAATGATGTCATTTGGTAAGATAGAAGAGGTCGGACTCTATTAGATCATCAATGTATTCTTGCCCCTAATCCAATATTCTCCCTAAAAGAGGAATGCGGCATGAAGAGCTCGTGACGAGGGGTCGAAGTCGTCTATGTCCATTTCGATTTACGGCGACCGCTCAGTTTATTAATGAGAATCTAAGCGGTTGAATCCGGTGGCACTGGCGATAGCACCGATTGCTTAGAATGCATGCATGCATCTCGAATCGTCTCTTTGAGTAGTGCCGATCAGCAGTTGTCGATGCTAAGAGGTAGATATGAATTTGCGCGGTCGCTTAGAAAAATTACCTTGTAGATCACAATCTAAGTCAAGTCCCAATTCGATGCCTTGAGATGGAGTTCAACGAATCACTCCCACCACTCGTGGGTTATCTCGAACGAGATGATACGGCGATGGAAATGTGGTATCGAGATAATAGATCAAAAGATTCCTTTGCGGCTCAAATCCAAGAAGCAAATTTGGTCACCGTATTCGTAGTGAGGAAGATGGGGCGAACCCGACCTTGATCTCGTTCTAGGCTTTCGATCGCGAGAAAAGCGACATCGTATAAACCTCGGGACATGATCAAGGTCGCCGATATTGGTGAAGGAGACCATGTCTTCTTGGGCGTCGTGAACGAAAGCGAGACTATGCTGCAGGGGTGCATCGTAATGCGCCCGAGGAAGGGCGGCATTGTGTTTGGCGCAACCTGGATGATGACGACCGGGAAGGATCTCGGTGGGCTTTTCTCTTATGCTTGAATCCTTTGTTGAATCCAAGCTCAAATTATTTCGAGGCAACAACCTCGACATGTGCCGTGACCTTGCAGATTTTGTGAGGAGAGGATACTCGGTTCGTGCAAGAGGATTGCGCGAGACTCACGGCGAGGATCGAGAAAGAAAGCGAGATCTATCCATGGCGACGGATCAGGCGGGGAGCGCGGATCGAGTTCAAGTCGCGAAAGGTTCGATTCCAAATTACGATCAGATTTGCATTGTTGCATGTTTGAATTTTCTTGGGCGGTCGCTCGGGAACAATAGGCAAGCAGAGCAGCGCAATCAATGTCGATGATTAGTTGTATATCCTCTTTCACATATGTATTTGGGCGGCCGTTTAGATTCTAATGCAATTTTGTGTCGACTTTATCATTAAATGCGGTAAAGGCGCACAAGGAGCTCAACGTATCTGGGACGGCGGTGCTGGATCGATGAAACCTAATGGTGAGGGAGCGATTTCCACTTATATTGGTTTGTATCAATATAATAACGTATTAAGTGTTTTTTGGTTGCCGTCGAGAAACTAATACTACTGCGGTCCCGATCACGACCGGCATCATTCCACCAAGCGCCCCCGGTGCGCGGGTGCAAGGCAAGGTAAAGGTGCGTGTCTCGGTTGCGGTGATTAGGTTCCAAACTACTGTATTCTGCGCGGTCGTTCGAGAATCGATGTACACTCATTTTAACTTCATGTTGTGTATGCGAGGGGAAGCGATGAAGCCACTGCCGGGGCGATTGGTCCCCGACATCCAAAGCGGCAGCGATGATCGCAAAGAAAGGTAATTGATTCCCTTCAACATGCGTCACCGATAGATTAAGATATCGCCTTGCTCTTGTAATGAGGACTTAGGCGGCGGCGAGAAAGTATTGCATTGTATTGTGAAGCTTCTCGACCTCGGCCGGGGACAAAGCGCGATCGGCGGCCCGAACAAAGTCGTGATTGAGCAAGGCAAAATCGAGTCGTTCGGCGGGATGAGTGCGAGGTGGCGTCGGCGAGGATTGAAACCGAAGCGGGCGTGCAAGCGGCAAATCCATTCTTCCGGGCGGGACGCAATCGATCCTCCAACATCCGGGTTGAGCGAGCAGCATTGCGGTGAGGGTCGTCAACGCCCGAACCGAGAGGAGGAAGAGGAGGACGAAATGGAGCTAATTAGCCGAGGTTCTCGGGCGGGCGCTTCGCCAACCGTGAACACATCTACCGAGTTGCGGAGGACAAGACCAAAAGAAGCGCGCGATCAAGTCCAAGGCGGCGCGAGAAGAAGAAGCGAAAGGCAACCTGGCAAGATGTTGGGCAATCCGGTCCCGAGATGCATCGATCGGAAGTGGGGAGGAGTGCTCCAAGTAGTCGTGAGGCATCACCCGAGCTGAAGGGCTACGAGCCGTGACAAGAATCTTGCCTCGTATGGGGTGGTGGAATTCGGTAGGGGTGTGCGGCGATTGTCGATGAAGCCACGGCCTTCGAGAATCTTTGTTAAGAAGGTAACCACCTGAAGGCTTACCTTGGGGGGGGACATGGGGCGAGTACCGGAGGCGTTGCCTTTTGATCTGAGTCGGTCCCGGAGAAGCTTCTTTGTAAAACCAAAGATAAGCAAGCGGCGAAGAAGGGGACCCGCGGAAGCGGATGTACGAGGACCTCAAGGCTCATGTGGAGGCAAACACTGGCGTTCAAGAAAGAACGCCGAGTATATGTACATCTTCGGGACGGTACTTCGGCTCGGCGTAGAGGACATGGCGAGTTCCGATCCATCAGCGGGTACAATCTACGAGGCCGTTGGAAAAGCGGCGTGGCGAAAGTTACGAAGCATATGACGGATTATGGCTTCATCAAGCAAATCGGCGGTGATGCGAACACAAAGCGAGGCGAAGAATTTGGATGGAATGTGTGAGGCGGGAGAGTTCTTGATCATCAGCGGCCCGGCATACAGAATTTTGCCGCAAAGAGGATCGTCGAAGGAAGGTGCGAACATCCCCTCGGATATCAAGGCGCGCGTGTCGTTGTGGGCGTGTCGATTGTGTGGTGGGATATACCCGCCACTTGCTCTGTTGTCGTACAAATGCAACGGCGGCAGCGGCGGCGGCCGTATCTTACGTCTGCACCGGCGACCAAGTGGCGCACCTCCGCGAGATATGGTCCTTTCGCGGCCGCCCAAAGGCATGCCGAAAGAATGGTCGTCTCAAAGAAGGATCGGAGGAAGAGAAGATTGCAAAGCGATCGAGGTAAAATTGAAACCGATTTCTTGTCGTCTGTTGTCGACTTTTTAGGCGGTCGCTCGAAACTTCACAAAGTTCTTGGGCGGCGCGCTCGAATAAGTCGGGAGCGCTTTGTGGCGTCGCGATACGGTGGATGGGGGGGCTGCTTTGTACATTCGACCGCGACATTGTGGTTTGCTTTCGGCTCTTGAGCAGGCAATCGAGACTCTGCGGATCATTGCGATCGCGAAGAGCAAGAGTGGGGAGAAGGTGAATTTTAGCGGCATCAACGGCCTCGGCGAGATCGGGCTCGTCATGTTGAGCGAAAGGCGTACGAAGTGGCGCGAGATCTTCAAGAAGTATCAAAATCTAGAGCTCATCGACCCCGGCGGCAAGAGGATCTTTGAAGCACATGGTGGACGCGAAGGATAGGCCATACAAGTTCCGTACCTTGTGATCTCGTCCTCTTTCTTGAGACCGCTCGTTGGTCTCCGCGATTCAGTTGGAACTTCTCGCGGATCGCATGCGGGCTGCGGATCGAAGGTGTACCTCGGAATAAAAAGCCCGCGATACCCAAAAAAGTGGGCGCGCGCCCGAGGAAAATGGCGACCTGGGTGACGAGGAAGAAGTACAAGGTGAAGATCATCGAGGATCATCATGGCCACCGTGATGAAGAACAAGAAGTCGAAGGTGTCGCGGGAGATCGAAGGGCGACTACCCCGAGCTCTTTGGAAGTTGGCGAAGAAGTGCTTGAGGATCGGCCGCGTTTCGCGTCGACCATGCCATGTTCGTCGCGGGGGCTGCCTTGGCTGAAATCTCAAGTAGCGCGGGAAGGCAAATACGCCCCTTTGTCCCCGTGCGGCGGTCTGCGAGAGGATGGTGGACAACGCGCGCGCCACAAAAGCGTGCATGTCCGTTGCGGACCACACGTTCAGTGTCTGGCCGACAACGGCCCGGCCGGCGTGAGCACTTCATATGGCGGAAGAAGAAGATGTTCATGTACAAGAAAGGGCGGCGTTGTGTGAGTGGGCGGAGGTTGGAATAATTGACTTCCGAACCTTGCTTCCGTTGGCGGACGATGCAACTTGATCCCCTAACGGCGGAGGCGTATATGTATCTCCTCGGCCTAATCTTGGATGGGAATATCGGCGTCGCGGCGTTCATGATCATTTATTCGCATCGTATGGAGAGTGTGGTCTTTGGAGAGTCTAAAGAATAACTTCGGGGACACTCGTTGTCGACCCGTGGTGGTCTACGCCCGGCAAAGCGAGCCGAGCGTTACGAAGGGCGACATCCGCATCCTTTACATCCGGACTAAAAGCGAGGATCGTAAGTTCGCAAGGGCGTAATGGATGTGGAGAACATTGTGCGTCCGCCGGAGTTGAATGAGGAGGTGAATTGACACCCTCGGATGCTTGGCGGAGGCGTCGAGGCGTATCGCTGGATCACCGCCATCACATCGCGAAGTGCGGGCGAGGACGGAGGTGTACATGAGGTTCATCGGCAGTGCTGCTGACGAGGAGCGGGGCAGTCTTGCTTTTCTTACTGCGGCATGAAGGCGTTGTCGGCATGCTTATTTGTAAATCTTGGATCCCATCGATTTTATGCGGTCATGCGTTGCGCTAATTGATTTCATCAATGTTTTAGGCGGTCGCTCGAAACTCTCTAGCATCTCCGACCTCGAAGTGGTCGGATCGATTTTCGGGTGTGGTCATTTGTCATGTGGTGCCTCTCGTTCTTTACGGGCGCATTTGAGAAACAAGTTATTGAAGGCGAATGCTTTCTCGTTTGTAATGCGGATGCTTTGCGGGAGTAGCGTCTCGTGCATAGGTGGGTCTCAAAAGTTCATGAAGTACCACCAAGCAGTCTCTCTGGCGTGCGATTCTTGGCGGATGTTGTCATCCCCAGGGCTTGAACTTCTCATGGCGGGAGATATTGAATTCAAAGGCTCGACTCGAGAAGCGGACCGATCATTGGCCGGTACATGAAAAGCTCTGGGCCATGCATGACTTCTACAAGGAGAGGCTGTTGGAGGGGGCGGCGACGAGCGCCTCCCGGCGGATATGTAGTCGTTGACGGGGTCATCGTCGTCGAGCCGTGCTTGATCTTTGTGGAATGTGCGAATCGGACTCGGACTTAGCGTGCAGGCGCGAGCCGTCTTCCCGGTCTAGGAAGCGCATAAAGTCCGCCATCTCGGTCCCGACCGTGCGGCGGCGACTTCCACATTGAGGGTGTCGGCGGCGGATGGAGCAGTGTTCTCTCTCCAAGATCATGTCGGGAGTCGAGGCGCTCGTCCGTTGCGAAGCAAAGGATTTCGGAAGTGGATCGCGGCAATGAAGGTGGCGGCGATGGCGATCTTCAAGTTATGGAGGTGGACGCCGGTCGATCCCGAGCACCTCACGGAGGACATCTCACGCGGCCGTCGCGGTAATGGGCGGCGTCGCCCGACATCTCGACCGCTCACGGATGACCGCTGCGGCGGGGCGTTTACGGCGGCCGCTCGAAAAGGTCCATCTCCCGGTAGTCTCGGTATAGCGCACTGCGTCGGTTAAATGCGCCGAGGCACCCAGTTAGCACCCCAGCGTTCGTTGACGAGAATCGCCCTTCAATAACACCCCCTTCGCGATCGGTCGACCTCGGGGAGCCCACGAGACTCTTCCTCCGTTGAATGGGCTTGCCCCGAGTGTGAAAGTAGTCAGTCGACTCAACGACTCAAGGCTGCCCGAAGCCATGGCGCGCGCGGTAGCGCGGGAAGCGGAGAGGGCGAAGAAGATGTACATGTCGGGAAGCGGTACCTCAACGTCGTCTCGGCGTGATCAATCTCGATGGCGAAGGCGGCGAGGAGGCTGGAGTCGGATGCAATATGATGGTGAAGTTCAATGAGGAGAACGACCGAAAAGTGCGGGAGGATCGGCTATAATTCTCCCGGCAGTGCGCGGAAGGATGTGCGGGTGGTGGGGATGGCAAGGATGAGAAGCCCGGCGTGAAGCCGACAATAGACTTGATTGCGGCGCAAGTCAAGTCCTTCGCAAGGGTGACATGATGAAGCTCAAGGACATGGCCGCGGCATGAACATGATGAAGAAGAATCGGCGGGAGATCACGATCAATGATGCGATCGCTTGTGGAGATCACGGATCTTGAGGCGCGGCCCCATCGCCTACCACCGAGGCCCTTACCACGATCGCTTATCATCCGGGGGTGTATCCGGGTGCCTCGGGCTTGCGGCCCCGCATCCAAGCGTACTCAAGTCGATCAGGCATGCACCCTTCGCCTCCGGTGTTTCACAGGCGATTGGCCATGCACCCTCCTTCCGCCCGTTCCAAAATTTTACGGGCATGCGACCTCCCGCCCGGTGCTTCCGGATCGGCGACCATGTACCCTCCGCACCATCCCTGCTCGGCAACTGCGGCCATGCACCCTCGGCGGCGGTGCTCCCGAGCGTCGGCCTTGTACCCTCATGACCTCCCTATCGGCTACTGTGGCCTTGTACCCCCGCCCCCTGGATACCCGACTGCGGGTATGCCTCCACCGCCCCTTTGCGGCCGATTCGGGAATGCGCGGCGATGGTCGGCCCCATCCCAAGCGTCGCCGCATTTGAAGAACCGCGGTCATTTGCTCCCTCGGATATCCCGGCGTCCCATCCGCTGCGGCACCCCTATACCTTCTCCGCCCGGTTACGCCCGCCCGACTCATGCACACCCGTGGCTTTAGAATCGGCGGCCGCCCAAAACCAAGCAAGTAGCGCATCCGTCCCGGCAATGAGCGGATGTTCATACGGTCGACCAAGTCGTGGCGGATCCCGGTAAATTAATAAAAAAAATAACCCGACTGCGATCGCCCTCGAGTCTGACTCGCGGCGGTGAGTCTTCCGCGGACTTCGAACCGGATGATCTCGGTGAGCCAATATGATCTTGCTTTCGATGATGAGAAGGTGACCATTCCCGTCACGATGAGGAAAGCCTTTCCGTTTAGAAGTCGTATTGCGAATCGGTTGACCATGGTTTTTACGATGTGGGGGCTCTTTCTTGTGTCACTTGCGAGGCAAACACTCACGGACGAGCCCGTGGAGTTAGTCGTAGTCAACGGGAATGATTTGGTGGGTTCCCAACCGCGCATTAGTGTGGCACCTGTCCCGAGAAAATGGGAGTCCATCCGAAGGATGGACCGCCCCTCTTTACCTTGGGCTTGTCGGATCCATTTTGTAAATTTTTGATCGAGGTATATAAAATAATTTCAAAATCTGCCTTTATGCAGTCATTGTCGTCCTCGCTTTCGCACCTTTCGGTTTCCAATTTCACTTTGGTGGGGTTTCCTTCCTTCGGGCGTGGATGTGAATAAGGGGATAGCGTCTGTAATGCACAACGGCTAGGCACCGAGGTCCGCCGGTAGCACCGGCAACTACGTTAGAATTTCCGTCGAAAGGTATCACGGGAGTCTCACTTGTAAACAATACGCGGTCGAGGACCCGCCTCGCTTGCCCGTCTGCGCATCGAGCCGAAGGTGAGACCTCTATTCGAGCATTGAATTTTATTTTTCAATTACGGTGTCTACTCTTCTATATGATGGAGTGTAGTCACTCCGCATGCATGCCCCTCCGGCCTCTACCCCGTCATTCTGGTGGCCGATGAGATCGGTCAGAAATTTGTAGGCATCTAAGCGTCGTCCGGATGCTAGCGATGCCTCCCGCCCAGGCATTGGCTGTGGCCATCCATGCGGATGACCGCTGCGCCCGGACCATTACGGCGGCGGCGCGAAGCGTCCATCTCCCTCATTGGCTTGATGCGTCGTCCCAATGCATCCATCGAGGCTCGATAGATTAGGTTGGTCGATCGGGAATATGATGATCGCATTTCAACTTAACCCTCGATATTACGAAGCTCTCGCGTTTCAAGACTCACGATCATGAAATATTGATCTCCACATGTATTTCACGATGGTCATTGTGCCTTCCTATTTCCGGACCGCCGTGTCGGATTCATAAGTCCTTTCTTTGGCTTTGTCCGACATGTCTAATTTGTCATTACAATCATTCATTGTGTTTCGCATTTGAGCTGTTGTTCCTCTGTTCACGACGGCGAGTATTGGCGAGTCTTGTCCCCGCCTTACCCGATGCTTGGAGCCAGGCCATGAAATCTGCGTCATTGGAGGTGGGCGGTGTCACAGGCGGATTGAACATGACAAAGGCGCATCCGGCAACCGCCCAGGAGGCGCTTGCGGCCATCCGGCTACGGCCAGCTGGCGATTCTGATCCTCGGACTCGGAAGTTCTTCGAGGACTACGTCTGGTATCGGCCGGGCGTGCGAGAATTTCTTAAGTTTGTCACTAGCGTGTGTCATGTCATAGTGCGGACTAGGTTGCAAAGTGCATCGCGGCGGAAATGGTTGATTCATGTTTCGGAATTGCTTGTGAAGGGGAGATCTTGTCTATAGAGAGGCGCATTGTGATCGTCGAGTCGTGGCGCGATCAGGCGACCTGTCCGGTTGTCGTTGCCACCTCTGTCCCATCCTTGCCCGGTCACCCGTTAGCACCCGACCAAATTTAACCGCGGTCGAACTTTTGTCCGTTGCGCCCGACCACCGGAAGGTAAGCTCCGCTGAAGGTGCTCCACAAGATGGTGTGGGGGCGACCCCAGGTTCTCCACCCGTTTCATAACTCTCTCAACGCGTCCAACTTGCTTTGCTCGTGGATTCCGGCCCCGAGTCGCCATTTTGAACCCCGTTTACGCGCAATATTTCCAACCTTCTCGGACGGCAATCGCGCAATCGCGGTGCTCGGGATGTCGGTAGCACCATTGATTAAACACATCGTGAAGATGAATCTCGGTATTCGAAGTATGTGAAGGCGGTCGATGTTGTGGGGCAACGGCCTCACCGTTCGCCTCAAGCCATCGGCCTTGAATCAGGTCAAGATTTGTGCGGATACATGGACCCGTCTCTTCTCATTCCCGACCCCTTATCGTTCCGTCGAAGCACTCTCGGACGAGGGGGCGACTATTTTACTCGCCGTAGGGTTGCAAGTAAGTTGATGCCACGTATCTAATGCGACTGCGGCGCGTGGTGGTCATTATATTCGCTATCGAAAGTTCGGGGGGCTCGCCCGTGCGGGACACGTCGAGAGGAGTTGGGTCCTCGACTATGGCCAGGTCGGCTTTGGATGCACATGGAGGCGTGATGTCGAAACCATCGGATGGCCCTCGTTGACGGTGAGTTTCCTAACCCCTCCCACCTCCCCCACTCTCCGGTTTTGGTGGCCATAACTACGGCATTGTTCTCTCTTACGTGAATCGACTTTTGTCTTGATCTTGTTTCTTGGGGTATTAGTGCGGTCGTTTGCCATGGTTTCGGACGGCCGTGCGTGCGAGTTCGTGGGGCGGGATCTTACATGAGCGAGGAGAGGCGAGAAACACTCTAGCGTGGCGGCTGCTCGATGTAATGCGGAACTTTGTGTGGCGGTGCGCCACCCACAAGTAATGAATCGGGCGCGCACAAGGTCGGCCGGGCTTCTCTAGTTGCGGCCTCCGTCGTCTTCGGCGGCGACATTACTCTTCACCGTACTCGTCAACAATAATCACTTAAAAAAGTGATTGCTCGGACTTTTTCAGTCTTTGGGCGAGTTTACTTCTATTCATGTTGGTCAATAATGAGCTTGACTATGTTTGTCTAGTCCCAAGCGCATTACTTTGAAGTTCGACTTGATGATTTCTAATAAATTTGGTCTCCCATCCCGTCTGCGAGGTGGATTTCTTCGCATACTCGTCTCGTTTACGCTCGTCTCTGCTTGTATATCGCTTTCTTGCCGCTTGATGCCGAGTCTCGGCGGTAAAATGTTTTGAGCGGCCGCTCGGATCATGAATCGCGTGCTCTGCGTCAACCCACGAACTAAAGCGCCGACATTAGTCATAGTTTATGATCAACTTGGTTCTCCCGTCGTTCGAGGACTTCCGTGACTTGTTCGGGGCGACCCTAAACTGCGGCCTCGTCGATTCAACCTTCACCCGACTTTCATGATTCTCGGCGGTCGTTCGGATCCTTGGGTGCCGCGATCCGTGGCGTCCCTAAGCTTTAGGTGATCAGCGGTCATCGTAACGCTAAACTTGGAGACCATTTCGGGCACTTAATGGTTTTGAGAGCTTTTTAAGGTAATGAGAGACTTTGAAGTGGAGAGTAGACTTGGGGTTGTGCTTCTTCGTGCTCTTGTACTTACACCCAAGCAATTCTTGACTTCTCCATCGCGAATTTCCTTGGTCTTGAGCACTTGGATTCTGAGAATCGTGCTTTGAAACATTAATATTCAATTCTCACGATATTGTAATCCAAGTGCTTGGCATTGAGGGAATACCTATAGAGAACAACTTTGCAATTTCGTTGGGTGTAGGTCTTGAGCAAGAAGCGAGGAAGAAGCACAATTCCAAGTCTACTATCCACTTCATAGTCTCTCGTTACCTTAGGCGATCTAATGTTTTGAGCGGCCAATCGGATCGTGGGTCGCATGCCTGCGTCAACCACGAACTAAGGCAGCGTCGTGAGTACTCGTTTATGAGCAACATGGTTCTCCACCGTCGATAAGGAGTTCCGTGACTTGGTCGGGGCGACTCTAAACTACAGCGGCCTCGTAGATTGAAGCTTGACATATGGTTCTCGGCGGTCGTTCGGAAGGCTGAGGGTGTTGCGATGCAGGGACGACCCTAAACTACCGCGCCCTCGTAGATTCAAGTTGACACATGGTTCTCGGCGGTCGTTGGAAGGTAGGGTGTTGCGGTCCGGGGCGACCCTAAACTAGCGATCCGTCCGTCCTTTGGATTGGGAAGAACAAATGAGGTTCATGGTTGCTCATCCCACGTAATCAATATGAGATCAAAAGAGGTTCAAAATAAGATTGTGGCCCTAAATGCATAGATGGAGTCGGCTGCGAGCATGTACGGACTTGGACTTGGAGATGTACGGGGCCAAATACTTGGTAAATTACGAAGTACTCCGTCTCGTTTGTAGAGTTTGAAGCCTTCTTAAATCCATGATGGATACAAGATGGCAAAGGCGGACGGTGGCGGTAACAATGTTCTTTATCTCACTCAATTCTTAGGGGGGGGAATGGATATCTCGTCAATCGGCGGTGCTCCACCAAGGTGATGCACCCCAAGGGAAGCCAACGTGGCGGGGAATAAGCTCGAAGCCATATCTTTTCACGTAGGAAGCTAATCGGTCATTTGGCGAGTGAGGTAAGTCGTTTGCGACTTGAATGAAAGTAAGGAAAAAAAAGACATATCGGCGTCGCGTTTTTGGTGTATCGGTACCTACTATTTAATGGGGATTTTCATGGTTCACGTTCCGATCCGTCGTTGAGATTCGAGTGCAGGCGACCTTAAACTAGCGATCTTGTGACCCTCACTCCAACAGCGCGATTTTGGGCGGCCGTTGAGATTTGTGATGATGTTGTGACTCTTTGGAGAAGGAGCATTCAAGAGGCGATGTGTCATTAAGGGTTTCCTCACGAGAATGTTTATAAGTACACCCGCTTACTTGGCGCCACCGCGAATATCGGAGCGCAATTGGAGGGTGGATGTCTTTGGTGGCTTTTCCCCTGATTCATCTCTTAAGATGAATGAAACTCGAGGAAAAAAACAAGGCTATTGAGGTGGAAGCGCAAAGCCATTCAATGAAACTAAGGGGAAATAATGAGACTATGGAGTGTTTGCTCATTGAGTAGCTCTCTAGATGAAGGACAAAAATGCATAATTTGAATGCGCGTGTGGTATGGAGCGAGGAGAGAATCAAAGTAGAGAGGCTGGGGCCATGAAACAAACACAATGCTCTTGAGTCATCTCTTTTGGTGCATTTATCACTCAATTATATACATCCCAGAGATAACTTCATAACATATTTCGTTTGTACCATGGCCCCGACTCTCTACTTTTATTTCCCCTTCGTTTCATTCCTCTCCGCATGTCATGTGTGGAAGCGGTGTATGAATCGAAGGGAAATAAAAAGAAGTGGATTATTTTCGCATTCACGCATTGGTTTTGTTGCAACACTTACGGCAAGAAGAAGCGGGAGAGCGAAGTTCGTCGAGGAGTTTGGGTAGCGAGGCGGGATCGAAGAAGAGGATGCGGATGTAGAGGAACCCACCAATGAAATGAAGGGGAAATAAAAATAGCCGAGGATGGTTGAGCAGTATTAGTTCATGTAAGCGAGATTTGCTTGCGGCACGAAACTACAATGGGGTTTGAGCAATATGTCGATTCTCTTTGCACTATCAAGTGGATTATTTTTGCATTTCACGCATTCGATTTCCGCCCCAACACTTGCGGCAAGAATAGCGAGGGAGCGAAGTTTGTCGAGGAGTGCGAAGCAGCGAGGTCGGGATCGATGATGCGATACGCGGATGTGCGAGGAGCCCACAAATGAAACAAAGGAGAAAAAGATAAAGGGCTTCCATCAGACGGGTTCATCCGTGGTATCTCTATTGGAAAGCGAGGTTGTGGGATCGAAGCGCATAACATGAAAAGCGGTATGAAGCGAGGGGAATATAAGTAGAGAGCCGAGGCCATGGAACAAACACAATGCTCTTGAGTCATCTCTTTCGGTGCATGAATCAATGAATTTTATACATCACAAGAGATAACTCGAACATATTTAAATGCATGCCATGGCCTTGACTCTCTACTTTTATTTCCCCTTCGTTTCATTCCTCTCGCATGTCATATGCGGGGGTAGGTGTATGAATTGAAGGGAAATAAAAATAGAAAGTTGAAAGGGAGCCTTTGTCAAATGCATTATTTTTGCATTCTACCCATCAATTTTAGCCCCAACAACAGGGGAAGAATCGCAAGGGGGCGAAGTTCGTCGAGGAGCATGGACTAACGGGCGGGGAGCGATGAAGCGTCTACGAGATGTGGGGAATCCACCAAAGAAACTAAGGGGAAAAAGGAGATTCATCGTCGTATCACTCTTGCGTTTGTCAGTGAAGTGAAACATGGGTTGTGGAAGCAAAAGCCTCAAATACGAGTTCGGATAATAAAGATTCATTGCGAGCCTAGGAGGTTGCATAGTATTTGTCTTGAGATCCTCGACTTTTGCCGTCGCTCAAGCGAAGCGTCCTTCTTTAGATCCTCTCCATCTATCACTCGGTAGGTAAGAATGGTGTAGGGTAGATTAGTCGAAGGAGGTTCCTACATTCGATTTTGTCTTTGTATCCAATTGTTGAAGTGCACTCTTCGCAAAGGCGGACGATCTTTTGCAACCAATGCGCCGACATCCGTGATCATTCATAGTTGTTTTATGAGAGAACGTCCTTGTAAGTAGGAGTACAAGATGTACTTGAGGAGGAAGCGAGGAAGATGTAGTAGCACTTATATTAGGAAATAAAGATTGAAAGTTCTAGTACCGTGTAATAATGTTTGAGTGCGATTCGGAAAGCGCTGATGATGAAATGATCCTCAAGAATGTGTTGGAATTCACCTTGTTCTTGCGAAATTCTTCTACGATACATTGTGTGGTGACTTATTCGATGGAGGGTGTTATTATAGGATAGAGGAGGAGGTGCAATACCATTTATATAAGGAAAGCGAGAACTTGAAAGTTCGGTGGTGTGTGTTGATTGAATTGCAGTTCAATACTCTGGTGATGATTCTCAATAATGTGTTGATAATTCGTGCATCTGCACAAACTTTCGATGCTTTGCATCGAATCTCGATTGAATCTTGGTATTTTTGGCCAAATTCCTTCTATGTTTTTACGGTGTTGGCTTGACAATTACGCTAAAATGACTCCCTTTTTTCCATATTATCCCCACAACGTCCCCATTTTACGTATATCTCTTCATGATTTCCTCATTTTTCACCCCAAAAAGTGTGCCATTTTACCGGAATATTGCCATTTTAACGGAATTGAGGTTGTGGCAGCTACGCTCAAGTCCCTCCATGAGTCTCAATACGGTTCTCGAACCTCTGTTGCCACTTTTTCCTGGTTCTCGCTTGCGGTAGATTTCGATCTTACTGCGCACAAACTTGAAACACTATTACAGAGACACCATATTTTAATTCCATATTGCGTAGGTTTTGATTTCATATCTTGACGGATAGGAGAGTATTTACTGTATACTTGATCATCATCTCGTCGGCGCACAAAGTGCACTCGGGGTTCCAAAGCTGCAGATTATTCAATGCATCGACCAACCAAGCCGTCTTTGCAATTTTATTGTAATCCGGATCGTCTTTATCACTAATAATTTCATTATTATCAACTAAGTGTATGCATCTGTGACACTCTCAAATCGAAGTCAGTCATAGCTTTAGCAACAACCACATTGAAACAATTCACATGTCTTCGACCAATGCAATGAGTATTCGGTACCTTTTTAGAGCCATCAACATCAACACACCAAAAAAACAGAGCAACTCAGACTGGGTAAGCGGATACCATCTGGCCCCTCCTCGTGTGCCACCTCTATCGTCGCAGGTGGCTGCATACAAATTGGTCATTCGAACAATGGGTGCAAGAATACAGCTCGGCCAGAACAACATAAAAAACTCAATCGGATCATTGCAATGTTGAAGAGGTTCTTTCAAACCTGGGTTGTCACCTTTCCATTCAACTTCAGGCAACTGTGTTGCTGGCGAGTTCCACATCTCCGGCGCAAATCGCTTCTCAACTGGTAAGGCACTGAATTCCTCAAAGGAGAGCTCGCAATCCAAACCAAGCTCCCTAGTGGTAGCATCTGCATGCAAGAACCATTTCTTGCTATTGGGAGTCAATTCGATTCCCTCCAATTTATCTATATCGCTGGGCGATTCACATGAACCGGATCGTCCGGGCGGATCTCGGATGAGCATCCAGCTCCGGTGTACATACTCGAGTTGGTGTAACCAAGCTGCGCCCCCCATAGCTGTAACTCACTTACCTTGCGAGGTCACCGTCTTCTACAAATTCTACAACGGCTTCAGGTACATCAAAACATCCCCATGGTCCATATAACAACGAGAAATCATATCATGACCTCATGCGGATAGTAAAATTCAGCCACTCTGATTCCCCAAAAAAATTCCAAGGACGATGCATAGACGACTCTTCTATGACCAAGGTTGGAAGCTCATAACGAGGACTATCGGAGACTTGCCCAGAGCCCCAAATCAAATAATGGCACATGGAGGCGTTTATTTTCAAACGAGCAGCGAGTTACATTTCTTGGATTCAAATTGCCAGGCACCAAATTCGTTCAAGCAAGGCTTCACCATCACTCGACAAATCGAGACACTCGTGTGGTTGAGGATCCCTACAAGCTCATCTACATCATGATCGCTTGCGGTGAACTTTTGTGCGGTCGCGCCAAGTGTGTGAGAACGCGACAAACATTTTGCGAAATATTGGCTTGATGTGGAAGGACTTTCGGGAGGAACGATGGAGTCACTGTTACCTCGGGCATTTGGCGTTTACGGCCCTTGGATCGCGTTGCATTTGTTTCGGTGTCTTGGGCGAGATTTTGGAGGTCCATCGCCAGCGTGGTCGTCACTAAATTTATTTATTTGCTCTAGGACCGCGGATGTATGCGCCCCCCAAATCTAGCCGTTGGCGGACCTCCGTCGCTCACCACCTCGGCTCGAATCCCAGCGGACGATCTGCCGGTGGTGGCCCAGCGTGGCGTGGTTGCCTCGCGAGCCTTCGCCCGAAATTATCGGGCGCAATCCGGAGGTTGTCTTTAGCTGCGCAAAGGCGAGAAAGGGCAAAAACGCATGTTCATCACCATCGATCGTGTTGGAGGAAGAGTTTGGAAGACTTACCTAAGTCACGGGCGGCCGAGGAGTGCCGTGAAGCTTAGTTGCCTCCTCATCGGGCCACCACTTTGCCGTAGGCCCAAATTCACTGACAAATGAGAAAGATGACGGGTCTCCTTCGACACTTTGTCCTTCCGACCAAGAAGGTGAGCGGCGCAGCGTCGAAATAAAAATCGGAAGTTTCGGGAGAGAGGAGGCTGGCAGCTGTGCGCGCCCAGGCGGAGGTAACGAGAGCAAGTGCGCTTCTTCCAATAAGTTCTTGTTTGCCGCGACCATACAATCACCTTGACCTTGCTCTACTCTCAACCAACGCTCAATTCCCGAAGAAATTGAGGACCATGCTCACGCCTTCCCTTGTCTGAGACTGCTACCGTTTTGTGAGTGACAATGAAATGCAATCGAACCCACTTTGACATAATCGAAACCCTAAACCACTTGCACCGAAATTATATCTCACTTCAACGCTTCCCACCCCAAACTTCCCGGAAACCAACGGCCTCCGACTCAGCGGTAAGCACTCCAACGTCCCAACAAGCGGAAAGCTTCGGTATCCCAAAAATAACCCAACTAACACCGCTCCTCTCGCGACACCACGACAACACAAACCAAGCACGCGAAGCTGCGAGGGGAAATGAAGCAAAAGCGACCCGAAGGCTAGGCGGGCTAACAACAACAACACCACAGGCGGGGAGCTTGCACCTCCCGGATCATCGCCCCTTGAATTCAGCGGCACGAAGGAATCGAACATTGGGTTTGAAGATTGGTGCACCTCGAGCCCAAAGCATTGAACAAAGCTCCTCCCGGTCTTAGGGCGTTATTTGTCTGAAGCATACGCCTCGAGATTCCCAAAACCCGGCCCCTCGGGTGGGAAAGACGTTTAAGGGTTAACCCTAAAGGTCCAAGAAAGCGAAATTGCTTTTGGAATTTCCACATGGAAAAATTCAGCCAACTTTGACCAGTATAATCTCAAAATTGGAGAAAAATTACCAGATTCAAATTTAATATTCGAGAAAAGGGTCAAGTTAACTTCAAGATCCTACGGTTGGATCTTTTAATCAATGCTTAGATTAAGTTTCTTTGCTGAAGTAGAAGGAGGTTCTTTTTGATAATTTAAACTATTTTGTATCAAGGACCTTTAGGGGTTAAGGTAGGAGTGGTGAAGACCGTTTGAATTTCGACTTTGGATACTTGGAATAGTGGTGTAAAATTTTAATTATTTTTAGGTAATTAAACAAAGCTAGAGCAAATCCATCCCATAAGGAGAAAAAAATAAAATAAATAAATTAAAAAAAAATAAAAAAAAATTGAGTAATCCTATAATTTCCTATGAATTTTTGAATCTGGAGTCTTGAGTCGCTACCCGAACATAGAGTCTTGGCTTTTGCAAGGTTGTACTCCGAAAGCGTAGTTTAATGTCCCAAAAAAATCAAAAAAGGTTCACTACGACATAGGAATTGTCAAAACCGTTCAGTATGCATGGTTGAGCTGAAAATAGTGGATGGTGACAAAAATCACATGTGTTGACACAATCGTGCATGGTGACATAAAACCGCCATTTCCACCCACAAAGAGTCAATTAATCCACCAAATTCATGGCGTGAAGCCCGACCTCAAAATGTTCCCAAAACCGGCTAATTTACCATGAATTTTTTAACTTTGGTTTTACAAATCGTCGAGCAGTTCTACGGACCCCTACCCATAAACCTCTTTGTGCGGTTTTGGGGAGCTCGACAGTTTTCACGACTCCTACCTTGCTCGGTCGCGCGATCGTATACATGATGAGACACGTAGGTGCCGAGAAGCCCCACTTTGAGTCGGGAGCTCGTGATAGGGAGCTTGCCAATGCTCGCGAGCCGGGGAGTCCACCACCATACGTCGTTGTCGGTCCCTCGATGCGTCCTTACAAGATATTATATCCTCATCTATGTATTTAGAAGATTAATTAGTCTTCTACATTCATGAGTATGAAGTACGTGACTCTATGTAAATTCACAATTTAGTGAATACATTTATATATATAGTTATACCTATATATATAAAAATTTATAGCTATGTTTAAATTTACAATCAGCTTGTCATAAACCTTCACTTTTGGTCCTCTCGAAAACATGTGGCCCTTTAATCCTCTTCAATGAAGTCTTCTATATCCTTTAAAACTTGATCGTAGATCAATTTTTCCTAATCTCAAGCTCATTTTGAGTTATAGGTACTAAATTCACGGTCATCAGGCAAGAATATTGAATAATTTGTAGAATATACCCTTTTAATTATAAAAATAGTTTATTTTAGAATTTTATTTTGTAAAAAATTTCTTAGTGCTCAAAATCACGAAATTGTACGGCTACGCTCTACGCTCATGCCATAGAAACGCTCCGCTTCACTCCAGGATGATATCTAGGAATCCTAACAATATCAGGTGAAGAGTCTGATGAAATAGTTGTATAAGCTTCTGCTAAGCCTTCCGCATATGTGGGAAGTGTGAACGATAACGGAGGGCTAATTTGAAGCTTGGAAAGTGTGTCAAATACACTCACTAAACTGCACAAGCAACCACATAGCATTATAAGTAAATAATCAAAGTATGAATATGAAGAACTTCAATTATAGGTAGTGCATTTCACGGAATCCATCGCGTTGTGCGGCTTGGATTGGTGACTCGTCGCCGGCAGCCACAATAGTTGGCACAGATGGTGTGTCCAGGGATGGCGATCTTTGGAATAGTAAGTAGCGGCGACGCCTCCCGGGAAAATCTCACGGTCGCCTCAGTGCGAGAATGTTGCGGTTGAGTTGAGCAGCGCGTGACTCGAAGCGATGTACTGCAAGTAAGAAACGGAATAAAGTCAATCGTGTAGATGTTGGACTAAAAAGCACATGTCATTGTTGGAACAACCTTGTTCTGCGCCCAAAAGTCCATGTGAGTCCTCTTTCGGACACATCTATTTATATGAGTGGCTTGAAAAACAACTCCCGTCTTGTGCTGGGACCTCCATGGTTTCTATCCGAGGTCTTGAAGAAGACTATGATAAATCGATTTCGTTGAATAACACGCTCCTCCTTGTAGAGTCAGCGCCGGAGTGTAAGCGGGTTGAGGCAACAAGGGGAGTTGGTTGTCGTGAGCAATAGGTGGAAGGGCCTCACCATAACGATGGCCTTGGAGATGTATGTCTCGCAAAAAACAAACAAAAGTCTAAGAAGATAACACTATCATGTCCCGATGACCAACAATTAGTCCGCCAACAATTAGCCCAACATTTCCGTCGGCACCACCAGAGAGCTCCTTCTACGGTCCGCACGTTGAATGGGTCTTTCGGCGACTCTGAGGCTATTGACGGAACCCATTAATACACCACCAGCGCATACGGAGGGTACAAAGAGTGGCCTCCAAGCCACCCTGCCCCAGTACTAGAACTCCTCGGCTTCGATCGCCGAGAGAGGAGGGGCCGGAGTGAGACCCACTAGCCCGCCGACAACCTCGGCCGTCAGCTCGGCCACGAAGAAGTGTCGTATGCCGGGCACCACTGGACAGAGATGCACCAAGGCACCGTGTCACGGCTGTAATAAGCCCTAGCACCGTGAATAGGAACGTCGTAGCCAGTGAGGCGCTTCCCCTTGGCCTCCTGGCGGCCGAAAGATGCGCTTCTGCGCCAACGTTTGGGCTGCCGCGGCCAACAACGTTTCGGCCGAGACGATGAGAGTGCGCGGGACGAGCGGGGAGTCTGCGGACCTACATGTGCGGGCGGAGAGTGGTATGCCAAAAACGAAGGCACTGGCACCGGCACCACGAGGTCAACGCGGGCAAAGACATGGATTGACAATTATCCAGGTACAAAATACAAAGCCTTTGAAGAACATTATCATCGATTGCAAAGAACTTCACTATCAAACAATCAAAATACGTAAAAACACAACTAAGCATTGATCTTTTACCGACAGAAGGATCCGATGGTACCAAAGCGAAGTGGATTGAGTAATTTTCCATTCAGCCGCAATCTGTGTTGAAATTTGCAGTAAATGTCTCAATCTTCTTTCGCCACGACATAAAGAGTCCGGATAGAAGATCACGGTGCGCCGTCGTCGTACAGTGCATCAAGGCGAATTCAAAGAATCGTCTTCAAAAACGTTGGTTGAAAGAATTCCAACAGGAATCTCACGGGATCGGACACTCCTGAAACTCGCATTCCATCTGGATAGTCGCTAGCATCAAATCGAACCTTTCGTCGCCCTACTGAAAAGTATACCTTCGAAAAGGCGACATTACACTCATCGAACCTCGCGATTGAAATGACATAAGCAGTGCGAAACTCAAGCAAGATACGCCTCAAAAATAAAACATGGTTGAAATTGAACATGGTTCCGAGTACCTCAGTTAGAACGACTTTGCATCATCGCCTCCGAGAAAGGCTCCCGACCGACTTCACGTCCCACCAAAATGAATGGGGAGTGTCGCTGATGATCTTGACTCGCCACTCGGGAGTTTATTACGTGGGATGTATGTCGAAAGCATCATTCCTCGAGAAGAGCGTGGGAGCATTGAATCAGATGCATTCGTGCTATCAATGTTGAATGGCGAAGATTTGACTTGAGTGAGAACTCGTTGTCTCTTGGCAAGCGGCATGGACCTTGTGGTCTCGTCGATGGTGTCTCGAACAAAGCCGATTGGAGAAGCCGCAGCAATGCATCTTCTTCATCTCCTTCTTCCTGCAGATCGATCACATCTTCTCTCGAGCGAGGATCGGTAGTCACCGGGAACATCGGCGGGCGTAACAATGGCGGTGCGACCTTTCCGCGACGACTTACTCGAAGTTCTCTCGGGCCGAGAGTCTCTGGGACAATGGCTTTCTTAAGCTTCAAAAGCTCCGGCTCCTATCCTTCCAAAGATTTCTTCTTCAAACCGGGGCATTGGCCCTTCTCCATGTCCATGTACCATCCACATACCATAGCAGTGCGCCTCTGAAATCTTGGTGACTTGCGGTGGCACATATACACTTCTCATCGCTTGTGTTGGTGTAATTCACAAAGGATGTCGGTGTCTTCAAAATCGCTTCTTTAGAAGTAACACGTGCTTCACGATTCGTAGAGAAACCCGAGAAGTTGCCTTTCTCAAAGTTTGGTCAGCTTCTCGGGGGTTGTTTTTGGCACCTTGCCTCTCTCCTTCCTTGTAAGCATCCTTGTCTTTTATGGAGAATTCTCCTGTAGGAATGCGCATCCGAGAGTGCGATACGCATCCGACATATTCTCGGCGACAAAGGTCCATGGCTCCTCAAAGACCGGCGGGCTGTAATTAACAACTGCTTTGCCATGTCCATCTCGACATTGAACTCCTTG